>JAWWLV010000005.1:21336771-21380619 GCA_035041135.1 Platyrinchus mystaceus | reverse complement strand
TTTTCAGCTCTAAAGTCTTTGGGACACAAATTTCCTCTACAATTGGAAAATTACAATCAAAGAATGAGCATCTAAATAATCCCTACCTGAGAAAATTTCCTGATGCAGCTTCTGCAGTAGTGAACTGAAAAAGCTTCACCCTCTTCAAACTACTTTTACATTCTGATTTTGCATTTACACTATAATAGAAAAGTTGATACATTTCTCACGTAAAAATTAACAAGAAAATCTGAAGGAGTAAAAATCTGCTTCCAGCAGGCAAAACACAGCTTAAGAAACTAAAGACAGCATCAACTTAGAGACCTGCATCCCATGAAGATGGAATATACCAGTGTGCTCTGGATATAGAGACATTTCAGAACACAGAAGTAACAGAAAACAAACCAGATGTGCACACACATGAGAATGTGATTACTCTATGAAAACATACTAGCAAAGAAATCCATCACATACCAGGTTTAGAAGAATCTAATAGAAACCTAACAACTTGGTCCTAAGCCACTACACTACATGACTGACTTTTATTGACCTCTTTGATGATAAAGAGCACTGAACTGCCAAAAGGAATGTACATGATTCCCAATTTATGCAAATACTCAAGTGTTACAACCAGCAAGTGACCGCCAAAATAAAATAACCTTATTCAACACAAAAGCCAACTTTGTGCATTCAGAGTTATATTTTCAATTTTATAGTGATAAAAATACATCTTATTTTGACAACAGAAATGGGAAATGGAGCTGGTGGGCTGCACTGCCTACTGAATTATTAATTTCCTATCAAAAAAGCCTGACAGATGACTGCTTCCTTACAAAAGACATAGGAAATTAAGATATTGCATGACAGGGGGATTTCTGCTAAGCAGTAATCATCCTAACACTGTGTAACTAAAAAATATCAGCATGGTGCTAAATACAATGGCTCTCTCATTCTAACAACTAGACAAGGCAGAGAAATATTTCAGTCACATTCCGCCTTTAGCCTCAAAGAAAACTCCCAGTTTTAGTTAACTCAAATGTACCAGCCACAAGAACCTATTTTTAGGTTGAACTGTATGCAATGTTCGACATTTCCAAAATACCGTGATGAATTTCAATGCTTTTACAAAACAGTTCTTTAGATACTGCCCACAATGAATTCTTTCAAGGATTTCTTCTTTCATAGTTAGATAATTGGAGCTTTCAGAGGAAAAAAAAATTCTGAGAATTCAGGAGAAAAGCCAACTATTCTGTTTTGCACCTGTGTGCATACAGGTCACTGATGTCTTTACTCCTCTGAGCAGAGGATGCTGGTAAATGCCCTTCCAGGACAGCACTGCTGGGTTACAGCATGGAGCAGAGAACAATCTTTATTCCCTGGACAGCAGAGCCTACCAACACAGTGTTGCCAGTGCAATGTGTCAGAAATGTGTTTTATGTATTGTATATCTTAGTGAAGCCTCATCTTTCCTGGGCCACAGCTGTAAACTAATAGCATGGAAGTCTAGTCTCAAGCAGAGTGAAAAGGGGCCATTAAAATGACAGATTAAAAAGGTTCCACACAGGTTCTAGGTACTGTAAGAACAGTCACACATGTTCATTTAACATCAGTATTAAAAAGCATGGGCAGGCAAAACTGCAGGGCTCACCTTCAGGCAGTGCTCCTGAATCCAGCTAACAAAACCTACTTCTGCTATTACTATATACAAGGATGTTTGTCTACACCCAGGTTGTGGTTAACTAAGTCCCTTAACAGTGCTGTAACTGTATCCATGCCAAGTGTGCACCACATTAATAGCTGAATTCTTAAAACAACTTATACATAAGCTACTCCCTAAAGGTTAAAAAATACCACCTCAGCTAAGCAGATTCCCCTGAAATTAAGAATCTATTTGTTCAATAAGATCTGTTCCTAAAGACACAGATCACTGAATTGCTTTGCAACTGAGATAGGAACCATCTGATCTATTTGAATACTTTCTCCCCCATCTGTTGAATGAGAAAGTGTTTCTCACCTTTGCAAAGCACTTTGAGATCTACTAGATGAGAAACACTGTAGATTTTCGTGCAATTCCAGCCACAGCTGCAGAACAAGAGATAGTTTTATGGTGACTTAATAGCATCAGAAGCAGAAAGGTCAAGCAAAACTCCAACAAAAAAACTCCAAACAACTTCAGTGCAAGACCTGATATATACATCAGGAGATATATCCACTATTGATCTTACCGATCTGTCTACAAAACACATAATATTAAAAATACCCATTATTTCAAAAAAAGTATTGGCTTTTTTTTCTCCCCTCCAAGAGATAAGACTGCTTTACTATTGTTGCTTTCATTTCATAGGGGTTTTTAAAGTCCTTTACTCCATTGCAATGCCACTAGCATGCAGACAAAACAATCCTGGAAGAATCCCATGTTATCAAGACACAGCTAATAAAATAGTTCCTAAACCTGTGGTCTGAGTTTTTGTAACCACAATAATTGACAAGTTGGATTGTTTCATGCCCATTTTTATGCTTTTATTAAAAGGGTAAGATTGTGAGTAAATGCAGACTGCTCATTAAACAAGGATCCTCTAAAAAAAAAAAAATCTACCTCTCCATCTGATTTACAACCTCACTTTCACAAGAAGTATAGCCAAGGCTTGAGAAAGACAGGTATAGTTTATCTCAGATCTTCTTAGACCTTTGGATACAAGCTTGAAATTATGATGTGAGACATGCTAACAAGCACTGAGGATTATTATAAAGAGGGGACAAAAAAGTTACTAAATAATTCTGAACTATTAAGGTTCTCTGAAGACATTGAGAGGTTTAACAAATACTTTTCTCTTATTCAATGCAAACCTAAGCCTTAATAAACCTTGTTTTCACAATTAGAACACATTTACAACACTTCAATGTACAAAGTTTAACTGTTAAAAACCAAAAGATTGTAAGCAATTTCTTACCTACAAGTTACAAGAGAAAACATCAGAATTTCCAAGTTCCATTCTGAATTTCACTCTCAACTCACGATGTGATTTGTGGGAGAGACAAGGAGGAATAAAGGAATCACCCAAGCCCCTGTGCAGCAAAACATTACTTTATTTGTGGGCATTTTGGCAATTATAAGTGGTTTAAGAATCAAGTTAAACAGTCATAATATTTGTTTCACTGAGCCATCATCTTTCCTGGCTTTAAGTTTTCCAGTATTAAATCTGAGCTACTATATTTCTTTTTTTGTGCTATTCACGTGAATATGACAGGAAAAGTTATTCCTTGATATTGTTTATATAGTTAAATCCACTATTTTAGAAATATATTTGTGATATTGATAAAAATTGTTATTAAACTGTAATATGCACAAGCAAAATTACATGTTTTTTCCCTTAATAGCAACTTCAGAAAAAAGAAAATTGTAAACTAACCACGTGAAAAGTGTAGGATAGTAGGTGTTTTTGTATATAGTCACAGCTAATCTTGATGGTTACAGCTATGCTATAGCTGCCATACAATTACTTGAGGGAATACATAATAGAAAAGTTGTTCTATAAACTACAAAAAGACCCCGAGGGAACAGATTTTCCTACAGACCCTGGTGGGAGTGATAACTTTCCCCGGGCGATGGGGCCCGACACGCCTTGGGCAGCGCTGCCATCCAGCGGCTGCCGCGGGAACAGCACCCACGCCCGCACAGCCCCACGGCAGCCCGCTGACTTCCACCCGGCTTTTCCACTTCCCGACTGGAGGGCAAGTTAAAAAACATCACCACGTCAAATATCCATCTTCTTGAAACTACTCTTTTCAGGAAACGCATTGCATAGCCAGCAGAACTTTTATAAGATAAGAGAAAGAGAATCCAAAACTATAGAAGTCCAGACAGTCTTGTTACCATCCTTGTTTTTCTAAGAATGCTGTTCGTGGACAGTGCTGGCATGTGGCAGAATGCAAAATGCTATGAGAATCATGAAGAAGTGTAAATAAGTGACAAATGGTTTTGGATAGAGAGTTACTCCATCACCCCTGGCAGTGGAAGACTTTATTTAATTTTATGGTAGAACTAAGTAGGAAAGTATCCTGGATCTCTCTGGAAACAGTCACAGGATATGGCAGCACAGCAACACAGAACACCAGCAAGGGCTCTTGCTGCTGGAGTATCTTAGGAGTCCACAATCTAACAAAAGCTATGTCTAGAGCATGCTATATGAATCACCGAGACCACATGAAGCTGGACCCAGCTCCCTGCAGTGTCTCTGGGGTAATCCCAGAAGTCAGTGACTTCTGATAGCAGAGGGAACAGCACAGGCTCAATTCTGTAGCAATAGCCACAGCTGTTTAAAGTGGCTATTCTGAAACACATTTACAAAGGTTTATGCAAACAGAAAACAAATTGATATCCTCATTGCATTAATCCATTGTTTATCACTCTTGCTATACAAAACAAACCTCACAGTGCTACCTCACAGCACTCTGCAAGCACCTTGACACAGCACTCTCGAGTCCCCCTCCTGATAACCAGAAAAATTAGAAAAACTGAAACACCACTGCACAGCAGGATGAGGAGTACAAAGGAACAGCTTTGCATACTTCCTTTTGGGCTGTGTGTTATATGCTTAGGGTTGGGTAAGAGCAATATAAGAAGTATGTTATATACACACATCACACCTTGATTAATTATCTTGTAGTGAGGTTCAAGTGTATGAGATGAAATTTGCATGTTACTGGTCACAATCAAACAACTCAGCTGGCCTTCAATTTTTAATAGTGGTATAGACTTTTCTGATTTTATCTTCATTAATCAAATATTTAAACAAACTGAGTCCTACTTACCAACTTTGCTATCTACTGTTGAAGATGGCTCAGGAGCTCAAAAACACAGTCTGTTTTATTCCATACTTACCCATCTGACTTTGCCACATTCCTTGTGGACATATATCTGATACTAAATACAATGTAATTTACATGTTTTAACTTCATATTTTATCAACTCACCTTAGTTGTTCTGTCTTCTTGTATACATGACAATATGCAGATAATAAAGTTATGATACAAACTACCAATACAGAATTTCATATTCCATTTGCTCTATCTCAGATTGGAAGATACCTTAAATAATATTTTATGTTGTTCTTGCTGTTGAAGAAGCATTAGCTCAGAAGACCTCTTTCTCAGTTTTGTCCTGTTTTCACTGCAATAATCATAGGAATGTTGATTAGATTATATAAATCTAATTATAGAAACCAATAAAATCCACGCATAAAAACACAGTAAAAAAAAAAAAAAAAAAAAAAAAAAAAAAAAAAAAAAAAAAAAAAAGGGAAAAAAATCAAGATCAACCAAATCTTGTTACATATACTGATTCCAAGTCCTAAAAAGAGCATAAAACAAAGAAATTATGACAATTATTTTTTAATATAGCAAAGTAAAAATATTAGGACTTAAAACCAACAACCAACTAACAAAAACCAAACAGCCCTTCCTTGGGAAAATGCATAAACCATCTCAGATACTACGAAAAGCCAAGAAGGGAACTAAAATGCTGTCCTAAAATAATAAGATTAAAAAAACCCAAACCAATCAAACAAAAAATCCCTCTTTACCATGAAATCAGAAAAGCTGCAAAATATACAAAAGCAACAGGACTTATCACAGTGTTTTAGTGTGAATGAAGAATGACAAGAAATTTCCTGTCTAAAAATAATAGGTTGCATTTGCAGAGGTGAATCAGATGTAGTCTCCTCTTCTGCCTGCAGATGCCATTACTGGATCAAATTAAATCTGGACTGGATCTTGCTGTTTTCCTTCATCTAGAATTCTCAAGCAAGTACTAGAAGAGTTTACTTATCCTTAATTTCTAAGACTGATACACATTCTTTAAAAAGCATAGCTAGACTGCCCTTTTTTTCTAAAAATGCATTTACATATGACATGTCTCAATAAAGATGGACTAACATTGTCTGAAGGATTCTCATGTAATCAAGTGTTCACAGTCTGAAGATACATTTCCTTCCAGGACCATTATCTTTACCTGAAATAAACATGTTTCTTATTCCTGATTAAGGATAAAAACAAACAGGTTAGTGCCTAATCACAGTTAGTTGGACTCCCATGGTTTTACCAATTTTCACAACAAAAATTAATTTGTATCATTTTTGTGCAGTAGTTTTATGCTTCACATATTGATGCTGAATGATGTTAGAATGTGTAATTTCAATTTTATTATCCTACTATTAAATAAATAAAATTAGACTTAGAGCTATAAAGAAAAAAATAGAGTTGCAAATCAGTACTCAGGATCATTAAGCATTTTCATTAATGTAATATCATTTTTAAAATCAAGTATGGAACTGAAGAAATACCTATTTCTTATTAACTTCTTAGAGCAATTTCTATTATAAAGGGAACTTATTCCATTGGTTAGATTTTTCCTAGTTGCACATTTTCAAATTAAACTAGGGTGCAGCAGCTCAAATACCCCATCTCTCCACATTTCAATTAAAACAAAACCCTCTCCTTTTATATCAGTCAATAAAACCCATGGGTCAAGTACACATAGTTCTAATTACATGATTAATTTTTACCTGAAAGCTGACTGAAGAACATTTTCCTGAAGGAAGAAGACGTTAAAGGAAACAACGAACACCACCAAAACAACTTCAACAACCCTGTGCATGTTCCTGACCGTTCAATCAAAATTCATTTCAGTGACACAGAGCTGAAAGACTGTAGGTTTGAGAACCCCCAAACCTTTCAAGACCAAATATAGTGTTCTTAGCAAAACCACGACATTATCTGCTACAGTGACAAAGTTTCAGCCAAAACCATGAGAGTCCTGTCTATGCATGTGTGTGTGAATGGGCTCTACTGGTCCCTGTGGCTGCAGATGAAGAAATAGTAACTAAAAAACATTAGCCAAGAAGAAGCAGCCCAAGGTGTACAGCACATCAAAGTCTCATGGGTAAGCCAACACAAACCTCCACTTCAGAGCCAGAAGCTCAGTTGTTGGTCCAGCCTTGTAACCGTGATCTTTATGTGTGGGTGCAATTGAAGTGAAAAAGAACTGTGTGAACAGTTACCTGCTGGAAGTAAATATCTTAATTCCATTGATAACTGTTAATTAATGAAAGGTATATTAGTAAATATTAATATTAATAATATTGAATTGTGTGATTATTAATAATAAATATCGATAAATATAAATTAATAAATATATTCCTGTGCATGTAATTAACTTTGTGACATACTAAAACTTTTTCAATTGCACTGTTTTGGTGTCTGCTTTAGTTTATGGTTCAGAAGAAACTTCTAAGGTACCATCATAAGAAGATTTTATGTATTACCACTATCTGCCAAAAGTTATCTGGACCCTGACTTTACAGTCAGATCTGCAAAAATGCAAAATGGTGAAAGTATCTGGACATACTACTCAGCAATATTAGAGTCTACTTCAATTCCCCACTGTGCCCAGCAGGGGATGCAGATACCTTGTTCAGATATGGCAATTCCTGTGCTGACCTGGGCCTAACCCACACCTACCTCCAATGCTTTGGAAAGACTAACAAAATAACCTACCATTCAAATCAATACATCCCAAAATTTGCCTGCTATAATCCCAATTCCTTGACATTCATAACTTATGGATACATTAGCCTATAGTTATAAATTACTTTGGGGTATATTACACCAATAGATTACTGGAGTCTCAGCTAGGCTGGCTGATGTATTAATGCAGCACGTTATGAGAGCACCAACTCGCTTTGATGATGTACAGTGACCATACAGATCCCAAGAATAAAGCACTTCAATGATGTACAGCTGTAACAAGGGTACAGAGCTGAAGAAAAAACACTAGCAGGAGTTGGTTTTGTTAACTTATTACTTTAGAATGTGAATTTAGTATTAACAATGGGGAAAAAAGAGGGATTGATTAATCGAATCATTAGACAAGGCTAGTTAGGACAGAGAAGAGGAAAAAAGAAACAAAAAGGAAAAAAAAAAAACACAAAACACCACAAAAACCCCCTCAAAACAAACCCCAGCCAAGCAGAAAGAAGCTACTGGCAACATCTTCACTCACCCTGCAAAAGTTAAATTTCATATCATTAAGATGGCTCAATACCTCAGTTAAAGATATCTGAAACTCATTTGTTTGCATGGTCACTTTCTCCTGAGTTTCAGAAAAGCTAAAAACTTAAAGTCAGTTTGAGCTCCAAGTTTGTGAAGGACTTGCTTTTCAGTTATAGAAAGAAAGACAAAAAAAAAAATTCCCATTAGAATACATGGAACTACAAAATCCAATATGTTTCCTAAGCAATGCTTCCCATTAAATACAAGAACAAAAGCAAACATCATTAATCACCTGAGCAGGTGGAACATCAGTAACATTTGAATGTAATTTTGCAACGGACACTTGACACGACACCACAATACTGACTAGCAGATATGGGAAGGGGTTGAGTATTCTGAGGTTAATAGGTGTAAATTACTGCATGAGCACTCAGCCTCCAAATGTGTGCTGTTCATAGAGGAAAGTTAATGTGTATTAGTAGAGCAAAGAAATGTAGGTAAAGAAGTTTTCTGGTTTGTTTCACTTGAGAGCTACAGAAAACACCTCTTACTAATATTTCATATTTCTACAGTATGATTCTTTGAGGAAGAAAGCAAGACTGTCAGCAACACAGGAAGGTCTCAAAATCAACTGTACACAGAAGAAAAATCAACAAAGAATTTACACTTGAAGTCATAATAAATACATAAATAAATAAAATCAGTGTTTAGTTACATGATGTAGTTTTACTCTTTACAATTTCCATGCTTAGATACACAATTCAGAAGAACCAGTTACATTTTTAACACTTCAGCCAAATACAAAGTAAAACATTTACACAAGTACAAATATATCAGGTTTCTCTTCATTTTTACAGCATAAAAAGCTGAACAACTGAATATACTTTAACCCTGTAGCAGACTTGTAAAAGCTTTTACAGTAACAAAGCAATTAAGCATCACACCTCATGTGAGAAGAAAATTATTAACTGATAGAAAAAAAAATCAGTGAATATTTTTGATGGCAGGACTGTGCTGCTCAACATTTTTTGACTAAGTACTATGGTGTGTTAGCCTTTAAGAAATACACCTGGATTACTGGATCAGTGTAATTACCTTCCTCATTTCCTCTAAATAGGAAAAGCGCAAAATCCCTGAATAACAGCATCAAGTATAACTACAGTCTGAAAGTTTTCAAAAGAAAATGATGGCTGACACTACTGCAGTCTTTTCACAAAGAATAGTTTTAAGAACCTAACGTGTTCTCAGAGACAAGATGCTGAACATCTTCCCTCAGAAGGAAAGGTGACAGCTGTGAATATCTGGTTTGGAAGGTGTGCTGGTTTTGGCTGAGGTAGAGGTAATTTTTTTCACTGTAGCTAGTATGGGACTACAGTTTGAATTTGTGCTGAGCATAATCATGACAAATAGATGTTTTTGTTATTGCTGAGCAGCACTAACACAGAGCCAAGGCCTTTTCTCTTTTCCTGCTGCCATGTTAGCAAGGGGGCTGGGGGTGCTTGGGAAGCTGGGAGGAGACACAGGCAGGACAGGCGATCCCAACCAACCAAAGGGATATTTCATACCATGTGACATTATACTCAGTATATAAAGAGAGAGGAAGAAGAAGGAAAGGCAGGACATTCAGACTGATGACATTTGTCTTCCCAAGTGGGGCATGGTGGACCTCTGCTTTCCTGGGAATGGCTAAACACCTGCCTGCCCCTGGGAAGCAGTGAATTGATTTCTTGTTTTGCTTTGCTCATATGCACAGCTTTTGCTTTCCCTATTAAACTGTCTTTATCTTAACCCAGGAGTTTTCTCACTTTTACCCTTTCAGTTTTCTCCCTGACCCCACTGGGTGGGACTGAGTTAGTGGCTGTGTGGGGCTGAGCTGCCAGCTGCAGTTAAGCCATGACAGTTCTTTTTGCTGCCCAACACGGAGCTCAGAAGGTTTGGGATAAGGACAGGTTTAACTGGAATATGTTAGATGGAATTTAACTGCTGTTTGGCTGCTTTGGACAGCCTCTTGTGCTTGCCCTGGACTCAACTGCCTTACAGTGTATGAGAGTCTGAGCTCATGAGTGGCTGCTTTTTGCTTTCACTGCTTGTTGTGCTGCTGATCACCTCGCTCTGCTCTTCCTGGGAACATTCTGATATCAGCAGTGGTGATGCACAGGGACTGACAGATGGCTGGGCATGGCTACTGTTTGTGCTGCTGTACTGGACACGCTGGAACTCCAGTGTGAACACAAGTCAAGGAGACTGGGACCTATGGATGAGTCCATAGGGATATCCACCTGCAGCCCCTGAAGGACCCATGCCCAAAGGAGCAGGTGGATGCCTGAAGAAGGCTATGACCCTGTGGGAAGCCCATACTGGGACAGGGTCCCGGCAGGAGCTGTGGAGCCACAGGGAGAGAAGCCCAGGCTGGAACAGGTTTGCTGGCAGGACTTGTGACCCCATGGGGGACCCCCATTGGAGCAGCCTGTTCTTGTGGGAACGCATCCCATGGAAGGGACCCACACTGGAGCAATTCATGAAGAGCTGCAGCCTGTGGGAAGGGCCCACAAACCCATGCTGGAGTAGGGGAGGAAGTGTTCCAGCCACTGGAGCAGGGATTCCCCTGCAGCCCCTGGTGAAGAATTTCTTCTTTTGCTTTGCTCTCCCTGTTCAACTGTCTTTATCTCAACCCAGGAGTTTTCTCACTGTTACCCTTCTGATTGTCCCTCACTGGTGGGTGAGTGAGGGAGCAGCTGTGTGGTGCTTTGCTTCCACCTGGGCTTAAACCATGACAGAAGCTTTGATGTACAGGAAAAAAATCTTTGGTTTTAGCTTACAAACTTTGTTGTGCTGTTGTCAGTAAATAGTTCTCAGTCCAGGCCTCCTAAAACCCAGTCTTAAAGAATAAAAATTCAAAATAATTTCCATCCTTCCTGTTAGCTTGCACTGGCTTCAGCCAATAGACTAAAATTAATGTGTTAAACAATATGACTACAATAAAAAGCACAAGGATTTAGTTGATTGGGAAAATTCTCTACAACCTCATGGGATAACATATATTTAGAAACATGCCTCTAATTCCAATATGAACAGTATTGAAAGTCATTTGAGCAATCAAAAGATAACTCACTAGCAACAGACCCAACATGAACTTACTTCAGATCACACTGAAGAGCAGCATCACTGATGTACTTTAAGCCCAGATTTTTCAATGAACTACAAAACCACTTAAAGCATTTATCAAATAGGGTTGTAAAATACTTTTACTATCTCTCAGTTTTTCTCTACAGAAATAAATACAAAGGTTTTGCTCTGTTTAAAAAAGGTATAAAAAACACTTTAAAGTTGCAGTAACAGTACTAGGTCATAATGCAGCAAAAGTGAAGCAGCAATTAAAAAAAAAAGTAGAAAATTGGTTCCCACATCATTTACCTTTCAAGTGTCCAAGTCAGCAAGGCAGTCTTCTTACCTAACTGTATGCAACATGTGTGTTATGAATGCCCTTCAAAGGAATCTCCCACACAGTCCTAAATCATGGTTTATGATGAAGAGATATGAATGTCCTACCAAGCCTTTATTGTGTTTCCTAGTTATTCCCCAAGAATTTTAGTCTACCTGTTCATATCATCTCCAACTGATTTTTTACTTACTGCATTAAATTATTTCTTATAAACTTAGGTAAAAATAGACATTCATTAAAACAAAAGGAATTGTATTTTCAAGTCTGACAGCCTCTTAAGCAATTTTTTTGGTGAAATATAGAGTACTTATCCTCATACAAACATGTCATTTATTTTCACACCACTCACTCACTAATATTAGTAATAAATTTTAGCTTTTTGTGGTATATGTTACTTTCCCTTCACACAAATAGGAAAGAGTTTCATTTGTTGATAACATTTTATACCCACTCCATCCTACCAGGTGAAAGCCCTGGAGTTTGTGCGTGTTCCAGAGTCCCATTCCACTTCCAAGAAACTTCACCTGTTTCAGCCTGTCCTCCTTGAGTCTCAGTAGTTTCATTAAAAACAGTTTGAGATTGCAGTGATGGCTGTCCTTGTTCAAGTTCAAAATTCATAATAAGGGAATCAACCAGAGAGTCCAGTTCATCCAAGTTCATAAAAGGTCGGGGTGTCTTCTGCATAGGGTTGTTTGCAGAAGACAAGGCAAACAAACTGAAATAGTTGTTAAAATATCCACCAATGACAGAAATATTTTCTGCAAAGCTCCTCAGGGGGCTCGTGTTTCTGTACAACCCTATGACAAACAGAGACAAGAAGAATCACATGCAGCATTTTGCAGAGACCAAGTTGTCCTCCTTCTTGCTTTATAGGTCTCCTATAGCCCACAGGTTACTATCAAGACAGGTGATAACCCAGATAAATACCTTGTAACATAGAAGAAACAACTCGACAGACTTCAGTTAGGCACTGCTCCAATTCCAAATATTTTGCAGCAATCTTAGTGCTTTTCTTTATTTCTCGATACAGAGACTCTTCTTCTGGTAACTGAGATTCTATTTCTTTCTGTATTATTAAGTAGCAGTTAAAGAAAACCAAATACATGACAGTATATTAACTATTAAACATGCCTATTACGGATTCAGTCACATACAACAGGCCAACGCTGAAACAAAAGCAAGCTGACACACCAACTCACACAAGTAAGATAGCACTGGAAAGAGTACAGATTGTTGATGAGGTTAAAAAAAGGCAAATGGAACTAAAATCCATAATAAGCTTGGCTCTTAGAAGATAGATTAGATGATCTATCATGGCTTTTAATTCAAAATACCAATAACTACAGCCATAAACTACTGCAGCAGTTGTAAGTTACACTAGAATTACTGAAGTTAAGGCTTTCAACATAAAAGAAAACACAACAGGTGGTTAGGCTTATGATAAGCACAAAACAAAGATAAAAGTACCTCCAGAAATACTTTAAGTGAAATGAAAATTAAAGAGTTTTGAGTGGAAATGCAGTAGCCAGAAAACTTAGCATTCCAATCACAGGAATGCCACTGAGACAGGAAGTGTTACAATGCAAATGTAAATATACGGAAATTAGTTTCAATTCCTCTTCTTTGATAAATGTATCCTTAAAACTTAAATGCCAGACTCAAAGCACACACATTTTGCGAAGCATTTCTCTTACCTTTCTGCAATAAGAGATGTTATTTTCAAGGAATCTGGCTAATGCCACAACGTTATCCTTTATTCGATTTTGAATCTACAAAGAAAGTTTTAATTACTTTGCACACTTGATTAAATGCAAAGTACATTAATATTTTAAAAGGATAAGAGTGAATACTGGAACACTATTAAGAAAAATTCTCTAAAGCAGAAATAATGTTTTCCACAACATAACATGGAATTTTTCAAGTGTTAACAGGCTACTTCTTCCTCATACTTTACTCTCTACTGTGTGTATCATCTAGTATCATGTACTTCATGATTTACCACCTAAGTAAAATAAAAGCACAAAATAACAGACTGTACCTTAAAAAAACCCACTACGATCAAGTGCCTCCAAGATAGAGTAGTAGTTTTTAATCTTACTGTCATCTCACCTCATTTTGTGGACGTTGTTTCACAAGTTTTTTCTGTACCATTCTTGCTTTCTCCTGTACAGTATCAATGAGAAACTCCAGTCCCGAGCCTACCCCATCATAAGTGGCAAGTACAAATTCCTTTTAAACAAAGGTTCAAAATGCAATAATTAAAGAAACTGATTTCATCTTAAAAATTTAAATTAAAAACAGATTTTCTGTAGTGGGCTAGAAACAATTTTGTTTCAGGAAAGTGTTCAGTGCACGTCTATTCAATCACATGTCATTCTTGGACCACTGGTCCTCAGCACTTTAACCTCCTTCTGCTAACTTTGTTCAGATTTCTGAAAACTCAGTATGGTACTTAAACAGAGATTACTGAAATATAAGTATTGAATTTCAGTGAAACAGGTAGACTTGTATAATCTTAAAAGCACAGTATTTCTTTCTCTTTATAGGTCTAAGTTAAACAGATTTAAAGTACAGTTTTTAAGGGAAAAAAATGTCAAGGGTATTAACATATCTGTCCATTTTCACCATAAAAATGAATGTACTAGTTGTACTTAGTTCAGCTGATGAAGTTGTTATAAGTAACAATTTGCTTCTGAGCATAGTTAGTGATAAGTGTGACAGCAACATTAAAATTACTATTCACAATTACTGTTTCTAATAAACATTTTTTTACCTGTAGACTAGATGCAGGAATATTGTTCTCTTCAGGAAATGAAATATCAGCTGTTGTGACTACTGCCAAGTATCCTATGTATTTCATTGTTTGTTTTACTGTTTGATTTACTTTGCTCCATGCTTCTGTTACCATCGAGGATATATCTGAAGAACATCCCTGAGAAACAGAGGCACATCATTCACTGAAAGCACCTGTGGTCAAAGAGCACACACTTTCTATAAAGCAAGAGTTCGTAGCATGCAAGAGTTTGAGGAATTCTTAGCTTTACATCTTCCTAATTACAAAGACTTATCTATCACAGCTAAAAGATTGTGCCTTGCAACCAAAGAGAAGAAAACACAATTAAGAAAAGAAATAAAAGCTTCACAAGGCTGTAGCATGAAAAGGGTAATACTGGCCACTGGTTTATACATTTATAAACAGCAGCACTTTACAGTCTAAACCAGCACTTGCGCCTGCATGTTTTCCTTTACCCTTTTATGAATAAGAACTAATGTTATTGTCCTGGGCACAGGAAGGTCTACATTACTCTCAACTAGCACATGGAAGCACCAGCTTAACCATAAAAAAACCCCTCACCCTTGACCATTAATCTTCCTCAGGTGTGTCCATTTGTCACTGCATGCATTGGACATATAAGTGTTTTTAGCAAGTCTATAGTAAATACTACTTTAATGCATAGAAGTTCTCTATACACAGAGGAATTCTTTAATGTTTTACCTGCAACAGTAACTGTAAATAACCTCCCAAGTTCTTGATTTCCCGTTTCATTTCTTCATCAACTTTTATAGATCCAGGACACTTTTGGATATTGTTAAGCCAGAGCTTGCTTAGAACCACAACCTGGTCAAAAGCAGAGCTAATTCTGATGCTGTAGGACTGAGCAGCAGGATCACGATTGAAAACTACAAGAGAAAGATATCTATCAGATCTATCTCCTTGGCAAATTAATGTAGGAATGTTAATTCTTGTGAGAGACAAATACATGAATGCTTTTGAATCTGAAAGTCATTAGTAATTTTTAAACTCTTATGAAAATGAGACTTACAGTTTTCTTGACATTCTTCATCTTGCTGTTCATAGGCTTTTGAAATGGCAGACACTCCAGAAAAAATTATAAACAAATTAGTTAGGAGACTGTCTGCTATGCTTTTTCCTGCTTCATGATTCTGTTCCAGTAAATCTAAAGCTGTGCTTATAGATTCCTTGCAAATTCCAGGAAGAAATGATTCAGAAAAACTTGGGTATATGCTGGACTTGTTCTGTGAACCTGTATGATATAAAAGCAAAACATGCATGCAAGAAACTCTTCACAGGAATGAGCAGTCAGTGTGTCTAAACAGTAATGACTATTTAATCTTAACATTCATCTACTCAAGACTCTAAGTCAGGAAAAAACTGCATATACAATATCCTAAATACTTTCTAGATTCAGTTAGTACAAAGACAAATTCAATAGTGAAATTCGTTAACATGAATCCATCTGTTTCAACAATCAAATCTACTGAGAAACAGAAGATAAAAAAACCCAGCTAATCTAAAACAACTGAATGCAAAAAAATATTAGGAGCATCCTGTATTTCAGAAAACAAGTTTGTAAAACCTGGCAAAAAGCTTGGGGAAATCTCAGTATTTGAATGAATAGTAACAACTCAAGAAAACAAAGTCTCCAAATTCTTGTATGAGGATTCAACCTTTTTCTCCAGTTAACCCGTGGAGTTACATGGAGTAATGTTTTAGGCGAGTTTCTTAAATAAGGTTCATAAAGTGCAGGTCAGGAGGTTTTTGCCCTAAGAAAGTGTAATCAAAAATACAAAAAACCCTACTGTTAACAGCTTAATATTAAAAATCTGAAGATATCACAAACAGGATATTTTTAATTTTGCTTTCCAACCCACACTGCTTTTTTAAAAAATCATTACAAATGCGTATGTTTTCTGCATGTATTAGGTTCAGATTCTCAGTATGAAATGGAAAGTGTTCTGCCACATAGCAAGTACCTGATATATAGGAAGTCTGTATATTCTGAATGGGTTGCAATTTTATCTCAGACAAACATCCAGAAATTCTCTTGCTCTTCATGAAACTTCTACTTCTAAGAAAGGATGATAAAGTAAAAACATGAGAAAATGTCAAAAGAAAAGAATCTCTCTCCTTGTACCCACTCTAAGTTCAATGAATATTAACAGACATCAGGCAAACAACGTATACATCTACTTTTAATTAATGGAACTTTTGAACACAGAACCTAAACCAGAGTGAAAGCAAGTCAATACATCTCATAGAATGGATTCTACTTACTTTCTTCAGGCTCTTGCTACTATAGAGGGATCTTCATTCCATGTACTCATTTTTAATCTAACATCCTACTACTGGATTATTATAATCCAGAACTAATTGTCAGAGGTCATACACAAAACCCTCTGGCACTGATCAGATATATGCTGCATATATTCTACACCTGACCTCAGAGACACTGCTGTTACATCTACCAAACTGCTTCCTGGGCACATTAATTTTATCAGCAACATATTGCACACTAACACACATTTCATAAGTGAAGCCAGCAGAGCATAATAGGGTACCATATTTAGTTTCAACTTTCCCCTCCTCCTCACAAAGACAAATTAAATCAAAATTTATGGATATAATTGACATTATAATAAGGTAAAAGAAGAATTAATAAATTACTAAGTTAGTGACATAAAAACATATTCAGATAATTACACCATTTTTTGTTTTCTTTTAAGTGTAAAAGAGAAGCTACAAATTAGTACTACCTTCTTCTGGAAAGAGAAGAAACCGAGGTGTCTGAAAGGTCAGGTTCCCACTCATCATCAGGATCATAAAACACATCAGCAGCTTTATTTCTATCATTACTCTGAAAAAAATAAAGAAAACAGAGGGGAGGAAGAGAGGTAAACAGAAGTTACAAAGCATTCAATGCATGGATGAAGACAACACGTTCTATTAACAGAAGAAGAGTAACTTTAATGTTTTTGCTTATTTTCAGATATATATATTTTACTGCTTCTTACTCAGTAAAAAAAAATGACCTGAATAAAGTAATTGTTTCTATTGTCCTCTTTCTGTATGATGGATAAATGCATATACATGTGTCTTGGCATTTAAGATATCATAAAACCCAAAAAAACCCCCAAGATTTCCCTCCTGTAAGGATTATCAAAATCTTATCTTTGACTGATTATTAGTGTTTATTCTTCAGCTGTTACTGACCTCATACAGTTCTTTCATTGCTGCTAGTTTGCATTGAAATTTCTCTAGACTCCAAAAAGTTGCTATTCCCAGCTTGATGTTACGAACCTGCACCTGCACAGAAGACACTTCTCCCGTCTTATCATCAATTTTGTCACGCCTAAGAATATGGGAGAGTTAAAAGACAAATATCAAGACAAAACACATTATTTATATTGCAAAAATAAATACAGAGAATAAAAAAATGATAAAAATTTCTTGAGACATCATGTATCTAACCAAACCAATGTAAGCGTAGCTGTTAGTTATTTTTATGTAAAGGAAAAA
Organism: Platyrinchus mystaceus; assembly: GCA_035041135.1. Taxonomy (NCBI): domain Eukaryota; kingdom Metazoa; phylum Chordata; class Aves; order Passeriformes; family Tyrannidae; genus Platyrinchus; species Platyrinchus mystaceus. The sequence goes on along the minus strand of JAWWLV010000005.1, from coordinate 21,362,830 downwards.
AGGACTCCCTGCATTCAGAGGTAGAATTAGATACTAGCATACAAATTCCTGGCTCTCAAGAAATTCAGAGCCAAAAATATGCTACAGAATTCTACTAGCAGAGTTCTTATTGAAGGAAGTGAAAATACAACACCTAGAAAACACACCTCGTAGCAAGTCCTATCTTACTGCATTTACTGTAGCAATTGTTTTAAATGATACTCAGTTTCCTCTGCACTGATACATCTCTGCTCATGCTAAGAAGATCTGAACAATATATAGGTCCACTTCCAGAACATTCTTCAGCTGCAGCCATCAAGTAGCTTGGCATAGCAAGAGATCTGTGGAGCGAAACAACTGGTCCCAAAGGCTCGATGTCCACTGAGGCTGTTAACTTTAACTGAGCTCCCCCTGTTCCAGGCCTGTGAACTGAGCACCTCCTGGTGGCTGCCACATCGGCCTCTGTTCAGTTTTGCCTTAAAGGAACACAGTGTGTTTTAGGACCACTTCAATATGTGGACATGGGCATCAGAAGATTCACCTCCAAAGCACATTCAATCCAAAATTACTTGTCTGTAGACATACCTTTAAAGTTTTTATCTAAAATTCAAATTTGAAAATCACATTTCAAAGTAACAAGGCTGAACTACACACTTAACTAAAGCGAGTTTGGAAAGTTCATTTATCGTGTTCAATGTTGTAAGATTGTTAAAAGAAAAACCAATAGCTCCATGCACATTCAGAATCCACCCCTCAGTTATAAATATATATATTATATATACAATCCCTTATAATTAACTGACTCAGATACTCACCTGCAGAAAACAGTGTTTTTCCCCAATGCATTACTAATGGCATTGGCCTCTTTGACCATCACAGACAGCTTCAGAGACTTCCAGTTAAGTGGAACTAATAAAGAATATAGAACATAATGATTGAGTGGATCAAACAATGTGATACAACAACTTCAGGGTTAATTAAAAAAAAAAGCAAAAAATAAACCAATCCAAAAACACAAACATAATTTAGCCAACAATATTTCCATGAATTCCCAGTACATTGGGAAAAAATGACACTTCCAGGCAAGATAACCCTCTTAAAAGGTCAGATAAAAGGTATTTCAGAAACAGAGGCATAAGAATAGACACTGTGATAGAAAACTAAACTAAATTAATTCTGTTAGTCCAGTTTCCTCAAGGAGTTAATGCTTGACCAGTTCAGACAGAAGGGGACGGACTCTTAAGCAACTGGGATAAATACAGAGTACATGTCTATTTACCTAAGCACCCTGAGTCCAATTAAAACAGAGCTTTTAACACAGTCTGATAGATACAACTTATGAATACACAGGCTTGTAACAACCAGAAGGCTCTTGTTGTTCAGGGAAGTGTTAGGGGAACAGAAGGAGCTCCTGTATCTGTATCCATGGCCCAAGCCCACTGAGCAAAAGAGAAGTCAGCATTGTCTTTGCAACACATATATACATACTTGTCATAGTTCTATTCCCACTCCCACGGTTCTTCTGAAGAGTGTGTATTTCATCAGCAATCTTCTGCTTCTCAGCTTCCAGAGCTTCCAGTATCTTTGCATGATGAATAGTATGGTCTTCTAGAGCCTGGGAAAAAATGGGCAGTGATTTAAAAAAAAAAAATAAAAAAATTCAAACTCCTAAAGCTGTTTACTGAAGCTAAGTTTTACGTTCCTGACGTTTTAAAGACTCTCAGAATGAAATTGATACTCGACATCTAGTATATTGATAGGAAATCCTTCATTTTCATACTCTGATGTTTTTCTGAGTTTGCTTCAATATTACAAAGTTTAAAAAATACTGGAATTAGAAAAAGAAACAGCTTTTAAAAAAATCAAGTCATATTTGTTGCAGCAGTCAGATATATATGAACATCAGCCAAGAGCCAGTCATTAGTTACATTAATGCCTAGAGTAATAACTTTGCTACAAGCAACAGTCTCAAAAGTTTGGTACAGGAACAAAACCAACCATGTTATAATATGGATGATCATATGAAATAAGGTCAGCATTTGTTAATCCTCAATATTAATACAACATCATACTCAGAATGCCACCTAACTATCAGTTCTTCTACATAAAATCACGTACAAGTAAAATACTTCAATGCATTTCCTTTACAATAATTGTTTAAAAAAAAAAAAAAAAAACAAACAACAACAAAAAAGCCCCCCCAAAAAAGCCAGTTTATTGCCAAAAAAGCAGCCTTTTTTTTTTTTTTTTTTTTAATTACCTGCTTGGTAGCCAAGGTCTCCATTGCTAAACGTTTTTTATTAAATTGTAGTTCTAGCTCAAGGTTTTGCTTTGCCTTCTCTAGCTCCTGTATTTTAGTTGCAGCTTTTTGGTTATTCATTTCTTGGATTTGCTTCTTACGAGATTCTTCTCTCTGATATCAAAAAGGAGAGATGAGAGGAGGAAAATCACTTCTACAGCATTTCTGACCCATCCCTTAGGCAGATATTAAGGTTTATTTTCACTTCCAACACTTTTAGAAGGTGCAGTCTCTACAGCCTACACAGCCCAACGTCAGCAATGAAAGGTTATATCCCACATCACAAGCATCACTGTCTCCCATAGAATGCTTAAGACATAAGATACATCATCATTATTATTTTAGCATGATGTACATTCTATGCCAACTTATTGTATATTGTAAAAGTGTTGAAAAAACTAACAACAAAGTAGCATGCCAACTTAGAAAGAAGAAAAAGCCATATTAAGTAATATACTGTAGTAATATACGATTGTAATTTAAAAATCTCATGGAATAACTTCAATTCTGTAGGTATTTTTCTTTGCATACAAGTTACAATTCCCAGAATAACTCTGAAGGGGATACCTAGTTGCCAACTTCTTGTGTTACTAAGACTGACTTTTTTTTTTTAAAAAGAATGAGGTATTCTCTAAGATACTTAGAATATTTAAGACAAAAAACCCACACCACAAACAAACCAACCCCAACCAAGCACCAGATACCACAAGCTACAGTTTCTGTTATTGATATGTTTGGTGTAATGATGCAATGGCAACTTACCACCTCTGCTTCCAGTGATTTTATTTTGCTTTCATAAGCTTCTTTTTGTGAGGTCAGCTCTTGTTGAACCATCTCTTTTGCAATTTGGACACTTTGCATCATTTCTTCCTTGGCTTTGAGCCGTGCCTCTTCAATTTCTGATTCAAGACTACAAGTATCATACATTTAGAACGCTGCCTTTAATCTCTAGTGGGCTGCATAGATTATCAACGTTTTATTCCTATCATGAGGGTTTGCTAAGGTTTTTAAAAAAAACCAACAATTTTCATACTTCACCTATTTTACATTTCATAGGCAAAACGTAGACACACTGGTAAATATGAGAGACATTCCAGAATTTTTAAGTCGACTCAATTTCCATTTTCATTTTATTACATCACTTTCACAAAATTAAGAACTGTAATGGAAACCCACTAAATCACATTAAGATTGGACAAGTAAATTTTAACTCAGTGAGTCTGGCATTCTGATAACTCCCAGGAATGAAGCAAGCACAAATAACACTTCACCAACTCTCAAAATTCTCCCTCATCAAATAAGACAAAGGTTATAACTTCAGGTTCTTCCCATTTTCCTAAGGCATTTACTTTTTGGGCTTTAAATCTCTCTAAAACATCAAAAATAACTTTCAGACACATCATATGCTTGGAGAGAAACACACCCAAAGAGACACACTGCTTTGAGGACCCCTGGAGCTCAGTGTTTCTTTAATCATGGTCTACATTATTGATAACTGAACCAGCTTGTGGTGATTGAATCTTAGAGGTACACTTTCATTTCAGCTAAGTCTGGGACTTCCATTTCCATTACAAATAGAGTTGCTATTTTCCCTTATTGTGAAATAACAATGTTATTAACTACTTCTTAAACTAATTGCATGGTTGAATTAACAATTAAATTTATCTAAAGGACAAGAAGAACTAATGCTTACTGTGCTCTCTGTGCAATAAGCAGCTCATTCTTTGCAAATTCAAAATCTTTTGGACCATCATGCAAGCACGTGGTCCCACAAGAAGGTGTTTTAACTTTCTGAACTTCTGCTGGATGATTAAACCTGAAATAATGGTCTCCCCCAAGGATCACTCGATCACCCTATTGGGAAAAAAAAGAATTATTCTAAAAATTTAAATTTATAAGCAAAAATTTTCAGTGCTTAAAATACAGCAGGCAGAGCTAGAAATCAAAGATGAAGAGACAAATATTTACAATTACAGAGTCTTCTAAGAAAACTGCAGTCTGAAGTTGAAATATTAACAAAGCAAAGAAATCCACACATGCACATATTACTATTACCAAATCAATCACTTACATGATGCAGAACTGTTGGGTTCAAAATGCATTTTCCATTTACATATGTCTTTGCTTCTCTCAGTGGAATAATGCTTACTTGGCCAACAACATTTTTTATAACACTGAAAACAAGAAACATTTACAGTATCAGTAGCTCAAAATAACTCATATTTCTTAATAGAGTAAAATTCATGCTGTAGATTGTGTTATGTTATTGTCTTTCCAAATGTGTATTGTCTTCAAACTATTTAGTCATAACACACATAATTAAGAAATGACAACACTATACTTTGGAAGGGAACCTATATTTAAATCTAAGAATCCACTGCTAAAAACTTACTCCAATACCCTGAGCATTCTTTTCATAACACTTAATTTCCCAACATATCTGTGCCTTTCATGGGTTTAGTAGGTGATTAGTTAAGTTTCTTACAGCTTTTTGTCTGGAATTAATTGCACAGAATACACTCGAAACAGTATTTCTGCAGTATGGCCAAACTGATCTCTATTTTTATTGAAATAAGAACTGTCAAGACATTTCACTTTTCTAGTGAACTTAATGTAAGTTATCTACCACAGAACATCATTTGATCAGGTTTCATTCATGCAGAAACACTGCAGAAGATTTTGCTACATGAATGAGATGAACAAAGAAATTAAACAACCCCCGTTAACAGATTTCTTAGAGGGAAGAGAAGGAAGCTGCCTTAATCATTAAGCAGTAAAAAAAAATATCCCTAAATGTTATTTTCTTGACTAGAAAACCATGTTTTGTTAGTGCCAGAAGAAAGAGTGACTCCAAAAGAAAGGGAAGAGTGAGAAGAAACTTTAAGTATAAAAATTACACTACATACCAATGGTCATCAGCAATCAGCACTCCAGAAAGCTGGATATCATGTTTTGAATTTGGTGTACACCTTCCAACTGTAGTTTCTCCTTCTTTGATCATATACAACAGCACCTCAGAAAGCTGAGGATCTTCATTGAGATTGACAAGGTTTGGCAAATGATTGTCCATTTTGAATGCAATTCCAGCTTTCTAGATAAAAGAGAGCTTCGCATAAAAATACAATTTACTTTGTGCATTCAAATATCTACTTTAAATCTTCCTAAAGTCACAGCAGTCTGTTAAAAGAATAATGTTATGGAAACTAAATCTTACAGCTACTCCCATTATTCTGCAAAGTTTGCTGATGTTATATTTTCTGTACTGTCTCCTATAGAAAGAAAAATGTACCTGCAATTCCTCTATATCTTCCAGTTTCCTTTTTTCTGCTTGTTCAAATTTTTCCTTCCAGGCCCTTAATATATTAAGAGAAAATAACACAACACATTAGGAGAAAAATGACGGCATATAAGTCTTACTATTTCTATTTTGAATTAAGACATTCATGACTGCCTGACCTTTGCATTTCTGCCATGTTCCTCTCCTGCTGGTGCAACTCTACCCTCAAAGCTGCTATTTCCTGCAAATAACGCCTGTATTTTTCACGATCAGTGTTCAGAGCACTTTTCTGAGCTGCCTTCATCCTTTCAATTTCAGCTTTCAATTCTACATTAGACAAACAGACACACAGTGCCCATAAGAAATGAAGACAAAACAGGGTGTAGAAACTTCAGTACAACACTAGAAAATTCATCCTGTAATTCAGTTGAAAAAAACAAAACATTTCCCTATTCCAGGTTCTCAAGTGTAACCTAAGATATTACTTAAAATTTGGAAAAAGAAGTCTACAAAGAATAATGACATTAAAAGGAAGATAATCCCAGGTTGTATTAGCCTAGCTGACACGTGGTCAGTCAACACAGCAGATTATTAGTAGTAAGAACCCCTATGAAGCAGTAAGTTAAACACATGTGCAAGTGAAAAACCCTCCAAGACTGCAGATGTCAATCTCACCTCTGATTAGCTTCACATTTACATCTTCATTTACTTTAGCAACGTTGATAATTGAACAAGCCTGCTTTGCATAGCGAAGGGTGCTGAGTGTTTCCTCCGTACTGCTGCCAGCTGGACTCACCGTGGCAATCATCGTCGTTTGGGAATTCCCACCAAGACTTTCCTTCAACAACCTTTTGACAGGAGAATACAAGTCAATCCCTGGCCCTCACACTGAGAGAAAAATTCACAACTCCCCAAGCAGAACAAATTAAATAAAAAATACCCAGGGCCTTGCTACTTATTTGAGAGGGACTGTTAGCTACTTAAAATACAAACCAAGGACCTGTTTGTTCTTTATCTGATGCAACAGACTAATTTCTTCCTTCCATAGGTCATTTGAGAGAGAGAGGAAAGTGATGCCTCATGAACAGATAAAGAAAACCACAATCTCAGAAAGTCTCTACTTCCATATAAAAAAAATTCTGAAGTGTACATACCAAGTAAGGACAGATTCCCGGTAAGGAATGAAAGTTTTCTTTCCATTTTGAAATTGTTTAGAGAGTGCAGAAATAACCCTTCCAAGGGTTAACAGCGATTTATTAATACTCACACCTTCCTACATAAAACAAAAATAAAAATATAATACAGTTGCATCTTCTTGTGTGATGTTATTGACTGTTGATTAATTATGCTTGTTCAATGTATGGTACAGCTGTATCACATTAAATGTTACCACTTATTAAAAAAACCCAACGATAAGATGCAAGAGCAGTCTAGAAGATCTTCATTTGGAAAGAACAAAGACCCTGCCTTTAAAATAAGTGCTGTTAAAAGCCATCAAACTTATGAAAGCAGCTTGAAATGAAGCTTATTAGAAACTACTTAATTAGATTCCCCTAAAAAGGGGCAAGACCCAACTCTGTGTGATATTTGATTCACTATTTGCAAAGTCACACCAATAGTTTTCCCTCACTCCTGCAGGATCATTAGACCTGCATGGCATAGGAAGTGCTGTTCTAAGCAAGATGTGCCATATTTGCACAGTGCAAACACCTTCTTCAGGCCACCCACCCTCACAGCAAAACATGATGTATACTTATAGGCCTTATATATATCCTTTATAGCTACAGTTCCTGCCCAAGAGTCCCATCAGGTGAGCATGCTTTGGAGTTAAAGGATATTATTAGAAGCCAATCCTTTTCCACAGATTTCCAGTCCTGGTTTACCTTCAGCCTCTCTCCAGTGGTCTGAGCTTTTGCACAGCACTCACTGCCAGCTAGATCAATGAGATTGATGTGACTGGTAAGCCTACGATCACACTGTTCTTCATTCACAAATTCTACCTGGAAAAAAAGGGAGATGTTGGCATTCAAACCAAAATAAAAAGCCTAAGGACAAGCAGAAATCTGACAAGCTGTTCACAGTAAATACATTAAAAATTGATGCTTCCATTTAATTTTTGACAGGGTATCCTCATGTACATCCCTTGAAGGAGATGAAGTTCAGACTTTAACCATAGAATCAGTTGGCTGTGGCTGATTAACTGCATAAGCATGAACTGCAAACACAAAACATTACCAAACTGTGGGTTTGGATCTGAAGTTTGACTACTGAAGTTATCCAAAAACCATGGAAATCAGTAAGCTGTTACTGACTTAGACCAATCCAGATCAAGTAAGTAGTCAGTGGAAAAGGCTCAAGACTAGTTATAATGGAGAAAAATCAACAATCTAGTGGTGAGAATGGCAAGGGGGAAGAAGGAAAGGAGATCAGGAAACTGGGATGAAATATTAAACCAATGAAAAACACAAAAACCACAAATCAACAAGTTATTTGTTCATGGAGAAAATTGACAGTTTGCAGGCTCCTGAGGAGCTCTACCTATTTCACTTCCATCTTCAGACTCAACTCACTAAGTCAGGTTTTGTCTTTTAAGCATCTGTAAATCGGATGAGGAGGAGTTGTAGTCCCTATGTCCTATGGGGGAGGAGAGGCATCCTGAAGCAAGGAAACATTTGTTCAGTAAACTGTGTTGAAACTGAGCAGAAACTGCATCTCCTACCCTTGTCCCAGTCCGTCACTTGCAGGAACTCAGCACAGCTATGCACCTCACACAGCCTAACCTTCTCAGAAGCTAAGATGTGTTGGCAGCAGTGTGAAATTTGGTCTGGCCTCAATTAGGATTCCTGTTATATCTCAAAACTCACACTGAGAAGTTTGGAACTACTCCTAGATCTGTCAGTCTAGACCGTATTTATATTGCTGCTATAAATATACGCAGCACAGAGACATGAGGATCTACTCAAAGCACGTAAAATAAAACAGCTTTTGCTGTGTAGAAAGCCACATTAAAATGCCCTGTGCTTTTCTCAAAGATCTTCAAGTATATTCTCACAACTTTCTAGGCAGCACACAAAACTTTTTACTAACTGATCTGAACAGATATGAAAAGAACAACCCAGCAATACCTTGGTCTGCGTCATGACAAGGGTGAAGACAGAATGAGACCTAGAGCTCTTGTCATTCATTACTGTGGCAGCCGTTGCTCTCTGCTTATTTCCTAGTTCAAGCCAACTCTGTAAGAGACAAAAGTTAGGATGTGAAACCAAAACCTGCTTTGCAGAGTTAATTGCAGATTTTTATGTTTGCTAATAAAGTTATTAACAAAAATCATGACTATATGGGAAGAACAAAAACTTGAACTTAAGAGATAACCACGTGAAAAGTGACACTTGACTGTATGAATCTACTGAGCTCCATTATATTGGACTAGTCTTCACTATCCTTTTACAAAATCAGCTGAAACATCATAGACTACTGGACAGTCTGCGTTTTCTTCCCATCCATGGAAATTATTTTTCAGCAGTGAAGAAAGGAACAAGTAGAAATATTTGTATTCTCTTTTAGTAACAAAATAACTCTTACCTGAATATCAGAGTAAGAACGAACAACATTCCTAAGATGGGGGGAAAAAGAAAAGTTTGAGTTCAGACAGTTTTCTTTCTATAGTTTTCCCTGCTGCCTGAGTTCTGAAGCATTTCCCCAGTTACAAATGAAATACAAACACACAATGAAAGCTTCAGTTGTCTTGAGACTTTCACACACATTTCACTAGGGGAATACACCACAGGTATGAATTTTTCTAAAACTACATGACACTGAGCTCTTGCTTGATTTACTGGTGACTACACAAGCTTTCACAGAGCCTCAAGATAACTATTGCACTCTTTCAGGATTACACCATGCATCTTTTAAAATACCAACAGTTAAGACTTACACTGTCAGGCCTTCCACATATGGTCCTAACACTGGATGTTCTCTTACACGAAGCTGGTGAGAATAATTTCAAAATAAAAATTATTAGGAGTGCATTAGTTAGATCTAGCACCCAAGAGTACCTTAAAAGAAAAAAAAATTCTGCAACATAAATCTATTATGTTTCCAAGTTAAGCAGCTTACCTTAAAATCACTGACAAAACTCACTCCTGCTTTAGACAAGGCAGTATAGTCTTAACTTCTATATAGTAAGTCCACATAAGTCTCAAGCTCAGGTTAAAGGACTTATTCCAACAGCAAGTTGAACAAACTGTATCATCTTTACCATAAACTAACGTTCAGTTTACACACAAATGGCCAGTATAGTGTTCAGTGTCAAAGAACAGAAAATACTTTTTCTGATCAATTAGACATAATAAATTCCTTCCTACATACCCTATGTAAGACAAAATTTCTTTAATTTATGGTTTTTCTTATTCTAACACACAAACACTACAAACTAGCTCAACTAGTTTAACTAGTGATATAGCAATATTTTTATTTCTTTTTTACTTTAATCCCCTTATTCACAACTAAGTTACTTAGATAGCAAATCAACGATCATTTGCCAATTGTGCATTTCTCTTTACAGAACAGATGCCACTGCTTGGAGGTTATGCATATACTTGTTTCTGTGAGCAACTTACTTGTTTTTTCTGTCCATTTTCAGCTTTAAAGACAAGCAAATCATGGATTTTCTCGTTGTAAATTTCAAAGAAGCTCATTTCAAGATGATACAAAATCTAATTAAATTAATAATAAAAGAGGTATTAATATGGTCCGCAAAACATTTTCATTACTCTGAGTGAGGGTAGTTATTTTTTATTTCAGCAAGAATACTGAGCTGGAATAGGAATACTATTGAAGTGTATTTTGCTTTGATACATGATGTTCCACAATAAATTCATATTTTTTGAGTTCTATTCTACTGCCTCCGCTGCAAGTATGGAGCCCACTGGGATTTATCTTTCCTTACATAAATCTTATATTGTAAGACATGCAATATAGAGGAAAGAATCCTAGTCTAGTAATACATTAAAAATATCAAGCCCATATTTTTATCACATTACTGCCATTAGGGAAGTAAAACAATGTTGATTTTGACTACTTAGGGAACCCTGTCAGTCAGAGCTGCTGGCAGAAATAAGATTTGAATCAGCAAAAGAATATGAACGTTAATAAACAGATCAGCAGTAAGTTATCAGTTTCTTCCTATTTCAATGGAAGGTCAATACCATAAGCACATCACCTGTTCCTTGTCCATCTGCGCTATTTGACTGAAAAGATCTTCACAAAGTCTTGGAATTATTCCTCGGTCTTCATCAAATCCCATCATCCTGTGGTTACAAAAAACCTGCTAGTTTAGCTTTGTAACTCTCTGTAGATACTTTAGCTGTGCATTTCTACAGCTGACATGCCATATGCTTTTGTGTTATAGAAGTAATGAGCAACAGAAATAAATCTGATCTGAGTTGATGCTTATTTAAGCAGGGAGTTGGACAAGATGATGTCTGGAGGTATTTTCTATTTAATCCACTGAAAAATGGGTTGAGAACCTAAGAAAAACCAAAACCCTACAGCAGTTGAAGAGTAAGTAGTACTTTAAACAGTAAACCTATAGATGTTGATTATCTTAACATGCATGAATCTTGTACCCTCTGCACACTTCCAGTGTAGTCACATAAGACCCTCTCCACCTCTGGTGAAGCTTTTTCTTATTGAGTTGTGCCACTGCAGACCACCAGTGTGCTGGGATATCTCAGCCACAACCCAGGGACACACACAAGTGCACAACATAGTCATCAGCACAGACCTGTTGTGTAAACTTGACCAGAGGACACAGGTTTTTACTGATACTAATTTCAGCCTTGCTTAAAATACCAATGGTTGAAGGTAAGTAATTAAGGGAAAGTGGAAGAAAAAACCTAAGCAAAAACCCAACAAACCTACAACAGAATATTGTAATCCTGAGCGTTTTTTTTTCTTTTAGGCCAATATTGTACATAACAACTGAGTTCCCATTTAAAAAGGAAAACCTTACTTCTAAGTTCTGTATCTATTGTAAATTGAACAGAAATATTTCTGGTCCTCAAATATCCATATTAAAAGTTCACATGGCCTCATGGAAATTACAAAACTCAGAACTAATTTCAATAGATTCATGTTTAGAAACCAAGCAGTTCACTCGGCATTCTATTGAAAAACATAAACCAGGTATATACAAACAAACGTCACTTGTCTGGGATTTTGTGCAAAGGCATATGGATCTATTTATTTAAAGTTTTCAAGCATCAGGACCATAATTAGTGTGATCTCTTAAATGTCTTCCCCAAACAACATGCTATACTTTCCTGTGTCACTTCAAGCACAATACAACCAACAGTGGTGAACAACAGCAGCACTGGGAGAGCCTGAGAAGCTCTCAGCATTAATGAAGGTTTTCCTTCACTAAAATCTCTTGAAAGAGGTGGGTTTTTTCCACTAGAAGTAGTAAGAAGTCAGTGTCAGATACATAAAAATATTCTAAAGCTAACTTTGGCTTAATTACTATAGATATTTGTTTAAATATTTTTGTTTTAAAATACACAAAAACATTTTGACAAAATTCTATAACACTGGAATCTATTCCATATAATCTTTTTTCATGACTTTACATTGCACAACAACTGGCTCCTACAGAATTTTGACAATTACTATCAGGAACTTACGTGTACGATTTTCCAGAACCGGTCTGCCCATAAGCAAAGAGACAAGCGTTGTATCCCTCAAAAGCTCTTTCCAGGAGTGGCACTGCTAAAGCTTGATAAATAACTGCTTGGCTTGCAAAGTTAGGATGACACTTGTCAAAAGACCAGAAGGAGAAGTCATAACTGAAGCTGTAAACTTGGTTTGTGGATGGATTTTGTACAGTTGTCTCTGACCCACTCATGGAGATTACAGGGGGGGAGTTTTCAGTTTTCTCTCTTCATGGAAAGGGAGGGAAATTTAAAAAAAAAAATTATAAGCTACATGCTTTAAGTTAATAATTTCAATCAAAACAAAAAGATTGGTGATCATCGTGAAAAAATATCTGTTTGATGAACATATAAAGTATTAAAGATCAAAACACTGTTAATGAATATGTAAAAAATAGACCCAAATACCTATATAGGCAATTCAGTTTCTTAATAAAATCTTCATCTTGCTGTTTCATGGAGTATCAACTAATTTCAAAGTATATATTATATCCTTATTGGGTCAATGATTAAACAATCCAACAAGTACAAAGCAGAAATCAACATACACTATGAGGAGCAGAAATAAGTTCTGGATACAAACCTGTTACTGAAGGGCCGTACCCGCACAGCCACAATCACTTTGCTGTTTTTCACTTTGAAAACATCTCCCTCAGTTCTACTGCTCTCAGCTAATGCTTCTGTGTTCACTTTTGCTTCTGAACTTCTACTCCCAGGAAGAAAGCTGGAGACATTAGGGGTCTTTTTGGCTAAAATTTGAAGATGAGGTGTTCGTTCATTTGAGGCCAGTTTGAGAGAAGGTTGATCTTGAGAATTGCTGTTCTTTGGTGCGAGCTTCAATCCTTCTGTTAAACCTTTGGCTGGTGTCCTCGGTCTTTCTAAACTGTTATGTTTTATCATTATGTGCTGTACCCTTTGCTTTCCAGCTAGCTTATTTATATTGCCTTTTTCATTCAGTTCTCCTGATAGCCTGTTAATACATTTTGAGGTAACTAATTGTTCCGATTTAGGAACTTCATTTTGCAATTTTGTATCAGCAGTGCCTGTCTTATCTTTTAAACACATGGAGATACCATTTTTACAGACACCATCAACAAAGCCCAATGAACCTTTGCTGTTCAGGTTACATTGCAATTTGGTACTGGACTGACCCTCAGCTAACTTCAAGTCTGGTTTAACAACATCAGTATCATTAATATTCTGTGGAAGCGTAATCTTGTAATTTCTTTGTGCATCAGCTGGCAAGTTTTCTTTGCTAGGCACAATATTCTGATTGATATTACTCCTCCCAGTGGAGCCAGTCCTCACACGCCTGCGCAGCGTAAGCCTTTTCTCTGTCTGTAGCTCTTCCATGCCCTGTGTTGTGTTTGTATGCAACAGGTCACTACTGGACACTAATTTTTTGCTCACTGCAGTTCTCCTCTGAAGTGTTAACCTGCCTGCAGATGTAAAAGTAGTTGGCGTGTCACCCACTTTTTCACAAGCTGAAATCATATAGGTCCTATTTACTTCCTCAGTCTTATTCTGAGAACATGGAATTAGACTATTCTTTTCTTCTCCCAACACCTGTGACTTCAGTTGCTGCTCAGATGCTTTGCTGCTGGCAAAAGTATCATTCGAGGAAGCCTGGTGCAAAGTGGCAGTGCATCGTGTCCCAGCAGGGCTTCTTCCAGGAACTGTGTAAATAGACATGTTGTCTTCCAGCCAGTTAACACTTGGTTTTTAACAAGCACAGCACCTTTCCTAAAGGATTCTTTCTAATTGCTGCTTCATAAGGAATCTGGGGAGACAAAGCAAAAATTTTTTTTATGATGCTCATGTCCAGTGTGAGTTATGTTTTGGTGCATGGGGAGCTCTTTACACTGCAGTACCTGCTCCCAAACATAAATAACAATTAGTACCCTGTTTCACCTCCAGTACCTAAAAAAAAAGTCATTATTTTATATTTGAATGACTGCTTCCAACAACAACAGGTTATTTGACTTTATTTACTGAGTTCTATGATTTCAGAAAGTAAACCAAACATCACAAAGCTGCACCTGTTGGTAAAAAGAACAATCTATTTTTATTTATTTTTCATTATTATATATTTATATATATATATTTAGCAACAAAGATGATCATGGATATTTCTTCCAAGTGATCTACCATGATCCCCAAAGTAAAGAAATTCCAGACCATGCCTCCATTCACTCACAGCTATTTACACTCTTAGTGTTTCACAGCTAACAGACTCCAATAGCACAAAAAAATTAACCCCGAATAAGAAGTCTGTCAACATGGAAAGCAGTTGGGGTTTTTTTCAGGATTTTGATATGTAATATAAAACCCACTATCAGAACAGGACAGTTAATAAAGATGACTCTTAATAGTACCTTTGGATGTTATTTTAGTTCACTCTAATACATAGCAAAACAAAAGACACCTAGCCTAGGGGACAGAAGAAAACTGTAAAATATGATCCCCATCCTTTCCACACATAAATATATATCAAAAGCTGTATATATGCAATCTGTATAGGAAAGTATGTTTTCATTGTTGCATCTGCATCATAGATACTGGGTTGTTACAGGTTTGGTATCACTACCCACTGCAGACTTGCCAGCTGCAATTCATTTGCTTTGACAAGAAGTCACCTGACTTAGATCCTTAAAAACTGCATCTATCATTAACAACAGCTGTACGTAGCCGGGGAAAAAATGGGAAGCAAGATGAGAGCAAGTGATGTAGAAGAAACCGTTTAACCACTGCTCCAATAGAAGTTTACTTTAAATGCTACACTTTTAAGTTGTAACTTTCAGAGTACTCTCAAACTCTATGCAATTACATCCACTTTCACATGTCATGACTACACACTTCTCATAGCTCACAAGTTGTGAGGAAAATATCAAAAGTTCAAACCAGAGCATATTTATTGCTCAATCCAGTTTGAGACAGAAAACTATGTCACACGAGTTGTAAAATGTCAATTTTGTGGCTCCCTCTGGCAATCAGTAAATAAACACGGCCATAAGCCATGAATGGTTTCAGTGTTTTCTGAAAAGTCCACCCTCCCCATGCAGCTTTAACAAGTCCTGTAAGAAAGTTCTCTCCTCCTCTTGCCATAGCTCTGCCTTGTGAACATACACAAAGTTTTTCTGGAGAAAAGTGAAACTCCTCGTTAGGAGCTCTTTCATTCTAAAATAAGAAACGACGTTCAGTTCGGGAGAGCCGGACTTAGAAGTACGCTCGCTCCTCGTTTTTAAAGGATTACAACCACCAACCAGAGATGAATCCCCTGTGCTCAAAGCTGGGCGAAGGCGCAGGAGAACCCGCAGCTCCGTTATCCCTCAGCAGAGCTCCCGTCCCTCCCGGCAGAGCCCGCGCGGCCGCGGGACTGGGTCACGGGCGCGCCCGCAGCGAGAGGGAGAAGAGGCGGCAGCGACCCCAGCGCTGCCCGCAGCCCCGCGGCTCCCGAAAGCCCTCCCGCGGCGGGGGAAGCGCGGCCGGGCCGCGGAAAGGGACACAGAAGGACCCCCTCAGTCCGCCCCGTCCCGCCCGGCCCTCACCTGCGCGCGGCGCCTCCACAACCGCCGCGCCGCCCCCGCCACGTTTGAACGCGCCGGGCGCGCGCCATTGGCTGCGCGAGGCACCGCCCCGCGAGCCGCGCCGCCGCGCCGCCAGGGGGCGCCCCCGCGCCGGGACCGGCGGGAGCGTCGGGAAGGGCGAGTCGGGTGAGAGCGGGAGGTACCGGAGAGCGGGGACAACGCCCGTCCACACCGCTCCCAACGAACCACCCAGACCTGGGGAGCGCAGTCACACCTCACTGCCACCGATACCCAAGGGATGCGTGGAAATGGGAGAAAATGGGTGGGAAAGGAACTAAAATAACTCATAACGGCCGGGACACTTACACAATGCTGGCACTCCAAGCAACACCAAGGGAAGAAATGAAAACAGGGTGCTCAGCAAACAATGGATCAGCCCATGAAAGATCCACTGAAATTAAAACATGTTATACTAAACTATCTAAACCCAGTAACAATGAAAAACAGCAGAACCGGGTTGCCGGTGCAGTTTAACTTTTACAGAACCTTCACTTGCATTTTGTTCCTGGGGCAAACATGGTGTAGAACTATTGCTTTATCTTATGAGTGACAAAGAGAAATCATGGAATTTGTGTAGGGCAGGGTGGCCACGGGTAGAGGTGTGTGCACTTCTAAACATGCACATGCCTGAGCTAAGTTTGCCTGCAGCAGCATTACACAAAAACATTCTATGGGCAGGAGTGGGTTATTTCAAACGAGAGAGAAAAATCAACTAATTCCATCTCTAAGGAGACATTGTTTTGATACGATGCCAAATTGAAAGTAACGCTAAAAGCATGACGACAGTTCTACACATTGTGGTGAATTATGTTGAAGGGGAAAAAATGTTGTAAACTGTGTCAAAGGAATTCAACACTCATAATGTGTCTTTGGACAGACCCCAACTCCCGTTCGAGCTGGCGTCTACAATTCAAGATTGGCATCGAACAGCCATATTCAACAACACCCATCCCTCTGTCTCCTCACATTTACAACAGGGTGCCACACTCATGTCATCTGTCCTGCAGCATGTAAGACCTACTGTTTTAATTTGTAGTTGGGGAAATTAAAAACAACAGCAAGCAACTGAGCTGCTTTGGCACCAAAATCAATTTATCCCATTGCTGTCTTTGACCAAAGAACAGACATACAATGCACAGGGCTAACACCTAAATACCTGCAACACCTCAGTCTGCCAAAAAGGGATGATGCAGCACAGCACCACAAAAGGTCTGATGAAACTAATTTCTCAAGCCTTAGTCTGAAAGGAAAAAAAAAAAAGGAAGTTTTGACTATGATCTATCTCAGACTTCAGATGGGAAATCATACAACACTACCTCAATACAGTTTTGACCTCACTTCTCAAAAAAATGAAAGATGTCAGAGCATGGCAAGTTCTGCTCAAATAATATGACCATTTATATATTAACTGTGATTCATTAAAGAACACTAATTTCTTATTTATGTGGTTTATCTTACATCTCTACAATGAAGCTCCACTAATAACCAACTACTGCTGCTATTGCAAAGTGCTTGAGTAGAACACCTCACTGGTCCACAGGCACTAAAGGAGAAACTAAACTATCACTATTCTTTACAAACAAAACTTGCATATGTTCCTAAGAAACCCCCAGAGAGCATACTGAGAATTTGGAGAAATGTTCCCAGTGGAAGATTTTACATAAGCTAATAGGAAGAGATCTTCCAGAGACTAATCTGTCACCAATTTTTAATGGTTTAAAGGGTGTCCTTTGCAAAGATCTTGTCTCAATATAACGACATAAGAATTACCAGAAGAGTGTGTTTCACAAAAGTCTGAAACTATTATGCAGAAATACTGAAACAAAATAAAAGGTATCTTCTCAGTTCATGCTGCAAGCAAGACCAAAGATGACTGGCTATAAACAGGGTTACAGAGTATTTTTACTGGGCACTACTGTAATTCAAACACACAGCCTGTACTTCAGAATAAAGATGAGATAAAAATGAGTCTCCTTAAAAAACTGACAAACTTCTTTAAAAACCGCAATACACAAAGCATCATTTCATGTTTATTTTTAATCACATTGTAATTACATAACTATAAATATCTTTATTACCTCTGAGAATTATTTTTGTTGTGTTTTCTAATAATGTCCATAATATTATCTCCTGTTACAAGGCTATTCTGTAATTGTTTAAGTCTCTGTTGTTCCCTTCTCTTTTGGTCATGCAGATATGGGGAATTAAGCAGCTGTGGGGGAAGAATGGTGCCTGTAGGTTTTACTCTTTTCACAACGTCCCAAAAGAGCTTCTTGCTGTTGTTATTGATAAAAGTAATTGCAGTTCCACTGTGACCCAACCTTCCTGCTCTTCCAACCTGAAAAAGCACAAATTAATTGTAAGTTATCAATACTAAATGGAAGTCCTTCAAATAGCCCTAAAGTTTATTTTCTGTTATGAAACAGCAAGTAACCTCAGTGACAGGGCCAAATCTCTAGCACAAAGTTACTTACAAAAAACCTCCTGAATTCAGGATATGTAGATCTGAAGCTTTAGCTTAAATGCATCTAAAGTTATGACTTGCTTATTGGACACAGCAGAAGTCCACTATTGATACTGAGACATGTGACACAGCCTACAGGCAAAAGCTTACAGTAGATCTGATCCAAACAAAATGTTTTAAAAAATCTTTATTACAGAGATGTCACACACATGTATCAAGCACAATATGTACCAGCTCAGCCATAAAAATGCCCTTTACTTTCCATGTTCCAGTAAGTTAAAATTATTTGCCAAAGAAGTTCATGACTGGTTTCCTGACTATTTAATGCACATCCCACACTGCAGATGAACTGCAGCAGACAGAGGGATATTCGGCCTTTCTTCATACAGACAGTAAAAATGGTAAATTTTGCTTTCTACAGACACAGAATTCTACAAGAGAGTACAAAACAAGAATAATACTGCAAAAATAATTGACATAAAACACTCTTCTAGGTTTTAGTAACTTATATAGGAGGCACAAAAGCACTAGATTTTAATAATTTATGGTATCCAGCACTTTTCTTTCCTTTCCTTTCCTATAAAAATCAGTATTTTGAAGTGGAAAATAATCTTTCTGTTTACATTTAAATTTCCACAAGTGGATGTCATATTTTGATATAATTTTCAAATAAGGCTTTAGCAATTTATTTATTTACCTGATGTACATATTCATCCATACTTGAAGGCATATCAAAATTCACTACCAGTTTGACATTGACAAGGTCAAGCCCTCGTCCAAGGACTCCAGTACTTACTATAACTTCATACTTCTCTTGAAGTAATCCCTGGCAAGGGAGGAACAAACAAAAATTAGTTCTTTTTAGCTCATTTGTATTTTGAACCTCTCCAAGCATAGGCTAAGGGCTAATGTGTAAGAACAGTGTAAGAACACACCGAGTGCGATTATTCTATTGTAGAAGAGAGAATGGCTTCCCAGTATTCTTGATTAAAACTGGAACATAATTCACAGAGGTAATTCAAAAGAGATCAAAGCCACAATTTCAATTCTAAAAAATAATCAATTGAAGATAATGCATATTTAAATTTCCATTTCAAAGCAAATAACCTAGGAAATAGTCTCTAGTATTTATCTACATTTAAAATGGCATTATTATCTTCAGTTTTGCTTGGTCCCATCTGTCTGCCCCAGCAATACCCCAGGTATTACTGCAGAGAAGCACTCAATTATGACTTCAGTCATTCGAGTGAAGCCACCTTAAAAAAAAGGCCTTTTAAAAATCTATCAAAACTCCCGTAACTTTAGGAGGCACAAACCTGTAATATGTCTGTTCTTTCCACCTGAGACTTTTCAGAATGCATAGCTGTGCACTGCAGTCCTGTAATCTTATGAACAGCATCACTCAACAGATCTGCTCCTAGTTTACAGTCCACAAACACCAACACTGGAGGCTTGAAGAGCTTCTCATCCTGTAAAATTAAACAGTTTTTATAAAAAGGTATTACCACTGGCAACCATTGGCTGCCCATCATCAGCATGGGTTCAATTTCTTCTGCTCATTATCTCAACATTAACAAGGCTTTCAGATGAACAGATGTTTCCAGACTTTAGGTAAGAACAAGATACCAGCCATGAAGCTTTACAAAGCTGTACATTATAAACATATAATGACTTGTAGACTCAGAACCCGATTTTATACCAACACATGAATTTTTTACAAGTCAGAAGTTTTCAAGATAATTCCGAATTTCTTTCAGTTCTGAGATTAAGTTAAAAATTCTTATTTACTTCTTGGATAGCCTCAGTCAAACATCCAAAATCACCCCCATTTCCTCACAGAAAATACAAGGGAGTGATGGGAGTGGAGTAATCTCTGAAAATGCCATTAGAACTCTTACACTGCAGAACTACTGAACTAAGTGCAGTTACACGCTTCACCTCACTCCACCTCTCCACTACATACAGATTAGAACTAAAGAAGAGAACCTGACAGAGATGTGTAAAGACATGAGTATTTTTATAAACTGTTCTTATGAGAAAAACATTAGACTTACATTTAGTATTTCAAACAGCTTTTTCTTTTTAGATGGTTCTTCTACCCACAAGATAATCTGACGAACATTGGAACACGGCAGATTCTTTTCTCCAATTGTTACTCTTACAAAATTGTGCAGTAGCTGATTTGCCAAGTGTTCAATGCCCACTGGAATCGTGGCTGACACCAGTATGGTTTGATGATCATGAGAGATGTCTTCCAAAATATCCAACACTTGCTGCTGGAAACCCATTTTTAACATGGTATCCACCTAAGTGAAAAATATTAATTTGTACCGCATTTTTCCACAAAGAGCAGGACCCTGAACTTGAACTGACAGAAGAACCATAATGTGTCTGATAAAGGAGTATTTACAATCAGAAGGTATGTGAGAAAATTAAAAACAAATTGTTCACACTGGTCTAACAGTATTACCCTGTCAGGTATCTCAGTCTTTTATAGCCAATAGGAGTTGTTCAAACACATTTCAAATTGTATTAAAAAAATAAAATTCTCTCTTAAGAAATGTATTTTATCTTTATAACAAACACTCTGTATGTTTAACAAGTTAGACCAGCCATTCACACTGGCTCTTCAAGGAAATACAGCTCTGATAAATAAAAACTTACTTCATCCACCACTACAATTTTTATGCCACGCAGTTGAACAGAACTCTGCTTTAAAATCTCAAGAAGTCTTCCAGGCGTTGCTATTATAACCTATAAAAAAACCCCAGAAAACAAAAAAAATAACCCAGGAGTTAGAAATTCCATGAAAGAATAGGCTTTCCTAGAAAAACTATCAAGTTACAGCATAGAGATAACAAGGGCTATAATTAGTGAAATTACTTGCATTCAAATAAGTCATAAAACTTTTAAAGATAACTTAATAAACTATAGAGGCTCAAAAGGAAATGGACCTTTTGGAACTCCAATGGATGTGTCTAAATTAGAAGCAATATAATCTGCATGAAAAACAAACTATTTTTTGCTGTAAATTACAACTCCTTGTCTAATAAAATGGTATATTTCAGTCTTTGAAAGCAGCAATGTCACCCTTGAAACTTTCAAAAACAAACAAACGTATGTTTAGTCAGAAGTCAAAATGTTTTTTTAAAAAATTGTATTACTGTAAAATTTTCAAGAGCTAACAAACATTTCAGTAGTTTAAACTTAGAAAAAAACCATCCTTGTGTGCTCATACATGTCAACAGTAACATTTTTCTTTTGTGTGAATGCCATGAAAATGTAACTCCCCACTCCAAGTGCTCACCTTAACACTCTGCTTGAGCCGGTGAAGCTGTGGGGGCAGCGGCAAACCCCCAACCAGGAGAACTGTTCTCATGTTTGGTAAACCAGCCATCAGTTCCTTGGCTTGTCTCTCTATCTGAATTGCCAACTCCCTCGTTGGTGCCAAAATAAGGGCAGACGGAGTTTCTGTCTAGAAAGAGGGGGAGAAACCTAATCAACATGGGAGTGCTCTATTATTTAGATAAAAAGCTTTCAAAATTAAATCTCCCAACATAATTTTTTACATTAAAAACAAAAATTATTTTAAGCAACAAAACAAAATTACTTCTTGACAAATACATTAACTTGTTCAGTGCCCTGAGGATGACGAATGGGAAAGATCATGTACAGAAGTATTATTCATTGACACTCCAAATTTGTGCATGTCATTATAAACACACAACTGTCTTGCAGACTTTAATAATAATCAGACAGAGGAAGTACTGGAACGTAATACACCTCCTCTTACACATTCTTACATAATGCTTTCATTCTTAAAACTAATGCTAGAGTATTTCAGAGATTTAAAGTGTTAGTTAAATAATCTCTATTTGACAGAATTTATGCACTGGTTTGCGAGTGTATAAACATATATCTGTAAAGCTATCTAACCAGTGCAAAACATCAACTAGAATCAGGTCCAGAATGTTCAAATATATTCTTATACATAAAACACCACAGAAAAAGCAATACTGAGCCACACACAAGGGACTCGATACTATTTGCCATTTACTTCTTGTCATTCATTCACACTCCTATGAAGCAAAAACTCTTAATTGCTTTTTCCCACAGAGTCAAAGGGGTGACTGTGTAACCAGATTTCAGAAATTGTATTACCCCAAAGTCCTGTAGTTATTTGATGGTCAACCAAGCATATTTCAAGAGAAATTACTCTGTGAAATTATACAAATGCCAACAAATCTCTTTCAGCCTTCTGACATATCAGGATAGAGGAACAACTTCTTGCAGATGGCTGGAAGTATTTTTACTTTCTATTTTAAGTCGTTTAGGAAGTATATCACAGAATTTAATTACCTTTCCTAAAAAGGAGGAACTGTACACTTTGTAATATTAATAGTTGCTTTATCTCCTGACCAAAGTGGAAAAACATTCAAAATCAATAAAATTAATTAGAAAACCCCCCCTCCGAGAACCAACGCTCCATCGATCAAAAGTAAAATAAATCATTGGATGCTAATTAAAACCACCACTGTCACGTTCTCCTTTACATTGGGAATCCAAGAGACAAAGTTGCAAACCACACTCTCAAAACATACGAAGTTCCATTACCTCATTCAAAACCTTCATAATAACAGGGAGTAGGAAGGCTGCTGTTTTTCCAGAGCCTGTGTCTGCACTAGCCACAATATCCCTCCCCATTAGTCCAACAGGAATCATTTGCATTTGGATGGGCGTTGGGACTTCATAGCCAGAATTCCTCAAATTATGGTTTAAAGTTTCAGGAAAACCACAGTGTTCAAACTCTACAATAGGTCTTGGAACTTGCTGGCCCTGGACAGCAATACCCAGCTGCAGCTTAAGGTTCTCAACCTGCTCATCTCGCAAACCTAAAATAAAGGAATGATCTTTGTAGAAATAAGGTGCATTAGACAGGTGAGCTTCTGCTTCAGAGTTTGTGAGTTGATCAGATGTCAGCTGTTTTTCCTTTGCTTGAGTTTGTAGAAGGTGTTTGGCTTTACATTCCAAACTACAAACATCTTCATCCGTTTTATCGCAGATATACTCTCCATAGCGACCGCACACCACACACACAGGTTCTCCGGGCTCTGCCCAGCGCTGGGATTTGCTGAAGGACTTTATGGGTTCTTCCAAAGAACTGTCTTCATCAGTATTTTGACTGTCCTTTCCCAGCGTTGTACTAGCAGCACCAAGGTCTCCAGCTACAGGTTCTCTGTGATCTTGTATAGTGTCATTCAAATTGCACACTGAAGCAGAAGTTTCTGTTCTAACTGACTTACAGTCTTGGAATTCAGTGCTGTCCTCTAGCAAAGGTCCTCCAGAAGACAGTTTGTTTTTCTTAGCTGTACAACTTTTGTCCTCATTCGCAGTTCTCTTGACTTTAACAGATCTTGGTAAAAACATGCTTCAGTACACTAGAAAGAAAATGGTTACAATTGTTAGAAACCAGTGTTATTGAGAAAGGTACATTTTACTGTTAGCACAAAAAAAAAAGTCCAGCAACTATCTGCCAACCCAGGAACGAACTCTCAATCCCTGAAAATACCTAGAAACTGTCTTACTTAAAAATTATCTTGGTCTTACAATGTTCATGCAATGTGAAGTAGTATTTCAAAATAACAGGGAAAGCATGGAACAATATCAAGATCCCTCTACAGGTAGTTTTCACTATTAGACCTTTGCAGCCAAATAAAAACTTTGGTTTTAACTGCGTGGAAATTTATCCATTTTGAGAGTCAGTCACATTTAAATCCTTGGACAGTTTAGCTGGTTCTTAGATGAAACTATGGAAGCAAGCATTCTTCTAAGCTATATAAAAAATAATTTAAAAAAATTTGGAAAATATGTCAAAAGCAGTATAGGATCCACTCAAGATCACTCTTTTTGTTGTCCTTTTCAAAGTCCACTCAAATTTAGAAGGTTGCAAACTTTTGAGATGTTTAGAGTCCAGCTCTGTTTGTTCGAGGTGTACAAAAAAGAGCAAAGACCTACATGATTAATTTGCCAAATCTTTACCATAACACCAAGAAGACAAATTAAGTGTCCATAACTAACCATAACTTTTATATTCTGAAACTTTCAGCAGTTGACTCTGAAAGCACCAGATATTCTCACCAATCGTTTGCTATTGTACAAAAAGTAAATAAAGTATACAAAACACGGCAATTTTATTCTGAATAAGTGGTACTGTGTATACCAGTCTCTGAGAACTTCTTCTTACATTAGTTTTCTAAAACCCCACAAAGCTATCTCTGTTTACAGCCAGATGCGTTCCTGGGTATCTCGGAGCCGTCCAGAGGCCGAGGCAGCGGGGCCGGCCCGGAGCTTGCGGGCAGACCCCGGGGGCCGGGCGGACGCTGCTCCCCCTCGCTATCGGACCAGAAGCTAAATCTCACGACTTAGTTTTTCGAGCCTAATGAGAATTTCCCACAACAAACCTCTTTGCAAGCTCAGTAGCCTCCCAGGCAAGGGGAGTGCTCACGCAGAGTGCCGGGCTGACGGACGGGCTGCTCGGGAGGGACGCGCGGGGACCCCGGGCAGCCTCTCCCCGCCTGCCCCAGCCCCGCTCTCCGGCAACGGCCACGCACCCCGCGGGAGAACACGGAGTGCGGAGCCCTTTCTGCCCGACAGCCTCCCCCGCCGCCCTGCCCGCACTCTGCAGGCGGAGCCGGAGCCCGGTCCCGGCCCCGGCCCCGGCCCCCCACGCACCGCTGCCGGCTGCCCGCGGAGCCGCGCCGCCTCCCGCACAAAATGGCGGCGGCTGCGCGGGGCCGCTCCCGCCCACAGCCTGAGGCGGCGAGGGGCGGGACGGGGCGGACTCCCGGCTCCCGGGCTCCCGGTTCCCCGCTCCCGGGAGCCTCCGTGCTCGACCGGGGAGGGGCGAACCTGTCCCGGAACTGCCAAGCTCGGCTTGGATAAGGGCCCGAAGGCGCGGTTTTTGTCCGGCAAAATCGGATTCGTCAGCCAGTGTAAAACAAGCCCGATAATTACAAACTCGAGAGAGACATTGATTATTTATTTCAGAGTTGCGCAAACCTGAGTGCTCGGTGTTACTCCGCAAATCGAGCACACAGACCATCAGAACTTTTTACCATTTATACATTTTAGCAAACAAAGGAATTAGTGCTCATTTGCTACAAGTTACATTCTTCTCTTATTAATTGCTATTCTGTTAGTTAATGATTCCCTCACTTCTCATGCTTATTAGTCCACATGCCCAGTCTTTCTCTTCTTACGGGTCAGTGGGTTTCTAGGGTCAGTGGTCTCGGTGGTCGCAATCTGCCCCTGCCAGAATTAACCATTTAACAGTCGGAGCAGATTCAGCACAGTTGCTGAGTTGTCTTTATTAGTTTCTAACTTATCTTAGGAGTACTGCCAAATGTCCTTGTGGCCTGTAAATTTGCATTCTTTGTGACCACTATCACTGGACATCCTTCTTCCCAAGCTTTGCTAGCCTCCCCCAAGGTCTTTGATCACGGGAGCATGTCAAGGCCTAAACCTTAACAAGGCAATTCTACCAACAAGTGATTTGTTTTTCTAACACCTGGACATCCCTTAGAGCTTTCTTGTTAGCTGCTATCTGTTTCATCGACTAAATCTCCTTTCCTGTTGATTAGCCTAGAAAGTATACAGAGATCAAACAGCAAAGAACATCCTTAGGAAAATTTTACATATTCCACATTTTACAACAGGGTGCTGCCCCTCTGGCTCTGCAGGGGCGGC
>JAWWLV010000005.1:21307947-21336671 GCA_035041135.1 Platyrinchus mystaceus | reverse complement strand
AAGAACATCCTTAGGAAAATTTTACATATTCCACATTTTACAACAGGGTGCTGCCCCTCTGGCTCTGCAGGGGCGGCACATCCAGCACTCCCACAGTTACAGCCTGAGTTGCCAGATACTACAGACACACACATTTGCACACATGAGGAAAACTCCTGCTGCACATAATGGAGCCATAAGGTGTGGGAGAGAACTGCCCAGTGTGTGCCTCAACCCGCTTGGAAGGGCACAGTGAAATAGCTGTTCACATAGTGCAAGTTGAGTAAGTTATTACTTTCAACAATAAATAAGCATATTTACACTACTTCACAAGGCATGAGAACACAAGAATTTATGACATTTCACTGCAGGGCACAAAACACTTTCAGATTTATGGACAACCTGTCCTTTGCAAGACAGCCCAGGAGTGACCACTGCCCCAGGCAAACCCAAGTTCATGGAAGAGAGTAGGAGGGCTTGGATGTGTGTCCACTCAGAAAGGCTGATGGTTTATCTGCTCGGCCATTGTGAACAGGGTAGTCACTGCCACTCCCTCGCTTTTCAAGGACTCACGTCACCACAAGAACTGGTGTCAACCTGTCCCAGGTACTCCAATACCAGGACCTGTCAAAGGTGGTGTCGCTGTGTCTGTCCAGGCCCTGGTTTTCAGCACATGCAAGAAGACCACAGTATTCCCAAAGTAACAGTATACCCTATGACCATAAATGATTTGGTACATGGCAAAGATATCCTGCTGGGAGTTCTCTGGGTTGATGTACTCCCAGGCACTCTAGATACCCTAAACCAGATTTTACCTTATCTCCCTCCCTTCTCCTCCAACATTGATCCCATTAGCCTGAAAGCATCCCCATTGACGCAGAGTTCCATTTCTGCCTCATTACTTTTGTTGGTGACTACAACCATCACCATTTCCAACTAAAGAGAAAATCCATAAATCCTAACAGCCCCTTTGGAAGCATTGTTTAATAGCAGTCCAGAGGGAAAGTCAGGGAGCCAGCAGGAGGGGGCTTAAAATACAGACACAAAGCTGGGGGCTTTCAAGCATTCTATAACATTCAAGTCCAGTCACATGTGAAACATGGTCTATCTTAAAAGTATCCTGGAAATCTCTCTATTTGATTGCTACCACAGTAGCAATACAAAGTCAGTGCAAATAAAGGGGGGTTGGTCTCTCTGGGATTATTAATTAACTGGTAGAATTGGAAGAGACTTTTGAATTTATGGAAAGATTAAGTGGGCATTTCGAGACCAAAAAACTATGAGGCACCTTTCACTCACACTCCATACATTCCTGTTAAAATCCCCACCTTTCTCTGATTCAGCCTCTGTCATTCCCTTTTGTTTGCAATGACTTTCTTTTCTTCATTTTCCCTCCCTAACATAAGTGAATTTCCTTTTCTTACTTCCATTTTTACAAGGTCATTTCCTGGAATTCAAAACACCATTTGCTAAACAAAGACCAGTATTTCAACAATATTCAATATGATATGAGATGCTTCATACTCTATAGAGTTCATACACCAAAATGCAAATATCCCATCTAACTAAATTTTTTTTTTCCTGGAATAAAGCATAAACATTGTATTTCAGTCACCTGTGGTTTTTTTTCAGAATGATGAAATATGTAAGAGTAAGAGATAGCCTTGGTGAATTTAATTCCCATCCTCTCAGCTCTTGATGCTGCTAATCAGATCTGAGGTGAATGACATTTTAATAAGGTTTTTTAATTCCAATTTTTGTACCTTCAGAGTTCACAAAATGTCCCAGACAAGATGCTCTCAGATATGCTACAAGGGCTTTGTCTTGGTATTTTTTCTTCTAAAAACTAGTTAGTTCAAACATTGGCTGAATAAAGGTGTGTTTACATCCTGTGAGAAAACCATGAATAATTACAAACAGTAATTTTTGTACATTCTGGACAATTTATCTGGGAACGTAATAATGGAAAATCTTAAGATCTCCAGGGCAGCAAGGTAGCATTTGTATTTTGTATGATCACATTGTTATTTAATTTAGTTGGTAAAACACCAAGAATGTACAATATTCTCATCTTTTCAATGCTGCTTGTGTTCTAGTACAATTGCTGCCCAGGAAAGTATCACGTACTGTTATTAGAAACCCCTGTACAAATAGTCCTTATGTAATTAACATGTCTCTTCAGAGTAAATTCTAAAGTAAATATTAGGAGCTACAGAAATTTAACAACACACACACAACCCGACATGTACAAAAGGACTAATATATAGTGACAGAGATTTACTACATAAATATATAGCCACAGATTATTTCAACATTATGCAATTTTTTGTTAGAATATCAAAGATAACATCTATTAATTAAAAGTCAAAAGAAATTATGAAAACAATAACTCAAGCACAAATTATTAATAGTCAAGTATCCCACTTTTTGGTCTATTTTAAATGATATCAAGAAGATTTTTCTATATTCACTCATGGTTTCTATATTAAATACACAGAAAGCAAACGTGGCAATTTGGATTCCTGCCCTCAGTCTAAAATCAAGTGCTTTGCCCTGTAACATCTCACAGCCATTCTTTGGAAGCATGAACCAACCTTTCCTATCACTTGCAAATAATAAATAATTCAGTAAAATAAGATTGGATTAAAGAAGAGACTGAAATCCCTCTACTCCCAGGCACATTAAATCCATAAGAAACAAGCATTCTGCCTACTAATTCCAAGAGTGTCCCAAGCATTTCCAGGAGCTGCCTGACTACCAGACACCTCAGTTCTCCACAGCAACACTGCCCAGAGTGACCCAATCAATTCAAACCTGTACCAGAATACAACCTGCAGGCACCTCTCCACCAATCTGGCAGCAAAGGTCTTCTCGAGTTCCACATAGGGATTTGATTGACACGTAAGTACATCCCAAAGGGTAACTGTCCAAAACATTTCAATACAGGGCATTTTAATTTTCCCCTTGTAGCCAAAATATCCTCATGTGATGTCTGCTTTTTCCACTTGGAGTGAGCTCCCAGTGTACGCAAAACTACTGAGAATGGACTCAAATTAGAGTCCAACCAGCACCTCCTGCATCACTCCCTCAAGTGGCAAGTGCCAGGAGTGACAGATCTGACAATTAAAACGTGTCTAAAATCACACTGAGAGGAATAGCTTTGGGTTTCCTTTATGCTACTAATTATTTTAAATATCTCAACATATATCCTGTGTAACATTATTCTATACCAAGGAATTACAGAGCTTTAGTGTTATTTTATAATGCTACAGCGGATGAAGAGCATTAAGTTTATGAAGATGTCAATTAAAGAATAAAAAAAATTATTCTCTGGGTTTGTTTATGTTTTTTAAGTGTGTCACAACACATGTATTTGGAGTTAACAAAACATCCACTGCTTGGGTGAAAGCGAGGGGGAATATCTTTCCATTCACAAGGTATGGAAGTCGAAGCATATTTACTCGGGAGTTGGTGCCTGTGTCTGCTCCACCTGATGCTGTGAAACTAAATATTTTTCCATTTCTTTAATGTTTGGGATTTTGAAGCCACTCAGCATATTTTTAGGTAGGTAGTCAACTGCAGCTCTGACCCAAAGCATATGTAATGAATAGTTCTTTGACTGAAGGAAGTAGTGAGTCAATGACACCACTGGTTTCTGAATTACAGCTTTAAAGGAAGCACACAGGAAAAATCCAGATAATCTATAAACAAATAATGGTGGCTAACCATTAACTAGTCAATTCTGCTAATATTCATACAAAATGGCCTGATTTAGTACTGCCATTGCACACAGTATAATTATTCTGAGGCCTACTTTTTCTAATTTTGCTTAATTTAAACAGGCAACTCCTAAAGATTTAGAAAGTAAACAATCAGTAAAAGAAGGCTTGGACCAATATTTTCAGGCTTCCTGAGCATTCATTTGTTTGAAGAGCCACATTCTAAGGAAACATTGGTCGATATTTGTCTCTGCAGAAATCTGTGGTAAAATTGGAATTTAAAAAAATAATCTAATTAAATCTGAATTTTTAAAGCATATGAGTGAGTTGGTTTAAAAAAGAACTCCAAAAAACACCCCAACAACCAAACAACAGCAGTCCTGCCCTGAAGCTCCAGCATTAAATGCCACTAGTCCATAGGGAAATAACTGCATAGGGCAATTCATGAAAAAATTATGAACATAATTAATGTATGTAGTTATATGCTCAAATACTGCATATAATATTTGCTTTGAAAACTGATGGACTCCCTAATTCAGTATCATCATACCCTTAGCAGAGCTATAAAAACTACAGTGGATACAATTACCAACTTCTCTGTGCAAGATACAGACCAGCTTTTTGCAGTTAAAAGGAATGATTTTAGGGTATGAGAACCATATTCAAACCTACATATCTCTGTCGGGTCTCCGAGACTTAGAGACCAAGAATTTGACCAAAAGATTGCAAAGACAATTGACAAATTCCAGAGACTTCAGTAAGCAGCAAACTGCAACCCAGAGAATTCACATGGAAATTAACAGGATTAAATAATCTTGAAATAGAATTAAGAATTAAAAATTCAAAATTCTCTCCTTTCATGTTAATCTCATTTTCTTTCTGGAAGGATATAAAACATTGTATTTGGAAAGCTGCTTACCAGTTTGCCATTTAGATTTGTGTTCCAGTTAATAAGGCTGTTTGGAGGCAAGAGAGATTGGCATCTATTCTAAAATTAAGATAACACTCACACAACATGCACTTACTGAAATTAAACCCTTCCCCCCTCCTGCTTTGGGTCTCAGACAAAAGGATGGGAGAGGAAAAACAGAAATTCCACAAGAGACAATAGGAATCATTAGGTTCCAGCTTGCCAGATGACCTGTGTCCGATGTGTATGGCCACCTGCTCACCAATAAACTCTCTTTCCAATCATATCACTTTTTAAGAGATTAGGACCTTTCTAATTAATCAGAAAGTATGATAAATATAACAGGTACATTGCATTCATATTACAGGGAGACAGGTGAAAGAAGAAGAGTTATAATCCACTAGTGTGACAGACTGAAGGCAAAATTTATATCATAAGCCTTTTGAGTAAATTGATAATACATTTCCCTTTCCTATCAGCATTGCTGGTTTTGACAGCAGAAACCACTGTAAGAAAGGCCTGGAAAATGTGCAAGAGAGCTGCTACAAACTAGACTTATTGTCAGTTGCCTTGTTAAAATCTATTCTAATATTTACCACTGGGTTTAACCTTCATGCTTCCCCACATTAGATTTGGTGTCTTTGCATGAAATCTTCTGTCTTTGCATGAAATCTTAAATTGTCTTAGTTGAATCCCTCACACAAAAATTATTAAAGGAAGGGCGTGGAAAGGGTGTAACTTCACCTACAAGAAGTCAACTCGCTGCTGCCAGAGTGGAAGCCAAGCTCAGGGTGTCTCTGCTCCAAGTGGCTGCCAGCTGTGACTGTTCCTTTGGAAGGCACGGGCAGCCTTTAGCACGCAGAGGATCCCCCAGCTCCTGTACTGGTGGGCTGCACAGCTTCAGGATTCCTTGAGGCCAGCCTTTACCACTGCTCTCAGTGACTGTTTCTGTTGGGCTCCAGCCTATGGATTTTTTAAGTTCTCAAAGGTCACCTTTTGGGTATTCATTGCAGTCTTAATAGTGTAATTCAAAAATACACCTTGTGGATATTTTTTCCTATAGGCTCATAGTGCAGGTCTCTGATATTAATTTCACAGACCTGGGTCGTAGTTGGCACTAACTTTACTAGCACAGAACTTTGTCACATGCTGAAAGAGGCATTGTAATGACTGCTAAGCAAAACAGAGAATACAAGTTTGTTTGTTTTGGGACTTAGTTTACCCAAAAAAGTTACACCTTCGATTAAAATTCTTTCCAAAAGGATTGTAATGCAATATAAATACATGGTCACCATGTAGGCCATCTATCCATGACTTTTTTTTAACAGAAAAGTATACCAGATGGCTTTCATTTCCAAAGGCAAAACCCTTCTTTTAATTGCATACTTGAGGCTCACAGACCGCTCAAGTTAAACCAACAGATTTGTCCTTCTGAAATTTAGTTACTTTTCTAAACTTTGTTTGCTGTGAGAACATGCAGACAAAGCATTAGCTCAGCTCGATAAAGGAAAATAGCTATTTAAAAAAAAAAGCAAGCCTCAAAAATGCAACATATCTCTCACTACCACCCTTGAATGACTGCTGCCCATGCTGTTTATTAGGAAGATTCAAAGATGCCAGTAACCTTACAGCTGGTGACTGTAAGAACAGAGGGTAACAAGACAGAAATAATGAATGCCTCCTTGTTAAGTCATGTTGTTTGTGCTGTTCCAAGAGAGATCTGCCAAGAACTTTCCATGCAAACCTTATTTTTCTGGGATCTGTAACTTGGCTGTAAAAAAATCCATCATGATAATACCCACTTCAAAAGAACTTAGATTACAAGTTTTAAAATACATTTTCAAGTTTTGGTATAAATTCAATTTACAATAAATAAACAGTTTATCACTTCGTGTATTTTTTAGTTCCTTTATTGCAAGAAAACCCCTGGTTAGCAAGTTTGCACCCCAGATCATTATATGTTTTCTAACTCTTGCATATTAAATAAGTCTGAAGTATTGCAATGTAAAAGGAAACTTTGTGCTGTTGGGATGTTTATTTTATTTTTAAGGAAGACTGTATGAAATGTATATGAAGCACTCATGGGATTCTATCTACCAAATGGTTCAGTGGAATAAATCTGTGCTAATTCTTAATACAGCTCAGCTGACTTGAGTAAAAGGCCAGGTTATAAAAAAGACTGGCTGTTCAACACACTGTTCTCACAATATATAAGCCTAAAATTTCCATGTGAAATTCTGTCAGTTTTGTTTTGTTTTTAAACATACTATTCAGAGCTTTAAGCCACCA
Organism: Platyrinchus mystaceus; assembly: GCA_035041135.1. Lineage (NCBI taxonomy): Eukaryota > Metazoa > Chordata > Aves > Passeriformes > Tyrannidae > Platyrinchus > Platyrinchus mystaceus. Next base: position 21,329,774 of record JAWWLV010000005.1, on the reverse strand, counting down.
AAAGTCCAATTTCAGTTTACCTGTTTCTTTTTTGGCTCATGACCCACTAGGACAAGGTCATTTTGTACAGTTCCTGGCCAAAGCAATATTCTTTCCTAAAGCAACTAGCAAGATATATAGAAATTAGATTTCAAGCACAAAACAGATTGCAGCCCAAGCTGAGGAAGCTCTCTGTCAGGTAATAGCTTGGTGTCACAAAACAAGAAGGCTACTGTAGTTTCCCAAGTGGACAAAAGTGGTGGCTTAGGCTTACACCTATTAGGAATAAACCTCTGAGCAATTGAAAACTATAGGAGACAATAAAAACATATAAATATTATATCAATAAATTATAAACGGTTCTGAATATATATAGTGAGATCGTTTCAAAAGAAACACTAGAAGGAAGAGGCCAGAAAACAACACGAGACAGAGTAGCTTAAAAAGGTTTCTGCTCATTTTCTTGACTATCTTGAGTTTTCCCTCCTAGAGCACCTTATTCCCCTTATTCTATACTTACCTCACAGTTCAAGACAAATTAAAACTAAGTAATTCTATGAAACCACAGTTCCCCTGGGATTATTTGCATTTCAGCTAACGTGCTGGGTATTTAAGGACATTACCATTCTTGAGGAGTTTGTATGAACTGGAGTAAGTCATCATACTCAGATTCTCATTCTGCTCAGCTCCAGAGTAAACTAAAGCTGCAGGGGAACAGTTCCTCTTGACATTACCAAGGTAAATACTTGAAAAATAGAGCACTGCTGCACTATACAATTTGAAAAAAGAAAAACACGGGTAGCCAGACAAGAGACAAGTAAGAACAAAGAGCTCCTACCAGATCAGTGGAACTTGGAGCAAAAAGGCAAAGTAGCCAAGAGGCTTCTGCATTACTGACACTGTCTGCTCTGCAAGAAGCACAAAGGGAGGCAGTGGTTACGAGAGGGTGTTGGCCCTGGGAAGCATGACATGTCTTTCTTTAATCATTAAAAGAGCCAGCAGATGCACAGACACAGAGCATCTCCATTCAGATGGCTCTTAATCTTCTGTTGATACACAGGAAACCTGCTCTGTAGCAGCAGCGAGGATATTTCTGTGGCACTGGGCTCTCTTAAATAATGAAATCAGAGCAATGTAATCAATCAATTTGGACATTTCTATTCTTTGAGCCAACAAGTGGAACCATGGCTGCTCCCTGCCCAGGTGGGACAGCAGAGATAACACTCTGTGCTTTAACAGAGCCATGTGTATTATAGAGCACAAATACCATATGAGGACAGAATAACCAGAGAGATGCATCAACCTTTTGGAGTTAATTTATCTTTTGAAACTTCCTAGAAGAAAGAAATCACCCAGGTTTTTTTCTTCAAATACAAATAAACTGTGTGACATCTTTAATCCAGAAACCCAATTATATATACACCTACATTTAATCATGTCTGTAGCACTGGTAATTTCAAAAGGGAACAACACATAGGATTAACCTAAACTTAAAAAAAATCCTTCTTGGAGCCAAATATACACACACACACATTTAGTTTAAGGCAACTATTAAAATAATTGTTGTTCTTTCCATGTCTCTAATATATATTGAAATTGGGGAGTATTTAAATCAAATTGTTCTATACACAGCTTAAACATCTCCTACATTTTTCTATCTTGAACATAAACAAATTACATTGCGCCAAAGGATAATTAAATGTAACAGAGTTCTATACACTCAGGCTGTGATGACCTTACCATAATCAAAATCTCCAACACCATCAAGGATCACTATGTATAAATGGTTACAAAAAAAATCTTTAATATACACTGTCCACATCTAGTATTTAAACAGTTACCAGCTATGTACACCTGCTCCTAAAGAAATAAAAAATTCCTCGAAAACTTACAATTTTTCAGTAATTTAAGGCAAATGGAAACTGCTTAAAAAAACAGTGACATTTTGGAGCATGATGTTTCAAAGAAGACACATATAAAAAACCCCACCTTCATTGGGTAGTCTGCTGTTCTATTCCCTTGCTTACCCCTCCTCATTCATATTCACTACCACCCCTTCCAAAAAAAAAAAAAAAGAATTCCACTGCAAAGAAATGATACCAGAAATGGACTGTTCAAACACAGTATTCACTGCTGATCTCATTCAGACACACATGAGCTTCAGTGAAAACTGGAAGCAGGGCCAAAACATGGGAAACTGAAGTCTATTCATGCTCTCTGCTAATAAATCATGTATATGCTCAAAACAAATGAGCTTTTATGAATGTTCAGATCTTTCTTCACATGTAGAAGCTGCATGAAAAAAGCCAGTCAGACCATGAAAAAGTGCACAATTTTGTATTGACTCTCATTCAGACTTGGTGAAAAAGTCCTAGTAACTCATTTAAACTTCTTATACATGAATGCACAATTTGAAAACTAAAGTCATGTCCATTTTCCTCTGAACTTGGGTGCAAATAAAGCATTATCTGACAACTACCATAATGGTAATAAATATGGCATTTCAGTTTTGTACAAAATTTGTAATAAAATGTATCAGTTATAGCAGGGTATTTGTTTTCTCACAGACAACCTGGCAACAGCAGAGCATCAAGAAGGAGAAAGCCTTGGAATTAGGGAGTATTGCACAGCACACGTGGGAAGAAGACTCATCTAAGATCCCCTAGAACAAGAGCAATTGCAGGAGATGGGAGAACACAAAAGTAGCCAATGTGAAAACCAGATTAAAAAAAAAATTAAAAGTAAATTTAAAAATCTGAGAAAAGAAGACACCAAAGTAACCAGAGAAAAAGACAAAACAAACCAACCATCCCTGAGTGCTGAGGGGGATGAGAGGTTTTGCCTCTCACAGACCAGAACTATTGCCTGATTGGTGACCCAGCAGAACTGGGAGGGAAGATGTAGATTCTTCCCCCCCTTTGCAGAGTTACATTAGGTCAAAGCCACACTGAGGAAATGAAACCAGTAGCATCCAAGTATTAAGAGAAGTGACAGTTAGGTACCAGACTTGATTCTCATCAGGAAGCTTTTTGGTTGTGCAGATCAGTAGCAGTGAGTTAAAGCAGGTATTACTCCACCTTTTTCCTTTTTTAATTTTAACTGTGTCAAAAATCACCAACAATTCAAGTAAAATGTCATACAAACCTTTATTTTCCCTTTGACTCATGACTCTACTAGAAACTATAAAGTTGGTAAACTGCTTTATTCCCTTTTAAATGCCTCAGCACTTTCTGATTACAAATTATTAGAAGAATTTGAAAGACGGTAATTATGTAACTGTTCTTGTACTTTTGTATCATCCTGAAACACGAAGAACACACTCCCTTCAAAAATCATGCTCTGAGAAAATTCCTAGCTTGCAGAAACTATATCATGCATGTCAGTAATAATGCCAAAGAAGTTTAATAACTCAAACAATCACTCACTTGATTATTATAGAATGGCCTGGGTCGGATGGAACCTTAAAGATCATCTAGTTCTAAGAAAAAGAGCTTTAAAAAAAAAGAGCTCTGGTCAGCTCCTTTTTTCCCTTAAGGACAGCTTCCCAGGGGATCTCATTCACCAACTCCTTAAACAACTGGAAGTTCATTCTTCCAAAGTTCAGGGTCCTGACTTAGCTCCTCACCAGGCTCATGCTCCTTGAGATCACCAACTCCATCGGGGAGTGGTCGCTACCCAGGCTGCCACCAATCTTAACCTCTCTAATGAGCCTCTCTGCATTGGTGAGCACCAGGTCCAGTAATCCTTCTCTTCTGGCTCGTTCACCTAATACCTGGACCAGAAAATTGTCCCCCTACACGCTCCAGGAGTCTCCTGGATTGCTTATAGCCAGCTGGATTGTGATTGAAAAATATAATTTCTTAATGATTACAGCTTTACCATTGCTTATAAAGAAGTATATTTAATAAAAGGCCTTAAGTTTAAGAGGCTGGAATATCAGTAATTCCATTTCACAAGTTATCTTTAGGCTGGAATAACCTTACAGGATGACCTATAGATTGCCTGTTCAACCTCACACACGCAACATAAACCTGCTGAAGTCAACAAGCTTGTTCCTTAAGGATCACATTGGGACATGACTGGTTCTTGGGCTGCATGCTGACAGTCTGGCAGCACCACATCAAGCTGTGCATGCTGCCTCTTTGCCAGAGGTTACAGGCCACAGGGTGCATCCCTCCACTCAGCCAAAACCATTCCTATCATGACTGATATCCCCTAAGCTAAGGCAAGCAGATGGGATCATTTGATAACAGCAGTTAAAGACAATATGCCCACGGTGTTATTTCAAGTCTGTTTCCAACACTGAGACCGAAGCATTACCCAGCAGGATAGTTGCTGTGAACTGCTGTTTTTATGGATTTGCCCTAATAGCTCCAGCTACTCTGAAATGGGAATGTTCCTACTAGCCTTCACAGGCAGCCTGGTCAACTGGCTGTTCACTAGCACCAAGTCTGTCTACGGACAGTGCCACTGCAAAAATAGTAATGGTATTGCTAATTTAAAATATTTTACTCTACCTTTATCATCAAGTACTGTGAAGGAAGAAACTATGCATGAAATGCTATTCCAGTTTGAACACTCCATTATCTAGCACAGGCCTGAATTCGGTCTATGGCATTCTACTCTACACACAGCCTCTTTGGAAGCTATATGAATCCTAAACCAAGTCAAAAGAATTGTATGAAATTGTCAGTCAGGACTCATTCCATTATCTCCCAAGGTTATAACTATTAGCAACATCTGCCATCCACACCATTATTCACAGCTTAATGGTCATATTTGTTCCTGTTGCCTGATGCTGACTACAGGCGTGGTACACCCACTGCATAGATGGCCAGACACATGACAGTGAAGAATCAGGCCAATGATGTAATCACAGGATAAAACTGGCCAAATGGGTTTCTAATTTGGGGTAGAGGGAGGGAAAAGGAAGTGAGAAATAAGGTAAAAAAAAAAAATCTGTGAGCTGATTAATTCTCAATACTTCGTCTTTCCACTTGGAATTAACTTTAAAGTATTAAATACTCTGCAGCAGAATGATTGTGTACAGAAGAGATTATCACTATTTAAAATATTTTAAGATGGATAAACAGGAGCAGAGGCATGACTCCCCACTCAAGTTTTCCTGTTTATTTACCCTGAGCAATTAGAGCAAATTTTAATAATTTTCCATGTTGGCTGTTGATATCTTTGATAATGCAATAAGCAAGATGACACTTCAGCATGTCTGCAAAAGTAGAAGAACTGGCACAAGAACTCCAGCAACTAGTGGTGATGTCTTCTTTTTCACTTACATGTATTAAATTTTATATTCATGCATTCAATTCTAAGAGCACTATGCAAATGAAAAACCACCTTGATTGCAGTTACCACAAGACAGTGTTTTTAGATTTTGTTCTGTGACTCTGAACAGTTTTCATCAGCACAAATGCTGCACCCACAACAATGTCTGCATTTTAGATTAGACTGGAGCAATGTTTATATACGTACCTATCCATAATTGTATCTATTGCCATTTCTGAGAGGTATTCTCTGAAACAATATCTGAGATTGTAAAGGTTATAAATTTCAGGTGTTTGTTGTTAAATATGGAGGAAGAATTAATAAAGTTTTCTAGTGGCAGTTTAAAAAAGTAGTCAAAATAATATTAAGTTTCCAATATATTTCCAAAGTATGTATAAAAAATAATTCAGGAAAATATGCAAATGTAGCTATTACTTTAGTTGTTGAAAGCCAAGCATATACTTTCTGAATAGAGAACATTTTCCCAAGTCACACCTGTATGTTAATTTGGTATTGTTATTACTATTTCTGCTGCAGAGGATCTGGGAATTTCAGTCTTATGCCTGCTGAAGGAAGGATTTCTCAACTTCCCTCCTCCCCTCCCTTCTGCTGCAGCTCCTAGTTTTGTAGCTCACTATGTACCACTTATGAGTGGTATGCATGACAGTTTGGGAATCCCATCTCAGGGAGCATATGGGGAGATACTCAGCGATAATTTCTTCAGATGTTGACCTCCACAACCCTTTCATTTACTCATTACTAATAAATATAGATAAACGTCTATGCTTCATCTTCATATTCATGATGTTTGTCTCATTGTGCACATGAAGTGCTAGAAGCACACAAGCACACAGCAATGGAAAAATCTCTGTCCAGATCAACTCACAGCCCAACTGAAACACGAAGAAATAACAGTCTGGCCAGAATATTATTTGAAACCTTAAAATGTCATGCTAAGACTGTGTCTAAATATTCTTTTCCAGACTCAGGGGAGCTACAGAAAACCACATAATCAACCCACCTCGGGCTGCTGTCCTCCACTATAAGAGGCTGGGAAAACACTCACTGAATTATCATAAGGGAAGGGGGGCAAGTTAGCTAATAATCTGTAAGTCAGGAGCGGTCCTTTAGCGACTCAAGAAAGCTCAACCAGATTAAAGGGGGAAAATACAAAAAGATATTATTAATTTGTGGCCAGATCAGCTTCTTGACCTGGCTTACCACAGAGCTGCTAGAGCTAGAGCATCCAGGCTGGCAGGGAAGGAGGGCACACGTCGACATCGCACCAGCTTATACATACAATATATACATATTGTATATACAATAACTATTTGTTGCCAAAACTCGGAGATTTACCACCCGCTGGCGCTGCGGGTCACACGATGACACAGTGCCCGTGCTGAGCCTTCCCTCACCAACACGGCCGCACCCTCAGACCTGCACTTCAAAGCCAACCCATCCAGTTCTGTTCGAGTCAGTAATCACCCAGTTACTGCTCCTACCGTGACTAATACTTCTCTCTACGCTGCCCCTTTTAAAGTGATTCTGTACTTCCAACAACAGCCCAGCTACTTGTGAGCACGACAGCAGATGGTCTCTGGGGCAAATCGCTACTCCTGCTTGCTATTACAGTGATTACGTGACCAGGCCCTGAACCATTTTAAGGCTTTGTCATTTTTCTACCCGAGCATTCGCCAAGTTATTTATAGACGCGATTTAAAATAGGAGGGCCGAACGCCCAGGGGCGGGATGCTCAGCCCGCCTGCCCCGCAGCGCTCTGTGTGCTCCGGCCACCGCCAGCCGGGGCTCCCCCGCAGCCGGGCGGCTCCTCAGCCCACTCACACCCGGGACACGCCGGGGCTGATCCCCATCTCGCCCGACGCCACCGCCGAGGACCCGTTCGGCCCCGCTGTGGAGAGCGGCGACGCCGGAGCAGCCCAGGGACACCGCCCTTTCCCACCGCCGGGCACCGCCGGCGCCCCCTGACCGCGGGAAACACTCCGCCCTCTCCCGCTGCCGCCGGGGCAAGGCCGGGCTCAGGCCGAGCCTAAGCCCGAGTCTGAGCCTGCCCGAGTCTGAGCCTGCCCGCGCTCCCGCCGCCGCCCCACCCGAGGCCAGACCCACCTCGCGCGCCCCCGCCCGCCGCGGCGCCGGAGCCCCGTGGGCTGTGGGCGGCCCCGGGCCCGCCCCGCCCAGCCGGGGAGGCGGTGGCGGCACATGCGCAGCCGCGCTCCGCCCGTCCAGTGCGGCAGCCGCGGGTGTGGAGCCGCAGCGGCAGCGCCGGGCGGGAGCGGGGCCGGGGGGTGCCGGGGCCGCCGGGCAGCGGCGGGGGAGCCCGCACTGCTCCCGGCCCGCACGGGCGCCGCTGGCGCGGTTGCGGAGCGGAGCGGGGCTGCGCGGCGTTTTGGGGCCGGTCCCCGGCGTTTTGACATCCCGGCGCCGGGAAGGGCCGCGTCCCGGCCTGCGGCGGCGGCGGGAGCCCTGCCGGCGGCTCCCGCCCCGGACCGGGGGGCTGGCGGCCGCACGGGGCTCCCAGCCCTGGCCGCGGGGTGTCCCCAAGGAACGCGGGGCCGGAGCCGCCGGGGGCATTTTTTCGGAGGTGGGGGGACGGCGGCGTGAGTGAATTGAGACAAAGAGCGAGGAGGAGGAGGAGGAAGAAGAGGACACTCGGGCTCGGCTACATTCCTGTGCAGAGGAAGGCGGGAGGCGGCGTTAGCCCTTTACGGACAGCTGGGTCCGGCGCTGCCCTCAGCTGCTGCCGGCGTATTTACAGCCCGCTCTCCCGGGCGCGGGAGGAGGAACAACCATGTAAGTTCCGAATTGCCGGGGGTCCTGTGAGAAGATGGGGGATGCCGCAGACGCCAAGGAGATGAGGAAGACTTTCATTGTTCCTGCCATCAAACCTTTTGACCATTATGATTTCTCCCGAGCGAAAATCGCCTGTAATCTGGCCTGGCTGGTGGCCAAAGCCTTTGGGACAGGTAGGTGGCGTCTCCTTCTTCCCTTTCTTTGATGCTGGTTCCTGCTCGGTTGCTTCGCTACTGAGGACGTGCGAGCCCTTCCCTGAGGAGCTGGGAAGGGGGGGTAGGAGATGTGTGAGAAATGGTTTCGGTCTGTTCCCATATCATTAAGATTCCTTACATCTTGTCGGGGTTTTTTTGTTTGTTTTGTTTTGTTTTCTTTTGTTTTTCTTTAATTACCCTTAGTCTTTTTGGAGTAGTCTCACTATTTCCATTAGCGAGTATTTTTTGTGTATTGGCGCTAATACAATTTTATTTGAGGAATCGAACTCTGTAAATGGTATCTTATTTATTACCCGTGTCACATTTCTAGAATGAGAAAAATCACAAGCAGTCCACGTTTGTCTGTCGTCTTGAAATTTTTTCCTAATATTATTTAGGAGCTGAATTGGGGGCTAGCAGTGGAAATGAATGTATGCTCTTAGTTTTGACATGTGTGACAGTAGCCTGTAGCCATTTGAGTGGTTAAGCAAAAAGAACGGTTTGAGGAAAAAGAGCATTTAATGCCAGGTTTTGGCCTGCACAATACAGACGGCTCTCCTTGTCTGTAAGTGTAAATGGAATTGATTGTAATGCCTCCAAAAGGCATCAGTGCTCTGTCTTTGAAAACCTGGGCCTTGAGGAATACCAGACCTATTATTCTGTGCCTGAAATATTGTTGGGCCCTGAGGAATACCAGACTTGCAGAGGTCTTCTAAGGGAAGCATTCTGAAAATTTACCAAGCTGCTTTTTTTTACTGCCTTTTTTTTTTTTGTATAGCTGTAGTATATTAATCACTTAATTTTCTGTGGATTAAAAATAATGGGTTTTTTTGAAAGATGAGTTAGATATTAACAGTCAATATTTTTATCCCTATTTTTTGTAGAATAACAGGAAAAGGTTTCTCCTTCTGGAATTTTGCACCTTTTATGTTTAGGGCCAGGGCTTTGTTATGTGTTTGGACAGGGTTAAAGATATACCTTTATGATGCCTCTGGGAATTGGTGATATTTGATGTGATGTGATGCTTCCAGAAAGCCACTTTTAAAGTACTTGAATCTAGTGAAGTAAGTGCAAGAGAGAGAAAAAGATCAAAATACTGTTTCCATATAAGGATTTGTCAATAAACTCTGCTTAGTTTTCTTTGGGAAATCTGGGCAAGTATGTAATGTTTTTATACATGGCTTTATTAGCTATGCAGACCTGATAGGTAAAATAGTGTAGGAATTCTTGGAAGTACTTAATTCAACATTTTCAGAGATGGTTGTATTGTCAGGTAGCTTGGTTCTGTAGGCTCTGCTCATGGGATTCTGAGTATACAATGCTTGTGCAATTATATAACCCAGCATTCTAACCTGAAAACCTTTTCTACTGGAGTTTGGCAGATTCTCAACCTATGGCTGAAATGCCTTAGTTTATACGGGTTGAGTTTCTGTTGGATGTGTAAAGCCTCTTGCAATAAAAAAGTGTGATCCAAAACAAGTTCCTTTACTCTTTCTCTTCGTTATTGGGGTTGTTCTGAGATGCACAAATGAAACATGATTAGAGGAGATAATTGCTCCATCTGCTTTCTAAACACTGCAGTAATGTAATAGTAGGAAGAGAGGTAAACATACACAATTGTAGTGTTTCTGCTCTCAGATCTTCCACTGGGGTTAATATAACTAGAAACCTCAAAGAAGATTTTGTGGCTGAAGTAGGGAAAAACAGCATACAGGATTTGCATGTCTGCAGTACAAACGCTTCCTTTATACTTGGAGTGAAATAGAAGAACTGACCTTCACCTTTTCCAAGAAGGAAGGAAGTAAGTTTGGGTTTGCTAAATTATTTTAGTTCTTGGGAGTAGATCACAACCTCAGTCATGTCTTTTACCTATCGCTATTTACATTTGTACAAAGGAATTACAAAGGAAGATTAGTGTGTTTACAGAAGTCACATTTTATTTCTTTTTTTATCCCTAAAATATTGAAGTTCCTTAAGTGTGCAGGGGAAATGAAGGTGTTTTTTTCCTCTCCCCTTTCTGAAACAAAGTAGTGCCATTCACTTTGAGTAACGAAAAGCATAAGTTGTTACAATCATGTATCCATTGAAGAATCTAAATCTTTATGTATCAAACGTATCTATCACATACGTATTTTAAAAACATATTTTAATACAATCAGATTGTGGCTACAGCTTGGCTACATGATGTGAAAAAAGACTTTGAAATAGGTACTGTTTATTAGCATTTACTAGTGACTTCTGGTGTTTGATTGATACCTGTGAGCAAAACCTGAGAGACAAATTGTTTATTGCTATTGTTCTTGGTGAAGCTACAAGTATAGAGTTTGGCCCACAACACAAGCAGGTGAAAATAAGCTGTCTTATTAGTGAGGTGTCTTAAGAGAGTAAGTATAATAACAGTCATGTTGAAGGCTTCTTGTATAAAGAATTTTTAAAGAGACACTAATTGAAGACAGAATTCATATTGAAGTCTTGAAGAAGTGGAAGATTTTGTGTCTTAGTGTTTTGCTGCAGACAATGTATCAGTGATAGGATATGTCAATTTAAATGTTCTGTAATAACCAAATTGTTTAAGAGACAGGACTTGCAGTAACTGAAGGTGGGGGTGGAATTCACAAAAAGTGTGAAGTATGATAGGGGGAATGTTTGACCTTAGAAATTAAGTCTTCAAACACTTAATTTTAGCCTTGAGTTCTAATGCTGGGAGTTAACCATTTCAGTATAGAAAAACTGCTTTCCAAAGAACTGGTTGAACTGAATAGGCACTATATCCTTCAACTTAGAGGAATAACAGGACCTATTTTGTAGGAGTAGGTTGAAAAAGGTCTTGATGTTGTGATACTCTGTGCCCTTTTCCTAAAACAGAAATGGATTTTATTATTTTGGAATGTGAAGTTTTTGCCTTCTTAGTCTACTATAGTCACAGAAAATGTGCCTGGAAAATTTGTTGTCCATTTGCCATCCTAAAGACAGGCTGAGCTAAATATACATCATTCCTGACAGATGTTTGTTTAGCCTGTTTTTTGAAAGTCTCTAATTATAGAGATTCCACAGTATGTCTGCTAGTCAATTTGAACCTTATTTATCTCTAGATGTTTGAACAGAATCTTGATGTCTCTTGCTGCACTGTTAACCCAATAACCCCTTCCTGGTGTGTGTGAGAATGAGAGGCACCTTACCATTTACATTAAAAGCAGTGTCTCCTCTCTGTTGTGCTGTTTAGACCAAACAGACTTTTTTCTTTTTCGTAAGTCAAACTTTTTTGCTCCCTGTGTTTTGATGTTTGTTTTTTTGGAGGGTTGTTTTTGTTTGTTTGTTTGCTCAAGTATTTTTCCTGTGGTTGGTTTGCGTGACTTTTGTCCTTAAATCTGGATTTAATGGTCCAGCTAAACCATTACCAGTTCAAGGTAAATTTGAAAAATTACTTCATCTTTCCAATCTGTAATACTCTCGTTTATTCACTAAAATATGATGTTTGTCATTTTTGCATCAGCCTAGAATTGTTGACTCATCCAGTCCGTGATTCACTGTAGCTCTCTATCTTTCACTGCAGAACTGCTGCCTACTCAGTTGTTCCCATCTTGTAATTGTACTGTTGTAGGTTCCTGCTTTGCAGCTATACTTACATAACTACACCCTATTTTCAAACCACTTCTTCCACTGATCAAAATTATCTTGAATTATAATTTTGTCCTCCAAAGTGCTTCCAATGCTTCTGTAGCTTGGAATTGCTTCTCTAGAACCTTGTCTAGTGTGAAGAAAGAGAGGAATTCTTGAACATGTTCTTCCTATTTGGTAGGAGACTTCTGAGTACTCTTCGAAAATAGTTTTTCAGACAGCTCTTCATCCAATTTTTAGTTACTAAGTTAAGAATATCTCTGTGTATGACTCTAAGAAAATTATGGGAACAGTTTTAAAGTTAAGTTAAATCTTTATTTTCTTCTCCTGTCTGTACAACATATTATCCTGCTACAGTAGAAATTTTACTGGTTAGCATGAGATTTTTTTTTTTAACCAGAATAAACTAAAAGCTAAATAAAATCTGCAGAAGTCTAAATGCTTGTCCTAAACATTGTTGTGTTTTCTGCAATCAAAATAGAATAGTCCATCAACCTTCTAACACTAAATTTATCCTTTATACCTGTTTGAAGCAATAGATTTCAAATTGCATCATCTTCAACTAAATGTTACCCAAGAAACTTATAAATAGCTCTCTCCTGATAATTAATATTTTCAGAATTCCTATGTGGCTTCTTACTGCCGTTTGCCCATGTTGCCAGTAGAAGGGAGGAAACGAACACTGTGTATCTGACAGAAACAAGTTGTAGCTAAATACTCTCATCTGTTATGTTGGGTGTTGCAGGCCAGAACACATCTTAATCTTTTCCCAACAGACTTAATTTCTTTACTTTTATTCAATGGGGCAGCAAGCAAAACCCTGTAGAAGGGTTTGAAGTACAAAAGAAAATGTTTGAGATTCTTGAGAGAAATTTTTTATTAGATTCCATCAGACCTCTAAAATAGTTGCTGACAAATCAAAACTTCAGTCAGTCCTACTAAAATCAGTTGATTAGACTAATAATCTACTGGGATGTTCTACTTAGAAGGTGATTGTATCACTCCTTTCTGTAGAACACACTTGAAACATAGTTTGACTGTAGATCACTTAAAGACATATAATTGTCTGAGCTTCTGGGCCTGTTGTGCTCAGCAGTCACCTGAAGTTGTTCACTGCACGTGTACGGACCTGCAGCAGGTGATTAGTGAGTTAAAATGGCAGAATTCTTAGTACACGGTGTACCTGCCTTGGAGTGGATAGTTTAGCATCTGTTCTTTCAATGACTTCATGCCATTGAGCCTGTTTTCAGCCTGTTTGCCTTTACAGTTTGAAGTGCTTGTCTGCAGAATGTAATAGATGTGAGCAAGGGACTGTAGCCAAGGGCTCATCAGTGTTAGGTGATGAGATGAAATAGATTTCTTCTACCTGTACCTGGTTTCTCTTTGTGTTTTTTGACCATCCCTGCAGTTACTACTGCAGATATATTTTAGCTTCCTCCCCTTCCCCCCGTGATTTAGGGTAATCTGTTGGGTTACTTTAGTTGACTCCATGTTAAAAGGTGGCTCGCATTCAAACTTGAAGCATATTGATATGCTGTTCTTCAGGAATGTTTCACTTTTCCAATATGAGATGTTATGTCACTTCCATTCTACAAATATCTTGAGGATTTTAGTGAGCACAACTGGGTACAATTCCACTCCTGAAATCAGTAACTTTCAACTACTTGCTCTGCTAAACCCAGGGCTCTGAATAAGTGTTTTTGCTGGTCATTCTGGACGATGGTGGGAGTGAAAAACATTCAAGGTTTCATAAGAAAAGTAGAGTGAGTTCTTCTTCCCCACCTCTTTATTTTTTTGTCCCCTTGGACAATACACTGTTACTGGATCAGGTGGGAGTAATAAACCTTTCTGGTACAGAGTTGAAATGTAGTGTTTGAAGTCTCATTGCCAAATGTAAGAGTTATAGTTCTAGCTGTTTCCTATGTGTTTTATTCAATTTGAAGCAGTTTTAAGCTAAGAGAACCTCTAAACCAGACACCAAAGCAGATGTGTCTGTTCAAGTCTATCTAGTTTGGCTTAACAAAGTCTTGTAGTAGTTCAAGAAATAAACATTTTTCTTCAGATTCCTGAAAGAGTCTATCGCCATATTTAAGTAGCCATAATAGGCTGTTTAAATCATAACTTATCTATAACAGTCATCAGGGTGCTAGCTGGGTGAGATAGGATTATAATTAAACTGTTATCTTTACCTTTCTCATAACTCACCTCTCCCAAAAATAAGTTCTGAAGGCACTTATGGTAATAAGAATTGATCCTCTTATTACCAGGGTTAATTCTAAGTCATTCTTTTGTTTGTTTAAATCTGAATCAATAAACAGGTTTTAGTAAGGTAAATGCTAATCTTCCCATTTTAATAAGAAATGCCAGTACCAAGACACATTCTGTAGGTTTTGTGAGGAATGCTTCCTGTTGTGCTACTGAAGACGGAATGTTGGATGGGACAGGCAATTAGTGTGACCCAGTAGAGCATTTCTTGCGTGATTCTCAGTGTTCAAAAACAACTGAAGTCTGATTAGGCTATGAGGGTAAAGCCTGTGCATATTTCTTCATTAGATGTTTTGGGTTTGTTGTTGTTTTGTTGTTTGTTTTTTGTTTTCTGGGTTTGTTTTTGTTTTTAATAAGGAATCCCTTACGAGTGCAGAACAGCTGTTGAAGCAGTGGATAGTGGTCTATTTTTGTATCATCCAGAGGCAGGAGGTTGAGTCCTTTTTACTCATAGTACTTCTATGATGGTAAGTCCAAGAATCTCTCCAGTTCAGCTTAGCAAAATGGACAAAGTTAAGAATGGTAATACTGAAATTGAGTCTGCCATAAATTTATAGAGGTTGACCTTTCAGATACTTGCCCTAGGCAGAAGTACACCTACTGCCTGCTAGCCAAGAACTATGTAAGTGGCAGACTGATTCAACAAACCAAAAAGTAAAGTCTTTCAAGGAGTAATTCACACTTATCTGAGCAGAGAGTTTTGTTTATACAACAGCTTTTAAAGGTAAATTCAGTAGTGGTATCCATGAATAATTTTTAGATGGTCTGTCTAAATGAAAAATTAAGTTGCAGTTCTATCTCATAGTGGGAAGTGTTCTGGTTTTGTCTGGAATAGAGTTAATTTTCTTCCTGGTAGCTGGCACAGTGCTGTGTTTTGGGTTCAGTGGGAGAATGCTGTCGATAACACCCCAGTGTTTCAGTTGTTGCTCAGCAGTGCTTACCCTCAGTCAAGGACTTCTCAGTGTCCCTCTCTGCCAGTGAGAAGGTGCACAAGAAGCTGGCAGGGAGCGTGGCCAGGACAGCTGCCCTGAACTGGCCAAAGGGATGTTCCAAACCATGGATCGTCCTGCTCACTGTAAACTGGGGCAGTTGGCCGGGAGGGACCGATTGCTGCTGGAGGATGGGCTGGGCATTGGTCAGTGAAGGGGGGAGCAGTTGTACTCTGCATCACTTGTTCTCCTGGGTTATATTGCGCTCTCTCTCATTTTCATTCCAATTATTATGATTATCATCATCATCATCATCATATTTTACCACATGAGATTTACATTTTCTTTCCAATTCTCCTTTCCACCAGGAGGCAGGAGGGGTGAAAAGTTCATCATAGCTAACTATTTATTTTTACCTATTTGAGATTCATGGTACTTCGGTAGAATAATCAGGCCAAACTAAACCTTCACTCAGGGGTTCTCTTGCTGTTTTCTTAGTTTACTTTCTTTATAATTTGCTGTGAATTCCAGAAAAAAGCTCATAAGAGAGCAGACTTGGTCAGCAGTCCCACGTGAAATGGAAGAGGACAAGGCCATGTGCCACTTCTCTGCTGAATGGTAGGGGTTGTTTTGGAAACTGGTAAGACAGCAGCATGCTGTCCAAGTGGCCAACATGACCTGTACAAACAGGAACATGCAGCCTGCCACGTAACAGGGCAGTGAGGGCCAAACTGTGGGATCTTCTACAAAATTCCACACATTGTATTTGGTGACTCAATCCCAGAGCATTGCAAAAAGGCAACAAAACTAAATGAAAAACTGTGTTTGATTTTGAATAGAAAGGAGATTGTGAAACAGTACTAGTGATTCTCTGACATTACCTGGCTACAAAGTCAGAACCAGATGGAGCATCCACATAATTTCTCCTGTTAGCGTTCAAGCTGTGAGCAGAAGCTGCATCCTTTGCAGGTTCAGCTGCCAGGAAGAACAAAGCTCAAGTTATTATAGTTTAGTATTCAGTTAAAATACATAGTAGACAAACTGTCCAGAATAAACTGAAACACTGATTTTCAAAGATTTAAAGAATTTTCATTGATTTCATTATTGAGATTAAAACTCAGTCACTTCCTTTCATTTTTACCTCCTCCAAAGCTCCCATGTTGGCACTAATTAGGGGAATGGAAAATGACAAAATAAACTAGAAGAGACAAGGGAAGAACTAATAAAGAAAAGAAAAGATAAAAAGAACCACAAAATGAAAAGCAAGCAAACCATTTTAGTAACAAATTGTTCTTCTGGAAGAAGTTTTTCTGATAAAAATTTCTCCCCAAACCCTTAGATTGACTTTTCAGCTACAAAATAGCTGTGTTACTAAATTAGTTAGCAATATTGAAAGATTTAAATCAGATTTGTATGTGCTATAAAGAATATAAGTGAAAAATAGATATAAAAGCCACGTATTGAAAATCTCTTTCAGTGCTTGGAGAGCCTATCACAGCACTGCTGTATGAACACTTCAGATACTGAGACTTCATATTTGTTAACAGATCTCAAGACCTACCGGACAGGTGGATTTTTAAATTTGAGAATTTGCTGATGGAAGACTGTGCCCTTGCACCCAGGTACCAAATGCAATTTTACAATTAACTATCTATTCACTTTCCCCAGACTTATGTTCCTTTCTCTTGGTATCTTCTACGCAATACAAGTTCTTCAGGCTAAATTCTGTTCTTGGTTCCTTATTATGTTTGTAATCCTTGCATGGGCATAAATGGATTCTAGGCTTGTTTAGGCCAGGAAAATTTGCAAGTGATTATACCACAACAATTTAAACGAGTTTTTGGTAACAGACAACAAAATGTAATTATGATTTATGAGATGAGATGAAGATTAACAATGAAGAAAGAGTACTCTGCTCCTTCTTTAAGGGGGTTGTACACTGCCAAATCCTGTTAACTAAAATATTCACTGCATCTGTGAACACAATGGCAATCTGCACACATACATATCAAAACATGCATATTAAGGCCAATACATAACATAATTACCTTGGGGGTGCACAACAACACGAGGCTGTACAAATGATGGCTTCACCACTTCAAACCACCAGAACAATTCTGCCATGAACACCATGTAATTGCTCTACCAGAAACAAAAAAAAAAAGATGGGGAGAAATTTATTTTTAAACACAAGCCTGCAAATAAAGAGATTAAGCAGCATTTGGGAGATGTCTCTGCATTTCACCCAGTTTACAATTTCTACTGATCTCTTAAAAAATGAGACCAGTACAACTGATCTGTAGCACCAACTATCTAATACACATAACTTGACCAGATTGCAACTGATTGGGATGAAATGTTTCATAATAAACATATGCTCAAGCCTGATGTCCTTGTAGGGAGGGCCAAGAGGTGCAGGATGGGTGGAAGAAAATGCCTGCCAAACAGATCAGCCCTTTCCATTAAAAAAGAGCAGTGAGAAGCCCATTGTTTTGAAAGGCTAGGCAATGCTTTTTTTCCAAGATTTTTAACATGAAAAAGTATGGTAGCCCTTAGTTGTAGTGTAGGAAGTTTGAATCTCATTTAGACTTTCATCTTAAGTATGTGCCTTTGGTCATACGTGTGAAGATCTACCCAAATTTACAAGTCTTTAATGCAAAACAAAAATCATCAGCAGTTTCCTCACTGCAGGTTAGAACAAGGTTTCAGCTCCAAAGATTTATGCACACTTAATATATTGTTGATATATCTCCCTACTGTACATTCCCATCACACACCTATGAAAGACATGGTGTGGGAGCCATCAGATTTAACACAAGGGGAGAAACAGGTGAAAAGGAAGAAACAACCGGTGACAAACTGCATCAGCAACAACAACAGAAATCAATAGAGAGGACAAGCAGGCAGAAGCAGTAGCAGTCATTTCTGCTGCAAGAGCATATAAGGAGTGTAAAAATTTGATTGTGAAGGCTGGAGAGTTCAGAGGCCAAAGCTTCCACACCCAAATGTTACTCCATATCTAGAAATATCAACTGAAGGATATCAACAAGCATCCAGGCCTGAGCGGCTCCAGCAGGTGCACAGACCTGTGTCACCAGTCTTACACAGTCTGTAAATGTAAACAATACAAACCTCACTTATGCATTAAGCTGGAAAACTATAATTAAACACTTTTTAAAACACTTTGTTTGAAAAATTCTAAACAAAATGTCATTTTATTTCAAAAACAAACTACAGGACTTAATGGTAAGAACAAAATTTTATAATAAACATTTATTTTAAAAAGTTAAATAATAAATGGGATAGCTTCAATTCTGTATCAGAAAAATTTGAAAACATAATTTTAAATATCTATTTGACATTTCTGCTTCAGATTTATTCTTCTTGAATATCTCTAACATAGATCAATGTTTACTCCAGCAAAGGGATACTCTTAGAGCAAAAGCTGCTCACACACTTCAGTTTATGGTAAAGGGATCAGCCAGATGTTGCCATAGTTATTACACACAAGCTATAAATAGATTAGGAAAAACCCCATTGCTGCTTATTCAGCTCCACAGAAATGAATGAGGAAAAGTGCATAGCAAATTTTTTTCCACTCAGAAAAAATGTTAAGCACAGCATTTTGGTATCACTCACTGATTTCATTAGGAAGCAAGGAAAAAAATCAGATGTACTTCTCAGACAAAATATAACTTTTAATACTACAATTACTAAATATTACAATTTCTCTCTTAATATTTCTCCCTCAACTTACCTCTCAAACTTTTACATTTTTAACTTGACTTTTTAGTACAAAAATAAATTATTAAATGTTCTAATAACAGCTTTCTCCTCATCTGAAATAACTTTGCCTTTAAATACTACAAGTTCTTACGTTTATGTTGAAATGCTGCATTTCAATGAAAAACAGACACACAATAGTGTGACTATTTTATGAAGGACTCAGATATTCTTTCTGAGATTATCTTTGTTTTTCCAAAGTCACCAAAGCAGTGTTTACTGAACTGAAAATGAAAGTGCTGGTTGCACAGCCCGCTGAGAACAGAGGCTACTTCAGATGTCTGATGGTGAGCCATCATGATGGAAATCACGTTTTCTCACAAGTTATTTTTAGTCAGAAAGGGATGTTAAGAATGACCAAAGGGATAGACTGATGACCTGTAACATAATTTTTTGGAAAAACAAGCAGTGGGTCTGTAGTAATCCTGCTATCCAGGTGAGAAAGAATGTAGATATTATTACCACACATTTTGCCTTGATTATGGCAACAATGATTATCACATGCACTTACACACAACAATGTTCAGAAGCAAAACAGCATTTTAATAGTAATAAAAACTAGCAAAGCTCTGAGCAGTTCAGACTTGCTCAAGCCCCCTGAACAGCAGATGGCAGACTTGCAACTTCAGACATCCTTTCATTTGCTAAACATTCTCATTTAATTTTTTAAATTCGATATTTGCAGACTGTTCCTCAGTTGTATGGTGTCAGCTGTACTACTGGTACTGCATCTTCTGGTGCTGTACCATAAAACCCCTTCTGTTTAACACATTTTGGAATGCTATCTTTTATGGGGAAAAAAATTCCCATATTCTCTAGTATAAAATCTAAAGTCATTACTTGCTTCTGTAGCAAAGGGAGATATAAGCAGGCTTGTTGTTTAAAATTTTACACAAAAAAAGATAAATTATTTTTTTAATATCTCTATTTCCCTTTCACAGTTTTAAAATCACTATTAATTTTTAAATCAAATTAGCTAGCGGGAATAGTACGTCCAATCTTGCCACTTAAAATAAATTATACCTTCCTAATACTTACAGGTTTTGGATCTGCATATTTATAGAATAATAACTACAAGATCACATACATAAATGATAAAACCAATTTGTCATCAGGCCTGAACCCACGAAAACTGGATGTGAAAGCAGCCATAGAGGCTTTTAGAATTTTTTTCAAAATTAACCTAAAAATACACTGTAAAATTTATATCATAATGCACATTAAAATCTCTATTCAGCAGGCCAGGACATGTCACCTCCAGTGCAAGTCCACAGTTTTTATGTTAAAAAAGTGCCAACATAAATGCACTAAGACTGCAGAAAACTGGATTGTATAGAGAAGGCCAAACTGCCGTTGTGTCTGATCCATGCACCACCAGTTTGTCCTGTTTCCTGCCACAGACTAAGAAAAGCCACAACTCAATTTTAAAACTCCAGCGTGTCCTGTTTCAGACCAGAACAAGTGGGAAAAATGGCCAATGAATATCAGTGAAAGCAAAGCACACTGCTGCCCTTTAAATAATAAGTCAGGAATGGCTGCTCCCTCTCAGGGGAGAAATCGTCTCTTAAAAAACTGTTCCCTGGTTGAATCTTACTTTTCATTCCTGATCCCAAATCCTTTTAACCCAGCCAGATGGGAATCAAATCCCCGGATGACTCGCACCATACGTACCCAACTGCCTCACCAAGCACAGCCAGCTGCTCTCCCAGGTCCTTAAGGAATCCGCGTTCACGCTTACAGGGCCTCAATTGCCAGTTCAGGCTTAGGTTGGCAGCCTGACTGGCAGTGGGTTTTCCACTGAGACTGGAGGGAAAGCTGTACAACACGTGTGGGCATCCTGCAGCCCTGAATTTCTAGGATTTGTCTATGTGATGTACTTGAACACAATTTTTCACATCTCTGGTGCTGATTACAGCTTCTGCTTACATTGTTTACAAAGTCACCATCAATATTACATCAGAAAGTGCAAATATGCAAAACTGCTCAAGTGCAATAAATATTTTTTAGTATAAATCAACCCTTCAGATATCATATGCTTCTGTTCAATTCACCAGTGGGGGGAAAAAAAAAGTTCTGAAAGATCTGAATCAAAAAAGATTTGACATTGCAAATGTTTTTTCTGCCTCTGGTTAATAGCCAAGTGCAAAAATAAGGTACCTATTCCACGTGCTTAGTTGTGATTCTGCACAGTTTAGAGTGGCCCACATTTAGGTCAGAGGAACGCCCTTTGCAGACAAGAGACAGCAATCATCTCTCAGATTTGCTTCATTTCACATTCTGAAAGCTTTCACTCTGAAAGAAATACGCCTTCTGTATGAGCATGGGTGAACAGACTCTACAGTTATCAGCACACAGCAGCCAAAGAGAAGAAGCCTCCATGCTGAGGGGCAGCACACAACAAACAGCCCCCAAGAACTGAGAGGCTGCAGACATTCCCAACCCTGTTCAATGCTCAAGAACCCACAAGCTCAAAATAGCAGGACTCAGCCACATCTGTACAGGACCATCAGCACATGCCAGTGCCAACAACAGGTTACACAACCCCAATGTGCCCACACTGTGCTATAGTTGTTATATGCAAATACATACCCCAAGAGACAAATGCACCCCTCAAGACACCTTCTGGACATGTTCCCAAAAGCCACTGGTGGGCCAGTATGACCCCCAGCTTCTGGGAGACCACTGGGTTGGCCTCCAACCCAGTAAAAATCACTGAGTGTGTGTATCTGGATGAACTCTGTGAGCAAATGAATGCATTGTGTGAATAGTTATCTCTTATTAATAATTAATTCATTCTATTAATACTAGCAGTTGAACTAAGAAAAGTTGTTCTAATATTAATTGTGATCTGTGTCTCACTCTCGATCCCCTATAAGTGAAAAGGGAATGTAAAACGTGGCCAGCCTTCGTGAACGAAGATCTGGGAAAGGTGTTTTTACCTTTCAAGCCTGCGCAATGGATTTTTTAG
>JAWWLV010000005.1:21281083-21299275 GCA_035041135.1 Platyrinchus mystaceus | reverse complement strand
AAAGATCACCACCCCCTGGGGGTTTACCATTTTCTCACCTTCAGAGGGGGAAAAACTGTTTTCCCCCACCACAACAAGTTTCTGCATTATGACAAGAATTTTATATCAACTGAATAATGTATTTTCCAAGCCAAATCATTTTATGAGAATTCCGATATTTAATCAGGCTGGTCATTTGGTATTCATATGGTCTCTTTCAATTTGCCTCAAGTGGAGGGAAGAATAAACAGATTCAGAGAGGAATTAAGAAATTCTTTCCTTCCCTCAAGTCCCTGCAATGCACTTCTGCCATGTGGGGAAAGGAATAAAGAATCAGCATCTTGGTTCTCTACTGCCTGATGCTCTGCAGGGAAACTGAAGTTGCATCATTACCCCGGCTGTTGACTTCTGTTCTGCCCTGTCTGTCCCTAATGTGGCAGGGCCAAAGAGAACTGAATTTCTAGCTGGACAAGTAATAATGTCAAATTTTGAATACCTGTTTAAAAACAGTGTTTTGTTAGGGGGTGTACAGATACAGTGAAGTTACAAACTTTTGCCAAACTTGCACCAGAAAAATCTATTTTCCTATGCTTATTGTTGTATATTGATAGAATATTTTCAGCTGACTACAAAAAAGTTGCTAACTTGCAAGGCATTTTAAAGCATTTAGTTCTTAAATAAAATTTAATGACTAGAAGAAGGTTAATGAATACCCTTTGTATAAATACTATATCCAGGAAAATATGCCATACAAATATTTTTTGTATTCTATTTTCAGTATAGGAAAGTATAAAAACCACGCTAAGCATAATGTAATCAAAAAGCATAACTTTTATTAAAAATTGAACTCTCAGTTTGGAAAAATACTGTTGCAAAAAAAAAAAAAAAGTCAACCAGCTATAGCTACTTTAAACTTACACCCATGTGTAATTATTTTTGTGAACTATTGTCATTAACCAAGTAACACTTAAATCCTCCATACAGTTCTACAATTTTCAGCCAAGATGGGAAGGGAATGAGAGGCTCCTACAAAACCCCAGCAATAAGTCCATAATAGCTGGTAGGATTAAAAATTGCTACCTCCCTAATTCTGAGACGTAATTTCTGTGTATGGGTTTTTAATATAAAAAGTATTGTGCTGTCATCCAAACTGTTTATCCATTCAGCTGCAAATTACCTCCTCCCTTGAAGATGTCTGCTGTGAAAAAGTCTGGCAATAATTCCTCTGCAGCAGTTTGAGAATCTGGGCTATATTTGAGGTGTAATTTAGGTGTACCTTTATTAGCTATTTAGTAGTGAGCAGGACCATGTGTTTGAGGCAAATCTCTGTAATTCTCCCAGTTACTGCATTTGTGGTTTGCAATGTGGAGCATTGCAGGGAGCACAAACTCCATGTCTTTCAGCAGATAAACTGGAGTATGGGCTCCAGGATCACACCTATGGTAGCCCACTTGCCAAGGGGGACTCATTTCATAGGCCTAGAGTAGAGCTGACTGAAGTGAATCCCCTGAGAAAGGAGTAGAGGTGAGTCCAGGGACCTTTGCACCAGTTTTGCTTTTCTGTTGTGCAGTCCTAATTGCTGAGTTAATCACAGCCAGCGAAACTTCTGTGGAAGGCAGGGGTGTTGATAGTGCCAGTTGTGTGCATACCTGTAGCCAGGATCTGGATCTCTTTCTGGATGAGATAACAGACAATAAGTGATTAACTCATCCTGCAGTCCAGACTTCTGGTCTCTGACAGGCTGCATTCATTGGAAATGACAGTGTCTTTCACCAGCAGTGTGCTTCTCCTTGAGGAGGGACTGCAGCAGCTCACCAGGTTCCTTGCAGCTACATGCTGCAGCCTCTGCTCTTTCATGCTGTAGGATTCCTTTAACTCTGTAAAGCAACACAACATGCACTAAGCACTTTATAGAACAAAGAAGTAAAATGTGGCTTCTGCTCTGAAGAAATTTTTTTTCTGGTTTTAGGCATGATGCAACAAGTTTGCATTCTGTGCTATTGTAAATTACTTGTTAGATGAGGACACATAAAAAGAATTTGCAGTTACTTGACTTGAGCCCATAGATACCATAATTTGTTAGTTAAAACACCAGATTCTAATAGTAACTGCCTTGTGATATTTGAGCATCTTTGATAGTTGTGTGTTTCACACAGGATTAAAATAATAAGCAAATACAGTGGTGGAACAGAACCTGAGTTTAGTCTAGTGAGTCTGATGTGCCATGTAGAACCAGTCTGCAGGGTTTTGGCTGGGATAATGTAATCTTTAGATGTTCTATATTTTTTGCTCAATTTCTAGTCTCGTCTCTTCACATGCATTCCTGGTAAAGTTCTCATTTGCTTGAAAACAGTGATCCAGTATTTCTGCTGATCTTACTGTGTCAAATATACCATCACACTTCAGTCAGCAGGGCACAGACATCTGTTTGACATTGTAATGTGGCTACCAGGCTCCCTCAAGCACGAGGTGCCAGTTCACACTTGGGTTACTGTGACTCTCCATAAAGTTGATTCTGCTCTTGCCATTTTTTAACCTATAATTTAGTGTCCTATTAGCTTTTTTTCAGGCAGCTTATGTTGACTCATAGCCTGGGGATTTTGTTTTGCTTACTGCTCGTTTTTAATTATGTTTGTCTTGTATGCAGAAAATGCTTTTTTTTCTGTGTCATGTAAGTAGAAACAGTGACTTGGGATGTGTTCTACAGCATGTTTGTCTAGAATTTAGTGTGTACAAATCATGCAGGTTATCGGTGTTAGTTATATTAGGATTTGTTTTACTTGTGTATGTCCATATCAGAAATTTGTGGAAGACATAGATAACCACAAAGTCCCCTGCAACATCCTTTGGGTTTTCATGGAATGTTGTCTGCACAACTTGTGCATCAAGTGTGGCAACTAATGCAGAAGGTAGCAGAGCTACTGACACCAAAATTGTGTCTATAAAGAACACAGAGAAGGGATGCTTTGCTGGTCCTTTCAGCAACTCTAATGCTAAAAAAAAATCAAGAGCCTTTTATGATTTCTCTAGCTTTAATTCTTTGGGTTTTGTTTTTTTTTAATCCTATATCCTTAATTTCAGTACAAAAATCTATGCAGGGTTTTGGTCTTATTCACAGTTCCAGCATTGTAGCTGCCATTTCAAATTTGTATCACTAAGAACCTGTGCATAGAAAATTAACTAAATCTGATCATTCTTTTTAACAACTCTTGAAGGATTGATTTCTGTTGTGCAGAGCTTTTGAATAAACTGTGCTACTTCTGCTGTGCTGAAAGTGTCTTTTCAGAACCACCATAAAATGCAAAACTGGCCTTACATTTGCCTTTGTTGCAAAGGAAATGTTCAGAAATAGCAGCACATTTTCTTATGTTTCTTCTAATGTAAAATTGTGGTAGCTACATTTAATCTTTCACTAAAATGAGGAGAGAATATTGCCACACATCTTCCAATTGAGATACCTGATCTACTAAATAAAACTGCTGCTCTTGGAATGATGACAGGAAATGAAGTGAACCTCAAGAGAAGTTACTCCCAAAGACAGGTCTTATGTGTCTCATGA
This sequence comes from Platyrinchus mystaceus, assembly GCA_035041135.1. Classification (NCBI taxonomy): domain Eukaryota; kingdom Metazoa; phylum Chordata; class Aves; order Passeriformes; family Tyrannidae; genus Platyrinchus; species Platyrinchus mystaceus. The sequence continues at coordinate 21,295,737 of JAWWLV010000005.1, read as the reverse complement.
GAAAATAAAGCAATTTGTTATTGTTGACTGTTGTCTGTCTTGTTCACTTCTTGCTAATTAGGAAACACTGAGTGCTGTCAGGACTGAACAAAATAGTTGGTATTTTTCTGCCTTGAGCAAACTAAAATTTTGACCAAAGAGCTTCTGATTGTATTCTTAGAGTTCCTTCTTGTGCTGCTGTTAACCTGGAGGGAAGTGAAGAAAAAAGGAGTGATGGTGGTGATTTAATTAAAAAAAACCAAAACAAAACAAAACAACCACCTGAAAGCCAGACAAAAAAACCCCACTCCTGAAGCACAAAATGAAAACCAGTTAAAAGGGGGAATAAATTATGAGAAAAATATGTCACGAATTAATGTCCATAAAGAATGCCAGATACCATGTAGGAAATGCTTTCTAAACAAGTCAGGAAGTATTTTCATTAACCTTGAAAGAAAGACTATTTTGTTAAACACAGTTTAAGAACATTTTCTTCCTGTTTCAACAGCACTGATAAGTAGTGCGGTTCAGCTTTTGGCTGCTGGTTTGCTGCTGTGAACTTTTTTTGTATCTCTTTAAATATGTGAAAAAGTTATTTAAATAAATGTTTAGAAATGGTCATTCTTCTGCTGGGTTAAGTATATTTTGGAGTACAGTAACTGAGCTATTAGGAAAAAATTTATCTATTAATTGTTTTACAGACTACCTAGAAGGTATTTCTTCATCACTTTGTTTGAATCATGCTAAGGAAGAGAAATCTTTCTTAATACCCTTGTGCTGGATAGTGGAAAGCTAAAAATCTTCCATGGTTGTAGCAGGCAGTTCCTTGAAGAGCACTACTTTCTTCCTATTATGGAAAACAGTGAGCAGCTTTAAGCAGGAGGTGTGGGTCTGTCATGTAAACATAAGGAGAGCTTCACTACCAGCTCTGTGTAGTACTACACACAGCAACAAGGGGACAAACCCACACTGACTGTTGAAGGAATACAGTTTGTACTCCCCAAAATGCAGCAGCTGCTCCCATGCAGTACAAAAGAACACTGAGAATCTGCATTTGTTAATCTGCACAGATAATCCTGGCAATCTGCCCACCTTTATCAGCAGAGAACACACTCTGTCAGCACAGTAGATGTATCATAACAAAATCTTTGTTCTTACAAACTCTCTGGAATTTTAACAACATGGGGAATTTTTTCCCCCCCTGAAGTTGAATGAACAAAATATCATAAGGTCTCCATAGTATGTCTGGTCTTTTTGTTTGACATTTAGGGAAATGCAGTAAATAGTAGATTTATAGTAAATTCCTATCAACCATTTATAGGAACTGGTAGGTTTTTCTCTCTGAACTATTATGTTTATATGAACTAGTAAGAAATTTTGTTACCTTGCAGAAATGTATCTCCAGATTACCCAAAGCAAAACCCCATAGAATTTGTCCTATGTAAAGAAAACAATACTTGTATTAAAACATTGCCTGGTAACTTGTTAAATAGTTTAAGTTACAAATTTACTATAGTAGTAACTCTTTATCAAATTGACTGTCCACTATAAATGTAGGATATTTTCAGTTTCCCCCCATCTGTCAGAAGGTCATTAGGAAGGATATCTCCCAGTATATTTCTTTGCCTTCTGAACCACAAATCTAAGACCAGTGGAAAAATTAGTCAAGTGTATGTCAGAAAGAGGTCCTACAGCTTAATAATTTTTAGAATAATGTGCTATCTTTAGCACAATTTATATAATCATGTAGCAATAGCCAGGGATCCAAATCGGGCAGTTGTCAAGACTGATCACATCGTTCAAAAGCTGAAATGGCAAGAGCTTTTATAGCCCTTAAGTTGGATGTTTGCAATACCATTTAGAAGACCTAGCAGTCAGTATTTATGAACTAATACACACTTCACATTGTATATACCTGAAATTCTTTTAACTGATTGGTTTGATAAAGAAGTAGCAGGTTAAATATATTATGACCTCTAAAAGAAGAAAAATTACAAGAAAAGCAGAGAGAATATGTAGATATTGGGTGAGCATATACTTGTGGATCAGATTAATTTTGCGTGATGTAATTATTAAATGTATATAGTATGCAATACAAAATCTCATTAAATAGGGACTTGTTTCTTAAATGTGAAATTGAGATATCTGTTACATTATTAAAGGATACCAATATATTGAAGTCAATTGCACAATGGTGTTTAGGCAACAGACCACTGCAATAGGTGCCAATTAAGTGCTGTCAAAAGACAGGTGGCATTTTCTTGCTGTTTGTCAACAGCATTTGTTCAGAGGTTCAGTTACAGAGCTTGTATCACCTTACTCTCTTTTTACTGATGCTGACCTGCGATTTATAAATTAATTTCTGGGGTTTTGGGGTAATGAGGGGTTTTTTTTGGCTGTATCAGCAGTCAGAAGAACCCTACCATCAGAAAGCCTCCTCTGTCTTAAATTTCTTTCTAAAATCTATTATGCAGTGTTAGTTCCTTATTTTCTCATGTGTCTACTGAGAACGTGGACAGTTTATTCCCTTCCTTTTTGGGGCAGCTCTTTTATGTGTGAGAAGGTAATGTCTCTCGTGCACTTTGTTTCCCAAACCTTATCCTCATTCCAAATATCCTTCATTTGGTGGCTGTCTTCCTTGACAAGTTGTGCTGAGACCTGGGCCCAGGATTCCAGCTGCCCTTGTCAAGGCCTGTAGGGCACGTGATGCTGGTGCATTGTTTGCCAACCAGAGGCTGCAGGTGACACACACCTGTGTGTCACCCCCTCTTCTGTGGCAGTGTAGCATTCACTGCCTGCTCTCATTCAGGTGCTGGTGCTCTCTAACCTCAGATCATTTCTGCTGATCAGCAATTTACTCAGGTGTCCTCTACTCTGATGCAAAAAGTTAATACGGACTTTTTTATGGCTCTTTTCTCCATCATATTAAGATTATATTGAGACTGATTGTACCATATATTGCTGAAACAGGCTTTGGTGGAAAATACCTCGTGCTTGATTTCCCTTCTTATGGGCATTGTGTGAGGGAATAAACATTTCTGAAATCTTCCTGGTGTGTTACACAGAAGGAGTTGTGTAAATCCCATTGGGGTGTTTCTGTGGCATTGTTTTGTGTAGGCTGCCAGCTTTTTGCAGAGATCAATTCACTTTAAAGTGTGGACTTAAAAAGGGGGCTAGAGTGAAATACAGGACTGTGCCAGGTTACATCCTCATGCACAAAAGGGAAACAATGGAATGGAATGTTGATGGCAAGAAAATTCGGTTCACAATTATGAGCAGATTTTACTCTCTTCTTTTTATTTTATTTTATTAACTTTTCCTTACCCCTCTTCTTATCTTCCCCAGTCCCAAAAGCAAACCCAAACCCATCCAATGATACATAGAAGTTCACTTTAAAGACATGTTTGTGTATGCGAGGTTAAAAAAAAAATAATAATGTTGGGACTGCCAATAGAAATATTGTAAATTAATGTAGTTCAGTACATCATTTTGTCAGGGAAGTCTTATAACTTCCATGTTTCTGAATTCTTTGTGATATGGTGTATCTAATAGGTAAAGGACGAAATTATTCCAACTCCTGCTTTTAGCTTTTCTTCAGCAACAGGAAGAAATACTGAGAAAACTCAACTTATGCAGCTGGGAAGTAAAACATCATGGTAATAATGGAGTTGATGAATAAATATGTGTATGTGCTAGCAAAGAACTGCCAGAGAGAAGCAAATCCTGATGCTAAAAGACCCTTCAATTAATTTACTTACTGAACTTGCTCTCAGGTTTAGTATGGTATTTAGACAACAATGCTGTCGCTCAAATTACTCCAGTGTCTTATAAGGTGTTGTGGTGTCTCCAGATACTCTCCAGTACTTTTCTATTCTTTATTGTTTGAGAAAATACAATTCATAATTCTAATTGTCAGCACAATGCATATGTATGAAAATTCTTATTTTTCCAGGTCAAAGCTTTGGGGAAAAAAATCCTCCCAAAGTACTATGTACTTTCAATAACAACAAAAATATTCATATGCCTCCAAGCATTAGAGGATAATTTATCTGGTTTTCCCAGAACATAGGGAAACTGTGAACTTACGTAACAGGCTACATGTACCTTGGTATTATTGGCTTGTACGGACTGTGGGGGAGGGAGAAGGATAACACAGCCTGGCTTGTTCTAACAAGATCTAATGTCTTAATGACTTAACACAATTATACTCTTACCATACATATGGCTGTAGTCTCAATTGTTTTAGATTCCTTTTCTTAAACAGTTTTAAGCCTTTCCTTTACTAGAGAAGGTAATACCTTTCTGATTACTGTAGCTTGCCTTTTTTTTTACCTCAATTAAGATGGGCCCTTCTATTTCCATGTAGCTTATTTGGTTCTCTTCTTACCCTCCAAAATTTAGAGGGAGAACTGATTACTCCTCTGATTCATCTTCTTCCTTAGCTACCTTTCCCACAAGTATTGCATTCTCTTTAAACCTGATCAGTGATGAGTTTTCCTTCCAGGCCTTTGGTAAAAACTCTAAGAGATGGTGAGCTGGTAATTCATCTGTGTGGTGTTTTTGAATTCATTGCTGATTCTATGCTCAGAGTTGCATTTTCAGCTTAGTTGACTGGACTCTAAATCAGTTTAATGTATCCAGCATTAATAAGTCTCTTTAATCAGAGTGTGTTAGTATCAAGTTAGATGCCTTGCACTCATAATGAATCTTGCACTTTTCAGTTATATTTATAAATGAATTTTAAAAAGCAGCTTATGTTCTGTTAGTTCATGTTTTAATTGGCATGTTTTAATTTTATATACAAATCAAGCTGCTTGTTGACTCTGAAATTATTTTGCAGGAGATTAGAAGAAGGATATGGGGCATTGAAATTATTTGTATTGTCTGTTGGCTCTCAAAAAAAAAAAATCCATTGTTTCATTTCTTCTAATCTTTTGGAATGTCCCCAGAATTCTTAGAGTTACCGAAAGAATAGCTCAATGAGTACAGCTTACTCCTCTTTAAATCCTTCTGTAGTTTTAAAAGTATAGTATTTTTCTTTCCTTATTTGCTCTAGACTGAGATGAAGATGTAGGTTAAACATGAAATTGGCAGACTTGTAGATAATACAAAGGCTATCAAAAAATAATACATTTTCCAGAAGACAGAATTAGAACTCTCTTTATAAAAAGTGAAAGATACTACTAAATATCAGCTTGCAGGTCAATATGTTAACTCATAGTAGAATTGAGATGTTTCTTATCCTTAAACACAATGACTGTTCTCAGACATTGTAGAAATGAGCTAAAAGGCAGCTTTTTAGGGCTGAAACCTTGGACAGCAGCACAAAAGACTGCCAGCACTTTGTGCCTTTCAAAAGGTACTGTGTTCACTGGGGTGATAATGGCATGTGTCTCCTGCCACTTACATCACTTTTTCCCTGTATGAAGTTCTTGGTTTATATTTACTTTTAGATAATATTCATCTTAGCTACCATCTTGATGATTAAATTAAAATCATGCAAGATTGCTTTCATATTGTTTTAAAATATGTTATATCTTGACTGTATTGTCACTTTTGTTGTCTTATCCAAATTGTAGTCTTTTAGATGGTGGTTTGTGGTTTTTTTTCTGGTAGTTATTTTATCTGGAAAAGTATACCATGCTTCCAATATAACCACTGGCTAAATTTGCCTTTAAGTTTTTCTGGAGGCTGTTTGATTTTTCGTTCTTTGTGTTGCTTCTGTACCTTTCCCAAATCTTCTTGGAAAAGAATTTAAAATATGATCTGAACTTGCAAGTTTAATCCTAGCCAAATGATGTTTTGTTTTTGTCTTTTGTTCCACTTAGGGATGGCCTATATCTATCTTCTGGTTATTTATTTTGCAAATTCTTTCTTGTACAAGTTCTTGCAAGCATATTGGAGATAGCTGCTGGTCCAGAGGGGAGTGAGCCAAATTCACTCCTTTGACAAAGGGAAGGCTGAAGTGCAGACGAAATATCTGGACTCTGATGAGCTTCCTTCCTGAGCCAGCACATACTGAGAATAGTTCAAGGAGGCCTTCAGAATGTAGATCTGAGGAAGAATGTGAGAGATTAGAGGATTTAGGATGGGAACTGGATCTTTCAGAAAACTTAGTGATGTCAGAATGGGAAAAGAACTGAAGTTACTCAAGAGGCTGGAGCTCACAGTTCCTCAATCCACAAAGCTTCATTGACATAGAGCAGCTTAACTTCTTTCCACTTTGCTCCTTTTTGTTACCAAAAGATAACCAGTGACAAGTGCTTGGAGGTGCTTCCTGAAAGTGCTTCAGTTATACTATTGAAAGGGCACCATCAGTCTGTGACAACCCCAGTAAAGCAGAGCTCCAGATCCGTGTGTAGGCACGGCATGATAGAGCCTACTGCCAGGAATATCTGCTTCCAGAATGGTGATCGTTTTTTTTGCCTCCCACAGCATAACTCCCACCTCTCCTCCTCTGCTGCTTGCAACGACATCAGTGCACTGGTGCTTTACAGATTAAAATAATGCACTGCTAATCTGTTGCAACTAGACATGCCATTATCTCTTACTTTATTGTCATAATTTCTGAGGGCAAAATAATGGATGTGATTAAAACGGGAAAATACTACACTAAAGAAAATGATGGATTATAATAATTGAACTTCTAAAATAGTATTACTTAACTTTTGTTCTTGCAGCTGTCAGAAAGCATGTTACAGTAGACATATATTTACAGAAACTGTTTTTGCAGTCTTTTACATATTTCAGATGCCTTTTTAGAGGATGCAATTAGTTGCATTTGCATAAGCAGTTTGAACCTGATTGTATATTGAAAGCCTAATGAAGTTTTGAGGTGAAATTTGAAAGCTTGGTAGGTCACTTGTTTTTCCCTGAATTAGATTGTTGTAAATGTTGTATGCAATAGATAGTGCTTAAGGTCGGGCTGCTTACTATTTAATGAAATGTTTATTAAATTAATCAAATGCAGAATAAAACCTGAAGGCTGAGTGAGAAGACTAAAAAATCAGGCCTATATATGTATAGATTAATTATTTATTTATGTGAAAGGATTGTTTGTCTTTATATCACCCAGCAACATATTTTATCATAATTATATAGCAGTATATTTCCGAATATGAGTACATTGACTACTAGACAGTACATTCATTATCAGTAATTAGGAGAGAGTTTAAATTGTTTCATCCGGTGTCTTGTTGAAATACCAGGGCATAGCAGCAGGTTTTCATGTTGGATCAGGGTAATAGAAGAATAAAAAGGTCCTAAGTTTATAAATAGCTGAACAAGAATTGTTAGGCGAATGTCTGATATTTGTAACGGTTGATTGCTCTGTAAAAATGATCTGTTTAAAACCCCCACAATTTGTTATTACAGGCACCAATATCTGGAGAAACTGAATTGGGGATATTATTTGTATATTTTACTGTTTATTAAAAAAAAAAGTTTAAAAAATTAGTGGCAATGCCAAATACTGCAAAGCCAGGAAACACCAAAGTGACATTTTCATTTGCAGTCTTGGAACTCTGGCAAAAGTGTGACGTCAGTCTCTAAATGTGAAAATCTGTCTTGGTCACATCTCAAAGGGATAATGCTCTTTGAATGACTGATTCATTCTGATTATTTAAGTCCTGTTGCAACATTATTTGCTATGTGCATTCAAAGCTGCTTTGACATCTTATTCCTATAGGTATGTGTGTGTGTGTGTAAATGTATATGAATAGACACACATAAGAGTTGTTGAGCCATATACAGGTAGGAAAATAAGACATTAGAAATGTAAAGAGTTAAGATGAAGACAGCCTTCAAAATATTTTTTATAGTCTATCATTGATTTACCTAGAATTGCCAAAAGAATTTGTAGTTTATGTAAAAGGAATCCCAGTATAGTCAGTTAGGGATTGGTTCAGAAATCATTGTCAAGGTCATGTTAATGAATTGTAGAAGTATTTTAAACAGTATCCAGGTAAAACATTTGAAGAATCACTACTATTATGCCTTTTCTTTATTTTGAACCATTTACATGGTTATAGTTGAAGCTTTCTGGTAGATCAGTATGATCCAGTTGGCTGCCAGCCAGCCTGCAGCCTTTCTGCAGTGGATGTGGGGAACAGGTATGTGAACAGCCATGTCCGTTCCCAGAGCTTCCTGCCATGGCTGTGATGTCCTGGCACACGGCCCCGTTTGCTGTCTCGGGCCTGGCTGAGGGATGGAGCTGGAAGCACATTTCCTGTTGTGGCTGCACATCCTGGGATGGTGCGAGGAAGTTGCAGACTGTAATGCACGGAGGGCAAAGGAGTGAGGGATGTTTATGTTCCTCCCATCTGTAGTAGCTGCTCTGCTTGAACCTTTCTGGGCTTGGTCATTGGATGTGCAAAACTGATTTTGTCTATTTTTTTCGGTAGGAGTAACTTGCATTAAACAGCTACTTTCTCCTCTGCAGAAGGCACAGTCAAAATAAAGTGCTTTGGATTTGATAAGTCATTTTGAACTACCTGAAGTATATAGCAAGTGTTATACCATATGCTTTTTGATGATTAGTATTTATTTTGCATCCAAGGGCAAAGGGGATGAATGGGAAGAGGTGCAGACACAATAGAAAGCACATGTACTAATGTGAATGTTTTTATCAGTTAATGCAATTTTTTTAAATATTTCTGTCATTTTTCTTTGCAGCAATGGGAACATATGAAATTGTCTTATGACAGGAAACTTTATTTCAAGTGATGATTACAGGTGCATGTGTGATTGTTCTCCATTAATAATTACAAGATTGTGAAATAGTTCTTCAATCATCTGAGATGCCTCACTTCTGTACCTGTTGTGGAATAATAAAACAATGCATTAAATCAATATATCCAGATGCATTATAATGGATAATTACTTTGGAAGTTAAAATAACTGGAAGTTAAAATCCTCTGTTCAGGGAGAAACCACGTGTACATTCTCTTCTAGGCTTGGCATTTATCTGGCCTGTGTTTGTTCTCAGGCCTCTGTAGTGCCTCTTGCCTTGCTTGGTGTGTGTCCTTATGTATCCAACATGGAACTTGAGAAAGACATACAGTTCTTAAGTAATATGTCTCAAAATAGCAACTGTTCTGTGTTTGAAGGTGAATAATTAACATTACTAGCAAACCCTGAATTGTCTAAGCTATGTTTTAAAATATTTCAATATATTGAGAAGTTTTCATTTTTAATATAGATTAAATTCTGCTCAGTCTTTCATATCTATAATGTGTACTGTAAGAATTTTCATTGGCAAAATTGCTTACTGATGTGGATTTATCCTATGCTTGGATGATCAGGCAGACACTGAAATGTGTACTGCCTGTTACCTGTGACCAATAAATGTGCTGAGAACTGTATACCAGCTTTTCAAAAAGTGTCTATGCCATCTGGTACTATTACAGTATTGATATTTTCATTTTCAAATGCTACAGATTGACTTGCCTATGCAGACAGACAGCTTTTTAGGTTTGATAAAATTTTCCTTTGGGTGTTTTAGGTAACGTAAATTACAGATACTGCCTTCAATTCTGAAATAATGTACTTGAAGCCAGTGATTTTAAACTGATTGCTAAAACGGCCAGTAATGTGTCTCACATGTAGTTCAGCCAAGTTTCTCAATAATCATCCTTTCCCATTTACGGATTATGGGATTTCAGAGTTTGGATGCTTGAAAAGAAAGAACAGATGTCAGTTAATTTCTAATTTTAATGAGAAGGAGGTTTGGAAAAAACCCCAAACAAACCACATACATAAAACACGGAGCAAAATAAGGCTTTTTCTTAATTCAGAAATTAAGAAAAAATTGGGAAGCAACAATTTCTACTTTTCTTTGCTTTACTTAGTCTGATCAGAAAAAACATCAACTAAATTCTTGCAGCAGTACCTCTCCAGGGATTTTAGCCTTGATGTAATTCCTCTGCAGTCTTTAATGCTTACACTACCTTCTTTTCCAGCTCTTCCAAACAAAACTGGTTTCAGTTCCTCCAAATGTTCAACAGCCAAACTGCCCAGCGAAGATTTTTGTTCTGTGGTTTTAGTCTTTTGGCTGACAGAACAGTGTCACCAATGAATCAAACTGCCCGAGTCTTGCACAGGGCCTGCACTGATCCTTCCATTGCACTGCTGATGGGACTTCGTGTTTACAGCTGGTGGGCTCTGAATCGGTCATTAAGGGCAGCTATAAAATACTTTACTGTTCCTTCCCTCCCTTCGTCTCCCTTCCTCTTCCTAATTACTAGGGTGATTTAATAGTTAACATTCATGTGTGGGGGTGGGTCACTGCTTTTGCCAAAGGAAAGATTTTATCATTATTTGAAGGGCTCGTGTGGTTTCTGGACAGCATGCACTGACATACCTTGTGCTTGTGGCAGAGGTTTCAAATAATGCTATTGCTGTTTACTGCTATTCTTGGAAGCACAGAAAATACTTAAAATCTAGTAATTGCCATCTTAAGTAATTATTTTGAATTGGAGTTACCAGTTTTCCTGTTATCTGTATTGTGATTTTCCGTTCAGCTGCTTTGTGTTTTGTTTCATTTATCACCATGCCCTCTTACTTAGCTTGTCTTAGTTGTGGAGAAAAGGAGGAGTGATGTTTTGCCAAAGAAAATAGTTGTTTACTCCAATGTGAGTAGGCTACTGCTGCAACTGACTTTACTGTTTCGAGAACTACTAATTAAGCAACATCTGGAATAATAACTTTATAAACCAAAAATGCACGAGGACTGAGGATACAATCATGTGTTTTATGGTTTTAATCTTTAAACAGACTTATGAACTGGCCGTTATTTCATTACCAAAGAGAGGTGGAGGATAAGACTTTCGAGTTCATTTTCGTGCTCTGAAAAGTATCAGTTTACAAACACATACTTATGAAAGATGAGAATGGTCATTGTTGTACCTTGGTTGTCCGTTAACTGAGAAGTCATCTCTAATTCACAGTGGTCTCCTATCTTAATTCTTTGGATAAAGCTTTCTAGTCTTTTCTATGGACAGGAAAGAATCTAATTAACCATTTCATTTTTCAAAAGAAAGTTTTCTTGAAGAAAATGTTTTTCCTGAAGATGGTGCCATATTAATCATGCCTTTACCAAAGTAATTTCTAAGAAAGGCTTTAGTTACTATTTCATTGATCTCCTCATTTTTGTGAAAAGCTAGTAGAAAGACAATCCATTGCCTTACTAGTATGGTGCTTGATTTCCAGATTATTTTTTAAGTGGAGTGATTGTTGACAGGAGCAGCCCATATTGTAGGTATCCCGTCCTCAGCACAAGCCTTTTTTGTCTAACAACCTGTTCCTGCTGGTCTGCAGCAGTTCCTGACACTGGCAGAGCCTGTGTATGACCCTGTGCTCAGCAGAAGCTTATGGTGGTGGAGACTGCTGCCAGATGTCCTGCAAAAATCTACAGCAGTAGATGAAGTGGACATCCTCGGGTGCAAGTAATCTATTAAAAAGGATTATTGGTGCAGCAGGATCTCTGTGAAGGCACGCAGATTGCTCTTTTTAAAGCATCGAGTATATTCCTGAGCGCAGACTTGCTTTGGAAGGTGAAAAAACAGATCATAAAGTTTATAGTAAAGTAACTATTTTATGCCTGTGAGTGCATATGTAAGAGTCTTTCTCTAAAGAACCCACACTTTACTTCAGAGGTTCGAGATCTGTCTTAAAGCTTGATGTTTAGTCCAGATTAACCAACCAAGTGGAAAGGCTTTTGAATATGCTTGTCAGAACAACCATAATGCACCTTTCCCGCTTGTGCTGTAACATCACTGTGGACCACTGTTGTGGCTGGCCTGTCGTAATCCTTTAATAAGTAGATGAAAAAATGTTGGTCAGCTGTCTGATTTAGTAATGCTATTAGTCAGCAGCTTGTCACTTACAAGGTTTTACTACATTACCAGCCATAGAGAAACAGATTTCTTGTGATCAGTATAATTTTCTGTGTCTGTTTTAATTATTTAACACTGCTGATAGAGTTCATTTAAGTAGGAGACTGGGAAATTTCTTTTGACCTTGGCTGTTATTTTAGAAGAAAACGTTTGATGAGGTCAATTTCCCTCCCATGTCTTACTGTGCTGTGTTACGGTCTATGAATGTGATATTCCGATAAACCTTTGAGAAAAAGGTAAAATAACTCCTATTCTTAATGTAATTGCCATTTCTGTAAGGAGTGTGATGACCTTATTTCTCTGCCCTTCTATGGTTAATAAAGAAAGAGGAAGGAAATTATCAGGAGCCTGTTCATATGCAAATGAAGGAAGATTTCATATTATGTTTTCATATGAAAATTGAAACTAGTTTTCCTCTCTTTGAAGATAATATGTTTGAAATGACCATATATGTTCTGATTTCTTGAGCCAGTATTTTGCCAGATCAACACAGAAAGGTAACCCAAAGAAAGCTTCTCATGTTTCTTTCCTAAAAATAGATTTTTGTGTATCAGCAGTTAACCAAAAACCACAGAAACTTTTCATAGATTCTTGAGCAGCAGCTTAATAAAATTATGGTGATATTTGACATGTAATAGGATGAAATTGTCCCTAGGTGTTAGATGCTTACATTTCAGAGGCATTAGCTTCAAAACTACATTTATTTGTTTTATTTAAGATGCTCAATGATACATGTTTCCTCCACATATGGTAAAAATACAAATTTGGACCGGGAAGGATGATCACTCTCAAAAACAAAGATGAGTCTTGCAACAAAACACCCCAAATCTCTTGTTTATAATTAAAAGTTAATCTTCAAATGCCTTCCCTGAGAATTTAAATCTGTATTTCTAGTTTGGTATTTTGGCAAGTGTCTCACATGAGTTCCGGCTGGGAGGCACATTTCCTGAGGAAACTGAGTAGAATGTAGGCATTAAAAACATAGCCTGGAAGCCAGGCCCAGACCTGTGTGGAATTTAGTTGGAGGTTTCCATTGATAACTAGGCCTTACTTTGATCTTCTTTTGGTTTGAGAAATGGGGGAAAGAACCACACCTAGCTTTATCTCTCCTCTTGTAGGAAAGCATATTATATAAGTTACCTGAGCTACAAAAGCTGCCATTCAAAAAAGCCTGTCAATATTTAACTGTCAAATGTGTTAACTGGAAGTCCGTGTTGTGAAGTTTCAGAACTGGTCTGCTCTGATGACACTCAAGCAAGTGGCTCTGGGGGGCTTTGCCAGTGGGACTTGCAGCATGCTGAGGCACAGTGCCAGGTGAAGTCCTGCACTGGAGAACACATGCCTCTGTTTCCTTCTCCACTCTCATCTCCATGCATTAGTATCCCAGCCCTACATATATGTTTTATTTTGGGACCTCTGCCCCTTTTTCTGTTTGCCTTTCTAACTTCCTCTCTTATGTACTTTAGCACATCGCCCAAACGTGAACTCTTCACCTGTAATTCTGTAGAAATCTGGCTTGTCTTGTCACTGTTCCTCCTTCTCCACGAGGAAGGCGTAGTTCTGCAGGACTCTCGTGTTCCTTCAGCAGATGTTCTGAGATGAACATGCTTTGATACTCTCTGGTGATAACTGCCTCTGCAGGTGGTTTAGCTAAGCTGCCAGAGAAGTTAAACCAGTGCTTTTAATGTCATTACTATGCAGGTATGAATGAGTCAGGAAGAAGGAACTACTTTTTATTTATATATGGGTAAGACAAAGACTTGTTTTTCTTTTTCCCGTTCCTATGTTCTTCAAAGAGTGGTGAAGCTTGTTGTGACAAAAGAAATTCAGATGGTGTTCTGTATAATTGCTGCTTGTTCTTGGCTTAAATATCCAGCACATGAGAGCAAGGAGACAGTGCATATAAGCAGTACTTGTAAGAGATATTTGCTTTTGGTTTATCTGGTCAGGATTTGACAGTATGATCTAGAAAAATCCTGAATTATCTGCAAAAACTAAATCCTCTGGGAAATCTGAGGCTCTTGCTATTTACTTGTCTAAATGTGTATAACTGTCTTGTTATCAGTTATCCTGCATTAATTTCTTGGTTTAGTTTAATCTATCCAACTGCAAGTGTTTTATGTTTTGAAACATGGAGGACTCAGCATAAAGGCACTGAAGGGCCTTTGTGGTTTTTACCATTAGGCACTTGATTCTTCCAGTAAATAAGATACAGGCAGCTTGTAGTTGTTAAGTATATTAAAACAAAATTGAAGTAGATTGTGTGAAACTATAAAATATGACAAAATTAAAACAATGTGATGAACATCATTTGCTGGTTCCTGATTCCAACACATGTTGTGCAGATATTTTGTTTCACTATGACCTGGAGTAGGTCAAGGTCTCCCTTGGTTGTGTGATCCAGAAAGAATCTGGGAATCTCTGGTAGGTATTTAATTAGGATTGAGTTAGTACATCAAATTAAGTTCCCTAACAAGCATAATGGAGAAACCTTAGGTAAACTTAAAAGTGCTATCAAAATGATTAACTCAGCAAGTATCTGTACTTAACAAATCCTTTTTATGGAAGTGAATTACATTTCCTGTGTCAGCTGTGTATAGTCCAGGGGTTCTCAAACTACGGCCCACGGGCCGGATACAGCCCGCCAGGGTCCTCAATCCGGCCCGCCGGTATTTACAGAACCCCCCCGCACCCCCCGCCACAGGTGACTTCCTGCCACTTAATCCGCACCTCGTCCTCCACCTGCCCCAGGGGCGCCTCTTGGCTACAAACCGCGCCGCC
>JAWWLV010000005.1:21266111-21280983 GCA_035041135.1 Platyrinchus mystaceus | reverse complement strand
CATTTTAAATATTGCATTCTTTTTCCTGTTTTTTGTGCACTACTACAAATAAAACATGTGCAGTTTGCATAGGAATTAGTTCATTTTTTTCCAAAATATAGTGCGGCCCCCAACAGTGTCTGAGGGACAGCGAACCGGCCCCCTGTTTAAAGTTTGAGGGACCCTGGTATAGTCAGTCAAATAATGAATTTTTAACATATATATTCATATAAGAGACTGCTAAATTAAAAAAATTAACCAAATACAGAAAGCTATAAAAATACTGAAAGTAAAAACCATTCCCTCTACCTTGCAGAACCTGCCTCAATGTGCTCAGCATGACTCAGTAATGCCCATTTTTGCTGAATAAGCATCTTATCAGAGTCAAGTGCTTGTTCTTCATGACAGTGCAGCGAGGAGGGAATTCCACGTGATCATTCACTTGCAGGACAAGACTAACTAGACAACTGGGGTTATTTTAGGATTGTGCTTAGGCATAAGTACTGTGTGAGGCTAGAGAAGAACTGCATCCAAAAACATCAAACAAAGCAGAACTGACTACTTCAGACTGCTCCATTTTGTTGATTGAAATATTTTAGAATTTGTTTCCTTTGTAGTATCAGAGTTTTCTTCAATTTGCTGTATAAATGATGGTGAAATTTGTAATAGTTATCACCTATTGGCACTGCTCATGAATTCCTTCCTCACCTCCTGCAGTATCAGGTGGTCTCTGCCTACCCTGAGCTGGAATTCTGCAATTTTCCACTCTTAGTTAAGACTTGGAATTTAGATGAGATCTCATTATGCTAGCAGATTCATTTAAGATTTGGATTATCTGGGGGAGGGTCTCTGGGAAAGGGAGTCTGGGGTTAAAGCTACTCAGCCTTCTCAAACTGTGCTGTGCACAGAATCTGCAAGGAGCTGGATTCAGAGACGTGGGTTAGAGTGGTACAGAAGGAGTTTCATCCCTGTGTGTTTAATCCCTTACTTGCCTACTGTTATTATGTCTTTTACCCTGGATATCAGCAACTCTGTTTTTACCTGTCTTTTCTTGCTAAGTACATCCTATATTGGTTATTCCATATATATTCTGTATAATCAGAGTAAGTTTCATCAAACTGTTGGAATTACTGTTTTTTACTGTTCTGTGAGAAGTGTCTGAACCTCTGTTTTCAGAAGATAGGAATGGTTAGTTACATACATAACTACTGATGCAATGGTGATAGAAAAATTCTCCCAAGCCAAATGTAGAGAACTGATCTCATCTGCTCTTTGCTCAAGTGCCTAATCTAGTCTAGGCAAAATCTTCAGGGAATTTAGCTAGAAATACATGTATTTGTTGTGCAAATGATAACTACAGTGTAAAGATTTTTTTTTTTAAATATGACCAAATTCCTTCACAAAATTCTTGCAAAAAAATTCTTGAAGCACAACCAACTTGAGTGAGAACAGGACCACATATGTCTGTTTACAAAAGCCATATTCTGTCAAAATCAAATCTCTTGTCCAAAGCATAGTGAGATTAAGAGACTTTTATTTTTAGCATGAGGGTAATGATTATATCCTCTTTTTCTTTCTGCCTCTTTCTTCAAGCACAGCAGTGGGAAATGGGTTTGTCTATGTTTTTCCTAAAGAGGCAGGCCATAAGAGAACTCCTGACCTGAATATCATTTAATGGAATATGAGAAATATCCCTAGTAGTAGGTAACAATATAGGAGCTGTCTGTAATTTGCAATATTTGTCCCTGAGTATATGTGTGTACAGTACATAGGCACCTTTTGCTTAGTACGCTTTTAATGAAGTTGTTTTCAGTTCTTCAAGGGACATGAAGCAAGCTCTGTAATCAAACGTTAGGCAGACAGGGAAGGCATTAGCAGTCATGCTCAGAATAATTTTTCTCCTACAGTTCAGTAAGCTTCTTATTGAAGTATTCAGCAGTAGAAAGAAAAGCTGTGGAACCTACATTACAGGGCAGAAACTAAGTAGTAATTACATGAGATTGTTAAGATTAGTAGGTTAAAACTCTTGTGCTCTGTGCAGGCTGTAGCTGGGCAAGACAAAACCACATTTGTGTCTTAGAAAATAAAATACCTCTAAGAATCCAAGGTTTTTTGTTTTTTTAATATATCGTTGTGTTCTATTTAAGACTTTAGTGCTTTGCACCATTGTCGTGAAATGATCAAAGACTGAAAAGATATTTTGAATTGGCTTAAACCAAATCTCTGCATAACACTTCTTGTGTTGTTCACTGCTGCCATGTTGATCTTGTTTGTTTGTTTGTTTGTTTCTAAGGTATTTCTGTAATATTCTTTTATTCTACTCTGTGTGATTTCTTTTTTTTTTTTTACTTCTCTAATTTTAGTTTTATTTCAGAACCATGCATTGTGTGCAGTTTTGGTCACTGTAATATAAGATATTAAGCCATAAGAGTGTCCAAAGGAGGGCAATAAAGATGGTGAAGGGCCTTGAGGGGAAGCTGTGTGAGGAGCAGCTGAGGGCACTTGGTCCATTCAGCCTGGAGAAGAGGAGACTGAGGGGAGACCTCATTGCAGTTACCACTTTCTTGTGAGGGGAAAAGAAGGGGCAGGCACTGATCTCTTCTTGTGGTGACCAGTGACAGGACCCGAGGGAATGGCCTGAAGTTGTGTCAGGGGAGGTTTAGGTTGGATATTGACAAGAGGTTCTTCACCCAGAGGGTGGTTGGGTGCTGGAACAGCCTCCCCAGGGCAGTGGTCACAGCACCAAACCTGCCAGAGTTCAAGAAGTGTTTGGACGATGCTCTTGGTCCTGTGCAGGGCCAGAAGTTGACCTTGATGATCTTTGTGGATCCCTTCCAACTTGCCATAATCTGTGATTCTGTGATGTTTATGCATGTATGCCTTGCTGCAATTCTGGATGTGGGAGGTATGTGACAGCATGAAATCCTGCCTGGGTTTCTATGCTGTGTATCAGAATGCTGCCATCTCAGAGGAAACATCAGCATTTAACATACTATCTTGATACCAGTCATCAGCAGCTCCTGGGGACTTCCTTCAGGCATTGTGTTACAGGCTTGTCTGGAGAAAGAGGACATTGCTGAGTGCTGATCCCAGTTTCTGCCCACCTCAGAGTGGTTTCTGTTTCTCCCTCAAATATGAAAAGTTGCTCCCATGTGTAATTCACTCATAATTGCAGATCCAACTAGTAAAAGTGAACTCTCCCACTTGATTTTTTTTTTAGCTGTACCTAAAATATGTTCAGTGAGAAAGGCAAATCAATAGAATTTCTTAAAAATTGGGGTTTTTTAGAGAACTTCAGCAATTATGCTGTCAAAGCCTATATTTGGAACAGTAGGACACTATTTTTGTAGTGTGGTTTTTAATTTACTCTTTCTCATTGAGTATAGTGGATCAGGAGATGTAAAAGAATGCAGCTTGTCTTACTGTTTACAGAGTAAGTGGAAGAAAATCAGTAGAGCTGTATACGGAATTAAAGTTTCCTCATTCTTTCTGTACCTCCTTTTAAAAAGAACCCAAACAAACCAAACTAAAAAACCACTATTTTAGATACCAGTTATCCTGTGTGTTTATTTAGTTGCTTGCAATTTTCTGGGGAAATAAATCCGTATGTGCTACTAGTTTTAAATATTTTTATTAGTAAGAGAACAAAAGCTTGGTTTTTGCTAACTGAAAAAAAATATCAATTTTGTTGTTTGTTTCTCAGGATAATACTCATTCTTCTTTTTATTATTTAATGTTTTTAAAAAATCTTCTGAGTGTCTTGCCTGGATTCTAAAGAAAATAACTTGGAGTCACTTTTGAGACCAAAGATGCTCATATTTGATTGTTTATATAAAATAAAGTTTGTGACATGAATCTAGTCAGTGTAGGTAAAAGTTTATTATGCTTAGTTTCAATAGTACTAAGTATTATCTAAGGTCATTCCCTTCACTGTTCCCTCTGTTTGCTTAAGTAGTTTGCCATTCATTAATGATTTGCTATAAACATTAAAAATGTGACTCAACTAATAAATGTAAATAATTTAATTTTCCTAATGTATTTTTAATGTATTGAGCATATTGGCAGTTTTAGCAACACTTCAGTGGCATTCTCTCTCCATTGGCAATCCACTTTACAGGAGTGATCAAGTCTTCCAAAGAAGCTGATGATCCAGCATGGGAGGTGAAGGCTATTAAATTCCTCTGGGAGAGTTTACAAGGATAGCTTTTCTTGCAGGCCAGTCTCAAAGCACAGACATAGTACCCAGTGAACCAGTCACAGATCAACAGCTGGAGAAGAAGATGCTGCTTCCACACCTGGTTGCAACTTCCTTGGTTGTCAGACCTCACATGGAAGGCAGTGTCCTCCTGCAGGTGGGGATGAAAACAATCCCCTCATTCAGCAGGCAGTGTGAGCAGTTCTGGATCAGCACAGGGGACTCCCAGCACACTTCTTGCAGTAGCACTCTGTATGAGGCCACTCTTATGTTTGACTGGAAAACATGATTTTTTTGCACCACCTCTTCCTAAAAGGCAAATCCAGCATTTTCTTGCTGTTTTGATAATATCTCCATTTCATCTCCTGAGGAGGTTCTGAAAACAGCACAAGGTTTTAACCCAGGAGCCATTCAGAATAGGTTAGAAAAATGTAGCAAGGAAAGATTATTAGATCAATGACCCCTGAATGTCAGAGATGATCCAAATCTTCCCTTTCTTTCTTGTGTACTACATATGCTAAACTACCCTTCTGCAGAATTGCATGGATTTGTATGGCTGACCCAGGTTCTGCACTCCCTCACAGCATTTTGGGGGACTATACTAGTAGTTAATGACTTGAACTTTTCTCTGCATTGCTGGGCCAACAAAGGAGTGGCTTGTGCATCCCTGGATAGCATTGCTGCATTGCCCACTGGAGTGCAGGCTCCTCGGGAGGCTGCATATGGGCAATACTCTTTTCCTTCCTGAGTACTTTGAATGGCAAGAATTCAGCTCTCCAGCACTTTGCTTCCTTCCCCTAAGAGCTTGTATCAGTATTTGTTCATAAAGGTCTGTAAGTGAATTCATAAGGCACAATAATGGTGGTGGAAGGAGTTTATTCTGAATGAGTCCATCAGTGGTGTCAGGAGTTCCCAGCCTGGCTGCACTGCTGCTGCTGGGAGCACAGAGTCTGGGGCAGACAGGGCTCTCAGGTCACATCCAGGGTCCAAGGAGAATAAGCTCATCCCAGGAAGGTTGGCTATCAGGAAAAGTTTTGTGAATGTCTTTAGTAGATAAAGTGAGTGTAGTTTGCCTCTTTTTTATCAAACAAAGCGATTTAACTGCATTTAAAAAATGGGTATGTGCTGCTGCCTACTTCTGAGGTCAACATCATCTCTTTCGTTGGTGGTGCAAACACTAAGGGCAGCATGGAGTCTGGATCTGTTCATTTCCTCCTGGAAATTCTGGAATAAATGATGTGCATGAACTACCTTAGCTGTGATGATTAGATAGCATATTGCTGTGTGACTCATAATGTTCATTGCTGTTACCATGGCTGTCACAGCTACCTTGTGAGATGTTTATATGAATATTTTTTGTAGGATTGAAGTAATGGTGTTAGCAAGTGTTGGGGATTTTTGTCTGCGTTGTGAGCTGTGTTTAAAGTCAATGTTTTAAAAAATACTGTCTTTGGAAATTGTTCTGATCCATGGGAAATCTTGCTTAATACTTAGAAAACTGTTTCTGTTTTTGTTATCATGAAGACGAAGGAAATCTGTTTAGCTGTAGGCAATGCCTCTACAAACCACAGTCATTTTGTTATTCAGTCACAAGAATCTAATGTAAATCCTGGTTGTCATCCTCTTTTTTTTGTTATTGCTGTGTTTGGGTTTTTTGTTGGCTTTTTTTGGGGGGGGACTAGGAGGAGTTGTTTGTTTAAGTATTACAAACTGTGAAATAGCCATTGTCTTTCAATACATAACAGCAGAAGAAATGTGCCTCATCTTTTAAAAGACGCTATGTTTTATTTATCTAGTACATGCTTGTTTTAAACCTGGTTGAGCATATATAGCTGCATCTGCATAACATAATTAATATGCTAGAAGAAAAAAAAATGTTTTTCTATCATGTTGGGGGTTTTGCTAAAGATTAGTATAATCATGTCTTCTTCCTGGATTATGACTTTAAATACAGATCAACTTTCACATATTAATGCAGCATTTTCGTGATGATGAAGGTTGTTTAGCAGGCAGTCTCAGCTTTTATTTCCAGTACAAATAACACTGATCAGGAGGGGGGTTTGTTTTTCCTATGGTGAAAAATTTGAAGGATCTCCTTAGCTCTGTTAAAGGTGATATGATGTTTGAATCACTAGATTTGCTTATTCTTTTCATTTACAGTTCTTTAAATTTTGTGTTAATTTTCTTACAGGAGTTATTTTAATTTGAAATTTAATTCGTGTCCTCAAATCTGTTGTGTTTGTTTTCATTTGCCAAAAGCTGGCAACCAGACAGAAAACTATAGTTTTGGTCTTTTCATGTATGTGGCTGTGTTCACAAACAATACATAAGAAAGTGATCTTCTGATTTGCAAACTAATTAGGCATTGCTGCTTCTCATTGCAGAGTGCTCACTTGGCCATGATTGATACCCTCATGATGGCATATACTGTGGAGATGGTCAGCGTTGAGAAAGTGATTGCCTGCACTCAGCAGTATTCAACCTTCCTCCAAGCTACAGATGTACCTTATGATATTGAGGATGCTGTCATGTACTGGATAAACAAGGTATGAGTGCTGGAAAGGCAAGCTGCCTTTCTGTGTAGTCTGTGTGATTCGATTAGGGATGAGAGGGCAGGATATGTGTGTGTGTAAGTGTATCAGGACTGAGTCTGATACAGATTGTTCCTTTATCCTGTTTATGGATAATAAAAAGCAAAGTTTGTGGAAATAAGTTAAGCATCTGTGTGAACCAAATAAATAAATAACTAAATACTGTAATATACATTACATATGACATCTTAGCAGTCACTGTCATGTCGAGGTGCCACGATGGCTGCTCGAGGGTCTCTTTCTGGCTCTTTAGAAGTTGTCATCTCATTGTGTAACCTAAACCCAAAGGTATTCTGTTTGTGTTTGAACACATCTTGCTGGAAGTGATCTACCTTCACTGCATAATCAAATCAAATAACAAGGATACACCGTTAATCAAATGTGATCGAGCATAATAAGAGGCAAGGTAGTTAATACAGTGTAAAGCTAACAAGTAGTGACCCCAGACTGCATCTGGGACTGACATTGGCTGATTTTGCTTCAGGGATTTAGTCTGAAATAGTTACCTTTTTAGTTAACTCTGTGGTCGTGATTTGTAGACCTTTTGAAAATTTGTGATTTCTATGACTTGTTTCTTAGACAACTGAATCAACTATTTTGTCTCTAGGTAAATGAGCATTTGAAAGACATCATGGAACAGGAACAAAAATTAAAAGAGCATCACAGTGCAGAATCTGCAGGAGGTCAAAAGGTAGGTGTAGGAGTTAAGATATTTTAAACTAGAATAAGCATTTCTCTGTAAACAAAAACTACTTGCATATAGTATGTAAATATATATTTGCAGACATTGAACTTTAAACTGCTTGTTAAAGAAAGAAAACTTGTAGTGTTCATTTTGTTATTAGTTTTATAATTTCCATCAAAATACCCATTTAAAAGTAAAAGTAATAGAATTGCACTTTTTATTCCAAGTTATTCCTTTTGACAAATAAATCTTTGATAGCAGGGAAACACCTGATACGTTAGTGATAAGGAATTTGTTAAGATTAATGAATACTTTTGAATGAATTAGAACTGCAGTCAGATCTGATATGCAAAAAATAACACATTTTATTAGTGGTTTTTAATGATTTTTTTTTTCCTTGTGTATTGTCTGAATCTCAAATGAGAGATGTGTATGTAACATCATGGGGAGCATTGCTCTGGCTATGATCCAAAATACCGGTTGATTATAGGTTTTATTATATATACAATAAAACCAGATTATGTTTGATTCCCTTTCCTAACAAGATTTTTTTTCTTTTGTTTGTGGGGTTCAGTTAATTAAGCAGCATTATATACCCACCCAAATACAGAGGGCTAACATACACTTCCAGAGGATGTAAAATTGCTTGCTTCAGAACAAGATCATTTATCCTACTGAGATATAGTTATTTTTGGGGAATTGGTAATCAGTTTGAACACCCTTTGGTATTATCCCTGCACTTGAATGCAGAACAGATTTCTGAGCTGCTGCAAGGCTGTAATCTTTGTTCTTCTCCTGGTCTGTTGTCATGTAAGCTACTGTCTCCTTTACAATGCTGCTCTGAAGGAGTTGTGGGTTACCAGGCCAGATTAGATGTTCAGCTTCAAAAAACATGAATGTAGTGAATATCCTTGAATTTGTGGGGTTTTTTTAAATATAAGGAATGATGATGAAGGCTAATTAGGACGTGACTCAGCAAAAGAAAATGGTGGGTTTTGCAATAGTAGTGTGACTGATGCATATACTTTGATATGGAAAATTTAAGCTGTATTCATTAGTGTTAGTAGATTAGAAATCTGGAAAATAAAATGTCCTTGACAAGTTTGTTTCTCAAATTTAGATAAAACAAAGTAAACAGAGGGCGTGGAGATAACTTGTGTACCTCTGTCCTCTAGTGATTTTTCTTTTTCCTGAAAATAATAGTAGGAATTTTTATGTGGTTTTTAGGTCACTTGGAAAGATGAGAATAATTTTTAAAATGGGAGTCATAATATGACAAACAGATATATATAAAAAGGAAGATTGTTATCAGAGCAATGCCATAAAATATCTGTGTTTGTATTATCTATATTTGTATTATTTTCACTTATATTATAGTTTGCATTTTATATTAGGAGTAAAATGATAACATTTTTAGTTTATAGTTTATCTTCAAGGTCACCATTCTTGAATCAATTGTTGAAAAACCTGTATGGTTTGTAACTCTGATCCTATAAGTGGAGTCAGTGGAATAACACATTTACTCAAAAATGGTATATATTGTGAAGCTGTAACACAACAAGAGCCCAGTTTTGTTGGCCAAGGTACAAATGCATTTGCAAAATAGCAAAATCAATTGCCATATCATGGAAAAATTGGGTATTTAAGGCCTTCTATTCTGTACACTAAATTTTTGATGCTATTATCCCAGGTACATGTTATGTTCTTTCCCTCACTGGGGGATTCAGCTGCATAAATTACTTTGTTAAGTAAGATATGCCATGCTAGGGGATTGTGTTCACAGTCGGATTATTTAACTCCAAGTTTTCCTTGAGAAACACTGGTCTGTTCAACTGATGACTAATTTACTATGAAATCTCAGCTATTATTTTTGTCCTGATGGCTTTACCAGGCAAAGTAATGCAGATGCATTGGATGGGTCCAATGCATCAAATCAAGTTGTTCCGAGTTTCTCATGGGAGTTTCTGTTAAATTATCAGGTGGCTCCTGTCAAGCATCTCTGAGTATTCATTCCCTGACACCCAAGTGTTTTACCCTGATTATCTGTCTCCATATTACACCAGTCCATGCATTTCTCTTTTAAGAGCTCAGAATCAATGATGGCATTGACCTTCCAACCTGTACTCAGCAAAGCTGTGACATAACTGTAGCTAAATTCCTGTGCCGGGTTTGGGGATTGCTAAAATGTGTATAATTTTTCATTTCATGCTCTTCCTGGGTTTAGTTAGTATCAGTAGATGTTCTTAGATTAAAAAAGGGGGAGAATTAAATTCTGGCTTTGTTTTAACTAAAGCAATATAAAGAAATATAAAAATTTCCATTTTTATGGAAAAAATTATACTTCTGATTATTAGTTTAACATTTTTGCGCTCATATTACAGTTGTAGCTTAATTCTCAGTAGCTGAATTCAATTGTCCTATTTTCTTCCCTTGATTTTTTTTTTAAACTCCTAATTCTGCTTCCATTCATATCTTAAAACTTAGCATGAAGGGGAATTGGAATGTTCTATTGGGCAGCTTTTCTGTCATCCACCATCCTTTTCAGGTTGGGGCTTTGTTATGTAATTTAGGTTCTCTGTGTTACCAACACAATTAGCAGTTCAAAAGGTGATGATTCCAGTCTAAAATTTAGGAAACTTTCCAATCTCTCTTCTGATCTAGACAAACACCTTTGGATATTTGAATGTTTCGGAATTAAATTTAAATTATGAATGCCCCTTATGCTGATTAAAGAGATGGCCAAACAAACTTGGGAAGAAAAGATCATTCTAGTCATTAGGGAAAGCTTTCCTTTAGTTTTAATTTCTGGCCAAGAAGCAGCAAAATCAGGTACCTAAAAGGTGAAATAAAGCTAACATGTAGACTTTTTAATAATTTCATATTTTCCTACTGTGATAAATTCATAATGACTTCTGAAAAACAATTTCAGTGTAACCCTCAAGTCTGCCAAGTTAATGCCTTACTGTCTTGTTACAAATCTGTAGTGAACCTTCTTGCAGGCAACAATAAATCTCTACATTTCTAAAAGTTTTAAGCATCATATAAACAGATCAGTAGATAATACAACTAATAAGATATACCTGTTTTCTATTTCTGGATAGATAAAAAACAGTGCAAACACATTATGAGGTTGATTTTGTTTTCTTTCACTTAATTCTGCTACTGCCTGTCTGTAGAAGATGAGAGGAAGGAGTATGTATGTATGATTTTAAGTTCCAGGTAGTCCTCTGGATCTTGGTCAGCTGGTGATTTGTGGTAACCTCATCCATTTCTGGTAGAGTCTCTGCATCTTTTTTCACAACTAGGATTTCAAGTTTTGTAGTAAATAGCTTTGGTTTTCAGGCTTCCATTGAGTAATATGTAGTGACTGTACAGTTGCACTGGTTAAACTACTGATTTTCAATGTAGTTGGAGCTTTCTCAAAAACCTGTTGTTTTTCCATCTGCTTCCATGGTTTAGACTGAATCAGTCTTAACAGATTTAAGACAAATAACTGCAAATCCTATGAGAGAAACAAATGTAGGAATGCTCATCAAGTACCTGCATTCTTCAGAAGTTTTGTTCACATTAGTTTAAACAGTGCGACTTTTTGCGTGAAGGTAAAACACTAACGCCGTAGTTCCACTTCCACTTTAATGTTTCATAAATCCACACTGCTAGCAAAAGCTAACCTGTCAAGAAGAAAAATTTGCAGCAGAATCAGCTTCTTGATTTATGCACAGCTGCATGAGCACAAATGATGGTGCAAGGAAGATGCAGAAACAAGTATTTAATGAAGGCAGGACTGCCATGTTTTGGCACCATAGGAGGAATTCCATTTATCATAGTCACATTTAAAACCTTGTTGGGGGGGATAGAAAAGTCTCCTTGTAAAGAAGACTTTTTGTCCTTTCTGGTTTTGTTTTGTTTTGTGGGGGATTATTTTGGGGGTTTTTTTGTTGTTGTTTTAAACATTGGGAGAAGTCAGCCGGGATTCTCTGCTTAGTTTGTTTTATAGGGACTGATTTTTATGAAGTTCCAGGGGAAAAGAATTTATTCTTGCTGATCAAAAGTGACAATTCAACACCCATTGAATTCCCGTTACATTATCCAAGAGATTTCAGCTTTTCTTTATCTCTTTTCCTTTAAGTGGCTTTACAAAGTGTATATATTTAAAAATCTTATGGTAATTTTGAATTTAAATTTTACTGTCTTAAGTCTTTTACCCCTTTGAATCAGTCATCTCAACCATAATTTCAACCAAGTGGATAAATAAAAATATATATTGGATTACTAGTTTTGAGTTCAGTTACTGTTACAGAGCTTTGGGAACTGAAACAAATGTGCGCTTTTTTCCAAAGAGTAGTTCTTCAGCCTATCATTAAATAGACATTGGTGGCCTTTTTTGGTCCAAGTCTGAAATACAATTCACCTTGATAACTCCAAGAGGAATGTTCCTAGCAGAGTTAAGCAGAATAGTAGGCAGCCTAGGCCTGTTCTCAGTAAATTTATCTAAAACCTTGTTTTATGATATGGTTTAGAATTCCTGATTGCAGTTGAAAATTAAGATTATTTGTTTTCAAATTCACATATTTTCCCATACTTTATTTCAGTGATATAAAGAAATACTGAACCCTATGGAAAGTGCTTTAGTTGGGTGTGAGAGAAATGTCCAGAGCCACACACGAACATGCATCTTGTAGTTAATTTTTTTCTAAGTGCCTTTGGGATTCTCCACTGCAACAATCTGGAGGAGAAGAATATTAAGATTAGCCCTGCTGCTAATGGACACCCTTTAGTGCACAATAGCTTTTTTGCATAAAAGCTTTGTATCATTACTGGAGTTGTTTTAAAGGTTTAACAACTACATAAAATAATAAGGTTCCATAGCAGTTTTTTCCGTAGTAGTTTTAAAACCACATTTTTACCATTCCTATAAAATATTTATCTTATTTTAAAAAAAATAAAATCTTTCCTACACTTTGGTAATGGATTTGATTTTTATTTTTCCTAAAACGAAATCCATAGAATGATGAAGTTTTCTGTGTGAATTTATAGTACTGGGACACAATATTTTTATTCTTAATAGTAGAAGTCTTATGCCAAACTAGTGTGTAGAGTTACAGAGAAAAATGAATTACTTCAGTGTGCTTCAGATTACTAATTTTTGATCACTTTATGAATTTAGAGTTGTATGTACCAGTTCTGGTCATTCTCTGCCAGGAGTTAGAACTCCATCTGCATTTCAGGTCATTGCACATCATGCAGCTGATGCTAATGTGATTTGTCATTGCCAAAATATAACTGCCTGTACCTCTTGTTGTTCTGAAAACTGTCATATGATTGTTTAAAAATACTGTTGAATGTTACTGTTTGGCTTGAAGTGACTAACACAAGCTTCACTGCAGTTGGTTGTACTGTACTACAGTGTGTTTATCCTTTTTTTCATTGCTTTAGCTCCCCTGCTTCCCCGTGTGTGCTGCTGGAGTTCATTTTGATACTTGTGATCATGACTTCAAGTCTCAAATGAATTCCTCAGTCGGATTGCATATGTAGAGTACAATTAGATGTGTGAAAGCATTTCATAAAACTGCATTGATCTGACAATCTTATCTGTTCATGTGGGAAAATTATGTTGATCTACGAGTGCAGACATATTTCTCCAGTGTTATTGCTGCTAATTAGCTCAATACGCAGAGGTTACGGTGCACTAATGCTTACCATTAAATTACAACTCACTGTTATACAAAACTGAGAATGTTAAGAAAATTGCTTTGTAAAAGTAATTTATGAAATCTGATAAAATGTTCCTTTTTTTTCCTTTGCCTTTTTGCTTTTATTCTTTTTTCCTACTGCTTCCTCTGAAGTCTCCTACCAAATGGTTTTGGAAACTGGTTCCTGTAAGTTTGCCCAACTGCTTCACTTTGATCAAATTGCTTATTTTGGGAATGGCTTTGTCCATGTCATGCTGGTCTAATCATTCATTTCATTTATCTGTATGAGATAATTTTATAAGAGATTGCCCTGCAAAGATATGCATACTGCAGAAGCCTATTTTGCAAGGTAATCTGTGCTAAAGAAATGAGAAATAATGCTGGATAAGGAATTACTTTTCAAGCAATCAGTGGGTCTGTACAAGGCAGTGCTACCCAATATTAACTCATGTCAAATGATCAGGGTATTTGCAAACTACTTTTTCATAAGCTTTCAGTAAACACATGCTATTTGATTCCAATTCTCTTTTAAAAAGAGACTTGCAGAAATAGCTTTTGATTGTTGATGCTACATGGAATCTGAAATCTTATTATATGCAATCGTTACACCATTTGTCTAGAACTCCCTATTTTTTTCAGCTGATTTAAGGCTGCTTCAATCTCTCCCCACACAAAGTAACCCAAAGCAATCTACTTTTAGTGAGACTATAATTTCACTAAAAGCAGTAACAAGTAACTGTTCATGTCTGCAGTAATAATCAAGTTTGTTTTCTCTGTGCTGTGTCACCTTGGTGTTATCATTACTTTCCTCTATCATTCAGTAATTCACCCCTGAAATGCATTCAGATTATTTATTCTGCAACAGGTTTTGCTGGGAACAAAATAGTCAGCTGTTTAAGTATATGCAGAATTGCTTAAGTACGTGCAGAATTGCATACTTCTAGTCTGAATTCCAAAGAACTAATTCTGATCTCTCTTTGCTCTAAGGATTACCAAGTAACTGATGTAGCAGTCCCTCAGATATCTGCTGTCATAACTAGTAAAAGACAGTTCTTACATTGCAAAAAGGGTTGAAAATAACAATAAAGGCAACAACAGAAGTTACTTGGTGTCTGGAAAACCAGTTTAAAAGGACTGTCTTCAGCAGACTTATCAGTATTCAAATTCCTAATGGTCTCTGCAGCCAATTTCTCTATAATGCTATCTATTACAATGGTGACACACAGATACACTGCTCTTCACAGA
Organism: Platyrinchus mystaceus; assembly: GCA_035041135.1. NCBI lineage: Eukaryota > Metazoa > Chordata > Aves > Passeriformes > Tyrannidae > Platyrinchus > Platyrinchus mystaceus. The sequence goes on along the minus strand of JAWWLV010000005.1, from coordinate 21,266,595 downwards.
ATAGTCCTTTAATTTTATTTTGGAATTAAGATAGTGTAACTAAATGGAGGGAATAATGAGAAAAAAAAAAAAAACAAACCCAAGATTTAAGCACTTTTTTTGGGTCTCATTTTCATAAAGTAAGGTGGCTACTTCAAAGCAGTTTCAGAATATGTTTGTGTTCTATTTTTGTCTGGGGTGTTAGTTTACTAATGATTCTCTTCCTTTACATAAAAATGATATTCAAATATAGAACATTCAATCTATTGAAAAGCTAACTCCAGTTTGCCTGCCAGTTGTCCATAGACAATTTGAACCAGTGGTATTTATGTTGCATTGAGTTGTTGGTTCAGTTGAAACCCAAGTGCTACTGATAATACAGTAGGAAGGCCATGGCTCAGGCTGCTCTAACAGTTCAGCCATTCTTCTGCCTCTTCCCTTTACACAGAACAAATGTTTCAGAGAGAGAGATTCCCAAGCATACAGGCAGCTAAAAACTTACTCG
>JAWWLV010000005.1:21227728-21251461 GCA_035041135.1 Platyrinchus mystaceus | reverse complement strand
CTTGACTGAGGGTAAGCACTGCTGAGCAACAACTGAAACACTGGGGTGTTATCGACAGCATTCTCCCACTGAACCCAGAACACAGCACTGTGCCAGCTACTAGGAAGAAAATTAACTCTATCCCAGCTGAAACCAAGACAATATGAAACATTATTTTTAGTATTACCATTTCAGATTTGAAAGCAGTATGAGAGCATCCTGTTTCCCTTGTGTTCCGTAGCCTGTCATACATGTGATGGATTTCTCAAGGGAGACGTAATCACTTTCTACAGCTATCTGAAGGAGCTTGTAGACAGGTGGGGATTGGTGTCTTATCCCAAGTAACAAGTGATAGGATGAGAGGAAATGGCCTCCAGTTACACTAGGGCAGGTTTAGATTGGACACTAGAAAAATTTCTTCACCAAAAGAGTTGTCAAGCACTGGCACAGGCTGCCCAGGGAAGTGGTGGAGTCACCATCCCTGGAGGTATTTAACAGATGTGTAAATGTGGCACTCGGGGACACAGTTTAGTGGTGGCCTTGGCAGTACTGGAGTAACAGCTGGACTTTATGGTCTTAAAGGTCTTTTCCAACCTAAAGGATTCTATGATAAGGGCAGAAAATGCCCATTAGGCCTTCTTTTTAATCTTTCCTTTGTCGACGTAAAGAAAGTCTTCCAGTGATATGGTCTGGACATAGTGAATGAGGGACGGTGTTACAATATATTTGTCATTTTGGGGCAAAGGTTTACTGACTGTCTGAACTGGCACAGAGGAGAAGGGTAAAATTAGCATTTTAAATGAATATTTGACAAGTTATTGATTGCCAACCCAGATAATCCTGTTTAGCCTTTTCTGGTTTTGGATGGGGTGTTTGGAGGAAGGGGTGGGTGTTTGGTTGGGTTTGAGGTTTGTGGAGGCTCGTTTGAGGTTTAAGATTTTTAAGTATGCTTTTAGCCTTTAGAAATCTACTCTGACTTTAACAAGGGAATGATATTTCTTACTACCATTAAATGCAGTGATTCCAAATCTTTTTCCTGTATGTATCTGAAGTGTTTCCCTTGTAGACAATGAATTTATTTTTGTGTAATCTGAGCCTATAAGCCAGGAGAACAAGAAACAATAGTTTTGAACATATCTTTTGAAGCAGTTGTTCCCACAGTGATTCACTATATCTTTCCTCATAAACCAGTGTGCTTCATCCCTTCTGGATGATACGTCACTGGATTGTAGGACAAAAGAGGGACCCAAGAAGTAATTTCGGATGGTAGGAATCAAACCCACGGCCTTGCAGGTTCTCTGGAAGAACAGACCTGACTGCAGGATGTTCTGGTCCTGGCCTTCCTCATTGTCCCAACTGTGTGTTCCTGCCCCCTTGAGTGCTTGAACTGCCATTTCAGTGCACAGAGACAGAAAAAACTAACCCAGTCAGAAGAAATGGATGTTCTTCTGTCGCCTCAGCTTGTTCAAATGACTCAGAGCATGGACTGGAGAGCCAGATCCAGTGCAGAGGAGGGAGTGGGACTGTGGCGGTGAGCGCTTACGATGGCTCAGGTTGCCATGGAATCGCAGTCTTGGTGCCAGAATCAGTCTTTCCTTGAGGGAAAATTAAGTGCACAGATTTTCTTTGTGGTAGCAAATTTTCACAGGCTGCTGGATGAAATTCAGAGAGCATTTCTTTCAAGATAACTTATAGAAATTATGATTTTAAAATTTTCACAGAAATCTCAAATGATATGTAAAACATACATCATGTAGCTAGTGTGTAGTGTTGTTGACACAAAAAATCAGGAATTTATGGGAACCTATTTTGAATAATATATAGTTATGAAAGATGCTTTTATAGATTGCAAACATTACTTTGCTTAAACTCATGTGAATATCCTTCTTGCAAATATTATTTAGACACTTCTACATCATACAGCATATATAATAACACTAAACAAATATTCTGAAAATTACTGGTTGAAAAATGTGAATTTGGGAGTGTGCTCTCAACTCGATGGACAAAATTCAAACCAGGAAAGGATTTAATCCAGTGTGGTTTTGAAGTCTGGCTTCTTTAGAAGTGTTTTACCTACAAATCCATGCATCTTTATGTATGTGTCTTTGTTCTGATGCTGAAGAAGCACCTTGATCAAAACATTGAATTATGTTAATCTGATTCTGGATTAACACAGCCACTCAATTACAGACCTTCTCTATGAACCAAAATAAAGTGTCTGTGTAAGTAGAAAGAGAGGAAATCTCTATAATTACTCTTTAGTAGTGAATATATTTTGTGTATTCATAAAGCCATGTCTATCACAAAATCTTCTTTATCCACATCTAGTGCATATTGCAGTCCAGACACAAAGCAGAAGTTTCAGACTAAGCAATGAAAACAGAAATGCATGAAAAGTGTGGGATGTTGGCTGCAATCACTCAGTTTTGAGGCCAGTAGGAGCTGCCTCATTTTGCTCATGTTTATGTTTGGACTTTTTTAAAAAATGAGAACTTTCTAATAATGACATTTGCATGAAACACACTAGGAGACAAGTATGTTAATGGACCTCACTTTCTTCCCTGTCACAAAAAATAAATCTGTTTTGGCCCAGAACATGAAGTCTGATTGCCTTTTTGTAATGTGGCTTTTGATGTATTACTTCTAAGTTCATATCTCTTGTTTTATAGATTGGAAAGTCCAGCTTACACACCATCTCAGCAACTGCATACACCCCAGCAGCCTTATTCATCTGTTCCAGGTAACAATTTACTAATGGGTGAAAGAGGCAGTGAGACAAGCTGTTGTCCTCAAACTAAATTGCTGTCTTGCATATATTTATTCAAACATTATTTATGAAGAAATTACTGGGAGACCTTTACATGAAAGACTAATTAATGAGTTCTATAATTTATAAAGTGTACACATGGGAAGTTTGTGTTTGTACCTCATATATTGTGTGTGGTTTTTTAATTTGGACTTCTAGTTTGATTGTGTGGAGGATGGCTTGCAACAACTATCTGTAGTATATTTTAGTATATTTGTAGAACATTGTACTCAATAATAAATTCTTTGAGGGGTATAATATATATTCAGGATGAAGTTGGCTCATTTCCTCTACTTTTATTTTCAATATATAAACACTTTTTTGCCATTGCAGTGTACTGAGTAGTGAAGCAAACTAATTTGTTAAAGTAACAGAAAGTGATGTTAAAATCATTTTTCACAGTAGTTACTTTGGGTCCTATTTTCATTTCACTTAGGAGTCATCAGAAGGTCCACATCAATGTCTTATGTAGATGGGTATGTAGGAACATGGCCCAAAGAAAAAAGGTAAGTAGTCTTTCTGTCTGAGTCAGTTAAAAATTTATTATTTTTTGGTCATGAGTAGTAGTAAAATGCTCCATTGTAATTTGGATTTTCATAGTCCTGTAATAAGAATTTTTGTAAGCTACTTGAAAAGTAAAAAAAAGAAGGAGAAAAATGTATCATGGATTAAGAACTTGTAAGGAACAGGAAACAATCTTCAGAAATATATCATTTTTTTTACATTGAAAGAGGTATTTTTCAGATATTTGAATTGCTGGTGTTAAATATGTTCACATTTACTCATCACAATAAACTAAAAGCGGTATGAATAACATGGCTAATGAGCTCAGTAGCATTTAAGATCGTATTATTTTGTGGATACTAAGAACAATCAGTCTGAATGTTTTTGTTTTTCAGTTAGATTGGTCATAAACTCTTAATCTGTAGGGTGTAAACTAAGGTTAAAACAGTAGGAGTTGTTGTGGTGTGTAAATTGTCTCTTTTCACAAGTTCCTTCTGATCTATGGCGGCAGTGCCTATATTCCTAAAATGCCCAAAATTTATTTCAAAGTAGTAAAAAGCATTGGCTGACTCTGAAGAAAATGTTATGTGCTATTTTATTGTGCTTTAAAAAATTATTATATTTATATCTATTTATTAAATAGATAAAAATATATGTGAATTTATTATGTACTTGAAGCTAGGCAAAATACAGTACTAACAGTGCCTCTAATACTACCAACTTACAATAATTTTAAAACCAAATATGAATATTTCATTGTTAGTGTTACTAATAACCATGAGTTGTTCAGTTACTTTCTTTATTCTGATCTCTGTTAGGTCATCATTACATGGAGTTTCGTTTGACATTCCTTTTGACAAAGAAAAAAGCATTCCAGTATCTACTCCAAGCAGAGGAATTCCTAGATCTGTGAGTAATGAAGGCCTTACAGGAAACATCAACCGCATGCCGAAACATTCTAGAAAAAATCTGTCCTTCAAACCAGTAAATGGAGAAGAGGAAAATCAAGATATTGAAGAGGAAAAGGACGTGATAGCTCTTAAAGACACAAAGGCCAATCAGTCTCTTAATGCAAATCAAAGAAATGCCAATGAGAGCAGCCACTACAGGTTTCCAAATGGAGCTCTGCAAAACAGGGCAGTTCTGGATGATTTTGGCAATCAGATTGAGACACCAAGCATTGAAGAGGCTTTGCAGATAATTCATGACACTGAAAAATCTCCCAGACTTCTCCAAACAGACCAAATTACAAATGGGTTCTTTCTTCACAATCGGGAAATGAGCATCTTGAATTCAAACATTAAACCAAATCAGTCTACCCCAGATATAATCACAGACACTAAAGGTGCTCTGAGTCCTGTGACTGACACTACAGAAGTAGATACTGGAATACATGTCCCTTCAGAAGATATTCCAGAGACAATGGATGAGGATTCTTCTTTGAGAGATTATACTGTAAGTATGGACTCTGACATGGAAGAACCATCTAAATTTCTCCAGGATTATGACATGCGAGCTGGCAATCACAGAGATCAGTTAAGCCCCTGTCCCAGCTCAGTAAGTACTAAATCACAGGCAGGCAGCAGTGCCTCTTCAAGCTCGGGGGTTAAAATGACCAGCTTTGCAGAGCAGAAATTCCGCAAGTTGAATCACACAGATAGTAAAAGCAGTGGAAGCAGTTCTCAGAAAACCACACCAGAAGGTTCTGAGCTGAACATCCCTCATATGGTTGCTTGGACTCATATTCCCGAGGAGGCATCTGTTCCTCAGGGAAGAGACACTACACAGTTACTGGCTTCTGAAATGGTACAGCTTAGGATGAAGCTGGAGGAAAAGAGGCGAGCCATTGAAGCACAGAAGAAGAAAATGGAAGCTGCATTCACAAAGCAGCGGCAGAAAATGGGAAGAACAGCCTTTCTTAATGTTGTGAAAAAGAAAGGTGATGGAGTATCACCTCTCAGAGAAGAAGCAGCAGGAGCTGAAGATGAGAAGGTATTCACTGACAATAATCGGTTGAAAGAAAAAGAAACTCAAAAATCAGATGACCAAACCAGTAAGACTTCAGAATTAATAAAAGAAAACCCAGAAAATTCTCATAGCAAATGGTTAAAATCTCCTGCTACTTCTGTGGATGCTGAAAAACAATGGAATTTAGCAAGCCCCTCAGAAGAAAATTTGAATGAAGGAGATCTCTTAGAATATACAAAATCAATAGAAAAACTAAACTCTTCCCTACACTTTCTACAACAAGAAATGCAACGTCTCTCCCTTCAACAGGAGATGTTGATGCAGATGAGAGAGCAACAGGCTTGGGTTATTTCTCCTCCTCAGCCTTCTCCTCAGAAACAGATTCGGGACTTTAAGTCATCAAGGCAAGTGGGAACTCCACCTGCTGTTGCACCTTTCTCACAGGAATCTCCTCGCTCTACACATCATTCTCCACAGTCTTCCAACAGGAAGAATGCCTCTTTTCACATTAAAATGCAAAGGACTCCTAGGCCAAATGAACTGAAAATAACACCTCTAAATCGTACCTTGACTGCCCCACGGTCTGTGGACAGTCTTCCCCGTCTGAGGAGATTTTCTCCAAGTCAGGTTCCCATTCAGACTAGATCATTTGTTTGCTTTGGAGATGATGGTGAACGTGTAAGTGAACCTCAGTTAAAGGGAAATCTTTTGAAGGAAGCCAAGTCTACAGAAGAAGTAGCAAAAGAAGAAGGACCAAAATTGCCAAAACAGGGTGAACAGAAGGTGGAGGAAAAGGAGATTAAGCCTATTGAATCTAATGTTTCTGAAGTGTTATCTCAGCCCATCACAGAAACAGTCTGCCTCACTCCAAATGAAGATCAGCTAAACCAACCGATCTTACCACCTCCAGCTCCCAAAACAGCGAACCTCATTGAAGTTTCCCTGTCAGATTTGAAGCCACCAGAAAAAAGCGAAGCATCTGTTGAGAAATACGAAGGTGAGAGTGATAGAGAACAGTTTGAAGATGACCAGAAAGTGTGCTGTGGATTCTTTTTTAAGGTAAGAGAACTAGTGAATGTGTATGTCGGCTATTAGCTTCGTTTGAAAAGGAGCTTCTTCATCGTGGATGTCAGTGATGATTGCAGTCAAAACAGATGGTTCTGCAACTCTAAATGTACAAGCTTATCTTTTGCACTTGATTAATTTGGCATCGTAAGAGTGGTAAATATTCCACAATATTGAAGTTCTGAGCATGCTAGAACTTTCCACACATAGTTGTGGAAGAGTGCCTGGAGTTTTTGATGAGGAAGATGCATGCTGAATGTAAATTTATTTTTAACATTTGGTGACCTTAATTAAACGTGCTCACATCTCACCCTCATTTCCCCATCCCACCCCAAATTTAACTAAAAGCTTTTGAACTACTTAACAGCCTGCATTTTTAAAAATGAGTAATGTTGCTGAATTGCACTTTGGAGAGCCTTTTTCCCTCTGTTGGCTGGCTAACGAAGTATAGTCTCCTGAGACTCCCTTTTGAAGTTGGAATTTGGGAGCACTCCTTGGTGACTTTTTATTAAAGAGCTAGTTCAGACAGGCTTTTAACTACAATGCACATTGTAACAGAGTGGTCTAGACACTGAGAGCCATCCAGATTTTGAATTTCCATTTTGAATACCCCAAAATGTGGTATCAGGTATCTGAGATGCACCTTGCTTGTCTGGAAGCATCCCTCAGTTCTACCAAAACACCTGGCTTGATCAGAAGTTACTTCAATACACTGCATAGTTATTGGGGTTTGGGATAAGTTACCATACACATGGAATCTTTCAAAGCTGAATTTATGCCGCATGGAATCTGACTCTAAAATACCTCACTTGGCAAGTTTTCTCGTATCAGTGTGGAATTTTTGTTTGACTTAGGAAGGAAAAATTCCATTATGAAAAGGTTTTAGCAGTCTTAGGAAAAATCATTTAACGTAGACTTATTCCAAATACTACAAGAGTATGTTGGGATATTGCAACCGAGTGTTCAGAATTAAGTGTCTAATGATTTGGCAACATCAAGTTGCTGAATTCAGAGATCTTAATATTTTTGGGTCCTTTTCCTTCAAATACTGTTGATAGGATGATCAAAAGGCAGAAAATGATATGGCAATGAAACGAGCAGCATTGTTGGAGAAGCGTTTGAGGAGGGAAAGAGAGACTTTGCTTCGAAAGCAGCAGCTGGAAGCAGAACTAGAACATAAGAAGGAAGAGACAAGGTAAAACTACGTGTCCTGATCCAAATGAGCAGTAATGGTGAACGTAAAAACGTCTGGTTTAGTTAAAAGTTTGTCTTGCTTGTCAAAACATTGCATCCTAATATCCAAGGTATTTACTGCAAGAGCCAGATGTGCTGAGGAGCCGAGCTGGGCCTGCAAGTCAGCAGGTGGCATCAGTCTATAGCTCAGGCTCAACACGTGAGCTGTGCCGGCCTGAACACGGCACTTCAGAGCAGGCCCTGCCCCTCTTGGCGCTCTGAGGGAGAGCGCATCCCTCGGGGCTTCTTTCTGCACAAATGCACAGTGCTCACTCAGTCACACCAGTGAAGATGAGAAACGTGGGTTTGAATTTATTAGTAGCAGTATCCCAAAAAATTCAAACTCTGTGAAAATTGTAAAAAAAAAAAAAAAAAAAGCAATCGTCTCTTACTGGTGTTTGAGAGCTCTGAAGTTCCAACAATCTGCTGCCTGTATTGTCCTCACTGTGCTAACTGAAATTCTTTGTTTGGAAAGTTCCTATGGGTAAATTTACTTCATAATTTTGTTTAGACGCAAAACAGAAGAAGAACGTCAGAAGAAGGAGGATGAGCGAGCACGGCGAGAATTTATTAAGCAGGAATATATGAGAAGGAAACAACTAAAGCTTATGGAAGACATGGATACTGTCATAAAGCCACGTTCCCTCTCAATCAAACAAAAAAAGCCACGTCCAAAATCTATTCATAGGGATCATATCGAGTCACCTAAGACACCAATCAAAGGTCCACCAGGTAACAAATGTTTATGTGGAAAAAGAGTCTGTTCATGCTAAAACACCAGCTTGGGTTTCAGTACTAACAAGCACGTGCCTTCTTGAGTGTCTTGTGCTAAATTGAAGCTGCACGTGACCAAACTGGAAAGCCAAATTTGCCAATAGAAATGGAGAGGTGAATGTCACTTACCTGCTATGCATGCATGCATATATAGGTCAACAAACAAAAAGGTTAGCTCTGTGAGAACCCAGGGGAGACACCCCTGTGTGGTGCAAGTTTCACACACCCCCACATTTTCTTCACTGATCTCTTCTTGCACCTGTAGAGCTAAGAGGGAGTAAAAGTTGGGAGATAAGAGATCGATAAATAAAGTGGTGATTATAGGGTAAGAGTACTTAAACTCCCACTTAAAAAAGACAAAATTAAAATAAAAAAATTACTTTCATATTTCATGGGTTTTTCCCTACTTTGCTCACTTACCTACTGCATGTGTAGTTATGAACATAGCAACACTAATCATGTGGAACAATTTAACATTCTTTTAGATACCAAAGAACTGCAGTTATGATTGGAAGAAGTATTGCCAACTTAGAAAAAAAGTAACCAGATTGCTCAGTGATCCTTTTTCTTACAGCCTCCTGTAACCTTGTTATTCTACTGCATTTTCTCTGGTTGCTTCCCTCCATCTTTCAGGGTAATTTAAAGTATTTCCTTAACACCTTCCAAGAATCCATCCCAAGCTTTAAATTAAGTGCTTAAGCTCTCTTTCATGAGGACTTATTAACTTTGATTGCATTCCTTGATTTGCATAGTGCCAGTATTCCCACTAGTACTTAGTCTGAGACCATTCCTGGTGGCTTCCAATGGCCGGGTGTCAACAAGTATTTTCATGAAGTGCACCACATATGCATGCAGGTATATCATGTATGGGTGTTAGTCTCAGGTGTAAAAGCTCCTACTGACTTTCAGATGCTGGTGTTGGGTCTAATGAACAGACTCTACTATTTGCATAGGTTTATAAGCTTTAACTTTGTTTTTATCCAGGTTCACAGCTTTATCGTGTTTTTTCAGTATCTAGTCTTTCATTGGCATCGCTGAATACAGGGGACAATGAGAGTGTGCAGTCAGGCAAGAGAACACCAAGGTAAAGCTAAAATAACCATTTCATTTAATAAAATTTGATAATCAGCTATGTAAAACTAGCATAAATTTTAAAGAGGTCATGTATATACTGTGTACTCTGAGAACAGGTATGTTTTCCTGATTTGAGACATGGAGAGCTTCCACTGTCAGGCATTAGGGAACTGAGCCATGATCATTTGTTTTGCAAATTTTACCAAATAAACCAGTTGGGCAGGTATAAATGAGGTCAAAACAAAATGCTGTTCACACAGCCTCTTTAATTCACCTGCCTGTACTTAAGTCTCAACTTGTGGATATTTTATTAAACCTGTATGCTGTGTGCAGCTATATAGCTTCTTTTCTTTTTTTTTAACATAGAAGCTTCTTGTCTGAGTTTTTTTTTCCTTTAGCAGTTGTGCAGGAAATTATTGAATGCTCACTAGGACTTCAACCTTTCCCAAATACCAGAATTTATTTTGCATTAAAAATCACCTGAAAACAACAGAAACGTTTTAATTTAACATTAAAAACCTATATTATCATTCAGAGGAAAATTATTATTCCTGTGTAACTACTTAATTATATTCAGACAAACACTAATTCTTTGGTATAGAAAAGAACTTGGGAAGAAAGGCAAACTAGAAAAAGGGGGTTGATAAGGAATCTTACATATGACGATATCGTATGCCATGTTTTCAGGGCCATTGTGCATTGCTCATCAGCTCTGACATGCCTGCAGCTGGTTTCAGTTGACTTTTCAATTAATTACCTTGATGTCTTGAGAACTGACTTTCCAGTTATTACATAAGAAACTTTAATAAAATGATCCAAGTAGCCTAACAACTCTTGTCATCTCTTAAAAATGATCAGTTTTAATTGAGATGGGGATTTCTTCCAGGTATATTAACTATTAGAAAAGGGTTGATGTTGCTCACCTACACAGAATTTACAGGAGATGCCCCTGTCTATGGAGTTGCAGTTGTACAGTGCTGTACTGTGCTTCTAATGAGCAGCACATCTTCCTCTGGCTTTGGATTTGGTTTAGGGGATTGAGACTTCAAAAACATTATAAAATTCAGTACAAATTGCTAAAAGTAACAGAGTTGAAAGAATTTTCAGTATCTTTCCAGACCCATACTGTCACCTTGTTCTTGCACCAGAATTGTCTGTTGATGATCCCACTGACAGAATTTCAGTGATACCTTTCAGATCTTCTTCATGCAGGTGCTAACCACAAAAGGTGTAGGATACATTATAAATTGTGTTCTTATCTATTGCTTATTTTATTGAAAATGAGTGTGCACACAAATGCTGATATAATGCCATTTTTTCCTTATTCTGTGCCTTTCTTCTCACTTAGAAGAGCTAAAAATTTGACTTGCTTTTGCAGTAGCCACAATCAAGAAAGGTTTTAAGTATCTTGTAATAATTTAAGAAAACTTAAGAATCTTGCTTAGACTTTCATATGTAAAACTATTCACATTTGAGTGCATCCAGAAGAATTACAGTACCAGAAGTTACTGCTTGTGAAAACAAAAATTAGAAGGGAAATTGTTTTGCTGTCTTAAATACAGCAGTTCCCACTGCCAGTTGTTGCAGTGATCAGTATAAATGAACTAAATTTGTTTCATATTCATCATTCTATCAAGAACTGGTTTGTTCACTACATGAGCTAATTGTTTTTCCAGTACTGATGTTAAAAGTAACCCGAATTTCCACTTAGTAATTATATTTCACAACCAAGAATATCTGTTAGGTTTCTCTCCCTCAGATGTAGCCCAAAAAATTGGCTAATGTATATGTCACCTAAATGTCAACTTCTTGCATCACTCAAAACACTTTATATAGTACGTGAACTCATTTTTCCTTTAATTTCTTCAATAAATATTGTGCATTTAGGTTTATAGTCTGCAATTCAAATCATTATGTTTTACCTTAGTGCAGTTTTCCTTCCTTTCATATTAAAAGGCTTCTCAGGTGAACATTGTAAATTTTTTAATAGACTTTAAAATTAATGTTTAGGTCTGAATCTGTGGAAGGATTTTTATCTCCAAGTCGTTGTGGTAGTCGTAACGGAGAGAAAGATTGGGAAAACGCATCTACAACTTCTTCAGTTGCCTCTGCTACAGAGTACACAGGTCAGTGACAACAATATTCTGAAAAGTACCTGCCTATTAGTGGTTCTGTTTCCTTTAATCTTGATTTGGCTTTCTAAAACTTGATTGAGGAGTTGGATAGAAACGTTACTTTCACCTCCTTTCAAATAGAAATTTTCAAGGTTAAAATTATAGATCCAAAATAAAAGTACTGACTCTATAGCATTTGTGATAAGCAGAATTAAATGCAGGTAGTCTCAGAACAGCAGACAGGCTCACATATCACTGTGCACTTCAGCAGTGTCTCTAGCAAGGCAAGAAGAGTTGAAATTTCAGCTCAATTTAGAACAGAGTTACAAAAATCAAAGACCACATTGCACTTGGTACTAATATGTTGGCTTTTTTCAAATGGTCTTAATACAAGTAGACATGTATTTCAGAAATTAAAACAGATGTTTCTCCTTCAACCAGATGAATCAAGTCTTTTTACAGACAGAATAACCTGATAAGTCTCAGGCCCTAACTTTTATCCCTGGTTTTGGGTAAAACTTTTCTGGAATTCCGAAGTGGTCAGGCAAGAGGTACTCTAAGCACTGCATCTGCTTTATTGTTATACCACTCACCCTTGAAATCACAGGTGCAGATAAAGAAAAAGAAAGACTCTGCTCTCTCCTGGACAACTGAAATTTCAGTTGGAAAAAGCAAAATGTTTTATTATTCATAAAAACAGTCCTCTGAGAGAAAATATATCTATGGAGGCTGCCAATAATAATGATTTAATAATGAAAGACAAATTTGTAAGTAAATTCAGTGACAGCTGAAAGAATTGTTTTTGTGAAATTTGTGGTCTCTGGCCTAATTCTGTATTATTTCTGGGTTTGTGGTTTTATGCATGCAAAAAGTCCATACCAAAAGTGCTTCACAGCATTTAAAGTAACTCTTTGTTGGCTTATTGATTAACTTATCTGATTTGTCATTCCCTTTCCATAGGACCAAAGCTCTTCAAAGAACCCAGTGCTAAATCCAATAAGTACATAATTCAGAATGCACTGGCACACTGCTGCCTGGCTGGAAAAGTAAATGAAGGTCAAAAGAAAAAAATACTGGAGGTAAGGGAATTTTTCCCCTAAAAGCTTAAGCACCTAAGTCGAGCCACAGTCAGGCATTGTGGAGACCCTTAAGTATAAATGCAAATATTGAAAGGAGCCTTCTGAGGTTATGGCAGCTCTTAGTGAAGGGATTGAATAACTTCTGTAACTTTTGCTTCTCGTGTAGGCAGAAATGTTCTCCAGAGCCTTAGAAACAATAGCTGTCGTGTTGTACATGCAGCACAGGAAGCTGAATTAATTCACAGGTTAATTCATAGTTACTGCTTGTTTTATGTGGGAACTTCAATATATAGACTTTCATAATTTGGTCACAAAGTTGTTTTCCCTTATTCATAAAGATCCTCAGATTGGGAGCTTCAGAACTAAAGCACAACACTCTTATGAGCAGAAAGAACTGAAATACATCCCTTCTAGGCACTTCTCAAGTTTCCAAGCAGTATGGCAAATTCAGGACTTCCTATTACAGGAAGGTGCCTTAAGTCTTTTCTCTTAGGCTGGTATAAACCTTTATGAAGATGCACAAATATTGTAAGGGTGAGAACTCAGAGACCAGTGGGTTTCCATGCAAAAGAAATAACACAGAGTCTGAGCCTTGAGAGGACTGTTCCTTTTACCAGCTGTGACAAATATGACATTAAATAGATCAAACAACACAGATACTTGGAATCCAGATTTAATTTCTTTTCCAGAATAAATTTCACAGCAGTATTTCTTGCCCTTCCTTCTTTTTGTAATTCTTCTTCATTCACGTCTAGATGCTCTTTCTCTGTCTTTCCAGTTACTTTTTGGAAATACCAAGTGAGAAATCAGGACAGCCTCTTTCAGTTCAAGCTTTTAGTTTCAGATCAAACTATTAGACCAGTTTGATGAAATGGATGAGGAAAAGAATTTCTGTTTGGTCTCCAAAAAAACTGTTAGGATGTCTGTTCATGAGGTTCAACTAAACAAGCATAGCTGAAATTGTGTAAATAAACAAGGCTTTGTTTGAGAAAGATCTCTACCTTATCAAAATTCTGAAGCTTAGCAAATTCTAATGATTGAAAATGAGGTCTTTTAGTGGACAAAGTTAGATGCAAGTTTTAGCTCTGGTAGAAAACCAGTTCAAAATGGCAATCCAGTGATTTGGAATGTTTTCTAACTACAATGCAAAATTCTTATTCTGAATCTTTTTCTTTCTTTCTTTCTTTTAAAGGAAATGGAAAAATCCGATGCCAATAATTTCTTAATCTTGTTCCGGGATTCAGGCTGCCAGTTCAGATCTCTGTACACGTACTGCCCTGACACTGAAGAAATCAATAAATTAACAGGAATAGGTCCCAAATCTATCACAAAGAAAATGATAGAGGGACTGTATAAATACAACTCTGACAGGAAGCAATTTAGCCACATACCTGCCAAAACTTTGTCTGCCAGTGTTGATGCAATTACCATTCACAGCCATTTGTGGCAAACCAAGAGACCAGTAACTCCTAAGAAACTTTTACCCACCAAGGCATAGTAGATGGGAAAAAATTTGCTTGAGACAATTATGATAAACTTGCACTTCATCTTTACTGCCTATAGAAATAGATTTCTAGTTGCCAACAAGACTCTTAGAACTTAAAACTGGACACCAAGTTCTATTATCATGTCTAACTGGAATGTAAACACAGTGTTTAGGAGTGCAGAAGATTATTAGGTGAATAATTATGAGTGATTACGGAAATGTTTGACTTGTGTGGAGATTTGTATGTGCTAATACAACATATAGAGTATATTTGCTCTGTATTTTGATTAGATACACTAAAGCACTGAATGTTCCTCTTTAGTGACTCAAACTACATTTTTTACATCTGTTGCCTTATATGTTTGTATTTGTGCTTGTCTTGAAATATTTTTCTTTCACTAAAGAAATACTTCTAAATATTCTCAATACCATCAAACTTTGCATACTGACTTACAGTAAAGACTAAGTTGTATATCACTGAATAACAGCTGAATGGGTCTGTTCTGCAAGATCCTTACTGTCTGTGCTGTAACAAAATCAAGATTCATTCCCCTGTGTATTTATAGTTCTTT
Organism: Platyrinchus mystaceus; assembly: GCA_035041135.1. NCBI lineage: Eukaryota > Metazoa > Chordata > Aves > Passeriformes > Tyrannidae > Platyrinchus > Platyrinchus mystaceus. The sequence continues at coordinate 21,236,804 of JAWWLV010000005.1, read as the reverse complement.
TTCAATTAAATAATACTGATTTGCTTATAAACTAAACAGTAAAGGAAAAACCTTTGAACTGCTTGAAGTTTCCTTCAAATGAATTATTTAACAACTCAGGGTATAGTTAGGTGATGTAATTATTCCTGTTTCAGTAAGTTGCCATCTGAGATGTAATGACTGACCATGCATGTTCATAATACCATTAAAATGCAAAGTAAAAAGATTTGGTAGATCTCTCAAACAGTCTAAGCAAGTGTGCATCCCTTGCTTTGCACTGTTCCAGCTGAAGAGAGAGCACACGGTCAGGTACTGGTTCTTCAAGGAAGGAATAGGAACTTGTGATACATTCAGAACTAGATCCCTGATATTTGCCTGACAGAACACTAAATATTCAGAAGAATCACAGAATTCACTGAGTCACAGATCTTTCAGAAGTCGTGTATCTAATTCCCATGGATTTTAAGATCCAGGCCTCTTCCTGCCTTCAGATCTGCCACCTCAGACTTAAATCAATTTTCTAGGCAATAGACATCTGAAAAGAATTTTCAGTGTGTCTTAGTAAATTATTTTCTTGACACTTACAGATGATGTCTTGTGACACAGCAATTTTAAAGTGCATATGGCAAAAGAGCCTAAATGACATTTCAGTAAATTTATAACATGACCATTTGCAAAACCAAACTCTAGGCATACTTCAGTATTATTTATAAAGGGCTGCATTTTATTTCTAAACAGTGTTTGATTATTTTATAAATCACTATTCCGTTTCAGTGTTTGTTTCTCTTATAATTTGCTTTCAACGTAGCACTGTTCTGGAAAAAAAAAAAGAAAATACAAACTTGAAGCCTCCCCTAAATCTGTGGCTATTTTGATAACAACGTACACCAGAGAATTTGTTGTGCGGGGGGAAAAAAATCTCATTCTCAGGAAAAGACTTGAATGATTTGTGATTCTGTTCTGTTTCAGTGTTGTGACAACTCCATTAACATAAGACAGTATTGTGCTATGACTATGTAGTCCTTTCAGTTTCATGGGGAGACTAAAGCTATGTTCATATTTCTCTCATTAAACTGCTTTGAGAGAAACTATGCCTCACTACTATGATGTACTCATTTACTTAGAGAAAAGATGCACAGGAATGAGATGTCATTAAGCAGTTTAGAACAGTACTTTTTTAAATTATTATAAGGCCTTAGGCATCAGTGCATCTGGATTATAAACATTTTCTCAAAAATGCTGTCAGTTTTACTGTAATTTATGTTCTTATATTTATGTATATTTGTTAAAACTGTAAAAAAAGAAAAAACACTTTAAAATACATGTTTAATATGTATGTGGCTCAAAACTATTTGTGGTTAGCTGATTCCTACTGTTTGCATGTATATCACCAGGATATGTAACTCTTATATTTCAAGTGTATACATATTGTGTATATAGGATATAAATAATATTAAAAAGGGGGGGAAAAGGGTTTGCACATTCTGCCTGTTAGACAGTTCCTACAAATACCATTGTAGGAACATCTTGAATAACAATATGAAACTGTGTATAATATACAGTGATTCGAGAAACCAGGAGGTTGGAATTAACTGACACAGATATGGTGAATAACTTCAAAAGAAGTTTTATCATGGGAGGCTTTTTATTTCTAAAATCTGTACTATGATTTAACTGAAGATTTGCAACACCATAAAGACACACGCATCAATCTAATCAAAGTGAGCTTAAATACATGACAGGAATTCTTTGAGTAATTTTAAATATCTCTGAATGTATTATGAAATTTGCATTTGTCAACAGGTTAAAGATTTGTGCAATGTCAAAAAGTAGAATGTGAATAATGCAGTTGAAAATTTCATTGCTCGCAGTATAAAGTTTTACTTAATACAGGAAAAGTCAAGCTAGATATGCTTTTCCTTTTTAAGCCTGCAGATTTTCTAATTACAGTGGATCTTTGGTTGGGATCATGTTTAAAAAAAAAAAAAAAAAGAAAAGAAAAAAAAAAGGAAGCTTTCCATAAAGGCCAGTATTTATCACTGACCTTTTCAGAACACACTGGTGCTTTCATCAGGGGTATTACTATTGTTGCTACGAATGAATTGCCAAACTCTCGTCTTAGTTTTTGGAGCAAAATTTCATATTCTAACAGTCATAATGGCTACTGAATTCTTTTTTTTTTTTAATAATGTTAGTATGACTGTTAGTTTTTTATTATTTGGCTGTTTAAAGCCAAATTCAGCTATTTAATTATGATTTAATGGGCACTGTTGAAAAATGTACAGTGTATTGTGTGCTTATTTGTCCACTTCTATGGAGCATAGCTTCCATATTTTTTCAAATGCTGTGCTGTAAAATATTGTCATTGCTACTTATGTGGTACAGTGTAGTTTTTTCCTTTCATTTAAATAAAAGCATGGCACCAAAAAAACATTTTTTTTTGTTTTCTTGCTTACCTCTAAGTATAAACTAAAATTATCGAAAGTTCATGTTAATGTTTACATCTCGTTCCTTCTCATATTTCAGCAATGTGGAAATTGTAGGAAATATGAACCATTATAATTTCTTCTTTTGTTTCCCATCATTTGGTTTGCTTCCATGTATAATTGAGCTTTCTGATGTTACCAGAGGAAGGCTATTGAAGAATTAGGCTTTTCTTGAGGACAACAAGGTGTTACCCTGTTCTCTTCAGAAGTGAGTTTCACCATTTCAAGTCAACTGATAAACTTGTGTACCCTGGTTAGCTCCCACTGATGCAAAGCCCCAGAAACTTACTGGTCAGTGTAATAGGATTGCTTCAGCCTGAAAGGTTTTCAAGGTGAGCTGAAGTCTTATCTTTGTCAAGACACCGTATCAAGCATGTGAGTGACTTTTAGTGAAATAACTTGTACTTGCTAGCGGTACTACCTTGAACAGAAATGATATCAAAAAAATGAGGGGTCTCTTCCAGACAGTCCTTGCAGAGTAAGAGCAAGGACCTGCTGAAAGGGGACGTGACATCACTGCACTGTCAACAGGCTGGCTGAGCTGTTGGGCTAACTTACACTGATAAGGAATGTCCACGTTGCAGAGCTATTCGAACGGCACCTTCAAGGACACAGGAAATCTGATAGTAGGGCTTTTAATGCTGAACTGAAAACTACTCTGGATGAAAATGAATAGCTTTCCCTACACCCCCCAAAAACTGGTTATTTTTCAGCCAGCTCAGTCAGTTCCCTGTGCAGCATCACAAACAGGCTGACACAAGCAAGGAATTATGTTGGAACACAAATAGCCAGTTGCACCCAGTAAAGCTGTTTTTTCAGAGGCAAGCCCAGCTCAAAATTTTTGTCTAAAAACAGCCTTTGTACAGACCAGCTTTAGAAGAGGCTTTGTTTTTTCTACCCTTTGGCAAATAACACCGTACCTGAGGACCTTGGGCTCACACCCTGGTTAATTTGACAGAATATGACTGTACTGTGTGTCTGAATTTGTACAGAATTTCTGAATCAAAATTTTTACTGCTGTGGGATCCAGTGCAGACAGTTACACTTGGAACTGAAGGGTTTGGATCAATCACCACACAAATGTTGTTTCTCAAATCCAGCTGTACTGAGCAGCTAGATGTCAGATGACTTTTTTCTATCAGCTTAATAAAAAAGAAGACACAGCTTTTTAAGGGTTAAACCTTTAACTATTTAGATCTTTTCAAATAGCAAATTAGCATTTCTTTGCTGCCTTGTTACTAATTTAATGACCTAAATAAGCAGCTGGAAGAATTGTGGCTATAAAGACGTATCTTGACAGCTACAGTCCTTTTCAGCTGCTTTTACATTTTCTAGTTAAAAAAATTAAAAAATTACAAAGAGAGAAAAAAAAGCCACCACAAATACTGTTTTTCCAGGTATAAATGGCAGGGTGAAAAACAAGTATCTTTAACATGCACAGCATTTTTGTTTATGTATAGGCAATTTGTTTTTAAAAGCAGTCTGTTCCATTTAGGAAAAAAATACATGAAGTGTGTTTGTGTATGCATATGTACAAATGCACATATACCTTCAGACTTACTTGCTTACATACAGAATAAAAAAACTATACTTTATTTAGACAACCAGAGCAAAGAGTCAAGCATAGTAGGGAAGCTTCTAGCAAGAAAGAAAAGCAGCTGCATTGTTTTACCCTCAGAATTACTGGTCCTCTTAAGAGGCAGGGAAGCATATAGAGCACACACATTTCAGAGCTTAATACAAACTCTTTGGGAAATGGGGCTCTTAACATCAACTTTGCATCAAATATCTGAGTTGAAGGATAATGTTGATGGACACTGGACAGAACTGCCTCTGATCAGAAACGCTGATAACAACCAGAATTCAAGAAAGGACAGAAAACTATACAAACAAGTTGGGCATTCACTGAAAAATGTTATTTAAAACTTCCCTCAGACTCTTATTCAATGTTACAAACAACTGGATGTACAAAATGCTTAGGAGTACTTCATTATCCATTGACAATTTTGTTTAAGCAAGATACTGAAAGAACTTTTTACATGTAAGATGCGTTTAAGTTTGCAGTTAATGGTATGTGAACTTTATGGAGACATAATAAGTAATACCTGTATGCACTTTTATGTCACTGTTAATCTGTTAATGGAGCTTTGCAGAAAGACTTAAAAGCTAATATGAAGCTTTCCATCACAGCAGCTCTTGTCTTATCCTTTCTTCATCATCACTGATCTAAATGTCTGCAGTACAAGACCTGGCAAGGCCCCACAAGCCTGCAATTATTTAAATTACTGGAAGCCAGATTATACTTTGGCTCAGTGTTTTCTTGTTTAAGCTACCTGAAACTGGAGCTATGATGCTGACGTAAAGAGTTCTATGGATTATGCAAGAATTTTGCTGAATTGTCACCCCAAAGTTCTGGAAATCCTTTCTTGAAATGAGTAAAAACTGTTTCCAGAATAAAGTTTTAAACAGATTTTTTTTTTCCAAGTTTTTACAAGAACATGTAAATATAATATATAATGTAAAGAGTCAAATGGCTGTGTTACAAGTACTGAAAATCAGGGGGTTGGTCCATTTTTAGGGTGACAAAACAAAGGTGCTTTGCACTGGCAGATCGTCTGCAAGGTTGGCATTGGGGAATAAGTCTAAGAATGCATCCAGCCTTGCTGACATTGTCTGCAGCCACCTGCAACATCTGTAAAATAGTCACAATTACTATTTTCTTTTCTTAGAACAGACTGCAGCGCCCTATTTTGTCACTAGGCAATGCAGATCTTGTCCTCTACTAATCCTGATTTTCAGGCTTTCTAAAACCCACACCCAGCAGCTTTGCTATTCATGGGAGTTACCTTCTTTGCAGTAATGAGCAGGGAGTTCAAACAAGCTGAGACCATCCCAAAGACATGTCTCTATGCCTGAATAAACAGTTGCAAACAACCAAAGAACAGGATCTTCCATCTGCCCCCTTCCCATATAAATGCTACTATATGTATCCTCACCAAATATTTCAGAGTAATATGATTGCCCTCCAAAGCAGGTCCACCAACTGCTGCTACCTATTCTTCCATACCTCTTCCTGAGAGGTTAGTTCTTGAAATCTCTTTCCAGAGTATAGGAATTTGCTACTTCCTTCTGAAAGTCCAGCATTCTGAGCAGGAAACAGGATAATTTAAAATTCATAATTTACTCTTCCTTTTGGGTCCATAACTGGGGAGAAGCTTTACCTTTCTTTCATCCCAAAACTCATGCCTTCCAGAGATTTGGAGATTTCTCACAATTTGGTCTCAGAACTTCCACTGAAAAACAAAGCTATTGCATCAAAGTGAGTAAACTACAGTAAAACCATTCTGAAATCAAGATTAAATTTAAAAGCACATGTCTGTTTACCTAGTGTTTTGTAGGCCAAAGTTTAAAATGGACTTATCTAAGTATATGTTCTGCAAAGTTGTGCACACAGATCAGTTTAGACAATTCATCTTTTTCTTCACTCCCTCTGGTTTATCAGCTATATTGTATCATATGTATCGGAAACAGTGTCATTTCTATAATTACATTTTCTATTAAGGAGTGCCTCCAAAGGCAACTAAGCAACAAGGGATACTTTTGGAAGTAAATGGAAGGATTCATTGTTTTACCAGTACATCAATCTTACTGGGAAGTAACGCTGGGACTTGAACAGAACGAACCACTGAGTTCCATAGTCTTTGCTCATCCCTGGGAGAGTCCCTGAAGTGCAGCCAGATGACACTCCTCGCTGGACGGCCTTTGGGACATTTGTTTGTATTCTTGTTTAGAGAGAATAAAGAGAGACAAAGTAAAATGATTGCCCTCTGCCCTTCAGCAGATCCTCAGTAGAACAGTTTGCAAGCTGACTAGAATTCATTGTCATTCTTCACATTTTGTGACTGTGACACAGAATCCAGTTCAGCTTCAGTCAAATCCTTGACAACCTTTCCTGGATCTCTGATGCATGGCCCACATGCACACATGCATAATTAAAAAGAAAAAAAGTTAGAAATTGGGTCCCTGCTTGTCAGAAAATTGCCACTGTCTCCATTTTGGCAGGGCCTGCCAGTGCGCTGCTATATGCTCACGGGTGCTTTGTTGAGGGCTGCACTACCATTTTAACATGATTTTCTGTATCTCATCTCACCACTACATTTACACACAGAGAAAGCTTATTGACTGTTCACCATGATTCTGAGGTGCCACCATCTTTTGACATTACAAAAACGTACCTGAAACTCAAACTATATATAAGTACATCATAAGACACAGGTATCACACATGCATACATAAGACTTTTGTAAGGCATATGTGCTTTTCTCAACAGTCTCAAGAAGCAGAAGACAGCAAGAACACACTAAAAAAATCCCTGGGTGACCCGAAACGCGGCAGCACCACCTCGCTCAGTAGCTCAAGGTGCTGCCAACAAGCCATAAGCCTGCGCCGCAGGAGCGAAGGCAGCCGGGCGGTGGCACGGGGTGGTGGCAGAGGGGCAGCGCCCGTCCTGCTCCGCTCGTGTGCGGGGAGCGCTGGGCAGCCGGGGGGCGGCGGAGGGGAGCGGTGACAGCGTGTGTGCCCTGCCGGCTCGGGGGGCCCGGGGCCTGACCGTCCTTTGTGCGGGGACGCCGGGCAGTTCGTGAGCGTTCCCGACGCCTGGAGCCCCGCCGGGACGGGCACGGAGCCGCCGCGGAGGGGCGGGACGACGCCGCTGAAGCCGCTTTCGCCGGGGCGGCAGCTGCGGCCCCGCCCGGCCCGGCTCCCTCAGCCCGGGGCGCTGCCATGCCCGGCGGGCCGGGCTCGCCCCGCCGCGAACAAAGCGGCCCCGCCCAGCACCGCCGCCGCCATCTGTCCCTCCCTCCCTCCGTCTCTCCCGCCCCCACGGCGGGGCGGCCCCGACCCGCCCCTTTCCCTTCTCGCTGAGGCGCAGAGGGCCCCAGGGCGCTGCCGGGCGGGCAGCAGTGCGGGCGGGCAGCGAGCGGAGCGGCAGCGGCACCAGCACCAGCCAGACTCCGGCTCCGGCCCCGGGCCGGTCCCGCCCGCCGCGCAGCCGCGCCCGCCGCCATCTTCCCCTCCCGCCCCGCCGGTGCCGGCGCGAACGGGCCGCGAGGCCCCGCAGGTGCGCGGCGGGACCGAGGGCGGGAGCCGGGGGGTCTGGCGGGGCTGCGGGCGGGGGCTGCGGCGGGAGGTGGGTGCTGCCCGGCGGCCGAGCCGGCGCCGGGCCCCGTCCGTGGCTGCGCGGGGCCGCGGACGCTTCCCCCGCGAGGGGCGCATCGCCCCAGCTGCCGGCGCCGCCCGAGCGCCGCCGCCCCTTTGTTGTGCCCCGGGCCGGGCAGCGCGGCCGGAGCCCGGCGGGTGTGCCCTGTGCCCGGGCCGGCCCGCAGGAGCCGCGCTGGGGCCGTGCGGCCCTGCCCGCCCCGGTGCTGAGCTCGCATTCCCGAAATGCTGATGCGGGCTCGGCGCGGCGCAGTTCGCCGGGGCGGCTGCTCCGAGCCCGGCGGAGTTGGATTTTGGGTGGAATCCTGCGTGAAGGGGAAGAACGTATTGGAGCGAGTGGGGGTATCACAGTCAAAATGCGTTCATTCTTAGTTTCTGGAAGTTGTTTGAGCTTTTTATTTTTTTTTTCTGCCTTCTATTTTCACTCTAAGGTGAAGTATTGCATAATTTAATGTCACCTTTTTGTCATTCTCGGTGCGGAATGCGCTGGGTGAGGCGTGTGCATGTGGGAACAGGGACTGATGCGTGCCGAGGGCTCTGCGGTCACCTCCAGAGTGATCCAGGATTACCGGGTGGCTCTGAAGCAACAGCTGATCTAAGCAGGGTAACAAAATGGATTACGAGAGGGCAAGCCAGTGAAAAATCTGTGTGAGGCAGGAAAGGCGGGTGTGTAAGAGGACACCGATTTGCTATGTATTGGGGTAGGAAAGGTCTCAATCGTAGAGTTCAGCTGTGCAAAGTTTGGCGAACGTTTTCTGTGAAGACTTAATATGCTCAATGCAGTTCATTTGAGATAATGAATTGTGCGATCTTAGGGTGAAATGGGTGTCAGTGAGTGCACTGACTGCTGCGGGAATCAATTGTGATAACAAAATCTGGCCTATAGTGTTGTTTGTTTGTTTTTTTGTAAATTCCTTTGATATAGAGTAACTGGAAGATGATTGAGGGCACATCAGAAATGGAGCCAGTAGGGACTGACCGGGCCCCGAGTCCCCCATGGGCTCTGTGTGGGCGGAACTCCGGAGTGGCCTCTGGGCAGGCACAAGAGTCGTATGTAAGTGGCTGTGGGATGGATTAAAAGGTGAAATAACTTAATGCAAAATAGCCGGCTTTTTAAATATGTATGACTTGTTCCCATTCGGGATTTCTGTGACATGGCTCAGCAGGATGCTGAGGTGATGGGAAACGCATCGCAGCTGTCAGTGAAGTCAGAGAACCAAGGCTCCTCATTTGGCTTCACCTCTCACTTTAAATGTGTCACTGCTCTCACAGTATGACACTTAAAATTTGAACTATAATATTTTTTCTTGTATTTGGGAGTAGTTATAGATTTTCTATTCCTTGCCCAGTTTTCCAAATGTATACACTATTGGCAAGGGATCTATTTCAATTAG
>JAWWLV010000005.1:21206630-21227628 GCA_035041135.1 Platyrinchus mystaceus | reverse complement strand
GAGTAGTTATAGATTTTCTATTCCTTGCCCAGTTTTCCAAATGTATACACTATTGGCAAGGGATCTATTTCAATTAGTAAGTAACATAGCGATAATGCTTATTGTAGAATTTCACCATTGACTTGTTCAGAATACTAAACTTTACTTTAAATTTCCATTGTGTGGATGCATATGAATTTTAAATTTTTTCTAAGGAAGGTAACAAAGAGAAAAACTATTTAATACTGTTTTAGATGCTTCTAGTTTAAAAGCATTTTCCTGAAATAGTATGTTTTAATGTATAAGTGGATATGAATAGGTTTTACATTTTTTTAATAATTGTTTTCTATGCTTATAATACCATGAGGGGATTCTTGCTGTTGGCATGTTCTTAGAACATGAGTAAGAACAGAACAAAAGTGAAGCCTCTCTCTGGAGGATTTAGCAGTAGTTAGTCTTGTGTTCCAAAGACCTTTTTTAAAGGGTGTCTTGTCCATTGAAGCTACAGAGAAAGGATGTGCCAGGTTTGTGGCAAGAAGTCTTTTGGTTTTCTTGATGTAGGAAAACAAAATTAAATACAGGACTAGGGGGAGATGATAAGGGGGAGTGAGCAGGAGAAAGAAGGAGGGAGGACAGGTGTGGAGAAGTGCTGTTTTGCCAAGACTGGGTAGCATAAAAAGGTTGCAGCAGAAACGTGGTTGGTAGAAGGCACCTGAAATATTAAGGTCTAATTCTCACTTGCTTTCATTTATACCTCAAGCTAATGCTGTGCCTCAATCATTCTTGAGTATTAGTGCTTGAGCTGATCAGATTGTGACGTTATGTGCCATATGTGCTGGCGGAAAGCAATACAGAGTGATGGACCAAAGATGCAGCTTGTGCTCTAATCTTGAGTTTCCCTGCTGTTCTTTGCTTTTTAATTATTATTATTTTTATTTATACACATACAGACATACCACTGAATGTCAGAAAACCTGATAGATTTCATAGAGGGTGATGTGTAAGCCTATGTATATTTATGATTTCATGATAGTGTTAGAGGGCTGCTTATTACTTTGACAGCATAATGCTTACAAGAGAAGTCTGAGCTCATCAGCCTAAAAAAACATCAATTACATGAAAATCTTCTCTAGTGGGTTTACTGTTCTTTTCTAGCTATTTGTGTTGCTCTGACACTAAATGCACACTAAATCTTTTCATAATACTGTTAATGTATGAGCTTATCAGTGTACTTCAACTCTTCTTCAGAAGTTCAGTATCCAAACTAGGTTTGGGTATTGTATTACATTTTTCTTTACAGTACCCAAAAGTGCTGTTACTAGTCTTGTATCAAATATGGAGGGTGCAATCATTCTTTACCCTGCTCTATGTAAATGAAGTTAAGTGTTAGAATTGTTAAAGGCTTTATGTTCAGGACAAGCCTGTTATTTTAAAAATCTTAAAAGGAAAATAGAGGACAACTGCTTGCAGATGCTGAAGAGTACAACTACATTGAGTAAAATCTACAAGTACTGAGTTTTATGCTCAGTATCAGTACAATATATGAATGATTAATTTTAAGACAAGCTTGAAGCTGTGTAGGGTGGCTTCCTATTTCAACTTGAGTCCAGTAGATCCAGTTGAAAAGAAAGCTGGACTTGGTGTTCCTTTCTTCAAAGGGAGTCTTAGTCTGATTTTTTTTCTAGTAGTTTTCTGATGGGTAGTATCAGTATATCTTTGCCATATCCAGTTGCCAAAGTTCTGGATTTGGATTTGTGGGTCCAGCTTTCTCTCCTGCAGCAAAGCTTTCTGCAAGCCAGACTTTACTAGTCGAGAGTCGAGAGTGTGCTCATGGTCTCTGGGCGTGTCTTTCATGAGACCCATCAAAATACTTGGTGATTGGAGTCTTCTGTGACTAAAATGAGAATTAGACCCAGCCATTTTAAGAAGTTAGGCCATTTCATCTGGCACAACTAGGTCTCTGTTGTTCCAAAATAAACTATGCTGCTATAATCAAATGCTTTGCTTTTCAGATGTTCTGGCAAAAATTTATGTGGAAAAAAGTTGGCATACAACTGTGAGAAAGATGAAATATTGGGAGTCTAGACAATGCAAAAAAACCATGTTATTAAGGCCTAAATTTTTGTATCCTTTCAAGTTCACTAGCACTGGTTTATGGTGATCAGTGAGAAGTTTCACTGGAGTATTTGTCTCTTTGCCTTCTCTTTGGTAAATAATTCATTTCTTTTTAATACTCTGAGTGTTCTGTTTGGTTTATTCAAACTTATTCAGTTTCTCTGTGTCTTTTCCTAATATGAGATGGATAACTAGCTTATTAACTTCAGTTTTCTAAGGTTGAAGTATCTGAAGTCTGTCTTGGGAGCTGCATTGCCCACATCTGGTTATCTTTGAGCATCCTAGTTGCTAGATTTCTGCATAAGTGAATGATTGAATGAGGGAATTGAGAAGTACTTTTATTTTCCCCTTTGTAAGGGGAAGAAGCTGGGAACTAGAACCTATTGTTGTGGAAGTCTTGCTCTGTGTGATCATCTCCCTTCATTTTTTGGATCGCTGATGCTCCAGTGTCTCTCCTTGTTCCTGGGGTTGTTGCCTTCTGCTGAGGGTTCATCATTGGTTTTCCCTGTGTTTTTTGGTGCACTCATAATCAGTTTAGGTTGGGTTAAGATTTTGCTACTGCCAGAAAGCAAAGCTCTGTTAGTTCCTTGTGTCCACAGAGTGAATAAGTGTTTAACCTGCCCCTGGCTCAGCACATGGCCCAGCTGGGGGTGCTGGGGGATGGCTGGGGGTGTGTGGCTGAGTGCAGAGATAACAAGAGACTGCCCTTTTCTGCAGTAGATTACACTGGAATCTTCCTGATGTGAAACCATACTCTTGTATACAGACAGGAGTGCTGCTAGGTGGTGTTTTGGTTTGTTTGCTTGTTTTGGGGTTTTTTAGAGCTCCTGATAATGCATTGCCACGTGGCTTGGCTGTGTCACAGGGTTTCTCCCCACGTTGCCAGATCGTTTACAGAAGATCAGCTTAGGAGGTACAACTGTAAAGTCTTTTTAAAGTTTGAAAAAGGAAGTTCAACAGCTTCTACTTTAAGTCAGATTTAAGTACCCAGTCAAGATTTAGCCAGAGGCAGAATTCAATTTAGGTTTCCTAAGAGGAGAACATGCTACAACTCTCATATCCTTTGAGGAATTATGTTGCAAAGGAGCTCGAACCTTGTAACTATGGGAGCTTTAAACAAGGTGAGTGCAGGCTGCCAGGGCCCCAGCTGCATCTTCCTGCTCTTCCTTTCTGCGGGCTGGACAGCTCCTTAGATCCCTGAGCTGCTTGATGTGAGTTGGTGGAAAAGCTAAGGCAGTGACAAAAGCAAGGAGTGCTGGGGAAGGGCCAGGAACGGGCAGCTGGAGGCAGGTGAATGAAGGGAGTTGGCAGCCAGCAGGCAGGCTGTCTTAGGCCACCTTGGGTTTGCAGCTTTAGATTCTCCATGAAGGGTATAGACAGAAATAGGCATCCTTATCGAGGAAGTGAAAGCCCCTGGCTTAATTGCAATATGCTATTTCAAAATAAAGGTAGGGAGGGAAGGCAGTTTTAGTGTGCTGTGCCTTTTGCATGTGCTAGAATGCGAGATCTCTGCATAATGATATGGTAACTGACTCACTTATGCTCTTTGAACTTCACTGTTTGCATTTCAGAAAGGAAAATTTTACATACTGCAGGCTTGGTAAGCACAATGTTTTCACACTGCAAGAGGATTGATTTCTTGTTAGATTTGTTGATATGGGCCCTATATATGCATAGGACAGAAATAAAAAAGTTGCAGATGCAATGTTAGGTCTTAATTATGGCTTCATAGTCAGCCTTTTAAAATCAATTAATTAATCTTGTCACTTAATTTTTGTAACACTGCTACATTCTGTTTCATAAAACTGTATTTTTGTTTTTGTTAGTAGCCAGCATTTGTTAATCAAGCACAAAGTAAGGTACTCATCATAGCTAAAATTTTTTCCTTTTAGGCTGCCATCATGACGGCTGAAGAAACAGTGAACGTTAAAGAAGCTGAAATAATTAAGCTAATACTAGATTTTCTGAACTCAAGGAAACTTCATATCAGTATGCTGGCACTTGAGAAAGAAAGTGGGGTCATTAATGGCTTGTTTTCAGATGATATGCTCTTTCTAAGGTAGGACTTCTTTTTCTGGTGCTTAAATACCACATATATGGAAACAGAGTTGGACTGTGATTCAGTGGGCAGCCCTGTGCCACTCAATGGGAGGTCTTAACTTGTGCCCTCATCTTATGTTGCTTCTTCCTGATCCCATTCTGTGGTCCAGCCCTGGAATGTGTTCCAGCTCTGAAGTTAATGACACCCTTCTATGAGCCACTTGGAGTAAGTGGCTGGGCATCATCAGCATACGCTGAGTTAGATTTTTTTGGTTGCTTGTTCATTCATTTTAACTTGGTTATTTTTCTGGCACACCAGTGAATTTAATTTGGAAGGAGTCTTAACAAATGCCAGTGTTAGTGCAGGGTAAGCTGGGGCAAGACCATAAGCAGGAATAGTATGGGAAACCAAGGCCTGTTGGTATCTGTGATGTGTTATCAGCTTACCAGGTCATGTGGACCTGAATATGTAGTTTATTGACTATTAAAATATTTTTACAGTGTTCTAATGCTAAGATCAATGATGAGTGGTTTCCCAAGCTTTTCCCCAAAAATATTATCTGCATTTCAAAATAATACCTAGATTTATCTTAAGTTTAACAATGTGAAAGGAGTATCTTTTATCATCAAGGCATGAGAGTTGGTGCAATTTACCATTCAAGATATTGCCCTCAATATATTTAAAAATAATCAGTGTGGACGCACAGTAGTTTTCGGCATTGCCGTCCTGTATTTCATGCCAAAGATACATAGTAATGTTGTTGAAGCATGAGAATATAATCTATCCAGCTGTTCTTAAAACATTTTAAAATACGTTTTATCACTGAGCAAAACTTCTCATCTGGCTTCCCTGTTGATTAAAATTCTGGATATTGCACTAAAATGAAATGAAAGAAGAATTACAGAAAGATGGAAGTTACTAATCTGATTTGTTTGTTTCATTCTTAGCACAGATGGAGAAACTCATCCTTTCCTTGTAGGTCTGGGCCTTTTATAGAGAGCTCTGTGTGTGATATGAGGGTATGAACTGAACTGATCTAGCTGTTCGGTCCAGCCCACTGATCCTGGAGTTGGAGCTCTTGTGCTGGCATCGTTCCTGCCGAGCTGTTCCTCTTACATGGTTAATACAGGAGCTCTGTGTTTACCCACCCCCTTTATAAAATAGGCCCAGCAGTATTTATACAATTAAAATTGCCCAGTTTTTAAGTTCTGTTCCATTCCTTGAGATGTATTCATTGAATTAATATCTTTATTTAAACTCTTTAAGTAAGATTTTTTTAAAATAAGAATTACAGGTAAAGCAGGACACACAGGACTATTTTGTCCTTTTTGATGTGCCTTTAAAAGTAATTCATATTTGTCCTTCTAGTACACAGCTATTTTTACAAAATATTGAGAAAAGGTTTTGCTCTTGCTATTAGTCACATCAGACAGTCATCTTGGCATCTGTGCCCAGCATTAGCTTTTCAAAGCAGGTGGATCACTTGTTGTGTATTTAAATTATTGTTTTGTATGTAAATGAGCTTCTTACTTGAAAAAGGTTGTTCTTGTCTAGTGACATTCAAGGAACGATCCTTTCTTTTACTAGGCAATTGATTCTTGATGGTCAATGGGATGAGGTTCTTCAATTCATTCAGCCTCTTGAATGTATGGAAAAATTCGACAAGAAAAGGTAAAATAGAATGTATGTCAGAGTTCAATCTTTTGAGTTGTGGAAAATGTGCGAATTTCTAACTATTGTCTATGAAAACAGTAGCTTTAAATTTTTCACCTTACTTTTGGGATTTCTTTTTCTAACCTGTATGCATGCATTTTTAAACTTGTGCTTAAAATACATGCACACAGTCTGTAATGAGACGTCATTGGCCATACACTTTAGAAATATGGTTCACATTGTACTGTCTTTTAGTAGATGGCTGCTCTGTCATATTTCTAAGAAAGAAGTACTTTTGCTATACTTGTCATAGTAGCCTTCTGATATTTTTAATAGAACACTTCTGAAAGCAATAATGGAAAAAGACATTTCCTGTTAAAAGATTAACGTGGTGCTTATGAATTTGTTAAAATTTGAGATCAGAGTTCCTTGTCGTGGCAGTTTCTATGCCTCATTGAAAAAATTTGCTGTGAAATACCCTGCATGTCTTTAAAGTTTACCTACAAGGGCAAGATGTGTAGTATTTAACTTCTCACCTGCAGATTTCGATACATTATAATGAAGCAGAAGTTCTTGGAAGCCTTATGTGTAAACAACGCGATGTCAGCAGAAGATGAGCCTCAGCATGTAAGAATTGTCTCTGGTTTGGGAAGTTTTTTTGTTGTCAGGAAGTCTCTTGGGATATTCTGATTAAAGGCAGAGCAGAAGCTCCCAGCATTAAATGCACAAATTTTAGCTATTACTAAATGGTTTCATAAGCACTGGAAAAAATAATTGGTGTCCTTTGGAAATGAATGTGGCTCCCAGGTCTCAAATAGAATTGTATATAAAAGGGTTGCTTGAAACTTTGCAACATAGATCAGTGACCATATGCTGTGTTTGTGGTCCTGATCTCAGATTTGCTTTAGGCCATTTTGCTAAAGTACAAGGCTTTTTCCTTTTTTTTTCCTCTTTTTTTTTTTTCCCCCCAAAAAAATTATTCCGGTGCAAGCCTCAGAATTGCAGAAATTTATTTTCATAATATGGGCCAGGTAAAGGATTCCAATTTCAATGAACCTTAAACTTAATTTCTGTTGCTTTTGGAGAGAAAGGTCAGAGTTGGTTGGTTTGTTTGTTTTGTTTTGGTTTTTTTTTTGAGAGGGAGCAGATGTGTTCACAAAGGACTCTTTCAGTTAAATGTGCAAACAGAAGCAGTTGTAGACTTAAGTTTTTAATATGGAAAGAGGCATTAACTCAAACTGGCAAAGAAGGTTAGCAGATTGTGAAATTATAGTTTTTCATTTATTTTGAGGACAGAGTAATACCAAATTTCTAACACTAAAATGTTATGAAATTAAAAATGAAGAATGCCAGTAGCTTTAAGGTAATCAATTTTGTTTTCCAAATGGAATTGATTTTAATTCTCTGTCCCATTACGTGTACATTGTGCTGCAGGGTTTTCTCTTGACAGCATAATGTTAAAAGTCCATCTTTATAGTTGTAAATGGAAAGTGTCTATTCCTTTAATCACTCAATCTGTATACTGTTACCAGACAGCAATAGAGGGGGAAAGATCATATTAATGTTCCCTATTTTGTTACCAAATGGGTTGGCATGTTGTGGATGAAAGGCTGCTGTATTGAAGTATCTAGGTAACATGGATAAGTGAGGGGTTTTATCTTTTTAAAATGTCTTTGCAACTAAAAGTGCCAAGTTTTGTGTATGTAACATTGTTCTTGGCTATCAACAGGCTTTGTAATAAAGCCCTTGCTATTAGAGGTCTTACCTTCTGAGAATGTTTTTAACATTTTTGATTGAGGAGCAGAATCTCAGTATAAAAGCTGACTCAAAGTTGCTAATCACTGGAAACTAGAACAGTCTACAAGCCTTTTATAATGTGTGCCAATAGCTTCTCACAGAAATAAAAAAGGGGAAAATAAGTCAGCAGGCTTTGAGAATGGAAGTAACCTTCTGTGCTACAATAGAATTGTAACTGTTCAGCTACAGATTTAAAATTTAAGCCCATCAAACCTGCAGTGACGTGAAAACGTGTAGGAAGTGGGACTGGATGGGGTTTTTTAGGAATTCAAAGCATCTAGGAATTTGTCTCTAATTGCATTTGCATCAGCAATTTCAGACTCTATATCGTATGACTTTTTAATTAAAATATAACCAGTAATAGTAATAAATGAATGAGAGCAGGGAAACTCTGCTACTGCCTGTTCAGCTGTTTTACTGTGGAAACACATGTCCTACAAAGGGCTCTGTTGCTGTTAATGTTTCTGTAGCTGGAATTCACCATGCGAGAGGCCGTGCAGTGCCTGCACGCGCTGGAGGAGTATTGTCCCTCTAAGGAAGACTACAGCAAACTGTGCCTGCTGCTGACACTGCCCCGCCTGACCAACCACGCCGAGTTCAAGGACTGGAACCCCAGCACTGCTCGGGTTCACTGCTTTGAGGAAGCCTGTGTGATGGTGGCAGAGTTCATCCCGGCCGACAGGAAGCTGAGTGAGGCTGGCTTCAAAGCAAGTAACAACCGCTTGTTCCAGCTTGTCATGAAGGGATTGCTTTATGAATGTTGTGTGGAATTCTGTCAGAGTAAAGCGACAGGAGAAGAAATCACAGAAAGTGAAGTATTGCTGGGCATTGATCTCTTGTGTGGCAATGGGTGTGATGACTTGGACCTTAGCTTATTATCGTGGCTGCAGAACCTGCCAGCTACTGTGTTTTCTTGTGCTTTTGAACAAAAGATGCTTAATATTCATGTTGATAAACTCCTCAAGCCTACAAAAGCTGCGTATGCTGATCTTTTGACACCTCTCATCAGCAAACTTTCTCCTTACCCGTCGTCCCCAATGCGAAGGCCTCAGTCAGCGGACGCTTACATGACCCGCTCCTTAAACCCTGCCTTAGACGGGCTGTCCTGCGGATTGACAAACCACGATAAGAGGGTCACAGACCTCGGGACCAAAACTTCTCCAATGTCACACTCCTTTGCTAATTTCCATTACCCAGGAGTACAGAATCTCAGCAGAAGCCTCATGCTTGAGAATACTGAGTGTCACAGCATTTTTGAAGAGTCACCTGAGCGGTAAGTGCAACTAGAGCTCTGTTTTTACCTTGGCTTATGTTGTTGCTATGACCGTGTTTTTACTGGCACTGTAACTCTGAATGTAGTTGTAACATTGAAATATAACTTGTTTGCTTAATTTCTGTTGTAAGTGAAACTCTGGCCAAGGTAGTTTCTTCCTTGTGTTTTTATGATTCAGGTAGATTTTCATATTTGGTTTTGGGCCATATAGATTCAGTCTGGGCTTAAAGTTGAAATCCTAGCACAAAGCACCAGTATGCTCTGAGTATCTCATAGAGTCTAACTAAGATTTATGTTCAGTGTCACTGAATTCTTTCATTCTGTGTAAATAAATGGAGACAGTGGAATAGCTGTAACTCCTGTCTTCTTTCTCCGTTCCATCTTCAAGTCTCCGTAAATTTTAGTCCTGACATCCTAAATGATTAAGTATACTTGCAAAATGTGCATACCCCAATGAAGTTAGTGGAAATGACAATATGCTGTCTTTGTAGCACTCCTGATAACTTAAAATGTTACAATGGTGTTTCAGCTTAAATATTTACTTAATATTTTCCAAACCAAATCTAAGTCAGCTGAATGTATTGTTTTTTGTATTGGACTTATTAATAGCACAACCCAACTATCTCTAAGTTCTTGATTGCAGTGTAGGTTGCAAAACTGTCTTCTCTCCTTCCTTAAGAACTAAAGCCTGTATGAAAGTTTTGTGCTTTTTCACCTCCTGAGAGAAATGTCCTGGTAACTAGGAGATGTGGTGCTTGTCAGTTGAGAGTTTAGCATCATGTTTTTGCCTGGCCTTTATTTTGATCTGCAGTTCTGCCCCTTTCTAACTGTTTAATCCATGCTTCTCTAGAAAGCAGCTGCCAGGTTTTCTGGCTCTAGAGGACCTGCACTGGGGTGCAGTGGCCAGCAGGAGACACTTTCAGAGCTGGGCTGGTCAGTCCTGACTGACTGCTGCTGGTATCTGTTAGTTTTGCCTTGCAGCAATATTCTGTGTATTGTGTCACGGTAAAGAGCAGCTGTAATTAAACTCAATAAAAAGGAACCAAACACTATCAAACTGATGTCAGTTCACCAATGATAATGGAAATACAGTAATGTATGTTTTAATATTTCTCTTAATGCTTATCTTGAAAGGACATATTTGGTTTGATTAAAATCTTTGGTTTTACCAGCCTCTTCACAAATGGAGTTTTTGTGGATAGCTGTTATGGAAGTATCCCTGGTGTTACATTTTTACAAAGTGTACCTCCTGATTATACTAATAAATTGTGAATCCTCTCATTTAACTGATCTGTGTAAAACCTTAACATCTGTGTGTGTAGACCAGGGTTCAATGTTAAAACTGATTCCTGAAAGGTTTTTGCTTCCCTTTTCAGTATTGGAGTACTAGAATAATTCTGCACAAATAGTGTTATCTTGTGGGCTAAATAAGGTGGTAAATTGCTGCAGTTCTTCTTTATATAGGCCTTACATGATGTTAAATGAAGTTTATAGTTTTTAACACTTTTTTTTCAGTAATAATTCTAACCTTCAAGAGATATATTAGGTTATAGGGCCAGACCCATAGTTTTCAAGAAGGCATTACATTTTTCAGAAGAAAATCCAACTTCAGATCAAGTGTCCAACTTAAATGGCAACATTTGCAAGGGTGGGAGCTGAACTTTATGTAAATATGGCCTTTGCTTCCTCGTGCACATGACAGAAATATGGTATTTCTCTTACAAGTTTATCAAGCAATTGTCTTTCACTCAGCTGAGCTATTTTTGTTATTGTACAGAGGTGCCCAAACAGTTTAAAATAACTTAATTAAGAGCTGTGTTTCAAGTCACCAGCTATGTGTGTTCTGCACATTTACTGATGGCCAAAACATTTTGGAAAGAGTGCCATGCAGAAATACTTAAAATAGAAAAATAATAAAACTGATACAAATAATTTTCTATCTTGCACTTTCAGGAGCGTTCAAGCTGGTGGATGTTAAACATAGTTTAAGTTTAGATTGCTAGTGGTAATTAAAGTGATTATCTTAGGGAAGACTTTAGTCACATAGTATATGAGATATATTTTATGCACATAATTGCTTTGAAAATGGGAGATCTCGAATAACTTGTTAGTTAAAAGGTATGTAATTTGAGTGTAAGGATAGAAAATAGGGAGTTTGCATATGTCATGATGGTGAGGTTTTTTGGAAAATGCAGGGGGAAAAAGCACAATGGCTTTGCTTTTTTGTTTGTTAGGACTTTCATTTTTAGTGTAACCCCTTGCAAGTGGCATTTTCTTCCCAAGCAATATCTTCAGTTATATGTGACTTAAATAGTTTGCACACTTGTGTCATCAGATTTTACTCTAGAATGTTATCTTTCTCTACTTGATTTTTCTACTCTTAATTTTTCTCAGTTAAGCTTCTCTTCTTTTCCATGTTGCTGCGAGAAGTGATACTCCAGTGGAGCAACAGCGTCCCATCGGCAGTGAGGCTTCGTGCCAAGGCTCAGTTCCAGAAAATGAACCACTCAGTGCAGCACAGAGTCAGGGATCAGCCAAATCAGAAAAAAATGAGGTAGTGGATGTTTGTTTAAAAATAATGAGGCCCTTTGAGCTGTGTTCTGATCACTTCATAATGATTTGCCTTTGTGTGGAGAACTTCATGCATGACAATGGGTTGCTTTGAATCTTTGTTTTTACTATAGTAAAAATACCATATTGCATCTTGTATAAGAAACTACTCCTTCCCCCCCCACACCCTGTATAGGGTTCTGCTGTTTTTTGAGTTTGTAATGCAGCTGATGAGTGTGCCTTGTCACGTCAGCAGTGTCGCTAAACTTCGCTCCCCTGAAGGACTTTGAGTCGCTTCTCTGCTGCAACAGTGTTTTTTACACACCTTAGGAGGGAGGGGAGAGCAGATGCAGAATTTATAGGAGAGAATGAGGATAGGAGATGCTGTGAAGATGTTGGGCAGGCTATTACACACAAGTAGAAAACAATGTAGTACCCAGTGTATTTCTGTGTAAGAAATTAACTTTCTTTTCATAGCTTTATTTTTGCAGCATTCCTGTAGAGACTGATTTAGAAGCCAGAATTTATAGATTAGAGCTTCTGGGCAACATATTTTAGGTTTGCATGTTAGTTTGAGTAATAATGGCATGGAATCTGAAAGATCAAAGATTGAATACGATTGTAACAAACAAGTATCAGTTATGGAAAGAAATATAGACAAGAATGTACCTGTTGCCTAGAAGGATTATAACCCAGTGACTGGGGAACAGTTCACAAATTACAAATATGTGGAATAAATGTTTTCTAGACATCTGGTGACTCCTTTGGAGTTTCTAAACTACAAGTATTCACCATGAGAAACCTAAGGTGATAAATACTTTGCAAATACAACAACACTAGAAAATCCATTATAAGTCAGAAAATTGTGTCAGAGAACAAAAAATCATAATGCAAGTATTGTTAATTAGAGGAAATGCAAAGGCTCATAGTTAAAAGGACAGATCATGCATGAATTGTCTGAACTAATGCAGAGTTATCAGGATGTCCTTATACAACCTAAATTCATACATGACAAAGCTGTCACTTTTGAAAACAAAAAACCCACCAAGGTTTTTTTTTCTTTTACTGTTTTTTTTCCCTCCTAGTTTTCTAAATACACAGTTAAGGGGTTTTTTTTTTTAGAAAATGTAGGGCAGTTCTGCGTGGATAATCTGGCCTTGGATTGAAGTACTTTTGGTTTTCTGTTTGTCCATTTTTATCTTGTCCTCAGCTGTTGGCATTAGGAACTAGTGACACAGAAAAGGAGTATTGGGGAATGCAGGAGGCAGCAAGTCCTGGGCAGCTGGCAGTTCTGGGAGCTAAAGACAGAATGTAAAGGAGAAGGGACCATGAGAAAGCAAGTTCAGGTGTTTGTGTTTGACCCAGAAAGTACAGAATTTTTAAGTTAGAACAGAGCACCAATTTCAAAAGTAAGATGTAATGCTTGGATAGACCACTTTGGAATTGGCTACTGGGAGAGGGAGATTGGCCCTGCAGACTGATGGCAGGGAGGTGTCAACGTGGCAGAAAATACTAAATTTGTAATGGAATGTGACTTAGAATTTGGAATGTAGCTTATGTTGTTTTCTGATTTTTTATTTTCAGTTTTAAATCATTCATTTGTTTTGATCTTAAGTCATACTTTGGAAGTTTTGTAGGAAAGAGCAGTCTCCTTCAGAATTGTGGCAGAACTGCTTCAGCAGTGAACAGCATAGGCTGGCAGTGGTTGCTTTTTTTAATATGTAAATTATGTCTAGTTTTAAGGAAGAATTAAATCATTATTCCTCAGAGGAGAATCTCCTGGCCTTTTGATGCATGTGTTGAAATAATGAATCAGAAAGTAAATATTTAGGTTAAATACCAAAATTAACTATTTAATTTTCATTGGTGATTCTCATTCCTTTTTAGCTTCGTGATTCAACGGAGCAGTTCCAGGAATATTACAGACAAAGACTACGTTACCAGCAGCACTTAGAACAGAAGGAACAACAACGACAGTTGTACCAGCAAATGTTGTTAGAAGGAGGAGTGAATCAAGAAGATGGAGCTGACCAGCAACAGAATCTCACTGAACAGTTTCTTAACAGGTTGGGGGCGTTTGTTGATTCTCCTTCTACCCACCCGTATCTCTTCTTAAGTTCTCATAATAACCTGGTTTGATGGTCTTTTTTTTTTTTTTTTCCCCTGGTTGTTTGTTATTAGATCTATCCAGAAACTAGGAGAATTAAATATGGGTATGGACAGTCTTGGAAATGATGTGCAAGCACTTAGCCAGCAATGTAATGGGAGCAAAGGGAGTGCATCTACCAATCCAGCAAGTAACTTCACATCACCACCCTCGGATGGTAGTCAGAGGATAGCAACTGATAGCCCAAATGTTAATACAAGCACTCCTCGAAAGTGTGGACCAGCCAATCAGATACCCTTTCCTGAAGAGTCACCTGTACAGGGGAACCCAACGTAAGTTATTTGAGAGCAGGGCAGAGAACGGGAGCTGAATTTCTTCTGTTAGCGAATGGTCGTGCTGACCTGAAAGAAACAGTAATTTTTCCACCTCTGTGTGTGTGTGTGTGTGTGTGTTTGTGTATACGTATATGCATATCTGTGTTGTGGAATGAAAAATTTTTAACTTACATTCACTTGTTCAGTGCTTGGAGTTGCTGCACAAAGAGCAGCCCCTTGTAAAAATAATAGTTTAATGGTAATGAATCAGACACACATAACATTTGTCCTCAGATTAGTCAGTTCTGAGAATGATTGATTGATTGATTGAGACTGTAACTTTAGTACAAAAAATACATACAAACAAATCTATCTCTGCTCTTGTTTTTTTGTCTTGTTGTGAATTTAAACTCTTCACCAAATCAAAGCAGTGTATCGGAACATGCTGTCACTCAGCCACAGTTGGAAGAATCTTTGGGGAATTTAGCTAGGACAAGAGGTGATGAGGTGAGTTTTCTTGTCATTTACAATTTGTGTTATCAAAAGATTTGGTATTTAATCCTTAGTATGTGACATCCTCTTACTGTTAATAGATTTTTTTAGAATGAATTTTGGTTAATGCAGTACCTGCAGAATCACAGAAACATTGACATTGGAAGGAACATCTGGAGACTGAATCCAAACCCACTGCTCAAAAGAGGGCTAATGAGAGCAGGTTGCTTGGGTTTTGAGTGTCTCTAAGGGTGGAGGATGTTCCACAACCTTTGTGGACTACCTCATTCCATGTCTGACCACCCTCATACTGTTTTTAAACCAACAAAAAATGCTGAAGTGGAATTTGATGTATATTATTTTTGTCCATTGCCTCCTGTCCTTTCACTGGGTACCACTGGGATGAGTCTTGCTCCATCTTTACTCCTCCTATCACATATTTATATACCCTGGTGAGATGTACACATTCACACCCTCAAAAGCCCTTTTGACCTCAAGGCCAAACAGTGCCTGCTCTCTCAGCTTCTCCTTGTACAACAGAGGTTCCAGTGGGATGTCTTTTACAACCATTGTTTTGTATTTTCCAGGTTGAAACTTTGATTGTTGGACTCCACTCAGTATGGTTTGAAAAGCCAGGGAAATAGTTAGCAGGGAAATAACTGCAATAAGTACATTCCAAAGTTTCTGCATCAGATACATAAAAATCATAATCTTAGGTGGTGATGAAGTCACCAGGAGGATGATGTAATTAAACTTAGCATAACTTAATGTTAACTGTGTTATATACAGGGTGAAAATCTGATCCTGTTTAGTATTATATTTGTTTTAGAAATTGTTTATGACTTGGACTGTTTTCAGTAAAAATGCAGCTTTGTTCCCCTTGCAAGTTTCACACAGATCAAATGTGTTTACACAAAAATAAACTGTAGTATAGTGCATCTGAAATGGGCTGTTTAGAAAAACAAAAAATGGGTGGAAGTCTGGAGGGAGAATGAGAAATGTTAATCTAATGTTAGCTGTAAAAGTTGAGTTGAAGAAAAGAACTTGTTTGAGTATGCTATTCTTGGACCTGGAGCAGACGTTGTTTTGCAAATCTGTACTTTGAATAGTTCAGCCTGGTGTGATGCTACTTATTAATACTTTGGTTCAGTAGCTTTACTTTGCTCCACAAAACAGTCACATCCACTTGTAAATGTCCAGTTTTACACTGAAGAGCCTAATTTGACTGTTACCTTTCTACACAGGATGACAAATCAAAAAAGCAGTTCATTTGCATTAATACTCTAGAAGACACACAAGCTGTCAGAGCTGTAGCCTTTCATCCCAGTGGGAGTTTATATGCTGTTGGCTCCAACTCTAAAACTTTGAGAGTTTGTGCCTATCCAGAAGTAATTGACCCAAGGTAAGAAGCATGTGTAATCATTTCTGTGTCATGGCCCTTTTTTCTCCTCATACCTGTACTTTTCATACCTTTATTTTATTGTCATAAATAGAGCACTGCTCTCCTTGGAAACCTGAACTGCCAGACAAAATTAGATGATCTGCTGAAGCATTTGTATATTTGTGGGCTACTTATTTGTTCTATTTCATTACTGGCAAGATGCACTGCCATGATAACACACCTTTCCCTATAAAAGTGTTGGATTTGCCTCAGCAGGTGGGCTTTTCTGTGTTTACTGTGATGGCTTCTGGTTCTGATATTCCAGCTGTAACAGTGGGAGAAAGCATGTGTGAGTTCCCAAGCCTGC
Source organism: Platyrinchus mystaceus (assembly GCA_035041135.1). Classification (NCBI taxonomy): domain Eukaryota; kingdom Metazoa; phylum Chordata; class Aves; order Passeriformes; family Tyrannidae; genus Platyrinchus; species Platyrinchus mystaceus. Next base: position 21,211,559 of record JAWWLV010000005.1, on the reverse strand, counting down.
ACAAGTTGGGCTTCACGAGATGCAGTTTCTGGCAGGAGGACAGACTTAACAGTTGAGAAAGCAATATCTTCTCAAAGTTTTAGAGCAAAACTTGCCAGAGCCTTTCTAGTGGCCCATTATTACTATAAACATTGTTTTATAGGTATATTGGTTCCTTAATGGGAAAAGCATTTTTTGTGGTTTGCTGTGCACCTGGTATTTTCAGGGGGTTTTCACCCATTTTTTTAATAGGAGGGGGAAAATGTATTTTTTCACCTGGAAATAAATACTGCTGTGTCAATAACCATCTCCTTATCTCTGTCCCACTTCCATTATTTTCTTGGAGTAGGGGCGAAGTGCAAGCATCTAAAACTTCATGAGCTGCCAGTGTGCACAGTGACTTCGTCTGGGACATTTTCCCAGTTTAGAACTGAGGCTTCCAAAGTGTTCAGAAGTAATCAGATTTTTTTTTACTTTCCTCCTTAAATATCATCAGTAAGGTAGACTTTGAAGTTTAATTCCAAAGTATTTATTGGCAATCTATGCCACAACAACATTAAAAAAAAGATTTCTTTGATACCCAATGCAAGCCCAGACAGCTTCCTCTTGACTGGTAAAGAGTACAAAGGGTTTCCAGTGGAATGGGTGCTGCTTTATGGAGTAACTGTGGTCTGCTTCTGCACAGCTGGTTGTAGAGACCACTAGGAAGGGTTAGAGTGACTCTGCAGCCTTAGTCTCTAGCTGCAGTGCGTGACCTGATGTGACAAGTGACGTGTTGCATCTGGACATGAAAGGAATACTGACATTTCCTTAATTCTGAACTTGTAATTCTTCCTCTTACTGTTGCTTTTGACTATGCTTACAGTTGGCCTAAAATCATGGGATTTACAAGTCAGCAGAGAGATTAAATTATCTTCAAGATACTCTAATCCTTGTAACAACACGAGTCCAGACATGCATTCAAAATTATTTGTGTTTTTCAAAAAGCTATAATTGTGTAGAACAACTGTTCTTAGAAGCATTATTGGGCCTTTTTAAAGTTTTTAAAATTGTCCTTCAAACCGATGTATGATTTAGGACAGGCTAGTTTGGAGTTGGGTTTTTTTTTCCCTTTCTCTAAAGGTATAACAGTAGTATGGGGGGTTTTTTCTACATATTTGAGATTAAACACTGATAGATACACATTACAGTTCTGCAGATGTTGCTTAGATAATTCCAGTGCTTCCGTGTAGTGGATTGGCCACCTGTGGTCTCTGAGCTGGGTAATGGCTCCTGTGTCCTGACAGAGTCAGTGATTCTCAGCTCTTAACAGGTGGTGGATCCAAACTCAGAGTGCAAGATAAGACATTAGGTCACTTAGGAAGCTCTGTAGTGTGGTAAGTGATCCTGACTCATGCTAATCTGTCATGGATTTCCTCTCTGGCAACAAAATAAAATTAGTTTCCATGCAGTATTGAGTATTCTTTACTAAAGCCATGTTTATCTCCAGAGTTTTTCAACAGACTTGGGTGATTGTCTTCTGTCTTTTCTCTCTGCTTCTTCAGTTATTTATAGTATGGTTTCTGAATTTTTTCAATAGTGATTTAATTTGTTGAATTTCTGTTGATGTTACTGGAGTGAACGTTGATGGAAGTGGATACTGCAATACTTTATCCTAAGTACTTCTTCCTGCTATGAGAGCAGAGAAAGAACATTGTAGGAAGGTAATTGATTGAACTCAAGGCAATGTACATCAGTGGGACTGTTGCTTTTACTTCAACCACGTGTAAAGCTGATGTGGTTTTAGAAATAAGAATGTATGGTGTGTTTAGATGGTGTGAAGATTCTTGCACTGACGTAGAATGGTGTGTGTGTCCTTCTGGCACAGGTTGCTGTATTCAATTTTCTAGTAGGGAAGTGAAGCTTTTACAGTCACTTTATTCAACGAAGAATATCCCATGTACAGCTCATGATGAACTCCAGTGAGCTTTTTTTTTGTTGTATGTTTTCGGTTATTTTTATTTAATGGCCAAAAAGAAGACAGTACTTGACTTAGGGCAGCATTTTTCTTTGTCATCTCAGGCAGGGATAACAGAAGCATATTTTGTGATACTTTAACCACTTTAAGTGCTTGATGTCCCACTTATTCTGACAGCAAGAGTGGCATAGACAACAACTCTTTGGATAAAACAACAGGCTTCAGTTTTTAGTGTTGCAGTACTAGGAGGCACAACAACAGCCCCAAACACAAGTATATGGAACCTACTATATGGCTTATAATTAAGCTGTCATACCAAACACAGTCCCCAGTTAGGGATTAAATCTGCTGGGTGGGAAACTGGAAGAGAAACACCTTCCTGTGCACATGCACAGAGATTGCACAGGCTCCTGCTTTCTTCTTTTGCAGGAATTTGCATTTTTCCAATCTGCAGCCTGATAGTTTAGTTCCAGAGCCAGCCTTTAGCCATGCCCGCTGCACTGGTGCTACCACAGACAGTGTGTGCATTATGAGCTTCCTTGGCCTGCTGTTGCTTAACTGAACTCAAGTGTATTCAAAAGTGGCCATAGAATCAAGATGCTGAAGGATGTAGAGAGAAATCACACCAGTTTAGGACTCTGGGGATAAGGTTTAATTGTACTATAGCTAGTCATTACTATATGTTGTCTGTATCAACCCCCAATAGATGGAGGGACTGCCTAAGTCCTTTTTGCATAGTTAATCACAAATACAATGGGAAGATGAGGAAAAAGTGAGAAAATGAGATGGAGATGATCCTCTTCTCTTAGTTTACATATATATGTTTCAATGCAAGCACTCATATGAATTTCATGTTACTCAAAATAATAGAAAACCAGTACTTTCATTTTAAAATACTTTGTTTTCCTTAGAAATAAAAGGACATCTGATCATTTTCTTCTTTCTTTTTTTTTTTACCAGTGCTTATAATACTCCTAAACAACCTGTAGTTCGCTTCAAAAGGAATAAGCATCATAAAGGATCAATCTACTGTGTAGCCTGGAGTCCCTGTGGACAGCTGTTAGCTACTGGTTCTAATGATAAATATGTGAAAGTACTGCCTTTTAATGCAGAAACTTGTAATGCAACAGGTACTGTGTGTCTGTATTTAAAGAGTTTATTTTCAATTATTTGTCCAATATTTGTCAAAACCATTCAAATTACACTGATTATGTATTTAATAGCTTTGTTATTTTTATTCTAATACTTCAGTCTCTTTTCCCTTTCACCATCACTGTAGTCTTTTTCCAGCAAAGAGCCACTGAGAGGTTGGGGATTATCTTTTGGGTTGATTGGTTGTGTTTTTGTTTTGTACGACTCCAGTATTCTGGCAAATTCCCCTCCATATACAGTAAAACAACCAGATGTTCTTACCTACCTCTGGATCTTGACTGTCATTGGGAATTTATTTCCACTTCTAGTTCCCCTTTCTCTTACCTACTTCTGTCATCTGCCTTCTCACCCATCCTAAAAATGTTTCTGGCCCAGCAAATATTACTTTCCATGCCCAACCCTCCTAATCAATACACTGAATATGGCTCTTAACTTTTCTGTTTTGAACTTAGACTGCCTTGTCCTGTGTGGTTCAGTGCTCTCAATGACCTCTCCCTCCTGGCAGAGAAAGCTTTTTGAGTTTACCAGAGTTTACAAAAAGAAATAAACATACTCTGTAAACTTTGGCTGGAATTGGCTGTGGTGATGGTCTGTGGACATTTTGCAAAGCTTTAGGAAGTAGGAAGCTCAAGCAACACTCAACAACAAGATTCTTAGGGATTTTATTTAAACTTTAGTAACTGAAATATTGCATTCTATAGGAAGTGCACATCAATATTTGTACTTGGTAGCTTACCCTTGCCTAAAGTATTCTGCTTTATCACTGTAGCTGCTTTAAAGAGTGCAGCACTAACAAACAAAGTATGCCTCATTTTGTTCCTCGATTTTTAAATGATTTTAGGACCAGATTTGGAATTCAGCATGCACGATGGGACAATCAGAGACCTTGCTTTCATGGAAGGCCCAGAAAGTGGTGGTGCTATTTTAATAAGTGCTGGAGCAGGGGACTGCAATATTTACACAACAGATTGTCAGCGAGGTCAAGGCCTGCATGCCCTGAGTGGGCACACCGGTATGTGTATTGTGGCTTCTCTCACACTTTCTGAGCCTGTATTAGGTTCTAATAAAGTTGTTGGCTTATTTTGGGGATGTTTTTTGAATTCTTTTTTTCTTTCAAGCAAGTTTTTTTTTCCTCTCCAGATTGCTTTTGAGGTATTTTGAGGGGTGGTGGGGAGTGTTTGTTTTTACATATGTTGGCTGTTAATTTAATAGACAGAGTGCACACCTCATTCCAGAGAAGATGCAAAGCTGGTATTGCCTTACACTGGTGTGTTAGATCATGCAACATGCAGCTTCTCCACAGGATGGTTAAATCTCTGAAAGCAAAAATATAATCTGAACTGTGGTATTTCACTGTTTGATTAATGATGGTTAATCAAACTAATAAGTCTTCTTGTTCACAGGTCATATTTTAGCACTTTATACGTGGAGTGGCTGGATGATTGCATCTGGATCCCAAGACAAGACTGTAAGATTTTGGGATTTAAGAGTGCCAAGCTGTGTTCGTGTTGTGGGAACAACGTTTCATGGAACAGGCAAGAGTTGCTATCATGCTTCTGAACATTCTTGCATAAAAATAGACTTTGAAGATGTCAAGGTACTACAGGCAGAATGTAATGGGGGTTGTGCCACAGACTGGAGCCTTGGCTTTAAAAGAAAGAAGCTGTGAGGAATCTTTACCTTTGTTTTGTTTGTTTGTTTTTAAAGTAACATTTCCTTTCAGAAGTTAAGTAGTGTTTTTGCCTCTGACTTTCAAACAGACACTTCCAAGTACATTCAGATAAAACACTATAACTGAAATTCTTGAGACATTAGTACCAGGGTACAGAACAAACTGTAAG
>JAWWLV010000005.1:21091037-21206530 GCA_035041135.1 Platyrinchus mystaceus | reverse complement strand
TTCCAAGTACATTCAGATAAAACACTATAACTGAAATTCTTGAGACATTAGTACCAGGGTACAGAACAAACTGTAAGGTGTGACCGTGTGGGTTTTCCTCCTCCTGCAGGCAGTGCTGTAGCCTCAGTAGCTGTTGATCCCAGCGGGCGACTCCTGGCTACAGGCCAGGAGGACTCGAGCTGTATGCTGTACGACATCCGGGGAGGTCGGATGGTGCAGAGCTACCACCCCCACTCCAGCGACGTTCGCTCCGTTCGCTTCTCCCCAGGGGCTCACTACTTGCTCACGGGGTCCTACGATATGAAGATCAAGGTGACAGACTTGCAAGGTAAAGAGCTGCAAAGGATCATAGGCTCCTTTTCCATTCGGTGCTTTTAATGTTGAAGTTGAGATCTGAGTTCAAAGATCAGGTTATACTTTAAAAGGGGAGAAAAATAGTAGAGCTTTGAAGGGTTTGATGTGCATATATGTATATGTGATTGTGTCTTTTGGCAATTGGCTAGTTGTGTTGCTAAAAGTGCAGGCTATGACCTGAATCTTGTTTTGGGATGGTGGTCTGTTTACAGTAAAAAAAAATTAACACTGTTTCCTAGTGAGGTGGCCATTGCTTTCAGATAGCATTCATAAAATTGACACTTTAAAAAAGTTTATATTTTTTATTGGAAAGAATTAAGAAGAGAGTCTATCAGGTATATCTTGTTGACTTGATTTTCTTGGTCCATTAAATTTTAATCACCTTCTGTGAAAACAAGGTCTGCCTTTTTAAGTTGTACTGTGTCCATTAACACATAAAAACTGAAACACTGGGGCCCTGTATTATGCTGTGCGTATGTGAAAGGGGTGGGGGTCAAGTGCTTCATAAGATGAAATACAGATGTGAAATACATCTTAACTAAACAAACAGGTAAGAAAAAAAACCAAAAAAAACCACCCAAAGAGCTGGGGTATAAATTCATGAAATGACTAATGATTTCTTTTCCTCTGCCACAGGGGACCTCACAAAGCAGCTTCCTCTAATGGTGGTAGGAGAGCACAAGGACAAAGTTATCCAGTGCAGGTGGCACACACAAGACCTTTCCTTCTTGTCCTCATCTGCAGACAGGACTGTAACCCTTTGGACCTACAATGGGTAGAGTGCAAACAAAGGCAACCTATGCAGCTAAAGCACAGAGACCTGAGACTACAGAACTGTCCAAACAAGTAATAATAATGAGGCATTGAGAGCAGCAGTTGAGCAGGAGAGTGTCTTATCAAGAAGAGGGGCACTTGTCACTGATTTTTCTGGTTTCTAGGAGGTCTTGGTGTTTTTAGTATATTCTTTTGCAGTGCTTCCAGTCTTCCATGTTGAACTCATGCTGCTGTGACCTATTGTAGTCTTGTTGCCAAAGTCTATGAGGAGAACTCTTATGTTGTTGATGTGCACTCAGAGTAACATGAATGACGTGTTTACGGTTTGGTATTAATTGCATTCCTTGGTCTTTGCCTCGAGAATTTTGTATAGAACTTAAGTTGAACAACACTTTAATCAAGTCTGTATGTAACTAGTTACACACACACACACACACGTAAAACTTCCACTGTTCTTTCAGGTTTATTGTATCCATCACTCCTCAACAAGAGATCAAACTTTATAACATCTCCACAATTTCAGTGTTTTTAGTAAAAACATCTGAACTTTAAAGGCTGACTAGGCAGTAACCACATCTTGATTATGGTCCATTATATAGTGTGGGGCTTCTTCTTTCTTTTCATCTAACCTGGAAAAATGTTGCTGTTTTTACTACATGACATTGTTTTGAACAAGCTAACATGTTGGAGGGGGAAAAAGTAAAATATTGACTTTTTTCAGTAGAAACATGTAATATTTTACTTTTTGAATGCAACAGAATACCTCTGTGTATAATGTACTGTAGAAAAGAGTGGATTGGCAGCAGTTGTCACAGTGAGCTTAATGGCTATCAATTTTTCAAGTAAAAGGGATACCATTAATGCTATAATAGAAACCAGCATGGCTTAAAATGCTATGTCTGCATGATAATTTAAGAATTGTTTAAATTCCCAGTTCAGAAGCTTATCTGAATTTTATTTCTTGCACTGTTTATGTATGGGAAACTGCAGTTTTATTTCTACAAAACTTTAGATTCTAATGTTTATGTATTGTTATATTTTCATATTGTACAGTTCCTTTTACTTTTTAAAATATAAACCTTAAACTTTGGGTTATTTATTTATTTGAACTTCAGTTAAGTTTTGGATTCTCTTGGTTACTAAATTATATGTGCACTGTAGCAAGCATTTTTAACTATCGTATAAAAGTGGAAAGGTAAATATAGAAGTGTATCTGTGCTATAATCTCAATAAAGACCTCCAACACCTGCATCTGTTTTGTCTGTTATTTTGGATTCTTAGTTCATAATTATTTGATGCAACTGTGATACAGAGTTAGACATATGACTTAGTAAGCCAGAACTATAAAATACACAAGAGTTTTGATAATACTTCCCTATATTTGAATTTTTAATGTGATAATAATACAGCTGCAGATCTTGTTTATTTTTCTGTATTTGATATATAATGCTGCTTTGGAGGAAAATAGCATTCCTCTAGTTGTTTATCTGTAGATAAAGCTGGCAGACTTACCTTAATTAATACTACAACTATGTAAATAATGTCTTCCTGACAATTTTATTCCAGCTTGGGTCTTTACAGAGCAGATGTAGATTTACATCCCTTGTTTTACATCACAGCGTCTTGTGCCTGAGCTTGCATTTAGGGAAGGTAAGTCCCCCTTTACGTCCCTCTGGGCCTGGAGGCCATTCAAAACAACCGACAATCCCTCTCCCGGCGGAGAGGGGCGGGGACGAGGCCGGTGGGAGTTGCTGTGAGGCGGCGGGGCGGGCCGGGGCCGGAGCCGGGCGGGCGCGGGGCGGGCCCTGAGCTCGAGGCGGCGCTTGAGGGCCGGGCGGCGCCTCGGCGGCCGCTGCTCGGCGGCCGTTCCTGGGGCGGAGCGGCCGCCCCCGGGCCCGGGGAGCCGCAGGGCCGGGAGGAGCCGGGAGGAGCGCGGCTGTGGGGCGGCCCCGGGCCGGGTAAACACGCCGAGATTCCTGCGGCCCTTCAGGTACCGCGGGCGGGGCGGGCCCAGGGCCTGCGCCGGGTGCGGGCCCGGGCGAGGGGCGGGAGGGCCGCTCGTCTCGGCGGAGCGCGGTGTCGGTGCCGAGATAAAGGAGGTCGGCGCGGGGCAGGAGCGGCCGTGGATCCGCTCTGTGGTGCTGTCCGCCCTACAGCGCTCGGCGGACGGCGGCGCCGGCCTGTGCGGGGCCGGGGCCAGGCGGAGCCGCCCCGAGGGCACCGGGCCGTGGGTCCAGCCCGGGCAGGGCAGGGGTGTCCCTGAAGGGCTGGCCAGCCTTGATTTTTGTTCTGCGGGACGGGCGTGCTGGAGCCTTTGTGGAAAAATAACGTGAAAGGTCAGCGAGCGGGAGTGCGTGCGGTGGCAGTAATTCCCCAGGGACGAGCTGCTCTGCGCCCTTAGAAGCGGGAGCGCCGGGGGAGCGCGGTGTGTCGCTCTCCGGCAGGGGACAAAGGATGGAGCGGCACGGAGGTGGTGTGGCCATGCTCCGTTTGAAACAATGCCGCCGACGGGAACTAAGCCAGAGGAATGATCTAAAAGGTGGCCGACCAAAAGCTGAACTTTGCTCTTTGAAATCGAAAATACGTATCACTTTTCACGTCTCCGCGTGTGCTAACGAAGTAAAACCTGTAAGTGCTTTTACATGTGTGACTAAAGTCACTCAAACTCCACCTAAACGTCAAATGACATCAACTGAAACGCTACCTTTCCCCCTCCTTGAAAGAAAACAATATAAATATAGGTTACGAGGGATGGGAGGTCAGGGGAGACTCCACCTTTGTACCCTGGGACTCTCGACAAGGCTGTGCTTATCTCTTCCCCTGTAGGGAATGCCTGTTGAGTAAGGCCCGAACACTCGGCCGTACCAAGTGCTTCCTCGGGGAACTCAGCCAGTTTGTGTTCGTAATCGTGCTTTTAGCACTAGATAGTCAGCTCCCAATGTCATGTATTTGTTGAGAGCTGTACTATTCATATTTTTGTGTTCCCGCGCTCCTGCAGACACTGTATTTAGTGCCAGCAATCCCACAAGAGCCTGTGTTTCTGTTGCTCAGCAAATAACACTGTTTTGCACCTGAGAGTTAGTGAGTGAGACTGGGCTTGTGATCTGGCCATGAATCCTGGAGGAGTTCCACACAGGTTTATTGTATTTAGCAGTACTGAACTCCGTGTTACACGTGCTGATGTCTGTGGTCAGTTGTATTGATCCAGTCGTGTAGTACAGTTTAATTGTTGCATATTATTGCTGACAATTTCCTTGGGGGGGGGAAGGAAGTGAAGTTTAACCTGCTTAATGGAGAATTTAGTTCTTAAACAGCACCAGAGAATACTTCTTTTGTCTAGGATGGTTGCATTTCTTTTTTCATACAGCGTGTTACACCCTGACCTAAATTTGTGAATTTCTTGTTGCATTCAGTGATACAGGATGCTGTTTCCTCTGGTGTTGTGTGCAGTTATGCTGATAGGGAGCGGTAAAGTTCAAGAAGATGAATGGATTGACCCCACGGATATGCTCAATTATGATGCAGCATCAGGAACAATGAGAAGACCTTACAAGGTAGAAAAAGGAAGGGTGTATGAATACACACACGTCTCTCCCAAACAGTCCTTCAGCCACATGCTGTTGAATGATTGCTCTTAAGTGGTGACAGTAGATGATAGAACTATGATATTTTTAAGGTCTTGTTATGTTGTATTTGAATCCATACACAGAGAAGTCTTTTGTGTCCATGGTTAAAATTGCAAGGAAAAAAATAGTGATCTATGTTATTGTAGTTAGCTCAGGACCTTTTCCTGTTGGGTTTCTGTTGCACACTGATCCAGTCACAGCAGCCAGGCTTTTTGTCTTTTCGCAGGTGGTGCTTGATTTATGCAGGTTGTGGCACCACGAGTTACTGCTCTGAGAAGTACTGGGTTCAGCAGCTCTTGCTAGTTTCTCAAGTATAGTATTAAATATCTTGAAAATCAAGTCCCTGCCTGATAAAAATTGGAGGAGTTAATGGTTGCAGTTTATGTTAATTAACCAGTTTCACGGCAATATGGTAATAAAGCCCATTTCTTGTGTGAGTGTACTGTGAAAGTCACAAAGTGTTTTGTAATGCCGGGCATCAGTTTTCAGAAGGAAGATCAGAACAGGGGTCGAGTGCTGTACTGTTAGTGATTCGTGAACATTTAGGAGAAGATGAAGTAGGAAAAAAACTAGTTTTAACAAGATGAAGCTTCTCTCAGTTGTCTTGTGTGAGGGATGGACTCTCCATGGATGCATGTTGTTAATCTGGTACTTATGTGCACACATGGCTCTGTAAACTGTGGTTGGTTGCATGGGCGACTTTGATTTTTTTCATTAATCAGCTTTCAAGTTCGAATGATACCATTTAAACACTTCAGAATGTAATTTTCTGAAGTTAAAAAATGCAGACTGCATCTCCACAGCATTCCTCATCAGCCACCACCTGCCTCAGGTCCACCTGATAGTCATTAGCATACCTAAAATTCAGCAGCAAGCTTTGGAGTCTTTAATCTTGGAGCCCAACTGCTCCAGCTTTTATAAAAAGTAGTTTTACTGTTGTCTCCTACAAAAATAGAACTTCTCATCTTAGAGGAAAAAAATGCCTGCTTTGGGTTAATCCATATTTTCAGGATTTCTTTTCTGCTCTGCAGTGAGTTTTTCGGTAGGCAGTCTGTGGGGGCCATCCAAGTCCTCAAGACCAGACTTGGTTTCAGCATGAGTTCACTGATTTGTGCACTGTTGTGCTTCCTTTTGGAGAATTGCCTCACTGTGCACTCCTGGTTGTGTAGAAGCAGCACTGCTAAAACTGGGTCTGAGTAATTACCAGAAAACACAGAGTGTTCTGGAGCAAAGAGGGAATGTGAAAGGAAAGGCATGCATCCAGAATGGGGGGTTGTGTTTACTTGCAGTCTGGCTGGCTGTGTGGCCAGCTGGGCTGGGAATTTGTCTGGCTGGAAGCTGCCCCTTTGCTTGCTGAGTCAGTTTTTAGCCAGTCCAGTTATCTAATCTGATGCTCTGTGTGGCTCACCAACACTCGAAGGAGGGGAAAGGGCAGGTGGGGAAGGACAGACCTCACCTTTTGAAGGCAACAGGCATTTACACAAACTTAAAGCAGTTGTCCATGTCGAGCCTAAAATAGCAGAGGGGCAGCTGGAACATCATTGGGAGAGTGTTAGCAGAAAAGGTCACTCAGATTTTAGCTCCTTTGCTCCTTTTAAAGGGATCTGACTATAGAAGTGTAACAGGGCATGTTTGATCAAATTATCAGATTCTAAAAATAAGTGGTTTTCTTCTGCAATTTTAGGCAAACTATCATGACTCTGAGGATAAGACTGTGGATACCATCAGTACTGAAATCTCACCGAGTTGTTCCAGGACAATAGATTCCTTGCAACAGAAGGTTTGTTACAGAATTCCACAATATTTTCCAGTCTTTAATAGTTTGTGCTTTCTGACAATGCTTTTTCTGGATAGTACAGGACAGGGGCATCGCTGGCATAATTTATGAGAGACTATGCTTTACATAGGGGGAACCTCTTTATTCAGAGGAGAGACTGGAAGTGGTCTGAATTCAATTCCAAATTGTTGCTCTCCTTCCAAGGTCTGTTTCCTAAAATATTTTACCATGCTGCCAAAAGCCAAGGAACATGTCCTGTTGTTTTCAAGTTGTCCAGTACTGGCCAGTCCCATGGAAAGCAGCATCTTCAGTAACTGCATGTGCTTTTTATCTGGCATACTAATCACAGGATCATTGCTAAACTAAAGAAGTGTACCCCTGTTGATCCTGAGTTTAATGTGTTGGTAGGGTTTTTTTCTCTTGTGAATGAGCTGGTCTGAGCAAAGTGAATAAAGGTGTCTTTTGCACGATTGCAGATTGCAGAATGTGAGAAGCGGAATGCCAAGTCACAGGAAAGCCGTAGCTTTTATATTTTTAAGCGATACTTGAATAAGATTTTAAATGAAGCTGGAAAACTTGGCCTTGTAAGTATTTGAACAGTCATTTAAAAAAATAATTAGAATTCATATTACTACTTTATATGGTTTTCACAGTTATCGAGTATTGATTAATTATTCTGGGGTACTTAGAATTAAAATGAAGGGAACTGAATGGCATGGGAAAAGGTGATAGAAGTCTGTGCATCCAGTACTGCTCAGGAGACACAGCTGCCATTTGATATGAGAAGCATCCAGAGGAAGGCTGTGTGAATTCAATGTATCTAAATATCTGTTGCTGGGATGCAGCTACAGGAGTACCTTGTTCAGTTCACCTTAATGGTTGTTAAACTGGAGTGGCTGCATGGTACTTAGTTGTTAGGTGGGCTCTTTATTATATTGTCTTTGGAGATTTGTTTTTTTCTATTCAGAGGTAGAATAAAGAACATTATATTTAGCAACGCAAAATTTATTTTTTCAGTATTTAATAGCTTCTATCCATATTATCCAGCTGTGATCAGGGCACACATAGCATGTATGTCGTTATTACTTGTTAATGAGCCGTGGTTCTAAAGTTTTAATAACAGGTGAGATAATTCATTTCTGTTAGTTTATTGCTGTAGAAGGAGTACAATCCAGTTGAACTCGAGTATCATTTAGTTTAGAAGAATGAACAGAAAGGATACAGAATCATAGTTTTGTCCTGTGTTTTCATCCTGCAGTCTGTTTCTGAAAGGTTCTGGTACAGCATGAAGGGTGTACAGTCAGGTTTTTGCTGAGGGATGCACTTCTGTTTCCAGAGAAGCAGCTTTTAACGTTACTTTGCTTTGCTTTTAATTCAGCCTGAGGAAAACGTGGGCCAAGTCCACTACGACGCTGAGATCATCCTTACAAAACAGACATATTTGGAGATCCTGAGGTTTCTCAATGAGGAAACTTGGCAGCCAGGTGCCATGGATGATGCACTGAGTGATATTTTGATCAATTTTAAGCACCATGATTATCAAGCTTGGCACTGGAGATTTGAAGACACTTTTGGAATTGACCTCTATCATTTGTTTTTGGTAAGAGAATAAAGGGGTTTTGTTGTTTTTGATTGCTGTTTCCTCCAGTTTCTCTGGGCAGGTCCAGTCAGTGAATATAACCATTTTAACTCCACGTGTAAAGCAGTTCTTTCCATCATACTTTCAGTGAGTCATGGGTTTTTTTCATGGTTGCTGAAGGAAGAGGGGATGTATCATTTTAAGTAAGAATTTAAGTTTTTTATTCCTGGGGTCATCTTTTCTTATTGTAGGTTTGTGGGGTTTTTTTCTGTTATGCTTCTTTTTCTCTTGTCTTTTATATCTGTGCTGCCTGACTCATTAGGCTCTAGCACTTCCTTATCACTAGAACTGACACTTTGTGCATTACAGATTTTCTAGGTTTGTCTCTTGTTCAAGTAGATGCTGAAGTTGTTGGCTTCTGCAGAAGGTGGAATATATTTATAGAGGCTCTTGCGAATTTTATGGAAAAAATTGCGTAGTGTCGGAGAGGAGAGCATGACTATGGAATTATGAAGTGCTAAGCTGAGGATCTCTGATAAGCTGAAGCTCTCTGAATAAATCTTTACAATTCAGAATATGCTAATGTTTTGTGCTGGCATAATCTGGAAAGGAGCCTGTCTAGATTTGAGGGGTCCATGGAAGCCAAATCACAAAAGGAAGCTGTCAGTGGCGTAACCTCACTGCTTGGGGTCCTCGGGTGGAAGGAGTCTGTAAAGTGCTTCTCTGAAGTCTTGCAGCTGCTACCCAACCTGTACCTTTGTCTCTTAACCAAAGTGCAGGACTTGGCAGCAGTTGTGGTGGGGTTCATACCAGGCACATACTACTCAAGCAGTGACTGACACCAATTTTATAATTTAAAAGTGTGGTAGGTAACGTGATAAACATCGTAAGGAAGAAATAACTAAATATCACAAGAAAGAAATGAGCAACTGCCGCGTAAGGCCGTGATAGGAATGACTAGTAATGCCATGAAACTTCTGCCTTGTACTGCACAGATGTGCTGTGAAAGCAAGGGAAAACTGTGTAAATGACACTAGCAACAGCAAAAGTTGGAAGTTTGTTCATGTGTACTGGCAGTGAGCTTGGCAAATTCCAAATCTGGATCATAATTTTTTCCTCTTTTCTTTTTCAGCTGCTCCTGTGCTTAGTGTGCATTGTAACTGTAGTAGCTACAGAGCTCTGGACACGGATTCTTTTGTTTGTTCAGCTGAAACGTCTTTTATTGATAAGTTTTTTCATCAGTTTTGCATGGAATTGGCTTTATTTGTATAAGGTAAGTTCCATAATCTTCATGTCTTTCAGGCTTAAAATTTTAGAGTTATGAGGGAGTTAAGGTTATTTAGTGCCTTTAGTTAGTTTACATAAAGCTTTTAATTAACCACAAAATAAATAAAGGGATTAACATTCTGTTTTGCATGCTGATGGGTGTGTTAGGCTTAAAGAACAAAAGAAACTCTGAGAACTCTATCCTGCAGTAGAGGTGCACAAAATTCATAGAGTACTAGAACTCTAATTTCACTGTGTGGGCAAGACAGATGTGACCTTTGACTAAAGCAGATTGGTAGAAAAATTATATGAAAATAAATATAAATATATTGTGAGGAGTTTTTTCTTTCTGAAGGTTCCCTGTGTTTGAATTGCCAAAGGACTAAACTCCAGTATTCAAAGATACAAGTTCAAGGCAAAAGTATCAGACTCCATTTGGAGGATAACTCAGAGGTAGCCATCATCATGGGTGTTGTCCATTCCCAGGAGGTTCTTAGAGTTGAACTCCATTAAATTGTTTAGTTAGCAAACTTTTCTTGATATATATTTACACAGGGAGTTCCCATTACAGGGGGGTATAATGGGGGAATTATTGACATGGAGAATTATCCCAAGCCGGCTGAGAGCACCCAGGGATGGCTGAGGTGCTGCAGGGATGCAGGATCTGTTGGTTTCACTCGTCCTTGTGTTCCCTCAGTTGGCCTTTGCACAGCACCAAGCAGAAATTGCGAAAATGGGGCAGTTTGACAACGTCTGTGCGGAGAAGTTGGACTGGCGAGAAAGTCTTTTTGGTAACTACTTGTTTTGTTATTTTGTAATGATATTTAAGATCACAGAATACTCACTAGTAGTATCCAAAGATAGTCACATATCTTCATGAGTAGTACACTGAATTTTCTTCAATACACGATTATGTGGTTTTACCATTTTTCCATTCCATTAGACTTTTCTAGGCTTTTGGAGGAGAACTGAGCACAAAACTGTGCTTGGAGCATGTCGTGGTGTTCTCTTTCTTTTAACTTACCCGTGTTTCCCCAGTTCCCCTCCCCAGAACCATTCAGTGCCATTTACCAAAGACAGGTGGGCAGAGCTCATGAAAAGGGTTTTTTATTTTTCATCTGCCAGGCCTGTGAGTACAATGGACTTGAGGAATTAGATCTGTAACTGCTTACTCGAGTGTTACTGTTTTACAGAGAAAGCTGATTTTTTTTATTAGCTGTTATTAGTATCCTGTGCTATAGCAGGTGGATGACTGGTGGCAGCTCTTAAGGACTGCTTGTTATGGACTTCCCTTTGTAATTTATTGACTCTGATTATTCTGTTTATGACAAATTTCAATGATTCGTGTTCTGACTGCAGTAAAACCAAACCACAGAAACACTGGTGTTGTAAACAACTTGTTTATAATGTAGAATTTCCCTTAAGAAGTGAGACTTTCTGCTTGTGAATAAAATAGACCCTTGAAATCTAGCAAGCAAAACAGATGATTTTAATCTCATCTGCAGACTGGCAGATGAGTAATAAGACTGGGAATGGCACTGTTTCAGTAGCTGTGGAAACACTGTGCTAGAAAATGGTTCTCACAGATGAGACTTTTTTCCCTGAGGCTTCTAGGGAACAAGTTCATCAAATAAAGAGAACTTTCTTGACTCTGCCTTGGAGAACTTCAGGTTCTTTTTTCTTTCTGGCCTTCCCTCTCCTTCCTGCATCCCCATGACTGGATAAACTACACTGCCAAGCTGATCTCAGAATTGTAAAAATTAACCTGAGCTTTGAACCGCATCTAGAAGAGTTCCCTTCCATCTCTAATTGAAATGCTACTTTGTCTTATACTGCTGTGCCATAAAATATATTTTTAAGAAGTTGTAAAAATATGTCTCTGCTTTGACAGAATGGCTTAGAAGTACCTGGACATTACAGGACGATCCCTGTCAGAAGTACTATGAAACTCTACTTGTAAATCCTATTTTGCTGGTTCCACCAACAAAGGTACATGCCGGGTCCCAAGGGACTGTTCACCTTGATGTTTGTTGTTTGTGTGACAACACTGTTTTTCTATTTGTATTTTTCTAGGCCTTGGCAATTACTTTCACCAACTTTGTAACTGAGCCTTTGAAGCACGTAGGACAAGGTATTGGTGAATTCATCAAAGCACTAATGAAGGAGATTCCGTTCGTTCTGCAGGTCCCAGTACTAATTATGATGGCTCTGGCTGTCCTGGTTTGTATACATTTATCTTACCTTTAAGAGCTCCGTTTTATTTTTTATATATAACTTTTATTTATATTTAGGTATTTTTTATTATTTATTTGTTATTTTTACTTAGCACAGATGAAATTACTTCTATAAGACAAATTTTTCTTGACCAAGGCTTCATAGTACAGATGGTTTAGCAATTAAAATAGCCGAGTTTGCATTCAAAACACAACTCCCCCCCTCTCCCCAAGTAGGTTAAATTAGCATTAAACTGCTTAAAATCTTAGACTCTATGACAGTTTATTGCAGCTTAGTTCCCATTTTTTCTTTGTGTCATTACACAGTGATGCATATAATTGGCATTTTGTACACAAAAGCATTGAGTTAAAACCTTTAGCATCTTTAATGTAGCACCAACAATGAACTGCACCCAGTTTGGCAGCTCCTTCAGTGTGGTCAGACTGCAGAAAACTTGAATTTTACTGCAGCCCTTCTGATCACCTGAGCTTTCCTTTCAGGGTCTTGTAGATGGCCTGACTTTGATATCCGTGTGAGAACCATAGGCTGCAAGTATGTGGTGTTTTGTTCAGTTTGGTTTTTTCCCTCCCTCAGGCTTTTTGCTACGGTGCAGGATCATCAGTGTCTGCATTAAGATACTTAACATCTTCTCAGAAGAAAAGTCTTCCTCCACCTGACAGTCCACAGGAGCAAATAGGCTTTGGGCAGTACGATGGGAGGCAATCAGAGGACTATTACTTGCAGAAGCCCCCGTATGTGTACAGAGGACACCAGGACAGAGGAGACGCCTCTGTGAGACCTCCCCTCACCGTGAGAGCAGGGAATGGCAGCAGGAATCCCAGCACGGCACATTCCAGCGATGAGCCGGATGCACACGTACAAGACTCTCACAAGTCAGAACCTAATGTAAGTCCTGGGGCTCTTTGAGCTGGGATTCAATTGAATAGATTTCAATGTCACCTGTTAAACACGCTTAAACAACAAGCTTAACCCAAATCCTGGGGAGAGAGGAGTTAAGGAATTACGTGTTTCCTGATAGAGCAGTTTGGTAGAGCTGTCTTGGACATGTTTCTTTCTGGAAAAATACTTTGCAATGGTTAATGGGCAGGAAACTGCTGAATTAAAACTCTTTATAGTAAAGACTTCAGTTTTGAGAGATCAGTACTTATGTCAGCCTGGGCATTCATGATTACCCCCAGGAGAAAGGGGTGGAAAAAGTGCTGACTTTTCTGTAAACGATAAAAATTTCAAAACAGATTTATACCCTACATTGTGCTTATTTACATGCTCTGTTTCCCCAGGCAAAAAAAATATACTACTCATGCTTTGGGTGAGCTCTGCCCCTTGAGCTGAGGTGCCCTTGAAGCAATAGATGCTGTCTCTTTAGATTAATTAGTAATTATTATTAATTTTTTTACAGAATAGGTTGTACACCGAGTCTGAAGTTCATAGATTAGAAACTGTCAAAGCTGAAAACTGTACTGAGGAACCTGCAGTTGAGCAGCAGAAACAGGAGACAGGCAAAGCAGAGAGAGAGGTTGGAGAAAACTGTGATCCCAATAAAAACCAAGAAGGGAAAAGCTCTGCGATGGAACAAGGGGAAGGGAAGGAAAAGAGCATTTTCCGCAACTCCCAGGAAGGAGACTAAGGAAGCCCCGAGCTCTGCTGTAAGTGTTGTCTAACCTTTAGTTGTCATGTACTTGTTAATTCTGCTCTAGTTCTCAAATGTCTAAAAGAGAACATCAGTAAGCTGTAAGGTGGGGTTGTAAAATCTGGGAGAGTAAGTATAGGTACTGTGTCTGGAATTTGAAATAAATGTGTTAAGTAAGATAATAATACACGTTTAAGTGGCCAAGAAAACAGGTTTGTGGGGTGTTGCTGCTTGTTGGAAATCAAGTTTGTGTAATAAGTTTCAGGTAAAATTATTTTCTCAGTGCTGGGGAAGCACTGATACTCTGAGGTAGCAAACACAAGCCTAGCCAGGTAACTGTCCAAAACCCTCAAGGAAGTTACTGATATTCCTGTAATTCACATAACACTAATCACAGCTCAGATAGACATCTCAGGTCTGTCTTTGGGTTTATAGTCTTTAAAATCAGTTGGCTGCTTGTCAGCTCAGTTTTAGGACAGCCTATTGATTTTCTCCTAGTTTAATGATTTGCAAAGTCAGAAGCTGATGTGTCAGATGGGTTTTAGGGCAATTCAAAGCTGAACAGGGAATAGGAAGCACTGAGCAAAAGCATCAAAGCTCAGGATGATAAACTGATTGGTGATTTTTTTTTTGAAGAACATTCTGACATTTCTCCTTATAAACAGAGGGATGAGTTTTAGTTTCAGTAGGATTCAGATTTCAGTGCCAGAAAAAGAGCTGCAAGAGTACATTTATAAATCTTTCAGTAACTGTAAAATAGTTTGAATTATGTGTCTGTTTATTCTTACATTGCCATTTCCCTCTGAAGCTAAAATTAACTGTAGGTTCTTCTCCAGGGGTACTATACTCCAATAAAAACAAGACATCATTTATAAATACTCAAAGTGAACAGTTTGCCACCTTTGGTGTTCAGATCAGTGGCTTCTAACTCAAGGTACCTACAGTTAAAACCAGGCACAGCCCACAGTTGCCCAGAACTGCCTCGGGACCAGGATCTACTGCAGGGAAAGTGAAGTTCCAGTGGCTGTTCCTCAGAACTATCCCAGCACAGCACAGCCTTAGCAAGAGCAGGAGTTGAGGTCAGGTAATAAGCAGCCTATGGGCATTTACAGCGTGTGACATTTGAAATGCAGGTACTGCAGGAACTCCACTGTGTCCCTGGGAGCTCCTGCCAAGTGCCCACCACCCCTGTCATTCCCTGGTGCATGGACATAAACCACACCAGCTGCAGAGCAGCATTTACTTGAAAATAAGTACTTTTTAAAAAAACTTCTCCTGCTAGTAAAACGGTGCTGAGTTAATGTAGGAAACGCTTAACTAAATATTACCAAAAAAAAAAATCATGTTTTGAAAAAAAATATTTTTTATTAAACAGAATTAAAACCAGGGTTTAATTTTTTTTTTATAGAAATGATTGTTTCTTCCAAACTGTGTTTCTGCAAAGACAGACTAACTCCTGAAGCTATTTCGCAATTTTTTATTTTTTAAAAAAAGTATAAAAGAAAACAGGACCTTTTTTTCAGGAGGTACAAAGCAGGGGGGGAAAAAATCAAGTTTTCTTTAAAAACAACATAAAAAATTTAGGTCTTACACTAGATTGAGACAGTAGTAGAATCCACACATGAGCATTGATAAATCTTGACAGAGAAAAAAATATTATTAATGTTGATAGGCTAGAGACAGTTAAGAGGGAGAGACAGTAATGGTATCTCAGAGACTGCTATAAAAGCAGCTGCCAACTGCGTGAGCAGGGGCAACTCTATAACTACGGGTCACTTGTGTGATGCTGCTGCGATTTCTATGGAAAATCATTAGAAAGGAGACAAAACTACTCACCGCAGTCATCTTTAAAAAGGCAAGTATGCTTTTTCAGCAAACAAAAATGATACCTAAGATGCTGCTGTACAGTACATTCCTCTGTGTGTGTCTTCAGCTAGAACTTGGTCCCTTTATAGTCGAGGGTAAATGGACTCTCTGTTCATCCATTCTCTTAGCTTGTGATCGTAAAATGAGGCTGAAAAAATCCTCATCTGGTACAGTGGATCCTTTTGCAGATGCTGGAGGAGCACATCTTTGATCATCCAGTCTGGAACCCTACAGACAGACCAAGAGATAAAGCTGCATTTTTACAGGAACAGATATAATAAATGAACAATATAAGTGAAAAAAAACTACTAAGAGCTTTTGTTTTCAGATTTAAAGCTATCATAGAGACTTTAATTTTTAAGTTTTGTTTCAAGCTAAACTTGTCAAATGAAGTCATTAAGAATGCAAGTTAAGCTAAAATGTCCATATGTATCTGAAAATACCCTCTGTCATATTGCAGAATGAGATTTAAGTGTCCTTAGTCCAGAAGAAGAATTTTACCATCAGTATGGCTTATTTTTAGTCTCCTATACCAGAAAATATGATTGTCTTCCTTTCCTTATACAGGGAGTAAAAAATGTTTCTGAATTTTGTATTTTGAGATGCTTATCAACTCATTTCATTAAATTCTTTTTGGTCTAACTGGTATATATACCATGCTCTAGTTGACAATCAGCCACCTCACCCACATATTGCTATGAACTATCATTTACACTAAACATAATGGGAATGATGACCACTGTTATCACCAAAACTTGAATACTAAATTCTTTCATTTCATTTCATAGGATTCCTGGTATATCAAGTGCCTTACACTTAAAACCATTTTAATACTCATTTTAATAGCCTCACTTGTTTTCCTTCACTTTTTAAGAATTTTTTCTAGACATAGTTGCCATGGTATACATTTTTGTTACTGGACACAGTTACCATAGTGTATATATACCAAAATTACACTTACTGGTCACTGGATAATTAAAAATCAAAACAAGAAACAGAAATTGTAAAAGAACCCCAAAACTTGGCAAAGATATCCTAATATTTTGTTCTGTTATGTTCTTCCTTATCTGCTGAATCAATATGTATCTTAAATCACATGGTAACCAAGAAACTCAATAGCAGGAGGCACAAAGCACATCCGCAGAGATTCAGAAGCTGAAGAACTGTTGTTAAGCACTGACCTGGCATTTTATCAGTATGTCAAAGAAGTCGTCGTCCAGCTCCCTGCTGCTGCTGCCCAGGCGGTGCCCCAGCGGGGCGCGGCTGTCGCGCTGGGGGAGGCGCAGCCCGGGCAGGTTGCTCAGACTGGCGCGCTGGTCGTCCAGCCGGCGGCTCTGCGAGCTCGCCAGGAGGTCCAGAAACTCATCGGTGTGTGGGGACACCACAGAAGTGGAAAAGGCTGGGGAGCAGGAAGAAAACAAGTTAGCCCAGAAATAAGTTCCTTTCTGTAGCGAGTCATGCATGCAGATACATTTTGAAAATGGTATTTGGCAGAAACTCAAGTCAGAAACAGATTTACTTCAAAAAAAATTACATTTTCGCATTGTTTTAGGTGGAGTAGAGGATTTTGCCACTGAAGCAGCTGGGAGTCTGTTCTTTTCCTGGAAGTAGCACCTCTGGTCATCCATTCTGTTACTCTGGAACCGACTCAGCAGATCAAAGAACCCTTCATCTGCCATTGTCTCTCGACTGCTTTTCTGAAAAGGAGAAAAGATTTAGGGGTATTTTGAATTTAAGAGTACCTAAAGCTGGGACAACTGCTTCAGAGTTTAGTCCAGTCCTGTTTCATATTTGTGTATCTGAAACTGGTTAAAATCAAATTTTTTAGTCAGCCCTTTCTGTAGACAGAGATTTATCATAAGAGGAGATATAACAATATGGCAGCATTTTTGGAGAGTAAAATATATTAGAAACATTTCATTCTCTCAAGTGGAAAGAAACAGTGCTTTGATCATGGCACAACTGGAGTTATTCCTCCTCAGCCATTAATCCACCAAAACCCCAAATGCCCATGAGAGAAGAAAAGCATCAAGAACAGCAATGAACAGTTTCCATTGTCTCCTCAGGTCTATGATCAAATGCCGTTTATTTTTAACTGAGTTCTGTCAAGAGTGCAATAATCTAAAATGTCCAAAATATCTTCCACTGCCTGAATCAGAAAAACTAGATTTTGTTAAGTTTAGAGAAACAGTGTCTAGAAGAGATTTAGAAACAGAATGTGTGGGTAAGCTGAGCTCTAACTTTAGAAAATCCATGAGGAATACAATGGTTTCAATGACAGGAAAGCTTAAAGCTGGCACCACCCATGAGACAGCTGTAGAATGGCAGACTGTGCACGTTTACAGAGCCACAGTGTGTAAATGAAGTTAAAGTGAAATGGACAGTTGCAGGAATGTGTTTTCCATAATTCTGATCAGACAGAGATGAGTAAAAGCGATGATCTCCACAGCTCACCAGACCTACCCTCTGGGAGTTGGGAAGTCGATGATCAATAGAATTACTGGCATCCTGCAAAACTTTGGAAGTGGTGCTGCTTTTGTACTTTTTGCCTTTTAGTCGATTTACAAAATGCAGTTTTGCTGAAGGTTTGGCAAGCAGTGGTTTCTGTTTAGCAAGAATCTCACTGTTCCAGTTCTGAACCTAAGAAAACAAGAGTTATGAAATTAAGCCTTCAGATTTTAATTACCTGTACTGTTACCTCTTACTTGCTGCTGCTTTTCCTCCCCAAAATGAAGCAGCTTTATTTTGTTCATCCAACCACAGGATGTTAAAACTTTGGGTTTGGTTCTGTTACTTGACGTGGGATTAGTGAGCTCTTGTTGGCTGAGGCAGGTTATTGCTGTTACTGATCAGTCTGAGAACTGAACTGTTGTGTGACTGATGGATTAAAATGTGATCAAATAGTGCATTTAATTAAACACACTGAAGTTGTCCTTGCTGACTGCAGTGCAGGAAAAGCAGTTATAATGTAAATGCTGAACTGCAGACACAGCTGGTATTTTCCACCTGATATTCTTAAAACTGGAAAGAAAAAAATTAAAAGACCCCATATTACAAAGCGTTAGAGCAAAACAAACCCTTATACAAACCCAGATACTCAACAAGCCTTCCCTGAAGTCGTTCATATACACAAACTTCTCAGTAAAGATTGAAAAGGAAGAGGGAGAACAGTGTCAGCATGAGCAAACAGGAATGACCATCTTGTTTCATTAAAGATCAGAATGGAGAGCTTTGTCAACCTGTCAGATTTTCCCTAAAATATCTTCTAAAATAAATAGAATTATCCACAACTGACAGACTATTATAACTGAATAAAAACAAAACAAAAACCTTTTCTTTCTTGATTAAACATCACAAAGCATGAACACAGTCACAAATCTTCCAGCAACAGTGCCTACCCCAGTGGATTGCCTTTTCAGGCTTCCTGAGCACCAGCACACAGACTGAGACTCTGAGAAGATGGCATCCTGTCCAGTGAAACCCTAATGCTCCTGTCATGCATTGTTCCAGATACCATTCATGGAATGAATTTTCAGAATCTACTCACTAAGTACCTTGAAGAAAGTCCTTTATGAAGTGCTAAACTGCAATAGTAGATTAAAGCCAAAAATCTACAGGAAACTGTATTTAGGGCACAGACTATCAGAGGATACACATTTTAAAAGTGATCCCAGATAAACAGATTCAGAGAGTAAGAAAACACACCTGATGGTGGCCAAAAGCTTAGAGATTCCCTGCATAGGCCTCACCCTGGACTAAACATAGTCTTTCTCAATCAGTACCCAAGGAGATTTGTGAGCATCAGCACTGACTTCAGCTGTACCCACTCTCCACATGCTTTGAGATTTTATTGCCTGTTTGATCAACATGATGAGAGGCTTTGCCTCACTTGAGGAGAAGGGAATTAGATATCCCAGTTGGGAGGGAAAAATATCAATTTCAGTCATTCATGAAGAACTGCCAGCCCACTATTAAAAGGCAGATAGAACTGAAGGGAAGCTCTCATAGAGTGACATAAGGATTTTAATCAGGGACTCCTGTCTCCAAGAGATTTCTCTGAGCCCAGGGGGAAGTTGCTTTGCCTATCTGTGACTCAGGTGCAGCATTTCTGCAATAGCACCCTTACTCAAGATGGATATTGAAGCTCCTGATGGCTGGCAAGTTGGTTGAAATCCCAAAGGGAAAAAACCCATATATTTTAAGTGCCTATAAAATGACTGTAGCCAAAGAAAAAATGTTCAGAACAGCTGAACTAAAGCTTAGAAATTTTACTCTGAATCACTTTCATGCTGCAACCTCAAACCATCTCTATAAAGATATGAAAGGAACTCCTTTGATGCACCTACAGGACCCCATTCTTTCTTATTTGTGCAGTGAATAAAGCAAGCTTCCCACAAGCCATTACAGCCATTATCTGTGTCACACTCCACACCCACACAACAAAAGTATTATTTGTTAGTGTGGTTAGACCTGCTGTTATGTAACTCGTCAGATCAACTAAATGGGGAGGCACGTGGCACATCAGCAAACCCTGAGCAATGTTTCACTGCAATCTGAGCAGAGGAACAGAAGCAGAGTGCCAACCTTTTCTGGGGTTAATTTCATAAGTTCCATGTTCTCCATGCTGTGACGGCGTCCTGCTCTCGGCCTGGTACCTTCAAGAGAGAATCACGTTCATCTTTTTATCATCAAAATTTATGGTGATTTATCATCAAAGCTGTGTCTGTACTCATCTAAGGTACAAGGTACAGCAATTCTGACTTCCAAAACAGTGCAGTTAAATAGATCAGCAGAGAATAACTAACCGCTAGTACAAGCAGCCTAAAAAACCCACCCAAATCTTAAGCTACCTAAGCTGCTTTCATAGGACATGAGAGAAGGACCATGGATCTTTGAACAGAGGAACAGCAAATGGACTGTGTTCTGCTGTAACCCCAGTGTTGCTAAGATGGAATGAAAAGACAGAATTTAACAGCAAATAGATACATCTCCCACATTAAAAAAGGGGGGGAGAAGACCCACAATTAGAAGCACCATGTGAAGAAACTAAGCAAGTAACCAGTGATTCACAATGTAAATCCTCCAGAAAAGGCAGTGCTGAAGGGGCCCAATACTGCAAAAAAAGCTGCCTTTTGCTGGTAGGGGAGAAAACCAAGCAAACCTGCACACCAACGTGGTCAGTAAAGAACACTACACTCTTTCTGAAGACTTTGTTTGAAAGTATTGTAGAAAGAGTCACGTACCATTGAAACTGTTTTCTACCACATGGCTCTCTGACATCATGGAGTTGTTTGTACTGTAGCTTAAACCAAGAACCATTTGAAGATCTGAGAGATTAAGTCTGGCAGTGAGTTCTCCACTTCTGTCTCCTACCTTCAAGCAAATAAGCAGTTATATTACCTTAACAAGTGCACACATGAAAGTATAAAGCAGTCCTTCTCCCCTAGATTTCTGATTGAAGAAGAGTGAAAAGGTTTTCCTGGTTGAATACTGAGAGAACCACCTTTTTAATGAAGTACCTAACAACTAACAGGTACATAAAGCCTAAAATAACCTCTACTAGGCTGCTCAACTTGAATTCCATGATGGCATTATGAAAGGTGACACTAGAACTAAGCAAGCTGCAGTGAGATGGGGCTGAAATGATGTGGAATCAACAATCTCTGCCTTCAAAATGCATTCCATTACTCAAAATCAAATGCATGGATACATCTCCATAAAACCACTGTGTAAGTGAGAGCAAAAGCCAACAGCCAAGAGTGGAAGTATGCAAATCATACCTCTCTTGAAATCTCCAGGTGCCTTTCTGCAAAATGGATAGCTTGGTCATGGTTTCCCAGAGCAGTGTATGCGTTCCCTAAACTCCAGCACGCTCTTCCTTCACCAATTCTGAAAAGCACACACACATTTTCAGTTACACCTTTACCCCCTGAACACCAGGGGTCAGGTTTGCACGGCCACGGTAAGATGGCTGTGCCAGGAAAAAGGGAGGCTGTCATCAGAGACCATTCCAACACCAACATGTTAAGCATTGCATTCAAAGGAGTGTGATCTGGGTATTACCATAAATATGAACAAATCTAGTCACAATTCTAAGCTCACAGCAAACAAGTCACTCAGTTTTGCAAGCGTGGAACATTGTATAACCTACTTTGCTTGTCCTCAGATTGCATGCCTTATTGTTCTTCCTATATTCTGCTTATTAAGAATATGCACGTTGTAGAATATGTACATTTAAATGATGCAAAAACTTTTAGTTGTACCCAACATTATAAAAAAGGCCTTAGAAATCATGACTGTAATATAAACATTACTTGCTACTGTGTTATTTTCCTTTCCCCACCCCCTCCCATATTACTCATTTGAGGACAAATGTTGGAGACAGATTTTTATGAAAGTATGCAAAATTATTATAATGCAGTCATGAAAGAGAGATCTGCTTTTTCTTTCCTTAATTTACAGAGACAGTGCTAACAGGAGAAAATGTAGAGACAGTCACTCATCAATTCACCTTTCATCTCAGACTCATTAATTGCAATACCTTCATGAGGAACTTTTGTTTTCCATATGAAAAGCAGAGCCCGGCATTGTAGGGAATTCACATTAATTCAGCTGTCACATACAGAACGACGACAGCAGAGTTGGAGGTAACAGGATTTGCTGTAAGTGTCACACATACATTAAACAGTCTCTTAGGGCTTACTTATCGTTTAATTCCTGAGCAATCCCGAGGTGTTTGAGATGATAGTCGATGGCTTTCTCGTAGTCCTGGAGCAGGGTGTACGTGTTCCCGAGGCTGTAGCAGGCCTGCGCTTCCACGGCTCTGTCCTTCAGCTGCCGAGCCAGCTGTAGTGTCCTCCTGGAAGAGAGGGTTAGTCACCTCAAAAATCACTGCAAAGAAAAGCTTTCAAAAGTATCCCTGCACAAATAAAAATCAGTTATACAACTTAAACAAATTAGGAAACTTGGCTGGCAAATTATCGGCTAATAAATTACTTATTACCTTGTAAACTCTTACACTCTTAGACTTGTAAAAAGTCTTGCATTGCCCTTCTCAAAGTATTTCCATCTACTCCATTTGAGAGCAGGCTGATCCCTCAAACAGCATCTTTTAATTTTAATTTATTGCTTCATTAATAATTTGTAGGAGTTTCCCTGACAGTGTGCAATTTGACACAGTTTAGTACCAGTGTTACAACAACTTGCCCCTCAGCAGGAGCAGGGCAGGCCAATGCTCACCAAGCCAGCCTGGCCCTGCTGGGCAAGAAGAATTTGAGTGCTAAGAGGAATCTGCTCAGTACTGAGACTTTTTTCCCTTTCAAAAAGAACAGATAAGCTCTGAGATCCAAGTAGGATGCTAATAACCCATATACTGTATCTTTGCCAAGCTTTTACTTTCCCAAGTAGAGCAGCAACTCTTTAGTGGTGCAGAGGTCAAGAAAAAAGCCTGGATTGAAAATACAGACTCAAGATGATGTAAATTTGTGTTGCCATGCACCACCTCTCAGCTACTGAGGACACCCAAGGCAGCCACCCAGCTCAGGGTAGGAAAGTTACTCAGATCCTTCCAGAACGTGCTAAGAGCCTAGAACCAGGCATTGCTGTCTTGAATAAAGGGGAATAAATGCCTAGGAACAGAAAGATGTCTGTCTACAGTGCTGAGAGGAATCTATTTAGACTAACAAAAGAGTTAAAACAACAAAAAAAATACTAATCCTTCCCTTAAAAGAATCAGAACAGTTAAACAGCTAGGAAAAAATATTTTTGCCAAACAAATACAAGGGTTTTTCCTAAGTCTATGTTCAAGAGATGGCTCTTCTACAGTGAGTTACAGTACCAAGCACAACAGAAGTAAAGTGTACAAGAGGTAAAAGTTGTATTTAGAAGTCAACTAACTTGTAGTATTCTGAAGCAGTTTCAAATTCACCCAGGAATATGTAGGCGTTTCCAAGGTTGCTGTACGCTCTTCTTTCCGCTGATCTATCACCAAATTCTTTTGCAATTAGGAGACGCTTAAAAATGTGAAATAATTGCATTATTTACCCCATTTTATACTTTGTAACATACATTTGCATACAGAAATGCATGAAAAAATGCATTCTTTAGGTCAGCTATGCTTGATAAGATCAGCCAAACCTGAACTTCTGCCATAAAGATTTAAAACCTGCATTAAAAAGCTTGCAACGAGATCCAACACAATGCACGTACTAAAGGTCTGGAGCAACCAGTGACATTTTGCTAGAACAGAAATCCTTATTAGCACAAGTTGTACCTGTTCATGGGCTAAAACTGCACTCCTGAAGTTGCCCAGAAGATAGTGTGTGTTTCCCAGATTTCCAAAGGCACGTCCTTGTGCTGCTCTGTCACCCAGCTCTGTTACTATTGTCAGGTTTTCCCTGTTTTGGGGGAGAGTGAGGAGAAGAATACTGACTTTCAAGAGGTTTTTTTTTCCTCAAAGTAATTTAAATAATAATTTAAAAAAATCTATATATATATAAAAGAAAAGGTATAGATATTCTATTTTGGTCTATTTCAATGGCCTTTATGCAGCCATAGATCTGAATAGGAAACATTTCCTGTGAAGTACTGAAGTCCACTGCATTCTTACTCAAACCAGTGTGCTCATCTCTGGTTACATATACAAGTATAACAGAGTCCAGTCAACTCAGCCTGGTTTGAAGAGCATTACTAGTTTCTAACCTCAGAGAAGGGCTTGTGAGGTGCACTAAAAATGAGGACATAACAAAAATCAGTGCACTCTGCCATTGAAAAGAACAAATTCACAGGTACCTCAGTTCTGCACAGAAGTGTTCCACAGTTTAGCTCATGACACTACAAATCTCCCATATTCTAATGAACTACATGATCATATCCTCCCAATCCCCAGCATTTACTTACTCATAATAATTTGCAGCTTTTTGCAAAGCATTTTTCACATCATCTGGAAGGTCCCCTGGATCATGAGTCCCTGCACTAGCTACGTTTTTCCCCTTAGAGTGATACACATTTCCCAGATTATACAGTGCTCTTGCTTCTCCAACCTAAATCAAAAGTAAAACAAGGCATTAAAATTTCATGCTTCAAAGTCTTTTGTCATAACAACTATTTGTACAATCCGCGGACAGGAAAAAAGTTTGTTAACTACTCAGCAAAACACACTGCCCACTCTGAACATGCTCTTACCATCCACCCAGTCATACCCCTCCATCTAATTGTTTTGCATACTACTTCCTTTTGAGGTGCAAGAGACAGAATAATTCCTGAGGTCACTCACCATTAAATTAAATCAAGAATTTAAATCAAATTAAGAACAAACTCACCACAACATAGGATAATATTTAACCTGGATCTGTAGTTTTCCAGGTGCAAACAATGACATTACAACTAATAGATTCTTACTGTCTAGAAGAAATAATTGAATATTCAGTATTTATCTCCCTCTGAGAGGCGGCACCCTCCTTACCAGTACAACAGCATTCAGGAACGTGTGTTAGCAGTTTAATTCCAGATTCCCACACAATTCTTACCTTATCGTTAAGTTCTCTGGAAATATCCAGATGTCTCTGACAGCAAACGATAGCTTCTTCAAAATTCCCAAGTACCTTTAAGGTGTTGCCCAGATTCCCACTAGCTTTAGCTTCTCCCAGCAGATCTCCAATTGTCCTAAAATTGCAGAAATTAAGTACTCAGGAAATAGTGTACAGTTTGAAACCAAGCAGATGATCAATGTATGGCAGACAATTATATGAACTTATGATCATCTTCTTAACATTTTTTAAAAGTTCATGTCTTTTATGAAGAGAATAGAGAAAATTCTTAATGATAATGTTGAAAGACAGTCCCAGCATTAGAAACAGAGATTTAACTGTGTCTGCATTTTACCTGACTGTCATAGTCTCCTGTCACTTCCAAGACACACCAGTCTCCTAGAAAGCTTGGAGGCACCAGAACATTCCTGGATGCTAAATGAGACTAATGCAAGAGACTGTCACTGAACCACTGACTTGTACCTGGGGGTAACACAACAAATTCCCACTAGGTCACAGCACTTGAGCAGGCTAAGACAGGGGGGAGAATAAATTTATGCCTAAACTGAGGTGAAGTACATTAGGTGCCTGTGTCTTTTAATGGATCTATACCAAATCAGTAAAAGTCAGATGCATAAGTAGCATATGAAATGCACAGGGTTTTAGGTTTCACAAGATTACACTATGAGTTTTACACAGATAAACATGAATGAGTTCTGTCTAGCAAACAAGAGAGCAGCTTAACATTCTGGAGAACCAGAAAGACTGAGTTTTAGAAACGGGAAAGGCTAAAGAAAGGGTGGATTTAAAGAAGCCACTTAATTATCCACAACCCTGGTGAGGCCTCAGTCCTAGGATTATGGTGCTAGACCAAGTATTAGCTGCCAGGTTAGAGGCCAACTAAGTGACCTGCCAGACCCCCCAGCCCTCTGCCACCACCACGTTCACTCATTAGCCAGTATTAATAGCAGGGTTTGGCAGGAAAAGGAACAGTCAGCTGCTCATCTCTAGGGAATGGGATGACATGGAGGACATGGTTAAAGACACAGGTTACCTTGCAAGAGTTAAATCATGGTGATGGTATTCCAAGGCCTTCGCGTATTCATGCAGGTAGAAATAGGCATTGCCCAGCTGGCTGTAAATAGCACTCAGGGTACGTAAATCTTCAGTCCCAACCTGGACAGCGGCTTCAAAGAAAGACACCCCAGCCCGGCAGTCTCCTGCTTTGCACAGGCGCTCACCTTCCAGAGCCAGCTCCAGGCAGGAAGCCTCCATCCTGCACAATGGAAGGAACAAGCAAACAGTCACTCCACATGCAGTACTTTGTCCATCACCTGAGTTCTGAAGAGGGGCTTTTACTCAGAGGGCTTCTATTTGTCTGGGAGAGGGAGTCAGCACCACAGTATGAACAACCAGCTCTGCATTATAATGGTACGGAAACCTGGACTGAAACGGGAGTTGCAGCTTCAGTGGTGATGAGCAAACTTAACATCACAACAAACAGCTTCAACTTGTTTTCTTTCTTTTTCAGTCTCAGGGAGGAAACCCAAATACTGCTTTGTCCATATATAGCACCAGTAGGATTTAAAAAATGCGGTTTTCACCATCTAGATAATTTCAGAAAAGTGACCTAGAAATCAAGCTATTATTGACAAACATAAGCACTTTAATTTTTAGGCTGATACGATAGTTACCTGCAAAATATGTTAAGACAAAAATTAAATTAGAATATTCTGTGTGTCAAAAACCATGCTTATTTTCCCTGAATTGTTTTTTATGTAATTCAATACTCCTTGGCTCTTCATTTCTTATACTGGCACTGCTATGAAAACTCTCAGTGTAAGAAAAAATATCTACATTCAATTAATGGCAAAATGTGTGTCCATTCAAGTTACTTCACTGATACACCACTGATACCACCACTCCAGAACCCACAGGAATAGTGTTTATTATTATTATCAACAAATAATTGTGTAATTATAAAGGTACAAAACACTGCAGTCATGGATGAATTTGCAGATTTCATTTTGAACAATGAATGAAGAAGCTGATGGAGAATACAGTGACAAAAACCATTCACGTGCACTTTTGCCACTGTGAATTCAGGTGTACAAAATGTAACATGTCATAAGTGTTAACGATTATATACAGACATTTCCCGCTTTCCAGTTCTGGGATGTAAGGAAGGTAGGGGAGAGGAGAAGAAGGAAGACAATTTCAGGTGTCAGTCTCAAAGCAGGATGGCTCTCTAGCTTTTGCAAGATACATGCATTTTAGAAAGCTTGCAAAAACATCATCATGCTATTTTTTAAAAGATTTTTTCCAAAAGAAAACTCAGAGACATTCTGTAAAAGTTTAAAAAGCGTGTCCTAATATTGCCAAAAAGTGGACAATTAAATGCTGGCTTTTTAAACAGTTATTTTAATGTCAACACTAGACAACAGCTGTTTTGACAAGACATAGTGATGAAGTATTTAACATACCTGAAATATTTACATTTCTTTATTTTCCTAAACTGGAAGAAAATAGATCATACAGAATTCTTTTCAGATCTGAGCAAGAAGAATATACATTTGAAAAACCCAAAGACTTCCAAGAGAACTAGAAGAATTCGGGTCCTAAGTACAATAAGCTACCAACACAAACAGCACCATACCTGCTGGTCTTCGACATTCCACAACTCAAGCACAGCGAGATGACAGACATAATTAGCTTTTGCAATGGAAAGCACTGTGAGCTTGGTGGTTGGTAAAAATGCCAACAGCAAAAGGTAACGCGGCCATGAAGTTCTTCCCAGGCCCAGCTTCTCAGGTTGGATCCCTAACACATGCAGTGTTTTAGGTTTGAAAACTCTTCTCACAGAAGTTAAAGCATTCCTTCAACACACCACCTGGTTTTCACTACATTGTGCATGTGTTGAAGGTAAGACAGAAAAAGGCAGAAATGATTAGGTACAGTTAAGTACCAGGCAGGAATGATTACACCATCAGCAACTGAAGGTTTAGGACTTAAAACACTTCATTGGGTAATCTTAATCCTATCCACAGAGGTTCTCTCCGGGCACCTCATGTTAACTGACAAGTCCAATTAGAGTGATGGCTAGAAAATATGGTGCTTCTCTCTGCAAAGATTTAGACCATTACACAGCCACATTCAGTTCTTTAGATTTTTAGCTTGCACGGCTAAAAAGGGCAGAACTTTCAGCAAAATGTGTGACATAATAGTCAAAATGCTACACTGGATTCCACTTCTGTAAGTGAATTTATTCCATAAAAGAAGTCATGTTTTGACTTGCAACTGTGATGCACCAGCCACGTGCTCAATGGAGAAAAGGCAAAGTTAAAAAAGGTCCAAGGCCAACGTCAGAGAGTGCTCTGCTCCAGGACCTCCCCTGACAGACTGCAGTCATCTCATTTCACACCCCCAAAGACTCCCAGTGCCAAGGCAGCACTGCCATTTGCTCAGGGAACTGGAAACATAATCGTTTGACTTTGTAACCCTAGACTCAATATGGCTTGTGAAAATTAAAGATATGGGTCCTTTCATACACAACACAAATAACTATGAAGCAAAAGGTTTTCATCCAGACTGATGAAAATCAGCTGTTATTACAGACTGGTTCAATTCAACCTGAATTATGGGAAGTAAATGAAAATGGGAACTAGCAATCGTGTGAGTAAAAAAGGAACTCAAAATTTAACATTACTCTTGAGCCCAACTCTATAAAGTTTGTGTTTAGCAGGTTGC
This sequence comes from Platyrinchus mystaceus, assembly GCA_035041135.1. Taxonomy (NCBI): domain Eukaryota; kingdom Metazoa; phylum Chordata; class Aves; order Passeriformes; family Tyrannidae; genus Platyrinchus; species Platyrinchus mystaceus. The sequence goes on along the minus strand of JAWWLV010000005.1, from coordinate 21,178,149 downwards.
TAGAATCTGTACAGCAAATTAAACTTTAATTCCACTTGGATCCATTCTTACTGACCTACCATTTCAGTTGCCTGCACCCAATATTAATATTTTATTCATGTTATATAAGAGCTATGATGTCATTCAGTTATTTTAAAAGTTTGCTAGGCTTATCCATCATGTACAAAATTGGACTCAGAAGGGGTTTGGTTTTGGTTTGGATTTTCTTTTTTCTTCCCCTCCTCTACTTAAAGGACTTATGCAAATGAACACTTTTTTTGTTTTGCTGGGGTTTTTTTTAAGATTTACGTAGGTGTTCTCCACCTGTCACTACTAATGGTTAAACAGCATGTTGGCAGACCAGACAGGGCTAGGCTATCAATGTTTTAAGAAGTCATTAAATAGTTACAAGGAGAATATGACATTACTTTCTCTGTTCCCAGGGCTGAATTGAATTATTTACTCAACACCCAATGACCAAACAAAAGATACATTGAGTCCCCAGAGAGGAGAAGAGAACAAGGCCCATTCATCTTGGTACTTCTAATGAAATTCTGTTCCTGCTGAACAGGATAACCTTCTCCTAGATATTACTGTGGAACTGCTCACACAGGGCTTCATTTTATTATTCTGTTTATAGCTGCCTGGACCTGTTCTCTGAAAGGCTGGCATCTTCTCAATAATTTCTCATTTGTAAAACTACCTCATCCTTATCTGTCCCTTCTAAGCTTTTCCTCTTGCCTGGCTCCCTTTTTTTCTTTTCTTTTTTTTTCCCCTTGTTCTTCTCTGACCTCCTTCATGTTCTCATTTAAACCTTTACACTTATAAGAATATAAACCCTAAACATATTGCCTCCCCCCTAAACTCCCTGTTTTTTTCTCCCATTTTGGAGTCTCCCTCCCTTCAGCTGTTCCCATCTTACAATAAAAGCAGAAAACTGGTAATAAGTAAGGCAATAGAAGAAGACACTAAGACTCACTGATTACTACAATCTCTAAAGACAATTTAGTTTTAGTCACTTCAGTTCCCAGTAAGAGGATTTTTTGCTCTTGAGGGAGAACAGGGTTGCCATCAATTTGCCAAGAAACACATGACACACCTGGACACAAGACAAACCCCCTCTTATATCTCTTTAGTTGAGGCGCACAGCACTGCTAACCCCACAGCATCCTGTAATAAAGCTCACATACCATTCCTGACTCCTGCACTTACTCTTGGCTCCCACTTGGAATGCAGGAGCCTCCACACTGACCAGTCCAAACAGCTTCACCCCCACTGAACACTGGTTCCCTCGAACCTTGGTGGCAAAGTCGGAAACAAAACAACACACACCCCAAGAAACACACACCTGGATTTTGGATTCTTTTGCTCCAATCAAGATAAAAGCAGTGACGAGTTTCTGGTGTGTAAATTTAGTAGGCCAAGACAAGCAAGTCCTACAAATATTCACCCTATAGATCATTTATTAGTGCCATTTAGTAGCATTAGCATTTTATTTTCAGTCACTAAACAACAAAAGAATAAAAAATAGTGTCCTTCCACCAGCATAAGCATTTTTATAGCTGCTAAAGTGATACTGGTCAAGTACTGTGGGGAGAAAGAAACAGCTCAGACAGTGAGAAACAGACTCATAGTAAAGCCTTTCCTTAGGAGTGGGCCACCAGCTTCTTTTAAAATCAGTTCAAATGGATTGCCAAAAAGAAGGAAAGAGCAGTCAGACTCAAATGAGCCTGGGACAATACCTGTAATTAAAAAACTTTTAAAACTGGTTAACACCCCCTTCCCTCTGTAATTTATGACCTACTATTTCCTGCATTAAATTTTAAACTACAACCTAATAAATATTTCCAAATTAAATTTTAATTTCAATATTAAGAAATTAAAAATTAATTATGATTGAATTAAATAATCATAAAGTTTCAGTTCAATATACTGAATTAATTTTCATTAATTTAATATTTTTTAAAATTAAAAGTATTATGGCATGATGGGTTTTTTAATGTCAATCAAATTACAGTTCTTAGAGAAAGACTTAATAAGGCCATTAATATTTTACTGTTAATATTTTTTCATTGGTACCATTCAAGCCTGTACTGAAATAAAGCAGTATGACATTTTGCCCTGAATGTGCTCGCCAATTTTTTCGAAGTTATTTTTGGCTTGTCAGTTTAAACCAGACAATTGGCCACATCTCTTTTTTCATCCATTTACTTCTACAATAGTACCCTGAACAGCTCCTGCTTTTATTAAAAAGTGAGCAAAGATCTTCTGTGCTTATCTATGGAGGACCAAGAGCATCAGCAACAGCGCAGGGACACATTAAAGGAAAGCTGGGAGGGAGGAACGTTAAAGAAAGACGTAGCACAGAAGAACCATCACGCTCACAAATTTAGGGATTCCTGCTGTCTAAGCCACACTATAAAGGTTTTAGCAAAATAAAGAGAGCAGACAGTAAATTACAGTTTGTTTCTATTTCTTTCCTTACTGACCATGAAAAAGCTCCTCCTGCTGACTGCACTGCTAACTAGAGTACTGTACTTCTAAGAAATAGAAGACCAATCTAACAGCAATCTAACATTGTCAGAACATTTTCAGAATTAAATGTAAGCACGTGCTCTCTTACAAATACAGGTAGTGCCTTGTTGCTGTTACCCAGCTAGAAAAAATACTCTAAAGCAAGAATGACCAGGCTGGGGGTTGAATCAAGCTTTTTATTTCTTTTTAAAACAACCATTCCGGTGCTCCAGTGTCCCTTCCTATTGAATGAGCTGCAAGATTTACCCTTCCAAACCCATGCACTACACAATGCTTCTGTTGTTCAGGGTCATTAGAGTGAGTCTGCAGTGCCAACATGTTGCCCCACGTCTGTAAAGGGGATTCAGAAGAAAAATTATGAAAGCTCTCAGAAGGAAACTCACCCTTCTCACAACCCTCTTCACTTGCAATTATAGTATTTTTGAGTACAAGGTTTCAAAGCAGTTTCCATCTATCAATCAAATCTCTTCATAAGTACAGAGAACTGCAGCAGACAAAACAATTTGCATGGGCAGTTCAAAGCTAGAAGAGGGAGCAGGTATTACCCTGCAGGGAGCATACTTCATATCATTCTATCCAAAACACAAAGAAATACAGACAATTATGTACTATTTGCTACCATGCACAGTTCCAATACTATACAATCATGTAACTATATTAATATAATCTGCTACACAGCAAATGTCAATTTTCATTGCTCAAAAATCAAGAAAAGAAAAAAAGTGGTTTAGTTTCAATAACAAAGAGAGATACCAAACTATTTGTTGCAACTTGTTTAGTTTTCTATTATTAAGAGCACTTATTCATCCACAGTAAAATTAGCACAGCCTTACCTGTATCGTACATGGAAGGAGCGATCCTCACGCATGCTTATCCACGCATTACTGTCCTCCATGGAGCTGCATTATCAGCAGGGACAGTAACACTGTAGGGTAAGTACTTCACTACAGAGAACTGTCAGAACACCATTCCAGTTAGTATATTAAGAAGTTGGAATAAAGATATCCTAAGCTTCTGTAGGAAAACTCTTCTTTATTTCCAAGGTTAGGAGGTCACTGTCAGACACATCTCACACCTTCAGAAATGTTCATGTTCTTTCATCTGTGGCCCTTTAGCTCCATTCAGTTTCTGCAAAGGGAACACAAGATGCTTGGCTTGAAGTCTCATAGTCAGTTAATAACTCATAACCATTTGCAGCTGATGTAAAAGCATAACACTGCTCCTACCAAGCAGGAAACGTCAATCAAGAACTGAAAGGCAGAGCCAAAGCCTTCTACATACATATGACAATTCCTGGAGGCAAGTGAGAAAGCAAAGGAGGTTTAACAAAAACCAATGCTCTTTCTTCTCTTGGGAACTTTGAATGATTTACCCTTGTTAGTATTCTTTGGCCTCATGAAGTTCCAAGCAAAAAGCTTAAAAGGATGGAAGTTATAGAATGAAAGGCATGCTATAGAACAGATCACAAACTGCTTTACACATAAACAGTGCTGCTGAAACCTGGATAATCAGCTGAAGGCCCTCTGCAGTGAGAACTAGAAGGCAGAATCCCATCTGGAGATCATCCATTCTGGAGACTGTCCTACTTGGAATACTATGAGCACAGCAGCCAGCAAAGGTTTAAGCTCTATTCCCTTTTCCCCTCCCTGCTCCTCAAAGAAAAGTGGGGAGGTATGGGGGCTTGGGAGGTGAAGGATGTTGTGTTTACACTGGCTTGCCACTCCAAAATGCTGCAGCATTGTGATATGAGCTCCAAACTCTGCTTCAAAGGGATTGCAGCAGCCAACACGTAAACATCAGACATGTTTAGGCTGGCTGGGAAAAAATGAACAGAAAAGAAACTGTATTCAAACGTCTACCCACTTTTAAACATATTTTAGTAGACACTGACATATTTATTGCTCAGTACTAATATTACCTTCCTTTGCAGTAAACATATAGTTGTGTAACTCACAAATGCATATTTCATCAGGAGACTGCAGAGGTGCCAAAAGACAAGAACAGAGCTCAGATTCAGAGCTGTCAACAGAAGAAAATACAACCCTCTATATTTAATTGTCAATGCAGGCCATGCCTTTTCCTCTCATTAGTTTTATCAAGTACCAGCTTTACTTCCCATTCCCATCATGCTTCCCATCATACTCTAACTTCACAGCAGCCCTCAAACAGACTATCCACATTCTTCCAGTTAACTATTTTGCCCTTCCACGCTCATCACTGGAATTATTTGGCATCAACAAGTGGGTGTGGGTGTATTTTTGCAATTATGAAGCGTGACACCTGCAGTTTACCATACCATTGCAACCCACATACTGGGCAGACCGTGTTAAGGTATTTACTCTCCGGAAGTTTGTCCGGGCCTCACATCAGATAACTCATGCAGGCAAATGGCTGTAAGCCACCCAGTCTGCAGCAACCATCCATGAGCATTCCTGCTGCAAACTTTAATTAAAAAACCAGAGTTATACTTAAAAGTACATCAGAACACCTTTTTTAAAATAATTATTTAAATATCAGTTATTTTTAGCAGTACATTCCACATCAGCTGTTTATAGCTTCACTGTATCTGAGCTACACTTCTGTCCTCATACTTAACTTCATCCTCTGACTGATGCCACCATCTCCCACCAGCTGGAAGCACTACTCCTGCTTTCTTGTCTTCTTACTGGCCATACAGCACATTCCTAGTCTTGGGAGGGTGATATGGACACACCCACATTGGCCAACACATCATCATCACATATCCAACAAAAATTACTGGGTCTGGTGTTCATAGCTCGCTTCTTCACCCGTAAGTCATTAGCATGTCAATGACTCCTCCAGCCAGGCCAACATGTAATCAGTAAGCAAACTTAAGGCATATTAATTACAGTGATGAATTCAAAATTCAGGAGGTGGAAGTCAAACATTTCCACAGATGGCATCTCTCAGGTGTAAACTGGCCTTGGGAGGATTGTGCTACAGCAAACTAAGCCTTGCTCTTTCAGCTGATGCACCTGAACTACTCAGAAACTACCGAGAGTATCTGAGCAACCAGCCTTGCCTGAGCTGGTGATCAACACGGGGCACAAGACTTCAGTAGAAAAGCCAAGTGAACTAACAGGCATCAGGAGAAGGTCTATGCTGTCAGCATAACTAACAGTGAAACAGGTTTTCTCCTAAACTTGCATTTTTAATTAAAATTTCATGTAGCTTGGAAAAAATCACTTCAGAAGAACTTACAGAAGAAACCAAGACACCTCCATCTTTAAATCTGATCAGTACGTTTCAGGTTCTTGACAGCAATAAAACATTAGTTGCAATTTCTTTCCCAAAAGCCTGTATGCAGGCTATTAGTCCTAGTTACTGCAACTTCCAGACAAGCATTTCATGTTTTTAAGGCATTTTCCATTTCAGCAATGATTTATTACATTATTTATTACATACTATGAATTTTATCACTATGGCAGACAATCCCTTTAATCAGTTTGCAGTTCTTTGTTACACTAAAGGTCTGTGACAGATCCCTTCATTTTAACTTCTGGCAGAAAACTGTTTTTCTGCACAGATGCAACTTCATCAGCAAGCAACAGAAAGCCAATACTGCTATTTATCAGCAGTCTACAGAACCAAGAACCACAATCCAGTGGAAGAGGAAGATGATTTTTACCTCCTGCATCGCCTTAAAATAGTACATTTCTGCACCTTCATTTGCTCCTTCCCTCAACCCACACCTTTCTGTTTGGAGTTTGTCAGATGGTTAAAAGCATTGCTTTGCTTATCCACAGTCACATGGCTGGCAGGCTGACTGATCCTGACTGGTCACTTGGGGGCTGAACAGTTCTGTTCTTGCTGCCTTTCCCAAGTCATGCCTTCTCTACCCATCTGCTACTTCTCACAAAGCTACAGGAAAGGAGCATCAGCCAAGTGAAGTCATCACTGAGTGAGAGAATCAAAAGCTACAAGAGGAAAGTACAGGCAGAGGCAGATCAATTGCACAAATTGTATTTCCTTAGAAAAACTATCAAGAGAGATTTGTTGTTCCATGATTAAGGTGAATTTCCCAAGGGTGAACTAAGTTTGAGTTTCCTTTTGGGAAGATGCTATAACATATGTGAGGAAAGGAAAAAAGAAGAAGGAAAAGAAGTTTGAACTGGATTACCTGAAAACAAAACAGAGCTTTGCATATCCTGTGAAGGATACACAGACTACACAACAACAAAAAAAAACAACAGTTCTATTACTGAAATAGAGATTAGCTTGTCTCCAGACCTTCAAAATATGAAAGAGCATAGAACAAGGAACACTCAGAAATAGAGCATTCTCTATTTTAGTCTTCAATGCTGTTCAAAGATATTTTAAAATTCACCTGAATAAATAAGCCTAAAATAAGCCACCCAAAAAAACCTTTAAAATTCTGTATCAAGTTTAATGTTGTATTTACATAGCAAACAGCATCATCAGCATTTCTGCAGTAATACATATTCCCCTGTGAAGGAACTTTAAATGTTTGCCATGTTGAGAAAAACCTATTTTTTCTGAATCTTGAGCACAGTACAAGTGATTAGTCATGAGCATGGATCATGCAGACACAAGAAACACTGTACCATGACCAGTGTGGTTATTCTTGGAAACTTAATTTTAAACTTCTCTCTGCACCACTTCTGACAGCTGTTCAACAGCTGATTAGCTGACAGCACATAGAAACCACCTTCACTAATGAGGTGAATCTGAGTTTTTATTCAGGGTGATGATGATGTGGAGCAGTCCCTGCTCTGAAACACTGCCTTTGTCTCCACATGGATTTATATGTAGAGCAGAAAACCCCAGAATAAGCCACGGAGCTTCTGTTCAAGGACTAGTTTAACAGCATACAAGCCCCTTTCCAGCACACAATCCAAGTGTGGCTCCCATCACACATTAATGGGTTGTATCTGAAGGACAGAACAGGAAAGCTGAGGTTCATAAACAACTATCTCAGCTGCTCCTCCCAGGTGAGTCTGATAAAGCACATGCTGCAGAGCCTGTATCACTATGGAGCATGGAAAAGACCCAGCCTAAACATCCTATGCTATCAGGCTCATCAGACAAGCTGCAAATAAATTAACACCACTATCTAATGTTCTTGGTTCAGATGCTTCCTCCTCCACCCCAAGTACATTACCATGTTGACTTACAAATGTGGGCTCACATGAATCTAAGGCACATTGCTGAATATTGCAGACAGTCCTGAAATGGCTGGAAGGGGTGGGTATGGTACTGGCTGTGGCCCACAGGTGACAATCCTTGAGATGATTAAATAAAAAAACAAACCAAACCAAACCAAACCACAACAATAGGCAGAGAACATTTCTGAGATGAATTTTGCTCACAGTGAAGTGATGCTCTCACCACATCCACCGCTGGAAATGAAAGCATGGATTTGAATTCAACATTAGAGGAACAGCTCCAGAGCAAAGTCTGACATCTATTACCTAACTGCTGATATGGTCCTGCATTATAACAGACATGGTTAATAGTAGAGATATTTAATTTATCACCCTATTTCTAGAAAGGTTTTTTGGTTGTGGTTACCTTTCCTTTGGTTACCTAAACCAAATGGCCCCTGCTCCTGGTAGGTTCTAACTCCAGGTAACAGTAGGTTCATTTCCTCTATGCCCTTTCACAGAGGTTAATTCCTCTTAGTTCCCCCTCCACTCACATCTCTGGCGCAGCTGACAAGATGCCCTGGCTGTTACATCACTCTGTTCAAGCCAACACAAGTCCAGGAGCATTTCTACATGCCCTCTGGCATTGCCTGGATATACTTTCCACTTATTCCATAGATTAGGAGGAGGTTTTTTCCTAGTCATGGAGTAACCAGTTGAATAGAGCATTTGGGGCTTTAAGGAATGCTGAAGGTCTGCAACATGCCAAGCCTTTTAAACTCTTGTTCATTTTTCCCTTCTGTTGTTAAAGAGTTGTGCAAACACCTCCTTTAACAAGTACACCTTGCCTTGCGTTATTTTCAATATTACCCACAATTACCAGCACCAAAACACAAGCAATTCTAATGACACAAGTTATTTCTGCCAGATCATAAACAAACTATTCCAACCAACCATGACAATGGAATCCAGCAGCAGTATCCTTCTCTGAGTCAGAAGGAAGCTCACCTGCATTTTCACAGGTTAGTTTCTTTTCCTTTACACGAAACACCCAAGCAGTAGATAAAAACTGCATATACACTATGCAACAAGATGAAACATCTACTATACCAAAAACTAAAGAAAAATTTAAAACTTTCATTTAAGGAATATTCAAGTTTCTGGCCAGAATCTGGTATCTCCACTCACACTAAACACCATATTTTCACTCAGCAACCAGATTGAAATGTAAATTCATTCCTTAAAATGGAATAACTGAGAGCAGAAAGAGCTGCCAGAACTTAGGAGAGCGATGGACACAAGTGACAGAAAATACAAATCCTCATTGCAAGTATATTCAGAATACTGTCATAGTTCCAGACCAACTCTATTAACTTCAGTAAATGCCAAGGTGCCCTATTAGGTACAGTAAAGGTATAGTATAGGTTTGTAAACAGAGATATTTAAGGCATCTGGCAATGATGCAGGACATCTAATGACTTACAGTCTTAGAATGTACTGCAGACAAAAGCAAACAAACAGCTAATACACATAATTCCACTAAAAAGAGCAAAACAAAGAGGCAACAAATGCACGTATGAGACTGGTTTCGGTGCTCAGTGATGCAGAGATGGCCCTCTCAGTGCCTCCATCACAGAGTATCTTTCCAGAATAGAACATCCTTTTTCTAAGAGAATCTGTAATTAGCTGGAAAATAGCTTGCTACTTAATGTACATAATTACTGTCCAGTGTGCAGGTTAAAGAACCCGGTGTAGCTGACACAAGTAACCACTAGCATTTCTATTATACAGATATTCCTGCAGATAGTTAGTGTTAAGTCATCTATTTAAATCCTGAACTAAGGCAATCCCACACTATGATAAAATAAGAAAGGAAGAGAACATGAAGTGCCAGCAAAATATAACTAATATCCCCATCATAAAACTAATCAGGCAACTGAACTCATTCCTAATATGCAGCAAGATTAATATTTAAGATACAAGAAGATAGCAGAATAATATCTTCTCTTTTAAAAAAAGGAGCAAAGTCAGAATAGTTCATAATTTTTCACATATTTGATACATCAAGGTAATAGGATTCCTTGTTTTTTAAAATCAGAACAAGTTCCAAGTTTTTTTACAAATTGTCATTCACAGACTGAAACCAAATATTGTGCTGTCTTCTTTCCAAGCATCCCACAACTGGAGGTGAGATTTGCATTTAAGCACTTTAAAATAAAGTGATGAAAGAAGTTGAAATCATATTCCCACAAAATCAGTAAGAGTTTTGTTACCAAGTTCTGAAAGTAAATTTGCTCCTTCGGGAATATCTCATTGTGCAAATTAACATATATGAGGCCTCTCCCGGGCAACGAGACACTCGACTACCTTCAGTTTGGGAAATGGAGCATGTTACACGATGTGAAAGAACAGCACATGGGAAGAGTTCAGCACAAAAGGTTGGCTATTTGCACTTAAACTGACTGAGCAAGTTGATCACAGATCTCTCCAATAAAATGATCCATGTAGCTCAGCTCCTTCTTGGCCTATAACATCTCTTAAAAAGAGATCCTGGCAAGCAAAAGAAAGAAGATAAACAGATCTTCTGTACAAGAACCTTAAAGAGAAATGGGAAAAGTTAACTTCAGATTGCATAAATTTTAAAAAAAATAATAATCCTTAGAAGCACTGGCAGTTAAACACAACAGCAGTGTAAGTGAAGCAATGTAGCTGCTATTTCAGATTTCCTACATCGCACCGTGATGCTCGTTCAGAGATTAAGCAGACATTCAGCATAAAGAACTCACTGCTACTCCAGCAAGGTTTTATCCTGTAAGAAGCAGATGTGGCTCTCATAGAACCTGTAAGACACAACTGAAATGATCCATGACAGTTTAATGCCAGCAGCATTTCCGGGTGCATCCCCTGTGCCCCTCAGTTCCCAAATATTGACAGCAACCATTAACCATCCTCTCTAACGACTCCTCAGTTGAACAAGGCATGGCTACAACCTGTAAAAAACTGTTAAAGTGCTGGATGAACACACGTGAACACATACTACAGTGAGAAGATCATGTTCTGGTTTTTCATACTGTTTCCTTCTTAATAGACACAGGTACAGTGTATTTATAGCACATCACCTACGGAGATTCAAGGAAAAGAGCATTTGTTGAGGTTCCAAGTTGTAAGTTGCTTTACATATTCATTCTAACACTTGGGATGCAGGTGCAAATCTATTCAGAATCTACTCACTGCATTTTCTTCCCTCAGTGATGGCTACTGGACTGGAGTCCATTCTGCCCCCACTGCCCATGGATTTATCCACTATGTCCATGCATTATTACACCAAAATCATTGGGTCACAGTAGTGCATCCTGTCCTCTAACAAACCAGTGACTGCAAGGTAAGGTACAGGATCCAAAGTGCTGCACGCAAGGAACAAAATTCCTAACAGTATACTAGCAGGGCAAGGGTAGGAAAAAAAATGTAGAGAACAGAAATAGTAAAGAAATAAAATAGATTTAGAGAGCCTTCTTTATAAATCACATATGGTTTATATTCCCTGTAACTCAGCTGCATGAAAGCTTTCCTTCCTATTAGCAAAAGGTTTATAATACACAAAAGTTTTATTATATGAACAAGAACCATATTCCTCAAACACTGCCAAATTTGAGTCCCAAAAGGCAGCTTGACATTAATCATCTGTTCAACACTACATATGTTTCAGACCATCTCTTACCAGTCTGTCCACTTCTGTTTTTCCTGTATTTTACATTCCTAATATTGTGCTCTTCCACAAAATACCACCCTTTTTTTCCTTTTTGGGTACTATCATTTGTATAGCAGACTTGCTATTAAATGGCTAAAGAAAAGTTCAGGTTTTTTTCTGGCACCTGGGATCTCTCTTTTCTTTCATTCACAGGAACAGTTACAGCAATAACAGGTTAATCTCCTGGAAAGTCTCAAGATCAACACCTGCTCCTCAAACAAAACCAATTTCATTACGATTTTAAGTTTAAAAGCTACTGGAACCAAGAACACAGTTACCAGATCTGAGCACAAAGGACTAAGTTGAGGAAGGTGAAAGCAATCACACAAGGGTTACAAAAATCCTGAAATACAAAAAGTACAAACATCTTGGCTATTAAATTAAAAAAGAGGAAGATTAGGGGAAAATAAAAAATTGTCCAGTTTTAAGCAAAACAGAAGAATCCAGATAAACTATAAAAAAATAAGAACTCCACACACATTCAATAGTTTAAACTACAGACAAATAGCATTTATTTTTCAGAAAACACACATTTTTTAACTAAAACTTTTCCTTCCTAACTAGTGACAGACCAGGCTGCTCTCTGAATCATATTGTGCTGTCATTTGTTGACAAAAAAGGCTGAGAATTGACATTAGAAACAGTTCTAGCAACATAAGAATATATTCCCACTGTGATAAGCTGCAGGAAGCAAGACTCAGTTTCAAAATTGATTATTCCCTGCAGCATGCCACAAGAAACAGGTTTTCTGTTTTTCAACATCCATAGCGGGAGACTGGCTTGCTGACTACCAAAAGAAAATCTATGTGAAGAAAGAACTGTTGTCTGTAAATACCTCGGGAAAAAACGCAAAAGCAAAGCATTAACAGTTTGAAGCCAAGTGACAATGAGCACACAGGAACAGAATGATGTCAATGAAAAGCTTTTCAAAACTTACTTTGACCTTCTAACCATCAAATTGTGAAGTAATTCTCCAGCAAGAGTAGCAGGAATGTACAATCCTGAGTAGTCTTAGGATGCTTGGAACACTTTCAAGAGCATTTAAACAACAGCATGTTAAATAAAGCAGCAGACAAGACTCACATAGGTTTCCTCTAGGCCAATGAAGCCGTCTTAGGTTTCAGTAAGTTTTGTCCCAGCTTTATACGGAAGTACTAAAAGTACAAAGTCCTTCCTGCCGACAAGGGATGAAGAACCACACTTCAGAAGGCCTGGTAACCATTAATTAAACCAGTAAAAAGCAACACTGGTATAAGAAGTTAATTTAGAAGGACTAATATCAGGACAACTTTTTTTGCTAGCATTTACAGCTCTAACAAAATTATGACTTAAACAAGAGGTACAAAGTTTGCAGACAAAATTTAAGAAGGGACTAGAATCTCTTAACTGATCTTTTTGAGATGCAAGACTCAGCACGTTCTCCCAAATTCTGAGATGGCTGCACAGCTCTCCATGGCAACCCAGGATACATGAACCCTGCAGTCGCTGGCAAGAATCTACCAGGAAGAGCACATTAGACTGAAAAAGCTTCTGAAGCAGAAAAAAGGCCACAACTTCAAGGTGGGGTAAAATTTACGTCTTGGCAGTTGGGCCAATAAAGGGATAAAAAAATAATTGTTGATTTACTCCGCTCTTCTATTGAAAAAGTGAAGAAACGAAAGCAGAAGGGGAGGAACTACACTAACAAGAGCTACAGTCGAGTGGATAAATGAGACTAGGTCTGGTATAACCTGACTTTAGATGTGCCACAACATACTGCCCAACTCAAAGCCGTGCAGAGTTCAGAGCTCCTTCCCCCGTGCCTCTCTCCCTCCTGGCGGTGTGCTGGGTGAGCCTCTGGTTCCGCTTCCACGAACAGCCCGTTCCACTCCCGCCCTTGGACTCGTATTTTCCATTCATCACCTACACGCATCCCGTTAAGCGCAGCACAACCGCTCACAGCTGCCTGTCGGTCCCGGCTCCCTCCGGAGACACCCGGGCGGTCTCTCCCCGGCGCAGAACCCACCCGGCCTGGCTGCGCCGCCACCTCCTGCCTTTGTTCCCGCGGGGAGCCCGGCGGCGCCGGCCCGGGCACGGAGCGGCCGCACCGTGACGGCCAAGGCGCGGGGCCGCTCGGCGGCGGCGAGGGCGCCGCAGCCCCGAAGAGCCGGGACCGGCGCAGCTGCCGCGGCCGCGCTCGGATACCCCGTCCCGGCAGCCAGCGCTCCCCGGCGCCGCGCTCACCTGTGCGGGACGGGCCGTGCTGCGAGGGGCCGGCAGCTCCCGCGGGCCCGGCGGGAGCTCTGAGGGGCCGGGGGGTCTCTGAGGGGCCGGGGCAGCGCCCGCCCGCCCACGCGCAGCCGCTTCCCCAACGCGCCAATGGGCGGCGCGCCCGCCCTCCCCCCGGGGCGCGGCGCCCAACGGCTGGAGGGCGCGGCCGGCGCGTCATTCGCACGGGCCAATAGGGAGGCGGCGGGGGCGGGCCGAACTCCCGGGATCAGTTCCCGGGGGACAGGGATGGGGAGCCTTTTCCTCTGGTGCAGAAGCTCAAGAAGCGCTTCAGAGCGGTGAGGTGACGGGTGGGAAATGTTGAGGGGTTTGTGTTTGGGATTTTTGAACGTGATGTTGGACTCTGGTACCAAGTTTTTTTTGTCTATACGACTACAGCAGGATTACCGAGCAAGGACAGGTACCTGGCCCTAAGCTCAATACTCCTGTTCCCAATGATTTTGTCATTTGTGCCTTTCTATTCCCTCCAGCAGTTACAGACTTACAACAATGCAAATATGGAAACATCCCTGTCCAGAGGATGGTTCTAAAAAGCTAGAGGAGGTAGATAAATAGATATTAAGCATGTAGATAACTAGATATTATTCTCGTGTATTTAAGTATAAAATAATTATTACTCATACATTCCAGATTTTGATCCATGCAATAATAAAAGCTCTGTCCAAAACTGGCGAAACAATGACACATTCTAAATAAACTGGGTATGGAGACTACAAAGAAGTGCAAACCGTCAGACTGGGTGAAAACCCAAATGAATAATTCATTTTCAGATGCATTAGCCTGTAGCACAGATGCAACTGAAGAGGAACAAGATGACTTACTTTATGGTGGAGATGTAGAAATAACATATAAATATAATAATAATTTATATCATTTGAATGACTGTATTTGTACAGAAGATATTTCTGGTATTTTAAACCTAACCTGTTCTGAAGATAACAAATACACAGCAGCAAATTATGCAGCTCATCCAGAGCCTGAAGAATTCTCCAGTCACCACAGAGGCACCAAAGGAACAACGGGAATTTCAGTTGAACTGCGTGGAAGTGAAGCTTCCTTTAAGAAGGAATTCCCTGTCAGTAGTTCCAGTAAACCATGCAGCAAAGAACATTTAACTACCTCAAAGATGTCCAATGTCCTCCTGCGCCACTTTTCTGAGGGAGAGTTACTGAGCACATGCCAGTTAATTGAATGTGAGACGATACCAGAGACGTCCTTCACTGACAGTATCGATGACACTTTGAGCAAACCTGAGCCTTCAGAACACCTCAGAGGCCCTTCAGTGCAGGAACAAGGGGCAACTACCTTTGAAGAGTGTCACTTAGAAAAGCACAAAGAAGTAAACTGTAGGGGTAAAAATGAAAACATGTTAAGTGATAATAGACCTGTTTCAAAGAAACCACTGTCTTGCACTGGTAACTGTGGGTGCAGACAAGAAAATTCATACCTGATTAATGAGGATGAACATACACACACCTTTCAAAACATGAAAGATGAGATAGGCCTGTTTAAGAAAACAATTTCACCTTGCAAGCTCCAATATGGCCAAGGTCAAGCTCACTACTGCATTCCTGATTTATATGAAGTTGCTTCAGAAGTAAAAGTACCAAAAAGAACTGACAATGTTAACTCATTTCCTACAACTGGGAGAGAGAAACCCTTCCCTATTTTGCTAAGTAAATCTGTAACTGTGAACAACATGCTGAAAAATAAGAATTACTTTAATTCTGCTGAAGCAGAGAATCAAGAAGAAGTGAACATTTCAGAACTGCTGCAGCAGCTAAAGGTAATTAAGATGCTTGAAGAAATCCTTCATATTTGATGAGTGGTTTATCGTAAGAAGATACTCCATGTCCCATAAAATCTAACATGACTAGTTCAAGCAGGCGGTACATATCCTGAATCAAAAACTGCTTTCACAAATAAAATTTAGTGGGACTGACTTTATGTGGAAATTTCATTACTAAGTATTTAATGACTAAGTATTATTTAATACTCCAATATTTAACACTGGAGTATTATTGGTGATGATAAAACACCCTATCAAATTATTAGGAAATTCAGTACAAATTTTCATTCCTAGTGTTCTATGTAAACGTTTAAATTCACCAAAAGTACTTAAATGTATTTTTAAGAAACACTTTCTATTTTTATACTGTGCCTGTATTAAGAAAACTTCGGCCTTTTTTACCTCTTAAGGCTCTCCAACTATTTAGAGGGGTATTCTTTTTAAAGGATATGTTTGACAACAATATTTCTTTTGTCATAGAAAATTTTAGAGTAGTAATTAGATAATCACTGCTCAATTTTGTGTCCTGATATGGAGTTCACTCACAGAGCTCTATGAATTTTTAAGTCCATTCCTAGATTTAGATCTTAGTAAATCACTCAAGATGTAACAAGTTTTAATAGTTTTCCCTATTATTTCCTGGCTGCAAATGAGATGCTGACACAGCATGCTGACACCCAGAATCATATTGACTACCTGAGATTTAATCCCAAGGTAAATTTCTCAAAATACTTTTTTTTTTTTTAAGTCAATCTTCTTTATCTCTAGGACTGACTACGCCCTAAAACTATTTTGTCACCTTCATGTTGTACTTCCCATTTATACAAATTCAGTGTAGAATTGAAGTATTTAAGTATTTTTACAGTGAGACACTATATACCTCTAACTATAAACTCAGAAAATTATAGGGTATTGTTAAACATTCCAGGAATATTTTGTGTTTTGAGTTATTTCTAAGTTTGTTGCTCATATAACTGTTCTATACATTATACCTGTAACCTGACTTCTCACTTTAACAGATACTTCCTCAGTCAGACTTTCCAAATGCCAGCATTGCCATTTCCTCAGGAGATACTGGGTCAGCGCCTGGTGTCATCACATTAGATGCTCCCATCCCTGTACAATCTACACATGGTTTGCAAGTAAATAAAAGCAAGTAAATAAAATTAACTATACAAATGACTATTTTATGTAACTTGGTTACACTTTTGGGCAGACATTTTAACTGATTAATCTTATCTTGTATCACACAGGATTGCAGTCTGGAACAGCAGCATCAGCAGTACCAGCAGCTGGTACGGTAGAAGGACACTGTCCAAATCCTAATTCACTGCCAGAACTAACACTAGGAGAAAAGATGTCTCAAATACTAAAGGATCAGACAGATCAACTGACAAAGAAAGTAAGAGCTTTGTTTCAATATATACTTTGCACTGATACTCATATTCCATATTCATTTGGCATATATCCCAAATAAAAGTCTAATTTTTTTTCTTTAAGGTAGAAGATTTCTCTAAGCATATGACCCAAGAAACATTCTTTTTACAAGACAAATATCTGGTAAATTAATTTAAATATTTTGACTTATCTGAAATGCATTTTAAATGGCTGTAGACTTACAATTTTCTGGCAAGTTGTTCCTGTTCTCAAGTGAATGTTTACTCTTTTTCTCAATTAAGACCAAAGGTACAAATTTAAGAAGCAGAAATGAAGGTGTTCAGTAGGTGGTTGAATTCTTTTATCTGTTTTAAGGATTACAATTCAAAACTATTAATGAAAGGCCTTAAATTGCCATGTAAGTTAGGAATTTTGACGTGTAGGGCATCAGTTCAAAAGTTATGGTTTAATATTTTACTTCTACATAATAGAGCAGCACAGAGTACCAGGTGATCATACAATATGCAGTCCTGTTCCAATTCAGAGAATTATCAAAATTCTTACCACCAGCACTGCAAACAGCACCTGGCTCACACAGCAAGCCACAGTGATAGCTACTTATGCTAAATAGTGACATTTGCTATTGAATTCTTTCTTATTGATGAAGGCATTAAATCAACTGAAAAGATACCTTGATGCCTTGGAGAGGAATTACTTAACAGCTAGAGAAAAGCACCATAACTTACAGCTGCAGAACGTCAAGGACAAGTCTGTCAACATTGGAGAATTTGATCCTGAGAGGTTGGAAGATAAGTGCTAAGTAGTACATCAGTAAATTTTCCATATTTTGAGTGTCTTACAACTTTTACTTCATTTATCCATTAGAATTTTTCTGAAGTAAAAACATTACATGTGGTAAGCTAGAAGTGATTTGGCCAAAATTCATCTTGGGCTTTATACATCCTACTTATAATTAGGGTATCTATTTAATTAATTCAAATACTTAAAAGGGACTCAGTGAACTCAATTTTATTTTTTTCCTATGATAAACATACTGCAGTGTCCCATATCACAGTAAGAAATAAAAGGTCAGTTTATACAGGTTTAACTAACTGTGTATTGCAATTGGATTTAGAAGGGTGGAAGGGGGAATATTTAGACTTGGCATGCTGCTTGAAGACATTCAAGAACAAATGGATCACAGAAAACACAGCCTGTCATCTTTGCTGACTTCCTATGAATCTGCCCATTCAACACATTCTTTCTGTGAGGTAATTGAGTTTTATTATTTAAAGACTGCCATTTTTCTGTTTTATTGATGCAAGTCTCGAGAACATAAGTGTGGTTATACGATTGTATATTCTCCTCTAATAAGAGCATGATGCTTTTAGATGGCACATTACTTCAAAGAAAATATTTTATGAAATATTAACTTCATAATATTTCATTAATTGTAACAGAAACCTAAGTATAAAAACACTGCTACACTGAATATTCTCAATTCCAGTTTCCAAAGCAATTATTTCAGAGTAAGAAAATACAAGCAAGTATACAAGACTTCTACAAAGCTGTCTTTGTTTGGGGGAATGAATCGATTCCCACTATCATTTAGTGGGAAGAAATATTACTTTGGTTGTCCAAGATTTTTAAGCTGCAGAATTACTAAAAGACCAAACAGGATTGTGCTATAGAAAACTGAGTTTACTGCTAAGTATAGTAATATTTTATCCCAGATCATAAATACACACAAAATCGTACTGCCTTCTACAAATCTACAGATAAGTCTCACCCAATGCTTTCATAATCAATGTTTTACATAACATTTTCCTCTGAAGCCCAGGTTAGTAGAAACTCGGCAGAAACTGTTTGGCAGAAGTCACCTGCTTGAAGTGCAGTGACCACATCCACCTGTATCTATGCTGTGGTTACTTTGTACAGAGCTCGGTGGTTTCAAGCATTGCTGATCCTCCAGAAAGAAGAGGTACAGAAACTCCATTTCTTCACAAGAGCCATGAGGGAGAAAAGAGTCTGACAACTGATGTAATCCCACAGACAAATCAACTTTATTTGGAAGGCAAAAAGTGCTATCTTTGTCCTCACATGTAAGTGAAAACTTGGAAACAGCTGTTGAAGTTTTTATAAAAATATACCTAAAATTATTTGCTGGGTAAGAAAATTGAAATGACTGGAATCTCTGAAAGCAACAGGAACATTTCCAGAATAAAACTTCCACAGAATTCTGTAATTACATACCCAAGAATTCCTCCCAGCCCGGCATTCCTACCTTTCTGAGTCTGAAATTATCTCCTGAAGCCAAAACACTATCACTTTCACCTAGTGTTAAATCATACTTCTGTATAAAATTCATTACAGCCACACAAATTCACGATGTGAACAACCAGTCAAAGCTTCTCAATGAAATTAGAAAAATAAAAAATAAGGCTTCCCCATAACCAATCTAAGATTAAAAAAAAAGAGAGCTGCATTAAGTTCCAGAAAAGAAGCAGAGCTTCTGGGAAAAGAAAGTCTGCTAGCAAACAAGCATTCTTCCAACATAATGGTAGGAGATCTCTTTTCATACTTTTTTTTTCCCCCAACTTTATCTTACTGAGCTTTGAGGGTGCACAACAGTTTCCCTCCAGTTTTTGCACAACGCGACAGCTCAGCTTTTGCACTACTACAGTTTATCATCGTCACACTGCTGAGCTGCTTTACACGGGAGAAATTTCAGGATTCTCAAACATTTTTGAAACCTGTGATAAAGTTTGGTGCTCTCAGGAAAGATTTAACTGTGTTTACTAACCTGCCTCTCGTATTTTTCAGAGAACAAAAGCCTACAAACAAATGCTTGCCTACAAAAAGTGATGTAATTCAGACAAAATAATTAATATATATTAATTCTTTCAAAGCAACATGGTTATTTTGGAGTTTGGAATTTTGGCAAATTATATCTCTGTGCAAAGCTAGATCTTAACTATACATGCAGCACAGAACACAATCATACTAATCGAAATATTCCATCAGATTATTTCACAGGGTAGATGTTAATATCTGTCTAGTGAAACTCACTTAGCTCCCACTTTTTTCTCTGTAATTGAAAGTTAGCTCAATCTTCTGATCATTATGTTCATAAATGGGTGAAAAACTTGCCAAAAAAATCTGATCATTCAGAACACCCTAAGTTGAAAATACACATCAAATAACTCAAATAAGGAACTTTGTTCTTGTCCTCTCAGAAGTTACATCTCAAATATTCCTCTAATTATCTAAAGGCAGTGCTATTAAAGCCTTAATAACTCAAAGTTACTAAGAAAACAAATTCAATTTGACATATGTTGTTGCAAAATACTATCAATAGTAACACATGTATAAATACGTAAGATTTCATACAACTTTACTATTTGAATATATGATTATCAAGGCAGCTACTTTTAAGGATTTTTAACAGCTGTGTTAAGTCAGAATGTGTCCTTTAACTAAAGAGGTCATTATTTTGCAATTGATTTATTATTAATTTGAACTTCTACTTACCACCTTTTCAGATAGAGTTCCTTCTATGAATAAATGTGATTTCTTCTCAACTACGGAATGATTAATTATTAACATAAAATGCTTATAACTCTCATCATAGAAGTATGCAGATACAATTAAAATATCTTTCTGTTTCCATGCTCAAAGAAATATAAACATGCAGGAAAGAAAAACTGGAACATCTTCACTCTTCAATCAGAGAAAACCAACTGATTTATCAGACACCAACCTGAGTAAGTTGTGACGGCATACAAAGGTTAGAACTGTGCTTAAACCTGCTAGTGAATCTTGTTAAGAAATACATTCCTGTCACATCTCAGCTACCTGAAAACTGTAGTTTTAACAGATGTTACTGCTTAGCACAGCACAAAACACTAAGAATAAAAAGGAGACTGAAGGGTCTAGTCAAACATTGAAACAGTTTGCCCTAAAGAGGCTGTGGTATCTCCATTCTCAGAGATATTCAAAACTCAACTGGACAGGGTCCTAAGCAACTTCATTTAAGTTGGTCCTGTTTTGAGAGGGGACAGGGCCAGATGATCTCCAGAAGTCCTACCTAACCTGAACTAGTCTATAAATATAATTCAGCTTTCTAGAGAAGTTTCCAAATATTACCACTATTACCATTTTTAAAGTATGACAGTGATATGCACACAATGGTTTGTTTTTTCTCCTGATGTACATTTATTTCATGTCCTAGAAGAAGATTCCAAACTTGCCAACTGAAACATTTCATATCAGTACTTCCACTTTCAGTTTTTGGATTCAACTTTCTTATTCTGCTCGAAAACACGCAAAAGTTTTCCTCTATCTTTGATCCATTCAGGGTTGACACAGACAAGAAGTACTCCCCCCTTCCTTAGTCAAGCTCCTAATAATATAATTTCATCCAATCCAAACTAGACCCCATAGAGGCGACTATGAACTAGTTAAGTCAGTTGTCAAGTCGTCCAAGACTTCAGCTCTTGAAGGCTTACTAGGAATCTGTAGGCATTTCTCTCTTAGGGCATCCCAGTTTTATCTTTCCACTGCAGAATATTCTGAAACTGTTAGTACCTAACAACTGAAGAATAGCATGAGCTGTCCTAGATACAGTTCTGAGTCTGAATATATAGGTTATTCTTACCTTTGGTCTATTTGTTGTCCTTGGCTTCTTTGTGATATGCTTGCACTTTAATATAAGACACTGGGACCATTATTTTTAGTACTGGTTTGTGCAACAGTTAAAGCAGGGCTGTACTAGAGCTGCCCAAAGTCTCATCACATTTCTATTATGCTGCACTGTTTGCACAACACTGTGCACAGGGAGGTTGAGAGCTTCATTTTTTTTTAAAAACAGTTCTTGGTCTGAAAATAACCACCACCAAAAAATAATAAAAATCTACATTCAAAGCTTACAGTCAGGGATGAAAGCCAATCTTAAAAGCTCAATTCCCACACTCCTGTAAAATGGAGGGAAAAGTACTTCCTCAAATTGCAGTAGCATTAATGGTAGCAAAGGGCTCTGAAATGATGGTGCTGAAAGCCAAGTAATTACCTGGCTACACTAGCCAAAGTTTCTAATATTTCAGAACATTTTACCTTATTTTTTTTTAATTTTAGGCAGTGATTCAGAAGACATCTCAGCCTATGATTCTTATAGCGATTCACAAAGCAAGGACCTTGTCAACTGTGACACTCAGAATTACAGATCATTAAGTACAAGATTATGTGGAGAAAGAAAAGGTATAATGATTGCAAAAATATTAACATCTACAAAGAAACACAGCTTATAGTGTTTGTTTTTCCAAACAACATGTCTCTGTTTTCAGGACTCAGATGCAGATGCCCCAGGGGAAGCAGAGATCAAGTTAAACTCAGGAATTACAAAGAGTCTATTCAGTCTTGTGCGCTATGTAGAAATAAAAGTTCTGGTTCATCCTGTAAGTATAATGTGTTACTGAAATAATTACCAACCACAGGCTAGATTTTAAGGGGCAAAAAGCCACACTGATTATACCAAATAATATGTGGCCTGATATGTGCAATCATTAGCATTGTAGCTAAACCAGTGGGTATTTATAGATCTTGTAGAGCAAAATCAGGGAATCCAAGTTTTACACACCTGCCCAGGTTTAATCCCTGTGCACAACAGCTTTAACCTCTGATTCCTTATGAGGAGTCCCTTTCATATTTCACTCATGGCAGGAATATCTCATTTTGCAGTGCCACGGGAAAAAATATGAAAATTGGGCATTACTGTGCCAGCTTTTACAGTGCCAGCCATTGCCTGTCATAGTGTTAAACAAGCACTGAAGAAAATTCCAGTTCTACACTCATCATGTGACATGCAGCAAAGTCAAGGAAACACTAATGAAAAAAAAAATTTTAAATGTTTAGCATCTACTTTTCAAAGTCACTTGTCTCAGACTCTCTACCATAAGAAAAACTTGCTTAAAGAAAAATATAAAATTTCAACAGTCAGAAGAAAGTATAAGTTAGCTACTTGTCTCTAGCAATTCTGTGAAACTATAAAAAATCAAAGCAGTGCTCATGTAATTAGTAGGATTATGAGAGTCTGATTATTCTACACCTCCCCCCTACAGCCTTTCACTATATGAAATAGAAATCTGCATACCATTTGCCACAGAGCTAAATTCAACAGCAAACACAAAAAGGTTAATCTATCCTCATTTACAAAAAACTTAAACATACTCAAGTTTTATTCATCAGTGATAGTTTACTTGATCTTTTATTTATGCTAAATAGAGAAAAATATTAAATACATAGAAAATTTGCAGAAAATTACCTTTTTTTTTTTTTGCTTGTTTTAAACATGGTCTCTGTGACTCCAGCTTATTCACAGAAAAGAATCTCCACAAGAAAGGCTCAAAAATATAAACAGCCACGTGAACTTGTAAACAGACTTCCTGGAAGGTAAGCTGTAACAATAATAACATAGTACATAAGAAAATCCCATTGTTCAAGATTCAGCAGGGGAAAAACATACCAGTATCATAAGCAGGAATAATGTTCTATCTTTTGCAGTGCATGTTGTATATTAGAATTTTACTCAGTAATGAATTTAAAATATTTACTCTAAGAACATGGAAATAGTTCTTAGGGTAGTTCTTCAGTTTTTCTAAGTTAATGAAGAGTAAACATATAACTTCTTTATCTGGCACACTTAGTAATGAAAAGAAATATATCATTTTATTAAGAGGATGTTCCCATTCACAGATTCAAAATCAGGTCTGTCTTATTAGGATGCAGCTCTGTTTGCTGCCAATTATTTCTTTATAACTAACAGTCCTACTTTTAATTGTTGTTAACATTAAATAATTCTGGGAGACTGAGAAGTAAAATGGATTCTTAACTGTAGCACAGAAAGAAATGCAGACAGGTTTTGTTACTGTGGTTTTTGACAGCATTACTCAATAGCAGTAATGGCCTGGAAGCGCAGCAGCTGCACTTGAGAATCAATGGCACAGACCCCTGTGTGAGAGAGCAGCAAGAGAGTGATGCTATTATGAGAGATTTCCTTACTCTGCATCCTGGCATGTTTTCTGTCTTATTGCAATAGAGATGGAGCACAAAAAACTGTGTTTTACAGTTAAATGGAAAATTCTACTCACTGTAAAATTAACTTGCAAAACAGTATGCTATCAAGGTGTGTGTATTTAATTCAGACTTTAGAAATTCTTTTGCTTACTGAAATTGTTTGTGTTTTATTCTCTGTATCTTCTCTTTAGGGAATCCTTTGAGGCTGCCAAAACCTGCTGTTCAAGCACATGCAAAAAAATTGTTGTTTCATATCAGTACGTCCCCAGCAAGAAGTTTGCCCAAAGCAAATCTGCAATCAGAAATGCCCATGATGCCAATGCAAATGTAAGACTTGAGAGTGAAAATTAAAAGCCACACAACTCTCTTGGAAAGGTTAAATGCCCACATCAAGGCACTGTTGAGCATCCCTTTCTTAGCAAGCTGATTATTACAATCTAAGCAAATCTAGACCACTTGAGGGCAAGACTGTATGGAGTTAAAAACCCAAGCATTTTAGCTTATATATTAGAATATGCATTTCATGTAAGTATGTCCAGACTTTTTATGCAACTTAGTCCCTGTATGAATGATCAGGACAGAATAGTAGCAGCACTGGATCTTACCTCTGAAATGGTTTCACATACTGAAAGAATGTCAACACCTATCCATACAAACCACTATCACAACCACAAGAAAGCCTTCTCAATATCACAAACATGCCCAATACTGGCCCTGCTACTTTCAAAAGGTGTAAATATCTCTCAGTTCCAATGATTACACAGTCAAAGAGAAATAAATAACAGATACTTCCAACTTGAATCCTGGAGGAGCCTTATCACGTGACTCAACTTCTACTTCTCAGATTGTATTCAGAGTGAAAATCATGCACAAAACCTTAACATCACCTTCTGTTCTATACCTATGTATGCATTCACCTTCGCTATTAACAAGGCTACATTTTATTATTTCCAACAGATTTTAAGTTCTACTCTGGATCATGCCATACAGACAGCAAACAGTTTGAAGAAAGCTACAGAACGAATGGTGCGAGCAGTTTCAGAAGATCTGGCTCAAGTCAAAAGAAAACAGCTTTAGTTACCCAGTTTCAAATGCTGTATTGTTTTGCTGGTTGATACTGAAGTGTTAGGATCTCTGCAAATGTAAAGTGATGAATACAAATACCAAAAGGTCAGCTAGCTAACTTTGTCAGCTGTTCTGTAACTGTTAGTATTGAATCACACCAGAGCATAAAGGTATTCCACAGGTTTACACTCAGTCTCAGAACTCTAAAACAAATTACTAATTCTACTGCAAGTCTTTAGTAGGTTGGCTAAAGGTACTTTTCTCTCTAAGTATCCATTGCTGTGTACAGGTACCTTTCTCTAAGTATCCTAAGGCAGCTAAATAAAAATTGGCTGAAACAAAGAAAATTAACTTTCTGACTTTGATTCCCCCACACTCCCAAGTGTGAGAATAAGCCTCAGTCATTATTAGATACCATTTCTTCCCACATTTTAACAGCCGCTGCTTAAACACATCAAAACAGCCTCTGCACCTGAGACATCTACCTGCAAACATAAGGATAACATACCAAGTCATAGTTAACATTTGTAATTATTTCAGTTTTAGAGTGCTCTACATTGAGAGTTGTTGGTCTTTATAGTTACAAACTAGAATTCAGAAAAACATTATAGGTATTTCTGCTTTTTTTTAAAGTTTTGATGCACATGGTTTTAATTTTAGAGCGTTGTTCCTGTATTCATATTAGAAAACAAGTCAGAATACATTCAATTCCTAACTCATTTAGGTGCATTTGAAAGATAGAGCCACTTATTATCATGCTACATGTCCTGCAACATCTTAGAATGTAACCTTCTCACCTTCCATTTCTCTCTGATGTAGGGGGGGAACTTAACTTTTTCCACCTTCTAATTAACTCCAAATGATCTTACCTAGCAAAAATATTCTCTTAACCTACTAGGTAACCTTAGAGCAAAATAAAGGGAAAAGAAATAAATCCATTTTATGCAAAACAAGAAGTTAATACCTTTATGGTTGGGAAAAATGTCAATAAAAAACCATGAGAAATCTATTATTTTTCATTATGACATTTCTCCCAGTTTCTACGTACAACAAACTCACATTTCAAGGCACATAAATACAACATCCCTTCAAAAGTTTAGTAATTTTAATTACATAATTTTTAAAGAGAAATCTAAACATTACCAGTGTGACAGAATTCATACAGTTTAGATTATTCCCTTCCATGCAACTTTAAGTATTTCTTTCTTAGTAGGTAACAAAGCAGACAAAAGAGTAAATTCTCTTGAATACATCAGGTTCTGTCATTTGGTTTGCTTTTAGCTTTTCTTTTGTAAATTACCAAGCCATTTGAAAGATTCAACTGCTTTCCTTCTTTTCCTCTCCTTTTCCCCTGCCTCCACTTCCTCAAGAAGACATGCTTATAGTTTTGGAATTTCTGTATCACAGGCACTTCAACTTCTAAAACAGATGGACTATGTAGACACAATCATAAGGAAGTTGCTAAGACATTAATGTTTTTTAAAAAGCTTCACTAATAATCCCTATATATACTTAAAGTGTACTTCAGTGCACAGTTGACAGCATTTCTCCAGAGTTATTTATTGTGATTAGAACTGCTTAATACTTCTGTGATTAACTATCTACCTTACCCAGCACCATCTAAAAAGCCTTTAGATTTTTCACAATTAAACATATTTAAAAATTTTCAGTGAGTTACTTGTACAGAAAATATTACACTTTAAGACACTGCATTTGTATGAAAAAATGTTACCATAAACCCATATATACAAATTTTCTCCTGAAGCCCCTACCCAATGGCCTAGGCCCTTTTTAATTCAGTCATTTTTAGAAATAAATTCTATTACAGAAAGGTTTCACAGTTCTCAAAAACAATTCCAGTTTATATATAGTCACAATAGCTTTTAAGCATAATTTCTTAGGAACAAACATGCCCTTTTGAAAAAGCACTTATAATACTAAATACAACCTAAGAAACACGTGTTTATTTTTTCCTCTCTCTGCCTTCTACTCCCCAAAAAGCAGCAAATTTAAATTATAACATGACTTTCCATTAGTCAGAACCATGTAGTATCATAGTGCAGTGTTTGGAAAAGTCAGTTCCATTAGAGTATGTACATACTGTTTGTCTTTGTAATGCATCATAAATATTCTATTCATCCTTAATGCAGACTATATCCTTGGGTTTACTAAGGCTCTTCACTTCATCCAGTAGTCTTTTAGGTGTCAAAATATGAGTAGAACCTGACAAAAAACATAAGTATTAAGTGTGTCAGTCAAATTCTGACTTTCAGACATTCCCTCTTTAAAACATCAGTGACATGCTGGTGTTTTTTAACTGTACCTGGAAAACTGACAAGTACAACAGTTCAAAGCGTGTTCATATGAAACACCATCCTATAAATGTGTCACCATTAGGTAGGAAATGTCCCTCTCCCACACACACATCCAGATCAGGACTTGTATTTGGAATACAAGTGTCAAGTCCTGCTCTGTTTGAAATACAGGCTTGAACCTGAGCCGCTTATGCTGTGTGCAGCTGTCCCAGCCTGCAAGGAATCTGCCTGGTGAATGACAGGCTTTATCCTAGAATCAAGGAACTACCTGGATTAAAGGTCATCACAAATAGTAGTTTTCCACAGAAATATCAGTCATAAAAAATTGGCTTTTACTGACTAACATCTCTGTGAAAAATTTACAGCAAATTCCAAGTCTTGAGCAGCAAAGCAAATCCTCATAGAGAGTGATTATAACTTCTGCCATGAAGGGTCACCCTACAGTTATAAAGGCAGTGATTAACTGTTTAAGATTACAGTTGTCTGGAACTTTTGGGTTTAGCAGTGTTACTCTGAACAGGCTAGTATTCCTTGAGTTCTGAATCGGGAATGCAGCAAAATTTTCATCCTGCAGTAAGCCACATGGAAATCTGGCAAATTTCCCCTTCCCTCAAAAATCAGCATTACAAAACTACAACAACCATCTCTAAACAAAGGGAAGATGGTGCTGTGCTTCGTGCCAGGTACCACAGTGAAAGAGTGACCACTAAACACGGCTTTGTAAGCAAGTCTCACATGAAGAAACTCTCTGGTTAATCTACATTTCTGTTATCATTCTCTTTCCGTTGCAACTCAAACTAGAACCAGCATTAGACCTACCTCAACCACCATCAATGAAACCAGCAAAGAAAAAATTAACCAGAAAAAGCAACCACACACACAAACAAACACACCTACAACACTCCCAACTATTTAGAGGTAACAGACTCTAGATCTCAGAATCAAGGTTGTCATTGTTTTAGGAAAGGATTTAAAATCATGGTAGATAAATTCAAGGCTTTCTGAAACTCAAGACTGAATTTAATTGCCAGACAGACATTTCAAGCAATTTAAAATGCTTTAGATGACCCTGCACCCAAACATCAGCTGCCCCTGCAGATGGATACAGGTCTCTGGTGAGGTTCTGTATTTAGAGCTCTGTTTTGATATATCGTACTACTTCCAAAAGCAACAGGAGTAGCAAGTGTCACTAAAGCACAGGCAGATGCAAAAGTTGTGAGGAAGCTGTAATGCAAGGATATAGAGATATGTTGAAATCCTTTTTGCTATACATCAATATATTTCTCTGACATAATTCACAATGATTCTTCTGTAGAGCATAACTATTTTTTTTGTCCTTAATACCTTGTTGAAAAAAAACCCCTCTAAACACCAAGCAGTCTGACGAAACAGAAAAGATGCTTCTAAGTGCATAGTTTTAAGAAA
The DNA here is from genome assembly GCA_035041135.1 of Platyrinchus mystaceus. Taxonomy (NCBI): domain Eukaryota; kingdom Metazoa; phylum Chordata; class Aves; order Passeriformes; family Tyrannidae; genus Platyrinchus; species Platyrinchus mystaceus. Next base: position 21,149,451 of record JAWWLV010000005.1, on the reverse strand, counting down.
TACACTGGCTATAATATTAGGGTGCTGAACCAACATAGGGAATGTATGAAAAAATGACCCTTACATTTCCCAGTGCACACACCACCCTTCTCCCAAGGCAAGCTCACCAATAACAACTTCACAGGACTTGTAGGCTTCAGAAACCTCATAAGCACTGCGCATCTCGGAATACGTGACTCCTCCAATCACAAAGATGATCAGCCTCGCGCTGCTCTTCCGCTCCTCTCTGTAACTCGCCTTAGGTTTCTGGCGTGCACTGTAACAGATTTCACAAGATGACTTTTTCCCAGCTTTACTGATTCATTTTTGGTTAAAACTATATACTTAACAAGCAGTAACAATTTCTGCCACACAGTTCATGGTTTGATTGTAATTTCAGCAAAAGTGTTTAGATAAATTGATAGTTTATCAATTATCAAAAGGGAGGTACTCCAAGGAAAGGTGTATACGACTAGAAGAATTTTATTAAAATAACAACCAAGCTCAGTATGTTTTAGATTAAATAAAAATATAGGCTTGAGACTTTAGCATTACCTTATGTACATTATTTTACCACTTAGAAGCACACTTCCATAACTCTTTGGAATGTATATGACAAAAATACTGAGAAAGGGGTAAATTATTTTTCAATAAGTAAAATTATTTACCTTACTGCTCCTGAACCATTCCAGGTGGGAGGACACCGGGAAGAATAAGGCCAGTCTTTTGAATCTAGTTTGTTTTCTATGGCATCCTGAAGGGCAAAACAAAGTCACACTTTAAACAGCCTTGTAGACCTAAAACCCACCAAGTTTCAGCTTTCAGTAAGGATGCCTAACCAGAATTTAATGCCAACACAAGCAGCTTAGAATAACCAATTGCAAATAGCATCTCATGAACAACACTCCTATGTAACAAAATGCTAGACCACATAATGCTAAAATGCATTCTAAGTATTTGTGTATCACAAGGGAGTACATGTGCTTTTTTATAAACACAATATTGATTTAACTGTTCAGATTTTACAAGCAGCTTTTCATCTGTAACAACCCTAAAGTATTTAATTTCTCTAGAGCAGTGTATGAGAGAAGTTAGGGTCCACTAAAAACACAAATGAGCATGTGAAAACTGCCAAATCTATGAATTACAGCATTGGGTCAGATTAAAGGTCCAGTGAACTCACTACTCTGTCTGACATCAGTCACTAACTGATGCTTAGGAAGAGGTTTAAGAACAAAGGAACAACATTTCCAGAAACAAACATCGACCAGCCTCTACCACATTACAGTTTAGATTTGAGTTGCAGTTTAAAAACCCACGGAGGAAAAAAAAACAACAAAACAGATCTTTAAATTACACTAAACACTGCCAATCACAGGACAAGGTGTTCTAAAAGACTTCTTGCTTTCACTTTCATTTGCTTCACCTTTAAAATGACCTCCAATAAAGAGCATTACTAACACACAGCAGTCGCATGTTCTGTATTACTGACAGACTAAGAAAGATCACTTTTACCAAGTGCATTTGACAACAGTAACTCATAATGGTATGGACTGGCTGTAACTGCTCACTCAAGTAAATTTTTCCACTTCACCTAAGAATTAATTAGTTGATTAAATTTACCTCCATAACATCTTTGATAACAGGTGTCCACCTAGAAAGCTGAAAGGTTTCTTCTGAAGAACGGTCCCTCCTTGGGTATTTAGGCTGCTGAACAGCAAACTGAAAAGATTTTCAAAACATGGTCATATTATATAGTGTATTTGGACTTTTGAAACTTATTCACAGTCAGTAGTGAAAGGAGGGGGCATCAGTAGGAAAATTTAAAGAAATAATAATAATGACAAAGGACAACAATTAATACCTATGGAATTCAGTGTACACTAGAAAGCCTAACTTCAGAGACTAGGAACTGAGTAAGTTGGCACTTTCCAAAACCAGCTAAGTCAAGTCACCATCTGATTATTGCAGAGGGAACATTATGGGTACCTTAAACAATTAACATTAATAATTTTCAAAGGATTTAGCACTTAAGAATTCCTAGTGATTGCCTGTTTCCAAAATAGGCCTGTAAAATACTACTAGGAGTTGCTGAAAGAGCTGTAGACAGTGCTTGGGTGGCAGGAACTTAGAAAATAAATAAATACATTCTTACTGAAGAGATAACAGGAACATCAAGGTATTTCCAATTTCTTATCATATCACTATCATTTTCTATTTGCACATTCTGGATCAGCTTCTCCAAGTTCTCCTGGGTAGTTCCTTCAATATATGGAAAATAGACAACTTAATTACCTCTAAGACCAATTTTGTCTCACACTTTCTGGGCTTTTATTTAGTCCAGAATTTTTGTTTTGTTGTTTAACGTAATATTATATTCTAGATAAATTTTTATTTACTGGTCCATTTTTGAGACCAAAACTCAGTATTGCTACAGATTCCTCAGACTAGCATTCTGCCAATTTCCTCTTCTTCTACTACAAATTCTTCCCCACTGACTTAATTTGTGAAAACAAGAAAACAAAACTGTTGTACACATCAAGAACAGGAATGATACTTAAAAGACAGTATGAATCTGCACTTGAATTACATCTCTTAATTCCTTGTCAATAGTATCTTTGCTATCAATTTGAGAGAAGCTACAGAGGATGGACAAGATTTCTTTCAAACCTGGCCGGCCATCAACTCCAATATTAACTTATATTAACTAAAAATACCTGTCCTAAAACTTGAGTTCAAGTTAATAGCACTGAGATAAAAAATAGGATCAGTTATCATACCATTTGTGCTAAAAATATACAGCAGAATAGCTCTAATTTTGTCATAGTTCTCATGACTTTTGTTGAGCAGAACTGGAAGAAGGACCCTCATGGAGTCTTTCACTTTTTGACCTTCTGCATCAGTTCCAAGAGCCAAGTCCTAAATTAACAAAAAATAACCCACACACAATGGTTTTAGAGAGTAGTCAAAAAAAAGCAACATTGTTTTGCATATTTTGAAATGCATTTTTATGAAACTACGAGTTTCAGGAAACAATAAAGCCTCATCAATTTATACTCAGTATGACACGTCTGACATTTATTTCAATAGCTGCAGCATTATAATAATTCTACATAACACTCAAACATTTAAAACTGTTTGATACCTAGAATTCTCAGAAACATAATTTACAGTTTTTTACTTGAGATTAGTAGTACAATGTAATGCCTCACCTAACAAGTGCTTTTCCCAGACATTTTAAAAAGGCTTTACCCTGCAGAACATACTACAGCAACTTCACAGGAGTTTTGAACATGGAAAACAAAGATGATCTTTATACACATGAGCCAGATTTCAAGAAAAAAAGCCAAACTGAATAGGAATACCTCCTTTACTGGCAGATTAAAAGCCTTGTACATCTCACTTAGTTTTAATACTAGTATCTCAAAAACTGACCACAAAAAAAAAAGGCATGAGACAGTACTTTTGTCACTTAAAACAAGCCTATATTCTGCAAACAAAAACTCTGTACTTGCAATGAGTTTCTGCTTGGGTTTCTGGCTTTTTTAAACATACCTGTTCAGTTTTACAGAGCCTTTCTATGTTAGATTTGAACTTGCTCATGCAATCTTCTGCTATGTTAAGATGAACAACTTGCTATAAGACAGAAAAAAAGAAAAAAAAGAAAATCACAAGCTGCCATAACTTTACTGTCTTTTTTTAACATACCAATCATTTTTACTGGTTACAAGAGTCAATCCTTCAACTATCCTTTAGCACCATCGTGCATTTTCCATGTTCTACCCTTCACTTAGAGACTGGCCCCTGTAATACCTTTTAAAATATTAAAACAGTAATGCTATATTCAATCCTCAAAGAACACAAGTAATTTGATTTTTTTTTTACACAGTAAAATGAAACACCTGAAAGCAAGTTTTCTCCAAATTTTACAGTAGGTGAACATACTAATTTGGAGAACAGCTATACAGCACACTCAACAGGAAAACAACAGAATAAAGCTAGACTTCAATAACACAGAAAGATAAAGTGCACAGAATAATTTACTGTGATGTTGTAATTACAAAAGAAGAACCCTCACCTTACTGATCTCTTTACGATACTGTGGCATCCTTTTCATCAACTGGGACAGAGCAGAGAGCGATAACTGCGAAGAAAGGATACAAGTTGAAAATTTGCCCCCCCCCCAATATTTGTCATGCTTATTGCTCTTGTTGCAGCCTTGCTTCCCCCACAACTTCCAAAAATTCCAGCTGAGAAAAGCCTCAATCTCTCTAATAGGTCAATGAATTGAATGGATCTGATCAGCTGAAAATAACTGAATTACCAGGAAAGACAGCAATACTTTAATTTAAGCAACTTACTTTTCCTTCTGCTTCTTTTTTTTTTGAGGAAACCTCTTTCAAAAGTTTTGGTATTTCCCTGAAAAAAAAAGAAAAGTTACTGAATGCAATAGCACAGAATTCTTAAATATTTTCTTAAAATCTTAAAGGAACCGTACAGCAAGAACTTCTGAATCAAGATAAAAGCTTTCAAATACAGAGAGCAATGTCTGACAAAGAAAATGGAAGTTAAATTTATGATATCTGCATAATGTTGTTTGATGCAACAGCCTGCTAGTACTTTACACAAAATAATCCCTTCAGATGCAAAAGATTTGAAAATACTTCCCAGGAAATTATTTCCATTTTCCTCAAGAACTGTAAGTAACATTAGCATAACTGTATACCTTGATACATAATGTATTTTGGAAGCACAATTCCTTGCTGGCATCCATTAATTAAATGAATGAAGTCTATATTGCAAACCATCTTCACTACTACCTGTATTCCTACCAAACAGCTCAAATACCTTCCCTCTCAAAGAAACCAGGTAGTTGGGTTTGTTATTCATTCACATACTCTATCACATCTGCAATATGCTTGTGCCGCATCTTCACCCAGAGGTCATCATCTTCCTCCAAAATTGCCTCTTTTTCCTTCCCAACAGATCCTTCTGTTTTGTATCTTCCAAGAGAAAATTCAGACAGTAATTTGGTTTTTGGGTTTCCCTTAATTCTCATTACTTACTACAGTATTATTTGTTACAGTTTAATCAACATGAATGGTAACAGCAGTAACACAGAAAGGTTTTAATTTACAAGCCAAGCTATTGCCTGACAAAATATAATTAACAGAAGGATTTTACAGATTACGTCTTTGAACATAGAAGAAACAGATGAATTTTAGAATGATTCTTTGGGGCAATAGTTTCTGGACATTCTTTTAAACAACAGTAGAGATTTAATCACACATTCGCATGCACCTTCATTTCTCTTCAGCTTTCAATGTCAACTTCCCTCTGGTTTCAAATGCAAACTGCATAAACAACATGCTGCAACTGCAAAGTGCAGCTTTCCACATGTACTGTAAGACATTTTATAACTGAAGGAAAATCAAGTCCCATTCACCAACAAAATAGACCAAGCAGGACAAATTGCTTTACATATAAAAAGGAACATGCTTCACAGCATTACAGAGCAGTTATTACTTGACTATAAACAAAGCTAGCAATAAACCTACAAAGCAAGACAGCAATCATATTACACAATATTTTCACATTTACAGAAACTCACAGAGTGTATATTGCCAGAAAGCAGAATGAAAAAAAAAAGAAATCACAAAATTAACTGTGAAATTCAGATCATGGCTACCTATAAAACATAAGTCTGCTACATCTTCTGAGTTTGAGATCCACAGAACTCTACACTTTCTATTAAAACATTCACTCAGTGCTTCCAACCAAAGAAAGGCATTCCTGTTTGCTTGACCAAACAGCGAGGCCATTGGGTCTCGTTTGCTGTAGAGGGTCATTAGAAAGCCAAGTCCTACCAAAATCCTTGTCGTCAGACCAATCCAACAGCAAAGTATGTAATTTATGCCAATCACTGTCACACTACTCCAAACAGTGCTTATGAACTGAATGTGACTTCCTTAAATGTGCACTTAGAATAAAAACAAGTACATTTAACAGCTACACAAATTAAAGTAATGGAGCTACAAAAGTGAGCATTTCTGAGAAATAACCAAGTGTCTTCTCAGTATGCAATTACTGGTCTTATTTGTCTTGTTATGCCAAAAAGGTTGAGAATCTGAAAGAAAACCTAGAGAATTTCAGTGTGCACTATGAAGGTTTTGCTTCAAGACTAGTGCAAAGTTCTTGGTTTTTAAAAAAATGCAATTTGTTAGACCCAAAACTTAACAAAAATGCCAATTAGATCCTACCTAATCTCAACTAAGTGAGGAAGTTAAAAAGATGAAGTTCAAATCCGAGAGGAAAAGCTAGTAAGTGAAGCAACCATTATGTAATATAAGGAGCTAATACTGCCATGGTGCAATTGAGCTGAACAACTCCAGAAATTTTAAAATCAAGACTAAAAGGTTTAGATTTTTCTTTAAAGTACTTGCTTGTAAGTATCGTTTTCAATTGGTAGCAGATCATACGCCATTGCCTGGAAGGTGAGCTCATGAAGTACAGTTGATACTGGATCAAAGGCACGATCAATTATTATTAGTTGGGAGTGGGTTTTAGCCTAAAAAGCCATCAAACAAACATGAAGTTAAGACATACAATACAAAGTTAATGCATGTTAAATCTATTTACATTAAGTTACAGCACTGCAGATATGATTTGAAAAATAACTGAAAAAACCCTGAGGTAAGGTCCAAGTGTTTATCAATATTAACAGAAACAGACATTTAAATTACATACAATGGGTTTAAATATTAATTTTAAGCCAATGCCCTCAGCAAGCTGAATTTTGTTCATCTAATGAACAAAAAATGTAAAGGGAAAAAAAAGAAAAAAGGCCCCCCACTGACTTTTCACAGGTAACTGCATTGTTTGTATTTCAGAGCACATTATCTATACTGTGCTGCAACACAGAAAAAAAATCCCCAAACATTCAACTGAAAGTTTCATTTTGGGATTTAATAAAGTGGCAATAGCAGCAGGTACATTTATTTCTGTAGCAGAGTGCAAAGTCACCAAGTCAGAATGGTTTAGCCCACACTTCTGTGTTAAAGCAGCTGCCCTAATCAGCCTTGATCTGTAGGGACAGATCAAAACCATTATTTGCATGAACAGCTGTAACTTTGTGGACAATAAATCCCTTGAGGAGAGCCATTTTCATTCTGCAGGGAAGTCCCCTCTACATGCAGTCTTAGGAAAGGTGATTTTAAAACAAAATTTGTCCACTTGTCTTAAGGTTTGTATCATCCCCTATATCATCACAGGGCTAATTCTTCACGTCAAATCAGTTTTTAGCTTACATACATATTTACTGTATCAGTTACTACCTCTAAGTTGCTTTCATACACAGAAAGAACTAAATGGCAACTAGTTGCCTTCATAATTAAATAAAATCTGGGTTTGTAGAACCTATTGTCAAAGCCTATTTCGAAGGTGATTCTTTTTCCCCAGACTTATAAAAAAAGAAGCAAACGTTTTAGTTCACTTTCTACCTTTATTTGGCTTTTCTCATCTGTTCTGTAGTAGTTTTCAAGATTTTTTTCAACAAGCTGTGCAAGTTTGCTGGCTCTATCAGATGGTCCACTGGGAAAAAAGGAAGCATGCAAAAAGAACTTAAATTTCTTCATCAGTACACTAAGATGCTACCTTTAAAACAGAAAGAACTCCCTAGATTGATCCTCTGGTTTCATGAGCAGTTTCTGAACTCCATTCTAAGCATTTCCAATATATTTTCACTTTTACATTACGATTCCACTCTTTGAATGCTTCAGGTAATTCACACAGCAGAAACAGCTTCAGCCAAAAGACTGACATGAGCTGGAATATGGCCCAGCACCTAAAAGTCTCACTCAGAAGCAGGAAACAAGAAAGAAGAAAGAAAAAGAGAAAGAAAAGAAAAAAAACCAGTCAAGTAGTTATTTCTTTGTTACCTTTGCAGAGAATAAGGCACCACTTCACAGTACACCACAGAATGTAGTTCCTGAACACAAGTTCAGATGCCTACTTTGACTTCTAGGACAGTAATCTGAACTCCCTTTCAAAGCTCAATGGAGGTATTCTTCTCAATATCTCTACTACAAGAAATCCTGATCCCATCTGCCATAGCAATCTATTAATTCCTTGGCACTAAGTGGAGTTGCAAATCCACAAACAGCAGCAGTTCTGTTACAGGATTATGCATCTGGTACACAAGAATGCAGCATATCAGAGAGTCATCCTACTGACCAAACGTGAAACAAGTCATTTGGAGGGTCTAGCAAGTACTGTGCTACAAATGTACACAGAGAAATAACTCACTGTTTTACCTACACCCCACAAATTCCTATCATTCCATATTTCAAAGCTGTGGATTAAAAACAATTAATCCACAATTATAAAAAAAAACCCAACCAACCAACCAACCAAATTATACTGCAGCCTCAAGCTACGACCAAACAATGTGCTAAACACTAGAAGTGAAAGCAATTACATTATAAAACACTAATTTTATATCGTACTTCTTTATATACCTTTTATATCGTACTCCTGGATTCTCATCTAGTGTGGCACATAAGGTAACAATTTGTTCAGCCATTACTTGCATTACAGCATCCTTATCCTTTGTCTTTTCCAGAGTTGGACTGTAACAGCGGTAGAAAGCATCTGGGACATTGAGAGTAAATACCTATGTAGAGCACAAACAAGAAAAAAAGGGCCTAAATTGCACATTTCTAAAATACCTGGTAAAAAACTTGCTAATAAGCTAAAACTAAATGCTGTAAGAGAAAGTCACACATAATATCACTAAAAAAAAATTAATCCCACACTTCATTCCTCCTTCCTTGCCCTGTTGAGCTCATCAGCTTCTTGTTTTCACACTCTTTTTCCCTATTACTCTCCATTCCTATGTAAATTACTATATTTTTCAAATCACTTACTGTCTGTTCAGATGGAAGGAAGGAAAAGAGATGAGGAAGAACTAAATACTCTTCAGTGTCTTGAACAGAGCCACACAATGCAATATCAGAATAATTATAGAAGGTATCAAGGTTAAATTTGTTTAAAATAAAATTTTACGTATTGTATCTGCTTATTAGATGAGGACTTTACCTTCAGTAACTGAAATTCTTTAAATGCATTAAACCTTGATAAATGAAGCTTAGTACTACAGAGAAGAAAAGTTTTTTCAACAGTTTTGTAAATGGAATGCAAACATAGAAACAATCCCATTGTCAGTAAATGGATTTTCTCCAGCCTCAGATGGACTCTGTAACTACAGAGCCAAAGAAGAACGTCCATCCAGATAAAGATGTTTGCTTCATTCCAGTACATAATCACGTGGACTTTGCCCAGAGCTCACTCTGGTTACTCACCCTTAGCACCCCAGAAAGTAGGCAAACCAGTTAACGCTGCTCCTTTGCTAAGGATTCAAAATGTTCTCGCAACCCAAAACATCCAGAATACAAAGCTACACCAAAAACAACAAGAATGTTGTTCAACCAAAGTGCTGCTTATTTTCAACATAAGAAAACTAGTCACAATTTCTACTCTGACAGTGAGACCTCTGCAGAACCAGGACCACAAAATTTTCATAGGCCTTATTTGGTAGAGTATTTCTGAAGAGCAGCCTTGGCAGAGCTCCCAAAAACAGTTTGAAACAAAATTTGGGAGCATCAACCTCACTGGAAAGCAAACAAACAAGCCACCACGCTCATTATTCTCTGATGGCTTCTCAACCTAAAAAATAAAAAAACGTTTCTAATAAAAAGGAGTGTGTCTTCAAACTAGGAAACTGCATCACAGTGAGACATGGCCAGAAGCAACCTCTCCTATATTCACCTGCCACTTGGTATATTAACAGCTGTGACCCCCTTGTCCATAAAGTTTGATGTGGGAAACATTCATGGTTAATTCTACAACTCTCAGTACTGGACAGGGTTTGGAGGCTTCACTGTATTAGTATCAGTGTGCATTTCAGCCTTCTGTGTCTGATGGAAAGCATCAGCAATTATTTCTCAACACAGCACCCACTGTGAGGCTGCACATGGAAACCACTTATTGGTTTCCATTGGTGGTCTCAAATTTTTAATTAAAAAACCATGGATTTCCATGTTCTCCTCTCACTGAAAAGTCTGTCAGGTTGCAGTAGTTTTTGTTTCCTGTTTTTTGTAAGGAGCTTTCATTTTGTTCCCTTCCCCCTGCAGTTCTCTTAATGCATTTGTTCTTCTTTCCTGATTTTCACCAAGCAGTTGGTCCTACTTCTATTCCTATGCACCAACCTACCTAGTCTGTCAAAGTAACACCTCAGCATAAGCAACAACATAAACTAGTGTTTACTGAAGACAAACCAGAATATTTGCCTTCTCCTAGGGAAAAGATTCCTTCTTTAACCCCCCTACTCAACTGACACTAAGTGTGGCAAACAGATCATGTGCGAAGAGTAAACCTTTCAGTATGAGAGCATTTGTTTTATCTGCAAAGCACAGACAAGCACTGGGAATGTGCCAAAATGGCAAAATGCCTCACATACAGTTTGTCAGTCAAAAGCTACATTTTATTTCATTGTTTTCTAGAAGATCAGCAACACTTGAAAATAATCCTCCAGACTATTTTTTGCTGTTAAGATTAAGAATTAAACTTACCTGAGACTCATAAGGGAAGAAGGAAATATTGATCTCCTTGCATTTCTTTATTGATTTTGCACATGAAGACTTAATTTTATTGAAGAGACTGTCAGGACAAACTAGGGGGATAAAAAGACTAAGTATAAATAATTTATGCATATTCCAGCTGTCAATTCACTTATGAGCTTACAATATTCAGAACAGACAATTCTAAATTAAGATCCAATAAACCGTAAAAAACACAAAAAGTTGCCTACTCTTCCTAAAGTGAGAGAGAACATGAAATCAATATTTTGTGTTGTTCAAAAAGCACCACTGGTCAATTTTTACTAGCTTTGTGCAAGCAAAGTTGTAGAATGCTCATTAACAGTCTGCAGCTGTGAAGGATGCTGATCGTATCAAAGCAAAACTTTCAGCTATTTATTCTCATGTAGCAGAGAACAAACACTTCCCAAGCTACAAAAAAAGGTGAAACGGAGAAATAATGTGTCCATATCTAACAGCAAAACACAGAAATACAGAACTGAACACAGGTCTCAAATGTGTTCCACTACACTGCCAGGCTACATTGGATCCCAGTCTAGAAACTGAATGTAAGGAAGACGTGGATGACACGAATACTACACAGACTTAGAAGTGACAGAGCTATTTCTCTAACTCAGGAACTATTCATCTCAACAGGAAAAGTTTTGGCAAGTATTCAAACTGAAAGCTTGCCACTTAAAACCAAGGAACACAGACCAAGATAGCAGTATTATTCCAGAACAGTAATTGCTGCTCCAGTGTGAAACGAACCAAGAAACCAAGAGTTTTGGATAATAACTTGATAACTGCTTTGAGAACATACAGTAGCAGATATGCACCATGCACAGACATCCACAAGGACAGTCACAACTCAGCCCCTGCCTTGAGCAGCACGCTTGGGTTTTTTGTTTTCCCTTCATTACAGACCATTTTAGTCACGCTGACTGACTGCAGGGAACATGCAGTCACATTAACCCCATTCACACTCATTGCCTCTGCTGTGCAATTTATATTCTGCATGGAAGGGCTAAGTAGGCCCCTTCTTCCAGGTGAAGGGAAAAAGCTGGCTCACAAGTCTGAAGGAACTACCTGAAATAACCAATTACTAACACTGATCTTGCAGAAAGTTCTCGTGCATATTTATTTTGTTTATGTGGAGGTACATAGTTTTATTTGAATTGTGTTCCTCCACACCCTCCAATGCAGGTGAAGACTGGAATACTTAAAAATAAAACTACATGTCCTAAATTAAAAGCTGAGGAGCAGAACAATCAAGACTGGTAATTGTGAAAGAAATTACTATTGCCACCCAGCACGGTGACCACAACCTGGCAACCCAAATATATGATTAATGACTTGAGTCTCAAATCTTCTCACAAGAAACAGGACCTCAACTTTTCAGGTACTCAACTACAGGAAAGAAGTGAGGAGTTTACTTATTTACCTATATAAAGTTATCAAACTACAACACAAAAGCTTACTTACAGTCAGTGAAATACACATACGCTGCTTTGTATCTGCTGCATGCTTTAGTGATGAAGTCATCAATAAGTCCATCTACAGACTTATGGGGGTAGGAAAAATAAGGAAAAAACCCATCATGACAGTGTTTTACCTTTGTTCACATACCAGATAAAGCTACTCCCACCCTACCACCAAGTCCTACTCAGGAATACTGAAGTTCAACACACAAAAAAACACTTGAGCTTGAGATTTTTAATTCCACAGTAAGAATAACAAACAGTTACAGATAGCCAGTTATGCACCAAGATCACTTCAGGAAGCACCCAAATCGGGGTACTTGCAAAATTTCCCACCTCTAACAGTGCTGAGATTTATTCTCTCAAGAATTTTTAGGAAGTAATAGAAATCTTATTAGAGCCATTACTTTGAATTCTATTTTCAATTCATTGCATCATTATGTGATACAACGTCTCTTTCAGTGAGGTTACAATAGCTAAGCAATGAAACAGTGCCTCCATTGACCACAAGGTGCTTGTCTGTAACACACTCTGGTAGCACAGCATTTTCTTTTTGTTATGGGAAATGAAGCATCACACAGAAGAAAATTACAGAAAATGCAAAATTCAAGTATTGCACAGCTGTACACAGTAAATAAACATTTTAAAATAAGATTGTTTTTTCAGTCTGAAAGATCTTGCAACACTTTCTTTAAAATACTAACCTTTTTGGTGGGAGTTATTAAATATATCGCTTTCATGTGTGGGACAGGCTCACGGTTTTTATATACATTCTCCACCACTAAAAAGTAAAAGATATTACATTTTTATAATTAAGAGCATTATACATCTTTAAGGAAAGCACTGTACATATTTTAGTAGAGAGTTGATAAAAATACAGTAACAGCAATCAAGTTGTCCACAATATTAGAGGAAAGTACCTTCTGCCAATAGAGCCCTGATTTTTTTCTTTGTTATTTTAAATGCATCAAGTTACCACAAGGCTTCTTCAACTCTCAGCCTAGTGACAACTCAAGTTATAGGACTAGATTTTTCCTGGGTACTGCACACAAGCACAGTTTTGCCCTCACACAGAAGGATCTGGCAAGGCAAACATGCTCAAATTATGGGGGCCAATACCAACTGTCTTGCAAGAGAACTGCCTTGGCAAGATGGTTCTTTTTCCAGCACACTGAAGGAGAGGGAGAGCAAAATTATGCAGGGCATCATTTTGGAGCACAGCCTCTTCTGTCCTTTGTTTGCCTATTTCCTGGGCACTCACTCTGTTTCAATAAAATTGCAGGCACAAATTAGATATTTTCAGCAAATCAGTTTCACTCAACTCTTGTTTTTCTCTGTTTAATAAAGTCATTACTATGTAGTGTTGCAGTACACTAGCTTGAGAATGCAGAGGGGTTCTTGTGGCTCAGAAATTTTGTGCAGGAGGAATGAGGAAGATAAGTTATGTCAGACACCTGGATGTTGAAAGACAGGCTCTTTTCAGCAGTGTACTCACTAAAAATAAAAACCTTTTCTTGATGAAGAGGATACATGCTCACTGACAGTTTCTCACAGAGGATAAGTAGTACCTCTTTTGATTTAAAATACACTCCAAAAGATGAAATTGATAGTTTTACTATTATAATTTCAGAATAATCATGTTATACTGAATAACTGAAATAAGAAAAGTCTTGCTACTTATGGAAAAAATAACCAAGTCTAAACAATGCCCTCTTACAAATGTATTTCTAAAAATCTAGACCTAAAGCTAATTAAAAACTAGATCACTTACATTTTGTGCATTTATTTCAAATTCAATAACAGGCATTAGCAAACAAACACCCACTCCCCTCTCCCAAAACAAAAGTCACATACAAAAAGACCCAAAAACCCAAACCCACCACACCAACAAAACAAAAAAAAAATCTTAAAAGCACAAAACACTGAAAAACAAAGAAACCAACCCTTACAGCAATCTTTAGGGAAAAAATATTTTAAAAGAGGATCTGAACTTCTAGGCAGAGAAACATTTGTTTCTTTATAAGACAAAATAATAAATCACAATTTGGTAATTACTGTACAAGCTGGAAAGTCTACTTATCTAATATCCCATAGTTACTTGTCTTCATCAACCAAATAAAGACATTTTTCTGGAAGGGTACCATCCATTTCACTCCTTCCCTTTTTCTTACCAGGATATTGCCATCTGTACATTAATAAGAATTACACTTACCTGTGATACCCTCCGCCAGCAGATCAGTCATTTTGCAGCACAGTGACAGTAATTTAGTAGTGTAATCATCTAAAAGCATTATCTAAACATTTTGAAAAAACACATAAATATTTAGGTAAGTTAATCAGCTATAGCAAACCCATGTTATTGCCTTAACTTGCCATGGAAATTTGAAGCTGAAATCTATTTCATTACTCTACATCTTTTCATTACCTGCACACAGCAACACTGCAGGAGGAAATTAGTCTCAAACAGCATTAGAAGGAAGCTCCCTACATACAGGATATCCAAAGGTGAGCTCCATCTTAGCTAAGTAGCTTGTCCTCCCTACTCACACTAAAAAATACTTAGAAACTTTCACTTGGACACAAGTCTTCTGAATTCCTGCTAATCTACACCATGGCCTGCTTAAATACATCTGTACTTATTCTAAAACTGTTTTATAGCTTAAGCAGCTCTAACAGGTGAATCCACAAGTACTGGAGTGCCATATAATTCATTAAAGTAATAAAGTACAAGCCTTTGAAAAGTGAAGATAAACAAAAACTGTTTCTAATTTTTTTTTTCAAAACTAAAAAAAAAAAAAAAAAAAAAAAAAGACAACTAACCATTTGTTCTTCCTATACTAGGCTTTAGATTTTTCAAGATGTATTATACAGTGTTCAGAGTTACCAAACTCAAAATCCATTACTTGGATAGAAGACAATCTTAAGTGAAAATACCAGCCATTAAGTTTATTTATTTGTTCTCTACTCAGTGATGGAGATTTCTTGTTCAAGTGATGACAACATTTTTACAAAAATAACAAAACTGTACCTTCCATTCTTCCTCTTTCTTGAAATCATCAAATACTGCTGATTTTAGCTCTGTAAGAAGAAACAGTTTATCAGTTAGAGGAATCAAATTGTTACTAAAAAAGAAAAAACAATTCACTCATTTAGATTCATATATTTAGAGGCTTATTAAAAAATAATAAACCCCCACACTGATAAATATGTCCTCAGAATTCTTGACCACAAACTGCCCTTGCCCGTTTCTAAGTCTGTACACAAGGTGTAACAACAAATCTTGAGCCTTGTGAAAATTTTATTAACCTCCATATTTTTGGAGAACATTCTTGCCAATTAATTAATCCTTAGCATTACACAGAGTTCTTTTTAATAAGCTGAATGCCCAAGAATCTTGTACAAAAGCTCAAATATATTTTTTCTACAATACTTTGTTTGCCTATAAAATAAAACAGAACATACAAACATGTAATTCAGTTGTCTTGAACCCCATTTCTGTAAATAAACAATTGAAATCCATTTTCTCCCATGATAAAAAGAAACTTTATTCCAAGCTATCAGTGTACTAACACAGTGTGCTTGCCTGTGTAACATTACAGGTTCTTAAGATCATCTCACTGACTTCCAGCAAGCACTCGGAACATACCAAAAATTATCACAAGCCCAGGAATGATTAGTGCTCCATTTTTGTCCAAGTTCTCATTTTCTTCTCACAGATTTCATACCAACCACGCATCCTGAATACCTAATTTTGTCTTCTTTGAATATATTCAATTAGTCTAGAACAGCATTTTTTCTTCTACCTTTACTTCCTGATCTAGATGAGAACTATACTCAAGGCTGCGGGAACTGCAGACTGCTAAATCCCTATGTGAAAAATAAACAAACAAACAAGAAAAGGAAACCACACCTCGGCAAAATTAGTGACCCGTTTATAACACACTTCCTGAAGAAAGGACTGTAAGCAAGTGCTACAAAAAATAAAATTGCAGAAGTGCCAAATCATTTAAAAAAATTAACATAGCTATCTATGACTAGGCTAGAACCTATTATACAAGTCTAGAACAGAATTCCTTGGGAAATTCATTTATTTATATACAGATAGACATGGAGAGCAGCTGTATATAGTTAATGTCATGATTTTATCCACAGGAACTACTGCCTCCTAAATACAGGTGCTTCCCCTACCCCAACCATCACTCTAATCTTCATTCCTCAGTCTTGTCCACACTGGCAACGCCATTTTCAAAAGTCCTTACAGGCCCTGATAACACTATAATGTTGTGATGACGTTCCTTCCTTTTTATGTCCAAGTCTTCTACAAAACACCTTGGGACAAAACAGTGGCTTTAAGTCAAAGACATACATAACAGAGCAAGACAGGAAAAGCAAAGCTACAAAATTAGGGATTTCTAAAGGTCAAGTTGTAAACAAAGGTATCTAATTCATACAAGCAAGGTACAGGTGCCAACAATTGAGGACTGAACACCAGAGAGACAGTCTTTCCTCTTTCTCTGTATTCTCTTCCAGTGACACAAGCAACTAGGTCAGAGCTTTCAGATGGAAGCAGAGGAGTAAAACAGAAAGACGACAGCAGTGACGACAGCATTTCAGTGACAGTCACTAGGCTGGCTAAACAGCTTATGGAGTCACAACCTCAGTACAATTAAGCCCGGGGTGAGGTGGCTGCTAATGCCTTTCCCCAAAGGTCTCACACTACCTGAAATACTGTGAGCCCTTCAACTCCAGCAAGGAAGGGAGCAGTTGCAACTTCCTTTTCTGTAACAAACACCTGCAGAACCTGCTCCTAAACACGGAGATAAAAATCTGCAGTTCATTTGTAAGACTACCTGGGAACACCTTCAACTTTTTCTGCTAAAACCGTGAAGCCCAACACAGAGCGGGCAGTGCCGCTCCGTGACACACACCAGATCCCCTCCTGAGGCCGGAGCGCTCTCCAAAACCGCCAGTTCGGACACAACAGAGAAGTCCTGGAAGAGCTGGCTTCAGTTTAAGCTCTCCAAGAGCCGGCCCGGCCGGCTACAGCCTGCAGAGCTCACCCTTATCTCGGAATAAGGCACGAGCGCCTCTATCCAGGCGCTGTCACCGCGGGCACCACAAGGCGGGGCAGCCACCTCCCACCCCCGCGACGAGTCACCAGGTGTAGCAGCCGGGGCAACGCCACCACCCACAGCCTCGGCCTCACACCCGGCTCCCCGCAGGGCCGCCCGCCCCGACCCCGCTCGCCCTCCACGGCTCCGACAGTGGCGCGGCCCCGGACCCAGCCCGGGCGGGCAGGGCACCCCCGAGCCCACGCACCGGGATACGCGCGGGCGGCGCCCCAGTGGCGGCGGCTCCCGGCCGGCCCGTGCCCACCGAGCGGCCCCAGGGCGCTCCCAGCCTGGGGCGGGGGCAGCAGACCCGCACTCGCTCCCGCACTCACTCACTCTGCCACACGGCGCCCTTCAGCCCCCGCACCGCCGGCGCCATCTTGCTGCCAATCCCTGCTGGCAGCGCTCCCCTCCCCTCCCTCTTGAGGGACGGCGGGCGGAGCCGGGCGGCGGCGGAGGGCACTGCCTGCTCCTGGGCGGGGCGGGCTCCTGCCGGGACCGGCCCCAAGGGAGCCAGGCCCACTTCCCCTGCCGCCGGGGGGTCCGTAATTCCCACTGGGGAAGTGCCTGGTGACCAGGGCTCGCCCCTGAGGAAGGAGGTTCCTGCTGCTCACCTGTCAGCAGGTGAGCCCGGGGCCGCTCCCGACCCCCGCGGCAGCTCCGGGGGGCTGTGTGTGGAGCAGCGGGGGGAGCTGGAGACCGCAGAGCCGACGGAGCTCCGCGAAACTTGCCGTGGTCCCGGGTCCCCTCCCGGTGAAAACCGAGGCTCCCTCATGAAAGCGGCCCCAGGGTTCCCTCTGACGTTCATGTAAAGGCGCCAAGGAAAACACTGTCGGGTCATAGAACGATACGATTGTTGTCTCCTACAATCGTCTGTCAGAAGTTACAGTTTGAAGACATAAAGTCGTATAGTCAAAGGGGAACCAGCAGCTGGTACAGATACGAAGGAATGAGAGGAAAACGTCTCTTTCCACAGCGCCAGATATCGAGGAAGGGTTGTTCCCAGTCGGTATGGCAATGTTCCATGTGAAGGGGAGTACCACGAGGGCATCATTCCCGACAGAAGATCCTTGTATGTAGACAAAAATGCAGTAGGTAATGAGCTTGAAGAGCAAATCTCAGTTTTACATTGTGTTTAATTATTTTACGAATCTTGTATAAGACATACAGGGACTGCATCCTGTAGCAGAAGGGGGAAACCCCCCCCCGCCCATCGGCGCTGTGTCGGCCCCTGTCCCCGGGCCTTGGTGGCCGCTGGCCGGCTGTGCTCCAGCAGGGAGGAGCGCCCAGCCCAACGAGACCTCCTCTGTCCCGAAGAGCGAGCCTGCAGTGACAGCACTGCCGAGAAACAGCGCTGCTCACAGCAGGGATCGGCCTCGGCTCATCCCAGTGGGAAGGCTGGAACAAAGCTCTGACAAGATGTGTGGTGCGAAAAGTAAATCATTAGCATTTACTGGACTGCTTCTCAACTGCCTAGGAATGGTAAGTGCAACTCATTTGCTTAGAAGCTGTTTGCAACGATGATATTGTACTCTGTAAATGTAAACCAAAAGTTAGGACGGAGGCTATCAGGCAGGTGCTTCCACATTGGAATTGAGTTACAATTACACTTTTGCACTGCTTACAAGTGACTGAAAAATAAAAGGATATATTAGGATTCAAGGCCTTTCAAAGTGTGTCAACAACTGAAAACGGGATCAATAGGCAGATTCAGAGAGGAAAATGAACATGAAGCAGTACAATCTGGACACTAGTACCAAATCTCATTGGTTGCATATTTCCATGCTTAAAGAATTTAAGCCAATACATCATATGAGTAATTTAAGTTGTTTTTGTAGCTGTTAACATTCTTAGGTTTTTAATTTTCCGAATAAAATATATTCACATTGTATTTCTAATTTTTTGCATCTTCCTTTTCAGATCTTTTCAGCTAACACAGGTAAATCTTCAAAATGGTATTTTAGTTTTCCCTGCCTGTTTTTTAATGGGTCTCAAAAAAACACACACTTGTGATTTTTAATAAAATATTCTGTAAGTTCTAGCAGCTTTATAAACAAAAATTGTTTTCAAGTTTGATTCAGCTTAAAAAAATTATGTTGATATCTTTATTAATTTTAAACCTTATTTTTAGGAGTCCCAATTCTGTTGGGTACTTGCACAAATATTTAGACTTACGCCTTGACACTGGCATGAATCAGAGAGAATACTCAGAAGAACAAATTTGGCTGTCCATTACCTACATAACTGTGCTACAAATAGAATTCAAACTGTCCCATATTTGCACCAAATTAATAGCTATATATTTTAATAATTAAAAAAAATAAAAATCACCAAAAGAAAACCCCACCACACTCCTTCCATAAACCCCCCCAAAAACAAACAAAAAACCACACCACGAGAAGCACACTCTCCCATGCACAAATATTTCCAGTGTTTTGCATTTTACACTTTCTTCAGTCTTGTATTTTGTCCTCCAGCTCCTCTTGCCTTCAAATGTGAATATTGACTAGTTTGAAAGAAGAGATTACAAGATTACAAGAAATGCTTTTAGCATTCATGCAGTCTCTGGTGATAGTACATTCCTGCATATCCTGCACTCTCATGAGCCTTAAATGCATGTTGCAGTACCTGGACACTTACTGTAACATATTCTTTTTCTGATTAGCAAAACAAGTGTTTGATCCTATTTATTTATGGAATAGTGTTGACATTGCTTGTATATTCACATGTGGATTATACATGGTATTTTTTAAAACAATTAGACTACAGTGTATTGGGGGTTTAAGAAAAATAGCCATCATCACAGCATAATATTGTGAGAGTGAGCAGCAGTTATTACAGTAATTAATGGATTGCAAAAGTGAACAAGGGAAATAGCACTCCAAATTCAGCAGAATGCCTATTGTCTGAAAATTAGGTCACATAGATGCTTGATAAGGCACTGAACAATATTCTTGTCAAGACTTAAGTCAGGAATGACTGAAATGGTTTTTTGATAATGATTTTTTTGGGGTTTTAGGTTTCTCTGTGTCTATATTTGATGTGACATCGCGAAGCATTTCTCTCAGATGGCCCAAGTTTTCCGGAGCTTCTTCTTACAGAGTCACAGCTACAGCTGTAAATACTGTAGGCCATTCATTACTGGCTCATTTTAGTGATGTTACACTTAAAGCAACTCTAACTTCATTAATTCCCAGTACTGTTTATGCTATACAAGCAGAAGCCATTGACAAGAATGGAATTATTCTTGCAGAAACACAGATTATGCAGTCAACAGGTTCGTAAGAGAAACTGGAAAATATAATTTCTGTTGCCCTCTGTATGACTGGGATTTCATCCTTGATGTTTCATTGTACTGGTAGGGAAAATCTGCCATTGCTCTTGAAGCCTTTTGCTGGTTCTCCTACTGAGTTCAGAATTAGCATGATTAGTTCCTTTTCTCCTCTCACCTTGTTTCATGTTTTCCTGACCTGGCACGCACAGCTTGCTCAGACTGCAGCTTTTTAAATCACCTCCCCTTTCATTACAAAAGCAGATGTGAAGCTATTTATACATTTTTCAGAACTGCTAAACAGTAATTTTGTTTCATTCACAAAAGGACTTGTAGCATGTAAGTCACTGGTGGATATTAAAGAAGAATCTACATAAACAGAAGTCCTTTTCTATTTCATCACTGAAATGTAATTGAAAAAATATTCTGTTGAAATTCTGTTTTTAAAATAATTTAGCTGATAATTTTTAGAAATAGCCATTACTTTTCGAGTAGAATGTTTCTTATAAAATTAATTATTACAATAAAATTTGAAAATAAAAAAGTAGAAGTGTTTTATCATGGTAAGTGTAAACAAGTAGAAGTATTTATCCTGCTAGGTGCAAACAAAATGTCTATTGCTAGCTTAGTTTTGGAAGAAGAGATATTAATGATTAATGTTGTATAATTTGTTTCTGATATACATCACATGCTATATATTCTCTACTTGACTGTTAGGCAAAAAGCTCCCTTAAACTTGCATATGGATTTCTTGCACAGAAATTTTTATGCATGGTTACTAAAGACAATATTTTAAAAGGAAAAAAAAATATAGTGCAATATCTTACTCGAAGATTGTGAAGGACCCATCTGCAGATGTTCCACAGGCACAGTCAGACAGAATATCTGTTACCATTTCTACAAATGGGGAACACAGGGTGTCTGACTGTAACTGATAAGGTGCTTGGAACTCAGAGAGCAGACATAACGCTCAGTTAAATAGCTGTGAGATACTGGCTGGGTCTCCCAAATCCCAGGTGAGCTGCCTTGCTATGAGTAAGTTTGCTTCAAGGTGCATACTTTTTCCCAAATATTTTACATTCCTTTTCTTAATTTTATGTGAGATACACCTTCATTTTATCTTTTTTCTTTTCTAGTGAGTGTATATCTGAGTATAGTGAGTCTAAGTATATCTCCCCTGAGCAGGGGGTTAGATGTCCTACCTTTTGTCTGTGTGGAACATTCTGAGCACTCAGCATTTCACAGGGCTCAGTTCCCCAACTCAAGCATGTCTATCACTATTTCCATTTTAGCTCCAGACACTCCTGTTATTGACCAAGCTTATTCAAAACTTAGCAACAGTATCACAGTGGAATGGAGAGCGGTACCTGGGGCTACTAGTTACATGCTGACTGCACAAGATGGAGATTCCTTCATTGAAACTGTAGTTAAAAATTCTCCAGGCACAGTGACGGGGCTGCAACCTGCCACCTTGTACAGAATCACTATCAGATCTATAAATTCAGGAGGAAAAAGCCAGCCTTCACCTTTCAGAAAAGCAAAAACAGGTGGACTTCCAAATTCTTATTTCAAATTCTGTAATGTTATTATAAAACATTCATGCATGTACCAGTCCTGAATTATTAGTCTTGCGTTTTAAATTGTACTGATCACATTCTCCTTTCAGTTTTTGACAGCTAGAATTCAGCCATTTGACTTAATGACCAGGACAAGAGTCTGAATTAATGGTTTACTTTATGACAGTACGTTAAGTTAAATATTCAATTGGGAGTTTTACCAGAATTTGTATGAATATATGTATTTTACTTTAACAAAAGACATAACCTGAAGGAGTAGAAGAAATGAAGAAACAACCAAAAGTATAAAATAATAAGAAAATGTAAAACTTAGAGGACAGGAAACACAGTATCTTCTTGGTGATTTTCATTCTTCAACACTCACAACCTTTCATACTTTCTGTATGAGTTACATTCATTTTAGAAAACCTGTAATATAATAATTGATGCATCACAAATCACTTTCCATATTTATTCTATCAAGATTGCATTAATTTATTTTTCTGTTTTTGTTGTCACTGAATTTGTCTCTCCGAGTTGGTGATTGTTGTTTCTGTATTCATTTCTGTATTCATTTCAAATTTGGCCCTTTCAAACTGTACTGCTGAAAGACCAAAAGCTTGATTTTGTTCTTTCTCTACAGTCCTGGCTGCTCCAGTTCTGTCTGTTAGTTCTCCGAGCTGTGATTCCATTGCACTGAGCTGGCAAGCTGTGTATATGGCAGCTGGATTCTCTGTGTCCCTCATGAGGTCAGATGGTTTGGGCAGAATGCTGAGGGAGAACACCACCAATACCTCCTTGATATTTACAAATCTAGATCCAGGAACTCTCTATACTATCAAGGCTTATGCCTGGAATGCCAATGGGATGCCTGGAGATGATTTCACATATAACCAAAGAACAAGTAAGAAATTTTCTTTTCTAAAACCAAATCAGCATTAAAAAAAAAAAAACCACCAAACCAAAACAGCAACAATTTAGCAGGAAGTATTTATGTGTATGTATGATTGTGTTGGTTTTCAAAGGTACATTGGGTAGATTTTCAGATCATATAATTTTTGCCCCATCTCAAAGTTTATGAAAGCTCAGATGACATGACTGTGTTTAATAAATACTACTGAGGCAAAGATATCAAACTGTCAATAAAGCTGTACTCAGGACAGGTGTGGGTAAGGATTACACAAGTTTAGACTGATCTGAGGATTTTTCTGTCTGTAAGAAGCAAATACTCAAATAAGGCAGGGAGTTTCAGCAGAAAGCTTTGTGACAGTGTACAACTAGAACTATTTCTTTTTAAAAATGTCACCTTAACATGAATGAGGGTAAGGTCTGCACACAAAACCAATGTATTTAGTTTGCAAATTATGAAAAAGATCATGTCTGTAGGCCATAATCTAAGTTGTATTTATGTGTTCCAAACTGATATGCCGTAGGTCCTAGCGCACCGGCGGATGTTAAAGTAGCTTTTAATGGTGGTGCTTTAAGAGTTTCTTGGATGCCAACAGAAGGAGCTCTAACTTACAGTGTCACAGCCTCCAGTGGACTCTTGAAACTGAAGTGTAACACCTCCTCCTCCTTCTGCACGGTGCCATCTCTCCAGTGCAGCTCTGAATATTATGTTTCTGTCACAGCATACAATGATGCTGGATCCAGTAAACCTACTGATGCAGTAAGCTTAAAAACTAGTACGTGTCACTGATCCTTATATAGCCTATGGCATTTTAACATGTATTTCTTTAATTTCACATGCAAATTAGTCCATTGCAATTCACAAGTGATTCTCAAATAATTATTTCTGCTTTTGACCTTTGTACATGAATGGTGCCATATTCTTTTCTATTTCAGGGATAAGAGCCTAAACTTTCTTCATATTTCTGTAGAAAAAACTTGCAATGGTGTATATATTATTGGCTGAAACAGCAAGCCTGCATTTTCCTCTTAGTAGAAGTACATATTGTAAAGTCAATTTTCTGAGTGTAAAACTAATGCAAGGAATAACAGATCTGTGAGGAAATGGATTGCCTCTGGGCTGAGAACTGTTCTAGGCTGAGTCTAGTTTTTAGTTAGAAAGAAGGTCAACAAAACCACATTCAGCCAAAGTAGCACCACTAGACTAAATTAGGAAACCATCAACCATCATCAGTACAGAAGCTCACTTCTGTTTCAGCTACAGCACCAGTGCCGTGTCAGAGCTTATTGCTTCCTGACCCGTTAGATGAACTGCCCATGTCATCAAAATCTAAAACATTTCTTTTATTATATGTTACTTTAAAGACACAACACTATTTGCTTAGTTATTTAATGTAACCTGCCTCATTTTGACTTTTCACTGATAGGAGTTAGAGATCAATCCCGTGAGCAACTCTGAGGTGGATCTAACAGGATGAGAGAGCTCTACGCAGTAGACAAGTATTAAGCTGTGGGCTGTGATCTCAGCCAACACTGCTTCAGCTGGATCATGGACATACATCCTCATAGCAGCAAGCTACACTTCTTTGAACCAGAAAGTAAATGTTACTTAAAAAAAAAGCATAGAGTTTGCAGTTTTAATGTGACATGATGCCACCAGAAAGGGAACCTAAGCAAAGGACAGTTCTACTCAGACACAGCCAGTGAGTTGCATACAAACATATAAAGGGTTTTCACATATAAAAGCTTTTGGATGCCAGTTGTTATTCAAGCTAGTGTTACAATTACCATCCAAACCTACCATTTGTGAGCACACACTGTGCCAGTTCCTTTTGAAATACTGCCCGGTGTCACTGTTTTTTTCACTGTTCAACAGGGGCTCCTTAAGCAGAATTTGTTTCTGTAAAACATGAAGATAGTATCTATTTTGTTCTGTAAAAATCATACCCACTTGTCATCTAAATGTAAGTAGCACCCTCTGTAAATGCAGATAATATTGCTGCTTGCTTGAACAAGACAGAAACTGAGTAGAATAATTCTGTATATTCCTGATTTTCCTTTACTACATGAAAGTGTAACTTCAATAAAAATATTGTCATTACAATTCTTTTTTTTTTTTTCCAGTTCCTTGTGCACCAGTTAACATATCAATTGAAGAACATGAACATGGTCACTTGCTGGTGTCATGGTCTAGCGTCAGTTTTGGTCATTATTATGTGGTTTTTGTGAAGAGTGATGATGGCTTGGAAGTGCACTGCAACACGTCATATACTCAATGTCATTTCCAGTCGGACTGTGGCTTCACTTATTTCATTAGTGTCTTTGCATATAACAAGGCAGGGCAGAGTCCTTTAGGTGATGTATTCAATTACACTACTGGTAAGTTGCCATGTATTCTTGCAAATTCATTTGGATCCTTTAACTGTGCTTATGGACATTTTTATGGGAAGATACTGACTTAAACTTCTATTTTTATTCAGGTTTTGGGCAAAACACACAAAGGTTGGCAGAGAAAAAGAAACACTTCCCGTTACAATTAAATTTAACTTGTGTAGTCGAGTGCAACATGCATACAAACTTGAAAATAGTTTAACAATTCACAACCATCAATCAGGCAAGGACATATGAATAACTCACAGCCCTGGTGTAACATTTGGACTCTAGTCTTGTTTAGTTTTTGGTTTTGGTTTGTTTTTTTTTTTACCTCAGGAATGGTAAGTCAAAGTCTTAAACTTCCTCATAGAGAGTTTTCACACTTGGAAAATGAAAAAAAATTAAGCAATTCAATGGGAAATTGAGAAGACCGTTGTTTGAATTATTTAGCCTCTAGATGCTTTTAAAGTTTAAACCAAAGATATATGCAATTCCCAAGTCTGACCTAAACACTAGGATGTCCTATACTGATTTGGAAGGAGGGGCACTGAATTAATTCAAGAAATAAGTCTGGGGTTCACAAGACTGTTTGCACAATATTGGTCACCTTTGGAGATTTAAGCCATGAAGCACATAAATGAAACAAAGCTCTTATTCATGCCACTTTCCCATTCCCATTCGAGTTTCCCTCTCTGCCTCGTCTGTTCCCAGCTCCTTGTTGCCCCAGCGACTTCAGGGCCGTGTTCGTATCCAGCGACACCATGCAGGTCACCTGGGCTGCTGTGCGAGGCGCCGACCTGTACGAGACCAGAGCAGCCGCCTGGAGCACTGTGGTGCTCTGCAACGACACGGCCCCGGCCTGCACGCTGTCAGCTCTGCAGTGCAACACCCGCTACCACATCACCGTTCACTCCTTCAGCGAGGCCGGGGGCAGCAACACCTCATGTGCGCCCAAACACGTGGCAACAGGTACCGTGATCACTCGTGTTTTCCTTTAGCAGGAGAAATAATTATTGGACACCGCAGTGATTCATGGATGAAATGCATTACTGGAATGCCAACTTACTGTAACTGATAAAAACTAAAAAAACCCACAATGCTCCAAAACGGGAAGTCTTTAAAAATATACTGTAAGCAGGGACCTAAAAACAGATTTGGATTGAAAGCTTCTGATATTTTGAAGGCTCCAATATTTTGAAAATCAGATTTACAGTTTATCTCTGGTTTTGTACACAAACTCCTTATGTTGTCAGTTCTGTCACAAGGTCTAAATTCTCACCAGGAGTAAGCATATAAGGATCATATACCTTTCCAAAGTAGTTTGTTAGTTCTAACTGGAATTTAATTTTCATGTGTAACTTATAAGTATGTATAAACAATCTGTTTAAATACTGTTAATATGAAATATTTCAGCTCCCTGCAGTCCTGAAATTAAAAATATTTCAAAGGAGGATCTTTCTGTAATCAGTATACGGTGGCAATCTCACAATGAAGACGCTACGTATGTTGTCACTGCCAGAGGAGAGGCTGGACTTTGGCATTGTACAAGCACTGGAAGCTCCTGTACCTTAACTGATCTTCCCTGTGGATCTGCTTTCTCTGTTAGTGCTATAGCAAGATCAGCAGCAGGACAGAGCTTACCAAGCTACAGTGTCCCTTTAGAGACGGGTATGTGGGAATTCTATGTTAGCAGCATAATATTAAAATAGTTCTATGTCTCTTTATATGTCTTTGGCTTTTTTTTTAATTACAGTATGTGCATATTGTATCTATTGCTGGATATATCTTTGTGTGTGTGAGAAGGAAGGATCACGTGGCAGTTGCCACATACTGAGAAGCCTTACTGTGAGCAATTATTTCGTGGCACAGCTAACTAAAACGCAATAACATAAGCCACTAGTGTAATGCATAACTTCTTTGTCAGCATTTTGATATTTAATATCACCAGAAGCAATGAGTTAATGTCCACGTCAACAAATAAGCAGTGTAAAGAACAGATTAAAGCACATCCTACCCACCACTCCTGCTATTAATTTTCTAACAGTTTTGTCCTCTACCACTTACCCAGACAATCCCCAGGCCCAGTACAGCAATCCATGTACACCAGGGTCTATTTTTAACAGGCAGTTGGGCTGCAGTCATCTTGCAGACTTTAAACAGAGACAGAGCTGGACTGAGCTTAATGACTTGAGGGGTAGAGGTAGACCCTGCTTAATTATCACATGTACTCTGATATTCTGATGAAAAATTTTAGTAATTTTTAGAATCTTGGTGAACGATCATGTAACAGTAATTCCAGGATTATAACCCACTGTTATAGACAAATTGATCTTGTATTGACATTCTGTTTATGAGAAGCTTTCCAGCAATGTCAAGTATTTTTCAGCATGCTAGTGTTTGCCCGAGAAGTATGCACTTCTTCATTCCTTTGCTCTTGATCATGTACAATTCTGGCTGCAACCCAACAAAATACCTTCCAAACCAGAACTGACTTCTCTATTTTTTCTTTTCTTTAAGATCCTTGTTGCCCTAATGACCTGATACTAACTCAAGTGACACAGTCTGTAACAAATATCAGCTGGTCTGCTGGGAAGGGTGCACAGACATACATAACAACACTGGAGTCTCCAAAAGGACAGGCAAAGTGTCTCACTCTTCAGAACTACTGTCTCCTGGGATGCATCACATGTGGCACCAACTATACAGTGT
Source organism: Platyrinchus mystaceus (assembly GCA_035041135.1). Classification (NCBI taxonomy): domain Eukaryota; kingdom Metazoa; phylum Chordata; class Aves; order Passeriformes; family Tyrannidae; genus Platyrinchus; species Platyrinchus mystaceus. The sequence goes on along the minus strand of JAWWLV010000005.1, from coordinate 21,121,428 downwards.
CCCTGAAAGCAATTAGTGAAACGGGTCTGACATCCAGTTGCACATATCAGGGATATTCTTCCAGTACGTAAATTGTAAATGCAGTTGGAAAGGAAGAGACTCAATATACAACGTACTTTGTATAGTGTTGCTCTCATACAAATAGCACAGATGAAATTCAGTACATACTTAGTACACTTGCAGTTCCTTCTTCTAAATAAATGCACTTTGGATTATTTTCATATAATTTAAAACCTGTTCTTATGACAGCCATCAGGTGGCCATATAAAGAAGTTTTAATAACATTGCTCCAGAATCAATTTTTTAATTTAAATTATGCTATGGCATAATTAAATTTTAAAGAGCTCCAAAGGATTCTGGGCACTTTAAGGTAGGCCTGGTGCCAGGCAAGAGCAACAATATTCCAACATGTAAAATGGCTGAATTCCAGCTCCATAATAGGAGTCTGATGAAACAGTTCAAGAATTGTTTTTGATTTCGGTGAAACAATAATTTCTCATTGAAATATCGATAATCGTAGTAATCTGGTTTAAAATGCACTCTAGGAGTTCAGAAAATTTGGTTATTAATGTTTCTCACTTTATTAGGTGCTTGCTGCCCTTCTGGGGTGAAGCTATACAGACTGAGCAATAATGGCATCAGGGTGTTCTGGAAGGCCTCTGATGAAACAATAAACTACAGCACTGATTTACGTGGCTCAAAAGGCAACTTCACCTGTACCCCCAGTGCAGGTGGAAGTCACTGTGACATCACCGAGATACCCTGTGGGGATGTCTACACAGTGGTGGTAGCTCCACTTACTGATAAGGGGCCAAAGCTCACATTTTGTCCGAAAAAAATATATTCAGGTAAAATCTCAATTTCTTTGAATGATCTGTTTTTGTCCATGCATGCTAGATGGTTAAAATGTAATCCAGAGTAATGCAGGTAAAGGTGGCATATTCTAGTGTTGACTACAGAGTAAACTTGGTGGGTGCTGACTTGCAATATCTGTGATGGCAACTTCACAGGAGCATTTTGGGACTGGGCATACTTACCTACACAGTCCCTCTTAACTAGATCCCCTGTGTCCTGGTGAATACAGAGAAGTTAATTTTTAACTGGGAGGTTAGGAGCAGTTACAATATAGAAACAAATAAATGAGCATTTTTTGTTTTGTTTTTGAATTTGGTTTATGGATGTTTTTTAAATAAAGCAAGAATTACTTCTATGAACTCCTAAGCACATTTTGAAGTAAAAATTGTTCAAAGGGGTAGTAGTTACCTTGGAATCCCTTTCCTAGGGCATGGATTTAATCCATTTTAAAAGTACTGCTATCTGATGGGATTGCACAGTTGTATAGAGGGACTACATACTACAGACTAATAACGTTTCCCAGCTCACGATCTGACACCTCACATTTATACCACTGTTTCATGTCATTTCAGTAACCTGTTCTGGAAGCTCTGTTGGAATGGGTAAGACCACATTGTACATTCACTACAAATTCATGAAGGTTGTAAAATATATTCGCATCATGTAACTTCAAATAAGATGCATAACAAATTTGATCATCAAGGCTTCTGTTAGTGTTATGCAGGTTTGTCTCACCCCCCATCTTATACTGTATCATTAGAAAAAAAAAAATCTTACCTATATTGTGGCCTGTATACCATCATGCATAGTCACAACACTTACTATTTATCAGGTAACACAAAATAAAAGGCAGGCTTATCTTTTATAGCCTTGCCATATCCCATTACAAATAAAACGAGGCTGCACTTCTGATTTTTATTTTTAAAAAGCTTAAAAAAAAGGGTGGCTTACCTCAACTTATTCTACCTTATTTCTTCTGGGGTTTTCAACAGGATAGTCTTGTGCTTTATTTGCCTATGTAAACTGCTAGAAACAACTTAAAAAGCAGCCACTGAAAAATTTCTCAAGACAGTTGTTTTTTCATACCTGAAATTGAACTTCCAAACTCTTTTATAGTGATTTATAGAGGGAAGAGCAATGCAGAACACATCTAAATGAAAAGTCTGATTCAGATAAGGAGGTAAGTTACAAGAATTGCAATTGATATTATGATGTATTAATCAAACTTTTCCTGCTGATTAAATCTTTGGGATTGCAGATAATCCATTTTTACCTCGAAAAGTTCATAAAAACTCCTGCTATCAATACTGATTTGTCCTCCATTTATAATAACCCTCTTTCACTTCCTTAAGCCTTTTCTAATACTATCCTATAGTTCCCCATAAAAGCCTTCAAAATACAAACTGATCCAGATATTCTTCAGCACTCATTTACTTTCACTCTCTGCCAGCTAAAATTGCTTACTCTCCAACACAATTACCAGTCTTCTGGACTATTTACTGCCCCTCTCTCAAAGGAATGGCAAGAAATCACTGCTGACTTTCCCCCCCGCCAAGGCTGATCATCTTTTTGCTGCTGTTCACCTACAGCTATCTTAGATGTTAAGGTTGTTGATAACACCATTCTCCCTAAATGCTCCACTCTCTCTTTCTTTCCCTGAAGCTGGAAAGACAAAATCTGTGCTTAATCGCAACATTCACAGCTGCTCGAGGACTGTGAGGAGGAAAGCTGAACAGCTAGTCATATCTGAGATCTAATCCAGGACATCAAATTTGAGCCCCAGCTGACAAGATCATTTTTAAAATGCAGCTGAACACTGATGGAGATGTCTGTAATCTTGAACTATAATTTTCTGTGTAAGCAATCACTTTTAAAAGTTCTCCCAAGAACCATTATTAATCAGTAGGTGTGTTCCAGAACTAATGTACCAATGAAATAAGGCTGAAATAAAGATCGAGTGAAATTAAACTTCTTCAAAAAAAGAAAACAGAACAACAGCAGTTCAGGCGCAGTCACTCAAAAGTAGATTGAGGCTTAATCGAGTATTCCAAGGCTATTTCGTTTTACTTTAAATTTTAAAAAAAGTTTCTCTCTTTAGAGTTTTGAGAGGTGACTCATGAGGGGTATACAGAATGTCCTCTTCACATCAACTGACTTGCTTTGCACTGTAGCTAATGAAGAACTGACAGTTATTACTAAAATTTAATTTCCCATTTTCCAGAAAAGGCAGGACCTTTTCTCATACACCTCACTGGTTACTTTCCCAGCCAACGCAGAAAGCAAAGATCAAGGTCAACAGTTCTACATACACATGTAATCTTCAAAGAGAGTCTTCAGAAACTCCCGTGTATAAAGGTAACCAAAGACAACAGGCATTTTTACACAGCTGTATTTGGTATCTCAGTCACTGCTTCTGATCACTTGCACAAAATAATCTCATGGGAATCTCACCCTTCAGTACATTGATTATAGATGGCCCAGGAATTACACGTTGCTTCTTAAAACATCATCTGCATTTAGTCATGGTCAAACAAGTCTTTGTTTGACATTATTTGAACATTATTTGAAACTGCCCTGCATTAGTTAATAAAAAGTTGGGGGTTTCTCTCATTTAAATAAAAAAAAAAATATATTGTTAAAGGCTTTCTTCCTTGAGGGTTTTATTTAAATATTTCTTCTTTAGAGGCATCACTGTGAATCACTGCCACCAAGGCCTAAGTGTTTAACCAGGTGGCTATTAACTGGATTTTCAGAGGTCTAAAGCAATCAGTTCCTTTCAGAACCAAACTCGAACCCCAGATTTCTTCTCATATAAACAATTCTGGTAATTCCATGCTCTGACAGTATTTTAAACTGTTGGTGTGTATTTTCTCAGTTCTTCCTGGCATACAGACCTTAATATCTCAAAATTGCACACTACAAACAGGACAATGCTGTAGTACTGTTTTCATCAGCTCCCCTCACTTTCATAACTGAAAAGAAACATAACTGTAACAGAATGTATTATTTACATGTCTGTTGAAAAAAAAAGGCAAACTGCTGAAGAGGAGTAATGATTTTAAGAAAAAATACATTGATTTAGCTGGAAAAAAATGGTTAGATGTACACAATTAACCAAAACAGGGAGAAAAGGCAACACAACCAAACTGAGCCAGATCCACACCTCCTGCTGTAGCTGTGTATGTCTTCCAAGCATTGTTCCTCAGGCATTAGGCATTGTTTAATAGTAATTAACACTGCTGCTATGTGAAATGACACTGGCAATCAAATGATTAAAAAATTTTGGTGAGGATTAGCCGCAGGTTCCCTCCAGACTGAGGTAAATGCTTTTTTAGGGGTTATGCTGACTTAATGGAAAATTACATGTAGTGTTTTCATAGATGTAGTTTCTACACTACTTACTAGTATGATGCTCTGGTCTTTATGAAATAAAAACCCCACAACCAATAAATCCCCCCACCAAAACAACAAAAAAACCCCTAACAAAAAACCCCTAGCAACCCAACCCCACAGACCTCTTGACAGAAGAGACTTGAGAACCAACAAGGTACATGGGCTTCATAGCAGTGCAAAGGGCTCAAACATCTACCAAAGCCAGCAGAAGTTCTCTCATTCCTTCAGGTTCCCCCCCTTAAGAGTGGAATTTGTATACTGTGAGACTAAAAATATTACTAGTGCAGTACTTACCATTGGAGCCACGGGAAATTTCAAAGACAGATGGGGCTTCCCAAGGGATAACTATCCCAGCGAGGTAACTGTGGACACAGCATACTGTGGGAACTTTGGGTTCACAGTGCTTCGGTCGCTGTGCCTTTACCCTGAGAACTGAAGTGTGCACAGACTGTCAGAGAGCAGCTCCTGGGGAAGCTCCCACACCTCAGCTGACACTGGCAGAAATTTTCTCCAGATGCCCCCGAGCTGAATGCCCAGTGCAGGTGCACTGCAGCAACTGCAGCAGAGTGGCCACCACTGGCACCTCACTGAACTTACCTGTGCTCCCCAGAGCTGCTTTCATACCCACAGTTCCTTTTGGTTTCAAGGAAGGTCATGTGAAATAAAATTGTATCAGAAAGGCAAAAAGGAACTAGAGTCCCTGGATCCAAACCCAAGAGCTGTGTGATACTAAATCCTAAGGATAACTTAAGACAGGTGTCTTGGTTCAAGTAATTTTCATGGGTCTTGGTAATGAATATTGTGCCCTCCATTACACTGCTAACTCAAGTACAGAATATGCATCATATTAAATCCAAAAGTCAAAAAGTACTATTTACTGGAAAATAAAAGCACAGTCCGCAAATTACTGCACTTGTAAGAGGTACTGGCACGGGCTGGTCTTTTCACAAGCTGCATCAAAACGTTCACCATCTTTGTTGTAGTGAGACAGCCCTTATCCACTTTCAGGTCAAAGATTGTGTTTCTCAAATACCTGTATTTTTCCTGCAAATAAACCATTCTTTCCCTGTATTTCCCAACAATGGCAGAGGAGAGGGAGCCCTGAAGGAACAATTGGAAATCAGTAATCCATTTTCCCTGACAGAACACTGGCTTTGCAGCCTCTCTGCCCAAGAATGTACTTGCTTCAGAAACTGAAGGTTAAAAACAAGGCCAAAAGAAGCCCTCTAGACACAAACAAGATAAATTAAAGTTGTCCTCACTGTTTTGACTTGGCAGATTGCAGAGACAGCTCTAATAATCTACTAGACTGGGTATTTTTTAAATGGCCAGTACAGTTTTTCTCCCATATTAAATGAGAGCTCAGTATTTTAGTTTTATGTTGCAAGGGAATGACTTTGTTGAAGCTGAAGTTTTTTTTCAAGCTCAGATTTAAAATCAGGTAACACAAATATAAGCAGACAATACCTCAACAACCTCAGTATTAAAAGATTTTGATTACTAAGGATCACGATGACAAAGAAACTGTTTCTGAACTGTTCAGAAAAAAATAAGAACAGGGAGGAAGAAAAAAAATGAAGTTTGGTTCTTGGAACACTACGGAATGAAGAGTACTGTTACAAGCTGAACCACTTTGTTTTCTCCTGAATGTTAAAAAAAAAAAAAAAAAGCCTACATGACCTGCATCACACAGAAGCAAAAAAGGCACAAATATCAATTTATTTCTACCTTCTACGTTCAGGTCACTTCGTGATCATGAATGAGTCACACTTCACGTTCTTCCTGTTTTGGGGCTGCTGCATTTTTTTGTTTGCTATATGTTCCTTATAAGGTTGGGTTTTTTTATTACATAAAATCCCTTATTCATACAAAGTGTCGCTTGATCTGAAAAAGAAATGTAGAGGAACCGAAACACTCTTCAACTGGCAATGAACATGCAGGGAAAAGCTGACACTCAATACAAAGGAATTAATTGAGAGTTTATTCCAGATGGTTCTCCTCACTTAGTATACAAGTCATCAGAATAATCTATCAAATAGACTTGGACTGTAATGATATGATTTTCTTCTATAATCCATTTTGGTTTTTGCTTCTAACAACCTGTTTAAAAAAAAAATCTGCCAGATGAAATGTTCAGCATGAACTGCGATCCTTACTATTTGTAGAAAATATGACTTAAAAAAGGACACTGTCATTTTGTTCATATTTTAAATGTTTACACTTATAAAAATGCTTTGGAAGCTTGAAACTGAAATCCTTTGTAGTATTTTTCTTCTTCCTACCTCCCTCTTCCCATCTTAAATGCCTTTATTAGCCCAGGATTATCATAAATGACAGAGTGCAGCTGCTGATGAAAAAAACATTAAAAGACCACAAATGGATAAATTGTGTTTAAAAAAAACAAAAAAAAAAAGGAAGCTTACATGGATTGTTTTCCAAACAAATAAAATGCATAGATGGCTACGGTACTCATCTGTCAACCTTTACAGTGTCTGCTTGAGGTAGCCTTTCTACAGAATTACTAAACAAGCCCCAACATCATCTAAATCCTTGCATTAAAACCACTATCTCTTTGAAAGTCCACTCAATTTAACACCACTGGTTATCAACATAATACAAAGCTTTGAAGAAAACAGCAGGTACAGTGGACATAAACGTTAGTTCTAAATCTGCAGCCCTCAATGTACATTGTATGCACATAAATATCTCAGCTATAGTACACATTCCAGATCCATCCCTAAAAGTCATACTATTATGGAAAGCACAGCCATGCTAACTTCAGGATACAAACCATAATTCCACGTCTACAAAAGGGAAGTATAATTAGTGGCAGTTTATTGCCTCATACAAATTTAACCAACATGGCAACCATGCCAAAGGAATTAAAACATTTTCAGGACATATGTACAGACTGTACATTTCAGAAACATCTGAACAATAAGAATGCAACAAACTCTGCATTACAAATTAAACTAAACAAATGGTTTGAAACCGTCAATGCATTGAATGGGTTTACAAAGGCACTTCCCTACCCAAAATAGGAAATGACAATCTGCAGCCTAGAGGGAGGTTGGAGAAGAGTGCTCATCAGCTACTGCACAATCTCAACTTTAAGAAAAAATAAGCAGGATTTAATCAAACATTTATAGGATTCAATGTGATCCACTTCTGAAAGAATTCACAGAGTCTCATCTTTGTTTTTCTGTTGCTTTTCCTGGCTCTCTCGTTCTGTACTTTGGCTCCTTCGGCGATCGTGTTTGTCAGAATGGTCCTTGCTCTCACTGTGATCGTGTTTGTGGGAGCGTTCTTTGCTTCTGCTACGCTTCCGAGATTTTTCTTTGCTGGGACTCTGATCTCGTTTTCTGGACTTCTCAACGCTATCTGTTCTTCCTCTGCTTCTGCTTCTACTTCGTTTATTTGACTTCTCCTTATTTTCATTTTTATGTTTACTTGATTTTTCTTTGCTTCTGCTTCTGCTGCGCTTACCTGTGTTCCTACTGCGGCTCCTACTCCTATGCTTTCTTTCCCGGCTTCGACTTCTACTATGTTTTCTCTCTTTTTTGGAATCCCTCTTGTCATCCCGGTGTTTCTTCTCATCCTTGTCATCCTTGTGTCTCCTCTCTTCTGTATCACCCTTACTTTTCCTTTCTTTTGACCTTTCTCTAGATCGATCTTTTTCCCTCTCACTACCTCTTTCCTTATCATAATCTCTCTCTTTTTTCCGACTCCGTTCATTTTCTTTTTCTCGCTCCCTATCCCTGTCCCTTCTATCTCCTTTCCTGTCACGACTTCGACTACGGCTTCTGTATCTGTCCCTGCTCCTGCTTCGCCTCCGTTCCAGTGCACGGTCAGTACTTCGAGATCTCCGCCTTTCTTTTTCTCTCTCCTTTGCTTCACGTTCTAATCTCTGCCGTTCTCTTTCTCTTTCTAGTTCTCTGTCAAAACTAGATGATCCATGGCCTTCCCGATGGTGACTTCTGCTTCTGGATCTTCTGGGAGACCTCCTGGGACTGATCGATCTTGGTCTTGGAGACCTTTTAAAACAGAAGATATTCAGTGTGAAACACATCCTTTTCAAGTTAAGAGACCCTCCTTCCTTTCCAATTTACATTTTACATACACAGTTTGTTTTTCATCTTAAATACCAAATATCATCTGATGACTTTAATCCCTTAGCATCCATAAAATGTTTTGCCTGTTCCCTTAAAACCTAACCCAGTGAAAAGACAAGAGGTTGCTGGTAATAAGTAGTTCATTATTAAACTTTTAGCATTAATTTTTAAAGTAACGGGTATATGACCTTGAACGTCTACGTTCTGCATGCCGTTCGATTTCTTCCATTCCCTCCTTGCCCTCTTTCTTGATTTTTCTAGGTCTGCTTTTAATTTGCTGGTCAATAGCTTTCTGGACTGGCACAGGAATTCTTGGAAACAAGGTGGAAAACCATTCAAGCTTTGTGAGGAAGGAACGAAGCATCTCCCCAATGGTCATAACGCAACCCCCACCTGCCTTCACATCCAGGTCCTGCAAAATACAAGCAAAAAATATCCTGATGGTCAAAAATATTCTTTATTGATTAAAAAATAAAATGCTTCTACATTACTGTCCTATTGAAGTCTCATGATTATGAAAGTTTACTTGTCTCATATTCTAATACATTTCCTTAGAAAAATTCAAACTCTGCACCCTTTGGATTTGCCAGTATGTTACAGATAGGGAATAGGACTTAATATATATGCATGCAGGCACACACTAATCCTGCAGCCATCTGGATGGTAAGGGACTGTCGATGAAGAGATTAACGCAAAATCCCCTTACACGGTCTGGTTATATGGTATGATCTTGTATTTTATTTCAATGCCAAAATGTTGAGAAGTCCTCTGAAAGTACATTTAATACTCCATTTTGTGGGTGTACAACTGTGTACCATCATACCCAACCCTGTGGCCTAAATCATTTATGAACTACATCATTGCCTATCTAAAAATGATCATAGAAAAACCTCTAGTACAAAATGGCATCCTAACAGAATTGGAAGCAATAGCAAACCAACTGCCATGAAGCAGTGAGGTTTCTAATTTAGAAATATGTAAAAAAATAAATAAATGAACAAATAATTGGAAACGCATAATCCATGATGACCATTGTCTCTGAAAAGGGTCATTACCGCATGAAGGCCTTCTTGCTATGCCCTCTCACAGCTCAGGACATGTTAGTCAGCTATTGTCAGTCCCAAACCTATAGTGCAAGCACACAAGGAAAGTGAGATTTGTTATCTAAACAGGAAGAGAAAATCTAAACGTAAAACTGCTTGCACTCACACACATTTAAGTGTTCAGATATACAGTTTTTCCAAATATAATCGCTGCAGAGATCTAAAGAAGAAAAAAAGGAGTTAAACGTAGCACCTGGAGAGTACGTACAGTTAAACAAAATAAACATAAGAAGCATTTTGAAAGGTAACTCTGTATCCTGGGAAGTTTTTCACAGCACCATGACAAAAGATGAACTGCTTCCACATATTTAAGAACTGGAGGGGAAAAAAAATCCTGTAGGTTTAAATAGTTCCATATATAAAAATTTGTTTCATCCTACAGAGCTTGACCAGGACTGGTAAGAAACTTAAGCAGCCCCAAGCAGTTTTTCTACGTAACACAAAGCTACTGATAGCAGCTGGGAAAGAAATACTAATTCCAAAAATGTACTGGGAGATTTTAAACAAGAAACAAATACATCTTGATAACCAATATCTGCAAGAACTGAAAGGTGTAAACAAAAAATATGCTTTGAATAATGAACCAGTTAAGACCTGCAGAATGCAATGTGCTTGTGATCACTTTAGTGTCCTTTGAGTCCACACTGAGTTTGCGAGACCCTGAGAATGAAGCCACCCCAATCCTCATAAATTACAGTCCAACATTGCAGAGGAGAGTTCATATTAACTACCCCACCTGGGGAGAAGGAGGAGATCACAGAGATGCAATCAAGATTCAAATTTGTTTTGATTTTTGTTAAAAACTTAGAATAGCACAGGTTTACCTGAAATAACAGCTGTTTCCTTTGCACAGTGTTTTTGATACTTAGCATGAAAGAAGCTGTTTAAAATAAATACACTGCACTGCAGTCAGATACAGGTATAATTAACACTATTTTTACTACAAATATCTGGACATCATTTGCAACTACAGCAACTGAAATTTCTTGAAGTAGATGCATGCTGTCACACTGAAGAGGGCAGGTGATCCTTCCTGTTCCATTCTTAAATCTAAGATGTAATTTAAAACCTGCTCAATAAATATAAATTGCAGCAGTATGTAGCAGACTGTGTATCCAACTTCATAGCCCAAGAAACCTCACCCACCAACTCCCTACTCTGTTTCCCCAAAAATAAATCAGGATTAGGGTACCAAAGGTGTTCTCCCACCTGACTGCATAGTAATGCAGCCTCTGTACTGAACTTCAGTGAGCAACTCATCCTCTTTATTTGCCCCCAAAGACATTAAGGTTCCAGAAACAATGGCACCTTATGCCATAATCAGGCTGTTTGCATCTCCTCTGAAGAAATCCTGGGTTTAGTTGTTCCAGGACATGAATAATAACCACAGAGATTTTTGGCAGTATTTTCCAAGGTGAATGTTCGTTTCTACTATATATTTCCCACTCTTTTATGTCAGCATCGATTCTCCCATGCCAGTAATAAATAGATGACACAAATTTAGCATTCTCATGACTTACTACACCTTGCTTTTAAGCTATGACTTTAAAAAATGCACAGAAGCCACATTCACACAGCCTGCTGTCTGAATTCTGATTCAGTAAACCGGTTTCACATGGCTTTGTAAATCGAACACAGTAACATACTAACCAGTGAAAAATTCTGTTAGATCTTTGAAATCTAAGAACAGTAACACAGGTCCAAGCTCAAACCTGCTTCCTGCACTAATTAATGAAATTAAAGAACATAACATTACAACATTCAAACTACAGAAAACCCTATGAAACAATGTTTAAACCTAAAGTAGTAACATGAAAAGAAACAAAAGAAAACAAATTATTACCCTCGCGGACATACCTCTTCATCATCAAGAAAGGATTCAAACCAGTCCCATAGATCTGTAGGTGGTTGTGTGTACCTTCAAGTACAAAGAGAATATAAAATTTTAATACAGCTTTCTGCATATTAAAACAGCCATTAGTTGATAACACTGATACTTACCTAATATACATAAATCCAAGAGCCCTAATATATGGAGAGTCTGTATGAGTTATAAGGCCCATCACTTGCTTACGAGTGAGTTTCAGGGTAAATAATTTGTAGAGCAGACAAAAGGCAGTGGACACAATTCCTCCAGTTCCAACACCACGCACCTTTCAAAAGCAAAAAGTTAGGTGAGGATGCAGGAAGTCAAAAGACATTATCCCAAATCTTCAAAAGAATGGGAGAACTAACACAGAATAAAATCTAAATCTACAAACAAAGCTATGTGGAAAAAGTAACACTACCTGCATCCACAGCTTTGGAAGCAAGAGGAATATTTCTACTCTTTGTAATAAATACTTTTACATCTAGAGACTGATGTCAACATACCAGCAAGTTTTAACTATGCTTGGGAAAGTTCTTTATCAGACAGAAAAATTTAAGAAGGCACGTACTTCTACTTACCCCTCCACACATCCCTGTCTGGCCTGCGGTTTTCCTGCTGCCCTTCTCCCATGGTTCAACATGTGTAACCTGAAAGGGTGAGGTGGGGGACAGGAGAAAGAAAATTACAATTGCAACCTCCATAATGTTCAGGTGCTTGTACAAACCTGATTTAAACAATGGACATCCTAAACCAATCTTAAAAGTTTGTCTTCTACAAAACTCAAGATCAAGTCTGCTTTGTCATTAAAGCAAAGCATCTGGCTTTTTAAGTTACAACATTAAGAAAGCATAGCCAAAATCATGACTGAAGTGTAATATAAACAAATCCCAAAACACCAAAGGAAGCATCCATGCTTATTCTATACTTCTCGTACTTTCAAATGCTTTATGATTAAAGCCCATCATTACTATTTTCTTGGGTGACTAAACAACTGCCTTTATTTAAACTGTCTCCTTTAGTTTAGTGATATCTGCTGATGAGAGCTACAGAAGTCAAAATATACAGCCTCAAATTCGTAACTCTCATTTATGCAGTGAGCTTAGCTAGAGGTTTCTTTTCACTATCACCTACAATTAGGACAAAAGTAACACGTTTATAAAGTGTAGTATTTTAATAAAAAAAGTCAGTGTTTTTTCTTGTAGACTGCAGTGATGTTCTTAGGTAAAATAGTTCCTAAGTACTAACAAGTAAATTTGCCCAATTCAAATCTTGTGAGATATATTTAGAGATGAGTGCACAAACACAGTTAACCAACACCATTCCTAAAAATTGACAGTAAGAGTCATAGACAAGTTCAGAACCACAAAACTGCCTGTGCTACATTTGAAATTGTGAAATTCAGAGAAGCAAGGTCTGGCTCAATAAAGTATACTGCCTAAGCAAATCAACTTAAAAACATATGTAAAAGACAAAAAAACCCCAAACAATGGTGATACACCAGATTGGGAATAAGAGTTCATGGCTGTACTTCACAACTTAAATTTTTTGAACAATACATGAAACAAAACTAATTTTGCACACAATTACATGAAATCAGAGATACACTAACAGCTAAAGTTGCTGAACTGTTTGGGTTTTTTACAGTTGCTGTCTTAGCCAAACAGGAAACATAAGAGATGCCAATACTGTAGAATTCAAAATGCACTACGACTTCCTGTATTGCATAAGAAGTTCTTAAATACTACATAAATAATACTGCACATCCTTCTGATTATATACAGTTTTGCCTCTCACAGGAAACGAAAAGTATTTTTTAATCCACATATCAAATATGACACTATCACAATGTTAGTCTTCAGTTTTTTTAATTTAAGTTACATTTATTGGTCACAATCAATATAAACGTGCTGGGTTTGAACAGATAATAATTAAAAAACAAACAAATAACAAAGCCCTGAAAACAGTACTCATTTCAGAAAGGAGTATTTAAAGTTTTGATCCTTCAAAGAGTGCTGCATATGCTTAGCTTGTTGGAAGTACAGACTAAATGAAGCTGAGGGCATGCACATGGTCCTAAGGTCAGGGATAAAGAAAGAGGAAGTCCTGCACTTTGCAGATACAGAACTGAAACAGGAGACCAAAACTACAAGTAAATTAATTCAAATACTTGGACAGAACCCATATCTTCAAAGATGATTCCTATCGCTATCTGCCCGTGTGACTTAAAATCATCTTTCCTGGCAATCCGGCACCCAGCATTCTCCACTTTTTACGAGCCACCACATTTCTCAAAGAAAGACAAATACACTTGAAAATACACCTCCCAGGATGGATATCATGTCCATTCAAAGAAAAAAAACCACAAAACAATTATTCAGGAATCTTAAAACATGAAGAGAATTCCAATTTTCTTAATATCAATGAAGCACCTCAACTATCAGGTTATCTTCTCCCCCACACCCATTACTCACGAGTGAGTAAGAGGCTGAGTTTTCTCTTTATTTAGCCTGCAGTTTTGAGTCAGAGTAACTGACAAGTTCAGTAAGCAAAATTTATTTGCAAGGGATTAATAACCACATTTTTAATGGCATGACAAAATTTCCCCGCAGTGTAAGATTAGGCTACTTGTGGAATGGAACAGTAAGACATGCAACATGAAAGACCTGACCTGCTGCAGCTGAGCTCTACTAATACAAAGACAACGAATCCCATCAAACATTTTTTACTACATCTGAAAAGGTCCATTTAATATAGAACATGCTCTCAAATTTTCTGAAAATGTGTCTTTTAGAAATTTTTCAGCTCTAGCCATCACTTGCATAAGTAAAGTCTGCTACTTTCCATTCAGACAGTCAGTCTCTCTCACATGCACCAATTGGTAAATTAGCTGGAGAGATGCTTTGTCGACAATCTCTATTACTCTAAGTACTAGGAGAAATAAATAATCAGCTCCAAGAGACAGAGCACAGGCAGACAAGTGCACTCGTTAAGTGGAAAAACAGTAGCATAGGTAAGCCCAAACTGCCGAAAATCTCAAAAATACTGTGGTAGAGTTACTTTTCACACTTACAGTGCCCTAAGTAACTTGTCTTGCCTTGGTCAAATGAAACAAAAAGGCTACCTTTGCTTTTTTTTTTTTTTTTAAATTTCAAATACACTGAAACCTGCTGACACAATAATATTACCAAGCAGAATTAATTCACCTGAGAAAAATATCTGAATAACCACCAAAATATCCGAACAACCACTAAAGTGGCTAAAGACAGCTGAATTATTCAAGCTTGAATTATCTAAATTTTGCCCTTGTTATCAGAACAAAGAAAGTGGCTGTGTTGATGAGCATTAATTATGCATACCTCTACCTGGGAGACTGGCTTGATGGAAGCCTCGCTGCAAAACTGATTCAATCCTGCTAACAAAACAAGAACCGAGACATGGGTGCCCCGATACAGACCACTCATCTCCCCAGCACATCCTACCTAACGCCAAGAGAACTTTTTTAACGGGTAACGGAGGAGGGAATCCCAACGTTTAAGTGACGAGGAAGGCCACATGCAGACTCCTGTTGGACCACCCGCAGTCACCGCCGTACCCTGCGCGGTCACTCGGGGTGTCGGCAGCCCCCGGGCGGGGAGGGCCCGTTCCCGGCCGCGGCCGCTCCGAGCCCTCGGCGCTCGCTCGGGCTGACGGCGCAGCCCTTCGACGGCCATTTCGCCCCCACCGCCCCGGCTCACGCCGCCCTCTCCAAACCTAACTCACAGCTCCGCAGTGCCAAATCCGACGCGGAACACGCCTCTTTCGTGAGGCAGAGAAGGCAGCACCCCCAGACAAGCAGAACAAGCGGTATTCGCTCTCATCCCTCAGCGCAGGGCAAGGGGCGAGAAGGCGCGGGCCGCAGACAAACCGGGCCCGGCGCCAGCGCGGCCGGCGGGCTCACCTTGAAATAGATCTCGTCCACCACTTCGTGGTAGGTCTTGAGCTCGTAGAGCTGCACCTTGAAGTAGGGCGACGAGAGGATGTTGGTGAGGATCATGGGGTTCAGGTTCATGGTCTTCTCGTTGCCCCACAGCGGCAGCACGTTGCCCGGCTTGCCCGAGGCCGCCGGCTTGGGGCCCCCGCCCTGCAGCGGCTGCTGCGCGGGCGGGACGGCGCCGGGCGGGTGCTGGGCCGCCTGCTGCCCCTGGCAGTTGGCGACCGCGGGGCTGTTGTTGGCCATGGCGGGGCGGGCTGGGCCGGGCGGGCCGCGCACACGGAGCGGGGCCGGCGGGCGCTGCCTCAGCCCCGACAAGATGGCGGCCGGGGAAGTGACGGCGGCGCCTTCCGGGGCCGCGTCACCGGCCCGCGGGGAAGGGGCGGGGGCGCTCCGAGGCCTCGGCGCGTCCCGCGGCTCCTCCCGCCGCTCCTCCCGCCGCTCCTCCCGCCGCGCTTCCCGCCGCGCTTCCCGCCCGCGGATCTTCCCGCCCTCGCCGCGGCGCGCTTCGCCTCGGCCGCCGCTTCATGGCCGGGGTACCGCAGCCGGGGACAGGGAGGGGACCCGCGGCCCACCGGGACGGCTGATGGCCCCGGCACACGGGGTTTAGTAGATCGAGCCAGCGACGTAGCAAGGTTGGAAACTGGTCCCTTGTCGTTGGTAATGGGGCCAGGGCGCAGCAGGAGAGAGAGCGCCGGCCGCTTCTGCCCCCACGGCAGCGGAGAAGCAAAGAAATCATAGAATCATAGGTTTGAGTTTGGGTTGGAAAGGACTTCGAGGATGATCTCGTTCCAGCCTCCCTGCCCTGGGCAGGGACACCTTCCTCTACACCAGGTTGCTCAAAGCCCTATCCAACCTGGCCTTGAACACCTGCAGGGTTGGGGCATCC
Organism: Platyrinchus mystaceus; assembly: GCA_035041135.1. NCBI lineage: Eukaryota > Metazoa > Chordata > Aves > Passeriformes > Tyrannidae > Platyrinchus > Platyrinchus mystaceus. The sequence goes on along the minus strand of JAWWLV010000005.1, from coordinate 21,105,236 downwards.
ACAGCTTCCCTACTGGGGAAGGGAAGAAGTAGCGTCAGGGATGTTGGGTGTGTAGGAGCCCCGGTGTGCGATCGTGGCCAGTGCTGGTGACAAGGCCGCTCCTCCAGCTGAGAAGTGTCAGACACCAAGAAAACAGTAACTACACCCTGCTCCTCAGTTCCAGCACAACACATCACAACACATGAAATCAGTAATACTACATACAGTCTCGGAACAAGCAGAATTAGGTTAACATCTGGATTGAAAACATCTGGATTTAAGAAAATAACTCTGCATGTAAATACTGACAGGAAACAGAAAAGGAAATCCAGTTTTGCCTGGAAAAGCAGAAAAAAAACCCCCAACACATTATGCACTTTGATGTCAAGCTTTAAACCTGAAGTACAAAAGGGAGGCGACAATGCACGATTTAAAAGAATTGCTAAAATATTCTAAACATCAAATGACTGTTAACAAACATAACTGAAAGTCCACTGAAATGACTGCAAACTGGGCATAACGTGGCAAAGTATGTTCAGCTGTACACACACAGAAGGGCTCCCCATTGCTCAGCACATCAGCCAACAGGTACAGGGAGAAGCTGGTATGACAGGATCCATGGAAATAGCATCTCTACATATGTGCTATTTAAAACTAATTTAGAATTTTATTTTAGAAAACAGGAGATAAATACTACTGGAAGTAACATTAAAATACCTTTGGTCTTCACCACACATTGAAACCCTGAGAAAAAGTAGTTTATCGTCGTTACCCTGGCCCTTCAACATACCTTAGAGCTTGTAGGATAGCAGAAAAATGTTCTTATCAGGGCCTTGGCAGTTAACAGTTTCTCTAAGCTGTCTGTTCTGCTATCTAGGCTCTTCACTCCCTTTTTCTAGGAATAACCACCAGTCTTCTTTTGGCCTGCTCTTCCCATCTCAGCTGATTTTCAAACACGTTCACAAAATCGTCATTACTTACTTACAGGGCTCTACCATATTGATGCAGTAAATATCCATATAACAATCCCATATGAAATTAAAGGACTAATCACAAAAACTAGTTCTAAGAAAGTGTCTTTACAGCAGTGATCTTGTCCTGAAGGCAATTAGCTAGAGCAGTAACTTTTCTTTGAACCTGAGTGGTTTTATCGTTGTGTTTAGGGTATCTGCAACTCTGAGCACTTCCTTAATTTATATTGTATAATCATTTCAAGACAGCCTGTGTTTCTGTTATAATTTATATTACCCAAATTGTGTTTTCATACATTTAGCTTTTTCTGTTGAAATATTTAGTCAATATGTTCCAAACCTCAGTACTTTTTACTCCGTATAAGATAACATTTTTGTACTTCTTATACATTCCCTCTTTGATGGTGATGCTGAAACCTCTGATATAGTGAATCCATTTGCTCCAAATTAGATTTTCTTCCCTCAGGCATCCCACCTGGTCTTTATACTGAATACAGCCAAAACGAAAAGAATAAAAACAACAAAACCCCAAAATGAGGCGACTTTCACTTGCAAAGTGCAAGACACTATATACAATTATAAAAGGGTTAGAGGATGGTGATTTGTGTGTAAGAGCCTGGACTCACTTCTCATTCAAACAAATTATTTCCGAATTTTTTCAAATGGGCCAGATCTGTTGAAACTGAGGAGAAATATACTCCTACTTAAGTCACTAAACATCCTCTGAATTTGGGTTGAGAGGAGTGGTTGTTAGCTCTTGAATTATAGATTAAACAGCATTGCTGTATGTATATTCCTATCAGCAGACTAGCGTCTCCTGGCAGCAGTGCTGCATTAGATTTCTTTTGCTATCACGTTTAATTATATGCACTGCAACTTGAAAGGGAAAGTACTGGAATTGCACACAGTTGTCTTTTTCATCCCAGTTACTGAAGGAAGTAAGTGTCAGCAGTTTAAAATTTCGTGATTCTTGACTTTATACTCTGAGATGCTTTTATTCTAGTGTAGTCATATCATTTGTTGCTCTCTGTAAGGTACAAAACTAACATCTCTAAACTAACATTCTCTAAAAATAACCTGCTTAATTTGTGGGCATATTGAACTAAATACAATTTGAATATTCAGTTTGAAACAGTTTCTGTGCATGGCCAAATTGGGATATACAGGCCTGTAAATCTTAATGGGGAGAAATCCCACAAGAAAACTGACCAGATGTTAAATATACTTACAGTAAATGTTTTGTATAATTAAAAATCATTAATATTACAAATTGCCTGTTTGCAATCCAAACGGATAGAAATAGCACCTCCCAGGCTGCCATACTTGCATATACTTTTCAGTGATTTCACTGGTTTTAGTGATCTCCGCCTCACTCACCCAGGCAAGGCTCGTTTACTGCAAGTCGCGCTTTGCCCGCTTTGCCCTACGGGGTGTAGCAAACACGTCCGCAAACACAGCAGCACCTCAAGGGAGTGGCACGAGGAGTAGATTTTTGCGAGTTTAGCGTAAAAATCATGTCGTCGTCCCCCCCCCCCCGCCGCCACCAACCACATTTTAATTACACAGAGGGAGGCTGGCTCGGGTGGAGGTCAATACAACAGGTACCCCTGGACGCTCATGGGTGGTGATTTATCGTCTCTCATTGAAGAGCATTAGGGAACACCCCGTGCACAAAGGGTGGAAATAAAGAATTCCCGGCTGGCGCTCTTGGAGTTCCCCGGAGCGTGGGCGGCCACTTGTGCCAGGCGGGAGGTCAGCGCTGGGAGAGAAGGGGGGGAAAGGGCGGGAGCGCCGTCGGGGCCCTGCAGGGACGGACCGGGGCTGGAGGCGGCCCGGAGAGGAGCCTGAGGAGGGCTGGGGGGTCCAGGAGCCGGAGGTAGGGATGTGTGTGTGTGATGGGGAGGGAGGGGTGTCAGAGCTGGGATTAGGCCAATCCCTGTTTAATTGTAATTCGAACAGCGCTGAAAACAGCAAACTCTGTCATTTGATATGTTACCAAGTGCTTCAGAGAATAAGGATTCATTTTTTTATTTTAGCATCGCCAAAATATTATGGAGAAGAACTTTCAAGAAGAAGAGTGTGCACGAGTTATTAAATTTACACCTCCTTTGTACAAACAACGCTACCAGTTTGTCAAAGATTTAGTGGAGAAATACAAACCCAAGAAGGTTGGTATGTTTTGTCTCTTTAGGTTATAAATGTGAAAAGTTGACACTTGGTATCTCAGTAAGACAAAATGCAAAGATAACCTTTTGAACCAATTACCAAACAATAATTTCGGAGGAGCTGCCGTTAAAACTGAATTAGTCATAATGTGTTGTTTTTCAGGGATGCATATAATTGATGTTACTTGATGGGAAGAGGAGAATAAATGAGAGAAATGCCTTAACCTGTTTTGGAGAGTAGTGGGAATTCTGGTTTTAGTTTAAAGCTGAATAATTTGGTTCAAGCTGCTTTCATCAAAGTTGGGTTTTGCTTTCTAGAGTTGTTAGTTCCATGTACAGTATCAGGTTTGCCTGACATGAGTGTTCTCAGATAAGAAGTGACACCAAGAGTATGGGATTACGTGAGGCTCACTTGTCTTCACTTGCTTAAGGTCTTGTGACCCTTTTCTGTGTTGTCCCTCCCAATATACCGCAACTCTTGTTTCAATACTACTTTGAAAAAAGTTACATCAATTAAATTATGTACTGTAGTGTTTGCTCTTTTCTAACATGTCCTCTCCCCTTCTTCCCCCAGAAGCACTTCCCAAATCTGCAGTGTTTTAACTCTGAAACTGATGCTAATATCTTAGGGGGCATGCAAGAAATTGATGAGAAATGCACCTGCAGTGCACTTAAGTAGTCATAATTCTGGTAGCTAATAAAACTCCAGTCCAGTCTATGAGGTCATGGCACTGCCATCTGCTTTTAAATGGAACATATTCACCAGTGTTGCATCTTTATTTGAAGGTTTGAATTTTCGTATTTAGGATGTGGAAGGAGTGAGAGGGTAAACTTTCTGTTTACCCATGGGGTAGAGATAAGCTGGATAGAAACAATTCAGGATTTTCACAGGGAGAACAGCTTCAATCTTGACTGAGCCTGAGAAAGAACAGGGTGGGTTGGTTTGTGTACCCAGCTATCTCTTAAGCTTACAGAAAAGAATATGTATTATTTGATTTTGTGGTCTGAAGATCCCCAGACTTCCCCACTTAAACATTAGACTGAGTCTGTAAACTTGTTTTATGCAGATTCTTCACTGCTAACTTGGCTGCTGCTGAGCCTGTTCTCAGAGCAGTGTAGTGAAAAGCAGTGAATGTGAAAATTGCTACAGCTTTGATACTTAAAATCATACTTTACTGTTATTCATGTGGAAGACATTTTCCAGTGTCAGTGGGATGTTCTACGTGTACTTGTTTATACGTGTAATAACAAAAGGCTAATTCTTTTAAAAAATCTTGCAGAATGTTCATATACTTTTTTAAAAAAGAATTTTCAAATCCATGTCTATCCTGCTTGCTTACAGCGATAAAATTAAGTTTTGGTTGTGAAATGCTTTATCATCAAAAAGTTATTTTGATGTAAATATGGAATTCTAATTTTGTTAAAGTCTCTGAAATTACTTGGAAATATATAGCATTTACACACTGTTTAATATCTAATTTACAGGTGGCAGATTTAGGATGTGCTGACTGCAGGCTTCTCTGGATGCTGAAATTCTGCAGTTGCATTGAAGTATTAGCTGGGCTAGATATCTCTGCAAGTGTAATGAAAGAGAAAATGTAAGCTCTTTGATTGTGTTTTAAGGTTTGTATTTGTCTTGATGTAGTGGTGTGGTGGGTTGACCGTGGCTGGAGGCCAAGTACTCACCAAAAGCTGCTCTATCACTTCCCTCCTCAACTGGACAGGGGAGAGAAAATACGATGAAAGCACCCACCAGTTACCATCATGGGCAAAACAGACTCGACTTGCTAAGGATCTAGATGCTGATGTTATCACTTGCTCTTTCTCAATAATGAAGTAACCTTTTATATTTAACATTTATTGTGTATTTTGTCTAATACAGTATTTCAGAATGAAATTTGCACATATACTTTGATTTCTCAGTGTATGTAATTTGCAAAAAATAGGTAATATGTGTGCCTAAAACTTGCCCCAAAACCCTGCAAAGTGTGTCTAAATCAGACTTAACTGTGTGTCTAGAGTTGAACTGCTATCACAACTTACAAGTGGCTTTCCAAGTGACTTGAGAGTGTAGTGGAAATTTTTGTAAACATGAAGGACAGCTTCTGGATTAACTTCTGCTCTTTCTGTCATGTTGTAGATAGGCATAAAAAGTCTTTGTATTTGATATTCTTTTTTATATCCATGAAAAATAGTTAACCTTTTTGAGATTTATGAGGTATCTATGTAGGATGTTTAGTAGTTCATTTACATGTACAATTTGTCTTAAGGTTCTTTCTGTAACGTCTTATTTTTAATACTTTTGTAGGCATACATTGTCTCCTCTTCCTTTTGATTATTTGCAACCATCTGAAAGATCCCTAACTGTTACCTTGCATCATGGTTCAGTGGCCCATAAAGATCCTTGCATGCTTGGTTTTGACTTGGTGACATGTATTGAACTGTGAGTATTAGGCCAATGCTCTACATTTTTCTAAGTTCATTAGAGTTCAGCTTGGAATTTCGTCCATACTCCAAACAGACTTAATCAAACCTTTCAAGCAGAAGAGTAGAAGTAGAAAAGTAGCAAATAGAAGAGCAGCATCCTCTAACTTGTGCTTAAATTAGCCATACTAAGCTATTCAAGTGGTGCTTGCATATGGTGGGAGAAGGATACTGATGAAAAAGTGCAAAATGCAAGACAAGATTTGGGCAGACAAAAACCTCTGTGTGGCCACTTGGCCACAGTGCCATTGCTGATCTTGCAGAGCTGGGTGTAAAATTACAAATTACAGATATGGGTTTGGGGTTTTTTTTTGGCTGGTTGTTAAGATTAAAGTATCATAGGGTGTTTTTAAACACAGACATCGACTTACTCTTTTCAGAATAGAACACCTGGAGGAATCGGAGCTGAAGAAGTTTCCTGAAGTGGTGTTTGGTTTCATGGCTCCAAGCATAGTTGTGATCAGTACTCCAAATTCTGAATTTAACCCTTTGCTTCCAGGAGTGGTGTTACATAGGCATCCAGATCATAAATTTGAGTGGAACCAATCACAATTTCAAAGCTGGTAAGCTCACTGAACATGTATACTGACAGCTCTGGGTGCCCAGAGAAACAAATGGCTTTTTCAGAACAGTTCACATGTGTAGTTTGCTGTCAGTGAAGTGTCACCTCCCGACTTGGGGAAATGTTTCTTTGCTGTTAAGAGTAGTTAAATTTCTGTGGGGTTTGTGTTTTATGATGGTGGTTAAGCTGGTTTGCTTTTACTGTAATTGCTCTGCAGAAAACATTTAAAACTTACCTTTTTATATATCTTTATTACAATTAACGCATTTGAAGTGTAAGGTATTAATTATCCTTTTTGCATATAGAAATGCCTTATAAAACCTTAAGAAATGTGCTCACTATGTATGTGCAAAGTGCTTGGTTAGTTCAGTCCTTTCTGTAAGAGTATGCAAGCAGAGTTATGAAATAACCATAGCAGCAGGGCATGTTGGATAAAATTAAGGATAGTTTAGTGGATCGTGGCACAATGAAATGCAAAACATGTACATGACAGAGGGTTACATGAAATCTCTCTTAGTTTCAGTAGGTGTAATAAAAATAAAACCAAGAGGGATATGTGTCCTGTGATAACATTCAACTGTCAAGCAGTTGTGGAAGAAACTGTATCTTGGAAATTTTGCCCCTTAAATTATGTTGTTTCTGCCATAGACTTTAAAGTATCCAGTGACTTTTGAGTATGTAGTTTTGCAAAGCTTGAAGCATATTTTTTTCCCTACATAAGGATACTAAAACCTGCCTGCATTATTAGTAGAGACCATTTCTATGACTTTAAGTAAATTTAGATTCTGGCTTTAGATATATGTGAATTAAAAATATTGATATCACTGAATGAGTGATTTTTTTTGTTGTTTTGAGCTGTAAACACAAAGTCTTTGTGTTGTGAAGTATAAGTGTTACAATATTCTCTAAAATACATGGGATGTCAATTTAGTTTACTCCTTTCTCATGGAGAATGATGCAGGTAGATAGTGCCATTTTAGTTCCCTGCCCCATCCTTTTGTTCACACTGGCTGATGTACTACAAGATGATTTTCATTTAGATGTCATGTGCCCTGTTGTAACCTTTATTAGGTAGACTTTACTCTTTATACATTTACAACAAACCACACTTTTATTTTCCCTATTAACTGGTCTCCTGGGATTTTGGGATGTGTATGTTTTTTTATGGGTTCTTCTCAAATAATTTTGTTCTTGAAAATCAGTAGATTTTTGCTCACTTCTAATATATTTAAGTTGGTGACTAAGCAACTGTGAGCATGAACATTCTATGCACACATTTTAGAAATAATGGTAATGTTTGGATGCCTAAATTACTGATACTAAGTGATTCAGACTGTGGTAGGCATATGATTACAGCTCTGATACAGCAAGTTTTGACAGTGCTTATCTTCAGGAATGTGAGTATTGTTGGGGGAATTGTGCTCAAGCATTTGCAGGCTCGGGGTCTTGCTTCTCCTGGAGAATGCATCTTTATCACATGAAAAGATGAATATTTCATATGATTGGAATAATTTGTCTTTCTTAGGGCTCTAGAGGCTGCTAGATGCTATGATTACTCAGTGGAATTTACTGGTGTAGGGCATCCACCAACAGGAATGGAGAGTGTTGGGTTTTGTACCCAAATAGGTGTGTTTTTTAGAAAATATCCTCAAACTGGTGGATCGGTTCAGTATGAGAAACCCACTGAAGCAGTTTACAAAACAGTAAGTATTATTTTCTTCCTTTAGAGGTGTTGTTACCATGGACTGCTATTGTTATCCAGTCTTAGGTCTGACTGTCACACACCATCAGATCAAGAGAGTCGCATTCTATGATTTGTGTTTCTAATTGTATAAAGGCCTTTAACTTCTAGAATATTTGCTAAACAATATGGATAATCATTCCTGACATACTCTTTTTCTTAGAATGAAAATTTTCAATTCTGCCAGGTGTACTATTTTTATAATTTTCCTCTAGTCATTCATTTTATTTATTATGTGGTTGTTGGCAATTACACAGATTTTTCAGATTCATAAAAAATAACCAGCAAAAAAAGTATTTCTAGCTAAATGCCATGTGGTATAAATCAAAATTTTTCAGAGATGACATGAAGTAATAATGCAAAAATAAATATACTGGGTGGGGTTTTTTTTTTCAATTTTATGAGGCCTTATTTGTTGCAGTGAACATACATATTCTAATATTTCAGTTCTTTGTGTAAAAATATATATGTATCTTTAAATGACTTGTGACCTGAACTGAAACACAAACGTATCTTCTGTAGTTTCCAAGCTATAAAAACATTTGTAATTTCTGTATTTGAAATTTCTATACATGTGAAATGTCACCTGTCATCTACTGCCATTCATAAAATCATGAAGTGCTCTGTAATGCTCAACAAACTTGGAAATATGTCCAGGTGATGGACACACACTAGAAATTGCTCTCGTTATCTCCTGTTGCAGGGTCATTAAAGAGGGAGTTTTGACATTGATATCCTTTGAGTTTAAACAAGAGTGTTAATCTAATGCATTTCTTATCAAACTAATTTTTATTATGTAACTAATTTATGGGAATAAATCAATATTTCAGGATGCAATTGAAAAGTAGGAAGTAATTATAGACAGTGGAACTTCATTGGTACCCTGTTGGTATAAAGCACTTCCTGGTAAGAGTTTGCCTAGTTTCCTTAATTGCCTCAGAGTACAGCTCAGTGTAGAACACACAAGTTCACAGATATTGATGTCACAATTTATTTTTAGTGTCCCCTGCAGCTGTGAAAGCATATTTAATGTTTTATTCTGAAAACAGAATAAATGACATGCTCTAGTCCTGGTTTCCAGATGACAGTTCAGAAGTAGTTTAGAACTGTCACCAGCACCTCATTATGAGTAATGTGAAAAGTAAGAGAATTATTAAAAAAACCTAAGGAATTGCAGGACTTCACCTTGCCCATTCTATGAGTGTAGCTTCCAGGTATAAGCCTGGGGTTTTTTGTTTGTTTGTTTGTGGTTTTGGTGGGTTTTTTTGGGGTGTGCGTGTTGTTGGGTTTTTTTGTGGTTGTTTTGCTTTTTGTTGTTGTTTTGTTGTTGTTGTTGGGGTTTTGGTTTTTGTTTGTTTTTTAATTCCATTAACTGCCATTGTAGTTGTAATACATAAAATCAGCTCATATTGCCTAGTTTTTGATATCTGAAAATGTTTAATAAGCAAAACAGGATTGAATAAAAAATTATGTTCACATTTTAGAAGGTTTTTTTGACAGCAAATGTTAAACTCTGACCCTGTGATAGTGATAAACATTTTATGTGTTCTTGTATGTTGTAAAGGTCTTCAAAGCGGTGTATCCAAGTCTGAAAGATGAGAAGTACTTACGGAATGCAGTTGTCAGTGAAGTTATTTTCATAGCCCAAAACATTAAACAGCACTTAATGTCAAAACATGAGGAGTATGATGATGACCCTGAAAGAAAATCTGAATTCCAGCCTTCAGTGGACTGTTTTTCAGACTATCTTGGAAAACTGATTGTTGATAAAACCATGGAACCATTTGTCAATGAAAATGAGGTCTATATACCTCTTGCAACAATCTTTTCTTTTCCTAAAGTGAATCAACTGTGTGGTACCTTTGAGAAGTTATGCAAACTCATTGCTGGCAAGGTCCCACTGAGCAGTGATGGTTCTGCTGTGGTGTTCAATACTGAACATGAAAATGAGGAGGATTAGATCACAGATTTCTCACACAAAGGTCAGTTAAAGTAATTAAAGTGGGTTTTTAGTAGCTGTCAAATGGTGTGTTCTGTATGCCAGCCAGAACCACACAGTCTTTTCCAAACCTCCCCTCGGTGGTCAGCACCTCTCCTATGGAGTGAAGACAAAGACAGCAGTAACTCATAGGGGTTTTGAGTAGACTATCAGGGGGTAAAAGGAAATAATTAATTCCTATGAAGAAAATGAAGTATTTCTGTTTGCTTTCTATTACCTTATTGTAGCTATCATTACTAGATTATTTTTAGTAATCTCTTGTTAGCTCCCAGGGTAGTTGATGATAACATGAACTATGTTGTGCTGAATAATGTGAGTCAGACATGGGACTAAGGCAAATTTTTTCTTATTAGAATAAATTTATAGATGTCTTGTTCAAGATGAGCACATTCTCAGCCTTGATGAAAACCAAATGTTGTTCCAGATGAATAGAAATATGAAACTGGTATCTTTGACTGCTCTGCTTTTTAAAGAAAAAAAAAAATTTAAAAGTGCTGTACTTGTGAATGCTAATCTGGCCCTGGTGTACCTGAAAATTTTCTGTGTTTTCATGTGCAGCTGTTATTCAAAATGGTAAAATCCAAATGGAGTAGATGAAAAAAAATCCAAGAAGAATCCATACCCCAGTACTGGTTTTGCCTTGGTGTATTAGTTGTGTGTATGCAGCAGTGGTGCATAAGTGGTGCTTGTTTTCAGTCACGCAATGTTTTCCTTCTAGATTAAAAAAAGAGCTGTGTCTAAATGACACATTTTCCTTATAACATACATGTTACTAAAACAGTGTGAAAACACAGTAGTAGAAAAAGCAAACCATTTAAAAAGACTAATCATTAACTGGAAAATTTGTTTGCTGATGGGATTTGTCATTTATTCTATAAGGAACCTGTTGACTCATGAAACAAAGAGGAAAGACAACGACCACAGAAGAAATTCTGGGATATTCTGGTGAAGTTTTGGAAAAAATTGTCTTCCTTTTTGAACTGAAAGACAGCTGAGACTGAAGTTAGCTATATATGGTACTGTTAATTCTCTTAATCCTTACTCTCCAAATAATTGGTTACTGAACTGATCTGAATGCCAAATAGTTTGTAATAATTAGCTGCAGTTTTCACCAATCTAGATTTTTTTTAATGTAAGAACAGATAGTGCAGTACCAGAAGGCTTGGTTATTTTGAATGCATAGGTGAGAAGAGAAATACATACCACAATTAGGGGTTTTTTAAATAAGAAGGTAATTTATAAAGTTACAGAAACAATATGAAAAGTTTTTAGTAGGTCATTATACTCAACTGAGAAGGATTGATTTTGTCATTTGCAAGGTGGGCAGGGACTACACCCAGTGCCCTCACTTTCCCCAGTTGTGGGAGGTTGTGGAGTTTCCTTAATAAATTAACCTCCCAGTATGCCTGCCACATTAAAACTGTGTAAGACTGACATATTACTTTTCCTCTCCAGGAGGCAGATAAATAACTGTTCTTATGGTGCCATTAAATTCTTTGTGGGCTAGAGAGTGAGTTTAATAAGCTGCAGGGATAAAGTTTGAAAAGAGTAGAGGAACCAAAATGGACACAACCTTCCATTTAAGTTTGTAAATTTTTGCATTTAAAAAAAAAGACATAATTGTTTAGGAACAGATTCCAAGCTGAAGACATGAGTTTATTGAATGTCTGAGAGATTTGCATTTAAATACAGTTAAAAAAACCCATAACCCACCAACACATCCTGAACAGTTTAGTATATAGAAGTCTCCAGTATTTGTATAACACGGTTTACAAAAAGGAATATACAACACCTAAATATGAAGGTTATATTCCATTTAAAATATGCACAATTAGAGAATCACTTCATGAAGAGTTGTAACTCAAGTCAGAAGAATAAATTACTAGGATGCAGTTTCATTAAAAGCTGGATTTCTATGTCAACTTTCCTAAAAGAGCTGCTCAGGCAAGAAAATAATTGTTTCTAGTAAACAAAATATTTAATCTATGACAAGTAGCTGTGTCTTTTAACATAAAACACAAATCTGGACGATGGAAATTCCCTTGAGAATTACATCAGTAGCTGTACAATGTTTTTGAAAAGTCTGTTTTCCTCAAACTATATGAAGTTTTCCTTGAACTATATGTAGTTTTCCTAGTAAACTTAAGTGAGCTACCATCTAGCTACTAATGGTTTTAACAGATTTGTCAACAAGTGTAGCAAGAGTACTGAAAGCAAATAATGTATTCAAATTTCTTGCATTGTTTGCTTGCAGTAGGATTTGTTTGGTACGAGTTAGTTATGTGACAGGAAAGGGAAACTATAATAGTTGTATACTAGCACTTGAGTAGTTTCTGTTTAAAATTCCTGTGGAGAACAGAAATGGATAATACCACACTTCTATTAGCAGCAGCTAGAATAGAATCTTTGCATTAATTCTTTTAAAGAGACTATAATTAACAGAAGGAAATAAAAGTATTTAAGTACCGAAACTGAGAAATAGCTCATATTCTTCATATTCAATAACAGTACTCAAGCTTTAAAATCTGGGATTTCCTTAAAAATACAAATAAAAATTAGTTTAATAATTCTGGTGTGGATTTCTAGAAAACAGTCTGTTTTTTCTGATTTAACCTATTAAATATGGCCTACTTTACTTCAATTAAAAGGTGTCAAACATGACTCTGAGCAGAATTTGAAGCATTTTGAGCTTTCAAAAGTGACCACACTATTTTTATTTATTCCAAGCCTTAGTGATAAACAGGACCACTAAATGTAACAAAATTAAAGCCATTTGCAGTTTACAATTAATTACACGTGTTACCTAACGTATCCCTTTAAAAATGGATTCTTTCCTATTCTCAATGAAAATTTAAAGAGATCCTTTTTGCCTGTCAGGCAAATCACTACTTGTGCAAATTTAAATACAGTACATTGACTTTAATGCAACAGTGGACAGACAGTAAAGAAAGAAGTGTTCAACAAAGATGTTGCACACTAAAACTTTTTCAGAGTGCAGAATATGTCTACAATAAAGTGCTTCTCTTAACAAGTTATATTAATAATAGTATAGATGTTTACCTAGTTTTAAAGCTTAAATTCTTAGTAAATTCTTTAATCTCCCTGTATGTCCCCAGTCCCGCAAGGCACATTCAAAACACAAGCAAAGCACTAACTGTGAAGAATTAAGCTACAATAAAAAAACATAAGTGGTAGTAAACTACTGACTAGGTTTGTAAACAGTACCATCCCACTGAATCTTAAGGTTCATGCATTGTTGGAGTGAGTTTCTGTGGAAGCAGCTTCTGTCCTCCAGATGTAACAATCAAGCCAGATTTCTTGCTAATACTCTACTGTGCCTTAGTGTTTTGATGTGGATTCCCACTTTTTTCATCACTTGAACAAAAAACATGTCACATTTGATGCATTTAAACCTGTGGACTTGATTTACAGTTAACACAACTGATTACTGGCTGGTTTAGATGTATTCAGTTTTGGGGTTTTTTTAAATGCGTGTGAAGTTCACCTCTGCTGTTCAACCTTACCATGAAGTTGTGCTCAGTACTCCTAAGCTTTTGGTTCTGTTAAAACATAGCTGGGCTCTTTTGTGGAGGCCACAACATTGGCTTGATAATGACTGACTTGATAGAAGTAATTAGCTTCTATAAGACTACAATGGCAGGTAGAATCAAATTGAGTAACTGCTTTCTTCAAGTGCATTTAAGACCAACTTTCAGAAGCTTCATTAGAAAAGAAGTTATGAACAAAGTACATCCACCACAAGTGATCTCTTGTATAAAATACTGAAATGGGACTCGCTTCATCATGCTTCCAAAGACATTTCACACAAATTGAAAAGTAATTCCATTAACATCAGATAGAGCTTACAAAAACAGTTCAAGTGCTCTCACAAGGTATACGAAGTTAAACATTGCCTTCATACCACAGAAGATGATGCTCTATGAGCAAGAGGCATTCCATTCCTTTTCAGAAAAAGATCACATTGTGTTAATTTTGTGTTTCTCAACTCTTGCAACAGAGCAAACAAAACCAGAAGTATCAACACCAGAGCTCGAAGTTTTCCTCGTTTGTCATTCTAGTTTAGCGTTTTATCACCACCTGCTCATATGCTCCAGATCCTACTCTGAAAGTTTGAAAGAAATTAGTTCAATGTCAATTTAAATGGAAGCTAAACAGCAAATGTCATAGAGCAGCAGCAATTTTATTGTTTAATCAACCCTACCAAAAAACCCCCAACAACTCCCCCAGCCAAACAGCTAAATGTGAAGGGTAATAATTATCGTATCTCTGAGTCACCT
>JAWWLV010000005.1:20996127-21080757 GCA_035041135.1 Platyrinchus mystaceus | reverse complement strand
CAAGAGTTCATCACACCTATGGAAAAGGGAATAATTGCAGGGCACTCACAAAAGCTCCCTTTGCTCTGCTGCTGAGACAGCCAGCTACAGTGCTCCCTGGCACTGTGACTTCCCAGGGTAGGAATAAAGTAGCCTGTCTAAAATGAGTCAGTTTAATGACCACAACAGACTAACAGATTCTGATGATGCGACACTGAGTCACATTCAAGCATGTGACCTAAAAGGAACATGCTTGCTACACCCACTGCCATTTATCTGGTACGTTTTACATCACAAACTTTTCTGTACTTTCCTGTACAATCCAAAACCAAACCCAACCAACTGCCCCCACTCCCACTGAACATTCTTCTAATTCCATTCTATAAAAGAACATTTTGACATATTTTAATTAAGGTAAATTTTTAATAAGGAAGAGTATCAGCTAGCTATTCCCATCATGCTGGAAGAAAAAAATAAAAAAAAAAAGGTCATATAATCAGAGCATTTAACTTAAAACAGTTACGTCTAAGTTTATAAGATTCTTAGTTGAAGTGCAAGGCCTTTAGAAAATAAACAGCTGTATTGATTGGTTACCATGGAAATGAACCCAGATAACTTCTTGGCAACTGTGCTACAGGCACACTGGGAAAGCTTTGCTGGGGAAAGCTTTCCACTCTGAGTCAGCTTCCTATGAGCCTCCAGTCACTTTACCACATGCAAAGCAAAACCAGTTGTTTTCTTAATCAAAAACGTATCTTAGTTACTAAGATTCATTCAGATATGTACTGGGCTGTAGTGCTTGGTGTGATTTAATGAATGCTGTCAGTAATATGTAACTAAGAATAAATTCAATTAACAGATATAGTAAGATAAAGTGATTCCAAAGCATAGCTTAAGTTACCATCAGTTTAACAAATGATTTTTTCTGTAGAGGGACAGTTCCCCATTGACTAAATTTCAAATGCAAGATTTCAGCTGTAAACAAGGAGAAAATATGTCATTATGTTGATAAGATGGCCTGAGAGAAGTGCAGCTGCTGCAGCTCCGCTCTCCAGATCCAACCAGCAGCAAGGCTGAAGATATATTCCTGGTAAGCACCCACAGCCAGCACACACACAGGTCACAGGCACACGGAGCACTCACAGGCAGCCAACCCACTCCCCTCTCTGGCTGAGCACCATAGAGATCTGCTAGAGATACATAAATATGTGTGTGTGTATATGTATATATATATCTCCCAGGCTACACCACCTTCTCCACAGCTAGGCCAGCTTGATCCCTGGTGGCATTTGCATACTCACACACCTGTATTCACTCCACAGGCACACAGGTCTCTGACTCCTGGTCCCACCCCTGTGGCTGGCATTGGCTTTAACTCATCTCTACTTTCCAGTTCCTGGCACTCAAGTGCTCCGTCCCACGATCCCAGGCCAGCTGCTGGCACAAAGGACACACAGGTCCTGTGACCCACAGTCCCACTCCCATGGCTGGTACTTAAGTCTGCTCACTCAGGTCTCTCCTATTGCTGGCACCACAGACACCCAGGCCCTGTGTCACCAAACCTTGACTCCAGTTGCTGGTACTCAGACCCCCATGTTCCCATACACATTGAACAGAGAGCCCTTCCCCCAGGAAGGAATTAGAACGTAGTTCAGTATGAAAATACAATAGACAGTACTGATTAGAAACAGATTAGACAAATATACCAACCAGCAAACTATTTACATCTAACTGGCCCTTTTATCCCCTTAACTCCATTTTTCCCCACACTTGTTCCTCCTCAAATCACTTAAACTCATCTTACTCCATTTTTAGTTCCTCCCCCAAATGTCCCATTAATAAGGCTCTTCCCTTGTATCCCATGATATGTCTCATATGCAGCAACTCCCCTCAGTCCAAAAATTGCTTCAGTGTTAGTTTGACATGATGGGTTTCCTGCCTGGACAATGGGGCTGAGGCTCTCCTGGGACAGCCCTAGGAGGGGCCTGGACAGGGTGTCCTTTTGTCTAAACCCATAATTTCAGTTCCCCACCTGCCTCTGTGTCCCTGGACTTGTATAGATGGGCCTTTGATGGGCTGATGGCTCCTGGGACAGGACTGGGAATTCTGTGTTTCTTCTACTCAGGAAGAAATACAGTTTACTTTTCCTTTAATACTCTGTGTTTCCCCCCTTCCCGAGGCATATAAGAACATGCATTTTCTCCAACAAAAACATTTTTTCCTAAGCACTGCTGAAAAACTGAACAAAACCAGTCATTTACAAACAGAGCTTCAATGTTTCACAAATTTCAGCAGTAAGCAAACAGCTGCTCTGCAGGAAGAGCTCCACTTGTTTACAGTGCACAGCTCCCCAGTTAATTTGCTGTTAGTACACGCAAAACTCAAACAGAGCAATCATTTTCTATGCCACATTTTTACTCCTAATAAACAGGTTACATCTTTAGCAACACTTCATGTCAAGAATTCCTTATAAAATATATATAAGGTCTTCATTGCATGGATGTAAAACTGCTAGTTACAGGCCAATACAGAGACCTAGAAGGGAATTAGAACTGTGAAGGGCAAACTGCATTAGCAAGACTGAAGTTAGCAAGTCAAAGGAAGTGATTGTTCCCCTCTGTTGAACATTTTGGAGACTGTATCTGCAGCACTGGGCCTGGTTTAGGGGTGTTCTTGGTAGAAGACAGACACTAACAAACTGAAGCAAGTCCAGGGGTATCTGAGATGATAGCCTGGAGTCAGGGATGAGGGGGATGAAGGACCTGATGCAAGAGAATTTGGGAACGTGGGATTTTTATAATCTGAATATGAGGTGAAGGAAGATCTTATTGCCATCTTCAGCCTTCTCTGCCGAGTTAAAGAGAAGATGGAGCCAGACATTTCTTAGTGGGGAGCAGAGAAAAGAGGCATTAACCAGAGAAATTCCAATAAAGTAAGGGGGGAAACGTTCACAATAGAAGTGGTGAAGCAGGACAGGTTGTCTTCAAAAACTGTAATCTCCATTCTTACAGATTTTCTAAAGCTGACAGGACAAAGCTCTGAGCTTCCTGATTGAACTGAAGTTAGTCTTACTTTGATCAGGCAATTGGACTACATGATCTCTAGCAGTCCCCTTTGCCCTAAATTATTCCATGAACAGAAATACTCCATAAAATATGAAGGCAATCAGGCACTATAGTGCTTGTAAATGGCAATACTGTGCTCCGTGTACTGTGCTGGGGTCAGGTTTAAAAAACAAACCAACAAACCCTCACCAGCTCTTTTAAACCAGGCTGCCTATGCTGCACAAGCCAGGCACCTTAACTATGAAAGCTTTTCCCACCACCCCTCCCTGTTTAAGAGATGCCTGCCGTGCATCTCTTACCAGGGGCTTTTTTGTGACAAGTTAGCTGTTGTATATCTCTTACCAGTACTTACTGTTACAGTAACACAAGTCTCACAAGACTGAGCTCTATTCAAATCTGCAATAACTAGTTATGCCCCATGCAAAATGCAGACTGTAAAAACATCTTTCTTCCTACGGTAGCCCAAAGATGACTCTCTTCAGATCTAATTTTAACCTTTTCACTCCTTTGATTAATTCTTTCATCTTTCTCAAGCATATTCTCCAGATCAGTTGACTCAACGCATTTTACTGTAACTATTACTGAAAGGCTGAAGAGGTACAAAGAAATTAACATTCTGAAAAAAAAATTTTTATAGTTTGTGTAGAGAACTTCCCCTTCTTACCTTTTCCTCCCTACAGAGGACAGGCTCTGGAAGCTGTTTAATCAAGTGTCTCTTCACAACTGAAAAAACATTAAGTGGACATTCGACAATCTGAAAAGAGCACCTACAAAATTGCAAGGCAGGATTTTTATCCCATTGCCAATATTCCTTACAGTGCTTGAAAACTTATTTTGTTTCAGGTTATTCAACTGCAAATCCAGTTACAGCTGAAAAAGCTATTAGAAGGAGCACTATCCAGCTCTGAAGACTGTCAGCAGAATTTATACATCATGCAGGAAGATTAGAGTGATAGGGGCAGTGATTCCACATGACAGGTATGTTTTTCTAACAAGTATTATTATTTAAAAACAGAGCTGGTTAACCTATGTTACTATCGGGAGATAATTTCCCTTTCAAATGCAATGGCAGCAATTGGGAAAAGAATGGTTAAAAGGCAATTTGAAGAGTCCATTGAGGCAGAAAATGTACTTCCTGGTGTCACAAAAAATAGATGTAGTTTTAGACAGTCGAGAAGGAGGTGGCCAAGCACCACTAGAAATAAGAAATACTTATTACCTGGAAGATAAGAAATCAATTTCTACAGAACACATTTATATGCTCTAGCCTATATCTACGAGGAACAAGAAGGTATTAATGGAAGTAATGCAAGATCTGAGACTTCCTCTCAGGACTCAAGAATGTGCTGTACATAAAAAAAGACCCCACATCCCTGGAATCTGTTAGAAAATAAAATGTTTTTATGAAAAATTTATAGTTCTTGGTCACCCTGAATCTCTGTCTGTCACAGGTACTGATCATAATCAGCTTCTTAGTTTAGAATGTTGCTGTGTAAAAGAAGGAAGAGAGAAACATCAGCAGTCTAAATTGTCAGAAATCAGACCTGAAAGGCAGGGGAATACGACCAACTTGAAGACTGCAGTCAGAAGAACACACCAACCAGCAAGTCCTTTCCTTGCCTGGGGTGCAGCTGGAAACCAAGCTAAAAATGGAACTACCAGGCTTACAGCTACTGTAGCCTAAATCTACACAGTTGAAAGTACACCCTCAAGAAATAAGATCCTTTCCAAAATTTCTTTGATTTCCTCATATCCCATCTATTCATTTGCTGCTGATTGAGCAACAGCTCAGCCTATGAGCAGTTACCTACTCTAGGGACCCATCAATTATTTCTTCAGCCCTTTAAAATGAGGGCAGTTGCAGAAAGCCTATACTTGTTATATATTTATGTCTACACTAAAATGGCCATGAATAAATATGCTTAGTATTTGGTCTATTTAAAAGTACCTTAAAATAGTACTTTTTACTGTTCAAAATATTCATAGGTGTAATTTCTTCCCTGAAATAATCTTCCATACTTTCATGGTGCATTAGACATTATGTGCATGATATTTTATGACCAGGCAGTGTATAGACACACAGAATCCTGGAATCTGCCCAAGTGTCCTGTATTATTGTATCCAATTTCAAAGAGAGATCTAGTGTCATTGACCCAGGGAAAGACAGAAATTTAGAAAGATGCCTCATTACACAAGAAACCAGGCTTAAGCTAGGAAAGTTTGCTAAATGAAAACATTAGCATAACTTTGCCATCTCTTTGCTGAAAATCCACCCTTGATTATAAAATTTAAAAATACAATGGTAAAGATCCAGAAGTCGGGTTAGAAAGCAATTGCAAAAAGAGGAGGGCAGGAACTGCTAAAACAACCAAACCAAACCTCCCCCCTCCCACCACTCCAAGATTTTCCCTGTTTTAGAGTCAAAGGTTATAACCTGTTAATTCTCCCCAGAATTCTGGAGTCCTGCTCTTGCTGAAACTCTGAAAATGCTGAAAATTTCTCCCAGTTTAAACACTACTGCTACTTGGCCATTCAATGTCATTGGATCAAAACTGTATTTGGCACTAGCAGATTACTTTAAAAGTTGAATATTTTGTCAGGTAATAAAGCATTTAGCATTATAATACAGAATTTTCTTTTCCTACGGGAAATACTCAAAAATATGCATAGGGATGTTTCAAATAGAAGTTTTCAAATTGGAGTTCTGAAGGACTACACGCAAACACCAAAACACAAAGTGATGTGGTTGCTGTTTATACACAAACCAGATCACTATGTACTGCACTAGACAAGCTGCTTTTACCTGGTCACAGAATTTCCAATACACTTCAGGCCCACATCTGTATCATCCAGAAAAGTAACTGAACTGTGACAACAAGTCTCCAGTAACACAGACCATGTCTCCATAGCATATTTCTTAGGTAGCTCTTTCTCAGCAAAGATCTGACAAATGAAAAAAAATATTTTTCAGTTGCTTGAATTCTTTCTGTCTTCATCTCACTTCAATGATGAGAGGGATAATGAAGGTATCACATTGCTTGCAGGATCAGGGCTTTAATCATTCATACAGCACAATCCACACAGGACTGACAAGACGATCGCTTCGATCTGTTTTCATTACAAGATGCTACATATGGGCCTTTATTCCAAGGCAATCACTGACCTGTGTTTTTATGACATTTCTTTCTCAGTAAGTAAGCGTTGGAAAAAAAATGCTAATAATATTAGGGAGGTTTATAGGCTATTAATATGACCCTTTTTTGCCCTTTTGTGCTTTTTTTTTAAGGCAAGAGGCAGCAGGGTATTGGTGTGTATGGATACCAACTTGAGAACTTAGTAACTATAGTACTAGACCTCGGTAAAAAAAAAGCTATGAAGAAAACAGTCAGTTTTCCCCTGTATTATAAAATTTTTTAAATGAGTTTGTAGATTACTTTCTGAAACAATGGAATTCTTCAAACTTCTTTTATAAGGCTAAAAAGATTACTACTTTAGGAATATAACTGCCAGCTCACAGTGAAACTAATAAACGCATGGCCACTGCATTTGATGATGGCCACTACAAAAAGTTTGCAACTGACAAGTTTTGAAATCCTGCCACTCTGATGTTAATTTCTTCCTTATTTATTCAGCCCTTTGCTGAATCACCACTGTGAAAATTCATGTGTTAATTCTTAAGCCAAGAGCAAAGGCACTCCCTATATTGACACTGAAGGATCACTGCACAAGAATTCTTTACCTTCCTACCAGCATACCTCAACACTTGTCAGCCCAGCAGGAATGACTTAAACTCACAGGGACCTTGCTATACCAGCATATGTTCCATTGCTGTTATTTTTTAAGTCATACCCTCAGAAAAAGAAAATGTAAGAATTTCTAAACTTCGATTCTAACACAATACATCCACACAATTTTTTACATCATCACAGTTCCACTGACACTTCCTATTACACATACTACGTCCTAGCACATATATTTTACTCTAATAGACCATTCAGAAAGATCATTCAGAAAGATATGCAGATACAGAAAAATATGTAGGCTTGCAAGCTTTTAATTTTAGCATCATAAACAGGCAAGGCAAAAAAAGACTAAGATCACAATAATGTACCAAAACCATCTGCTTGGCTGAAGCCAGCTCCTTGAAAATAGAGATCCTGTCCAGAAGATTTATGTCAGCCTGTGAAAATGACTTCAAGACTTTATGGGTTGGAGTAGGACAATAATGGCACATTAGTGCCTGAAATCATGATTGCCATCATCATCTATTACTCGTGAAGAAGTCACAAGAAAAATGTTGAGGAAAGGAGACACAAAATGAGAATAGAACACTGTTGAGTTGAACACCCTCCAACCACACAGAAGAAAAATTAATCTTCAATTATACATGCTAGTATAATGGAATGAATGGTTAAATAAGGAAGTTCTAGGCCTAAGTTCCGTTTTGATGCTTCATTCTCCTTGATTAATTTTACATACAGAATAAAAGGCAGATAATTTAGAAAGCTCTGTAACAGCAGTCTTTTAATAAGAAAATAACTGAATTTCACAGACTTGTTACTGTCTGCTCCCAGATTTCTATGAGACGTTTTCCAGTAAATCCTTTTTGTAATAATGTTAAAGTAATATAATAACCCATACAACATGAACAAGTGTAATGGGAGGGGAGTCTCCTCCTCCCCAGACCTGAAGCCACAGCACACCCTTCCTATTGACAAGATTCTGCCTCTGCCTGGTACCTGGAAAAAATTAACACATTGTCAGTCCATTTACCCACTGCTACCCATGGATTGGGGAGCACTGACACGGCCGATGATGGCTCTATTGCTGAGACACAACAGAAGGAAAAGAAAGAGAAAAAAGACATCTGCCTTGCTGCACTTGCACTGCAGAACTGAGCGTGAACCAAATCAGTAACACACATGACCTGAACACTTCCAAGAATAACTGAGGAAACTTAGCTCTCCAGATAAATATCCACTGAATGAAACACAGTAAGCCACCGTCCAACAGAATAAAACACTAAGGTTGCACAACTCAAATGCACAATGAGCAGCTCAAACTACAGACTTGGGAATAAGAAATTTCCTCCCCTCCCGTTACCCATCTGATCAGCAGGCGTTACAGTTCCAGGCGTTATGGCACAAGCGACCTGTTTCTCTGGGACAACCCTCGTCACTCAGGGATTCATGTCCCTTGTTACTCCGTGTTTAAGAGCCTCAATATTTATTTTACAACGTTACGACTTCAGGCAGCGAGCGGCCACGCAGACAAGGAGTCTACGAGTGCTCCCACATCTGTTCTCCCGCCGTTGGTGCTGGCGAAGCAGGCGGGACGAGAGGACAGCCAGTCTGCCCGGTGTCACGTCGTGCCACAGGAGCTTCCCCTTCGCCGAGAAAAAAGGCGAGCAGCCTCCAAAAGCCCCGGGGCAGCCGCCCCCTCCTTTCCTTGGGCCCCCGCCCGCCGGGCAACAGGAACCGGCTGAGCCCCGGGGTCGCCCCAAGTCGAGGAGCGGCCAAGGGGCTGCGGAGGCGGCCGGACCGCCCCGGCTCTCGGGGGGACAGGGAATAGAGCGCAGCCCGTGGGACGGGGACCCCGCAGCCCCCCGGCTTGCGAGCCCCAGAGGCACCTACCGGGAGGACTCCCCGCTGAAGCTGCCCCCGTCCAGCAGCCGCACCTTGCAGAAGAGGATGCCGTTGACGAAGGGCACGGAGGAAAGCTCGTCCAGCTCCAGCTCCACGCGGAACTTGAACTTCTTCTTTTTCATCATGATGAAGGCCATGGGCCAGGGGCCGCCCGGGGGCCGCCCCCACGGCAGCTCCGCTCCGCGCCGGCCGCCCCGCTCCGCTCCCATGCCCGGGGCGAGGGCGGCACCCGGGCCGGGCCGGAGCTCCGGCCGCTCCCAGCTCAGCCCCGCCGGCCGCGGCGCTCCCGGACAGCGCTTACATGGCAGCCGGCGCCTCCCTTTCAAACCCGCCCGCCTCCGCTCCGCCCGCTGCTGCCAGCGCCCGCCGGACCCACTGGCGAGCGCGGCCGCCAAAGGCTCGAACGCGGGCGTGTGGTTCCCGAAAAAGCCGGCCCCGGCCGGGGAAAGCCTGTTTAATAGCGGAGGTGTCCGGAGCAGTGACGTGGCCCCGGCCGAGCAGAGCTGTTCCCGCCCTCCCCGGCAACTCTCCCGCCTCCGGAGACCCCACTGGGGTGGTGGGCGCGTCCCGCCGGCGGAAAGCTTCTGTGCTGCTCATTTTAGAGAACACTAACAAAACAAAGCATCATCCAGACCTCGGAATTTCAACTCTGAATTTAGGTACCTTCTACTGCAATTCAAACCTTATCGGGGTCTTGTAAAGCCGTTCAACCTGTAATTTACAACTAGCGCCGCTTCTGACACGAGCAACAGATGCTCATATTCTTGTAGAGAAGGAGGGTGTGCTCATCTGTGTTTACATTTAAGAAGAGTCGTCTGGCATAGGCGATTACAGCAGCACACATATGACGCTCTTGTTTAATGTGCAGTCCAACACCAGCATATGCTCTCTAGGGAACAGCTTTGTCTCAAACGCATTCCAGGGGATTTAAGCATAAAGCAAGCTCCGAGCACCCTCCATCATCAGATCAGTTTCCTCTTTACAGTGTTGCGTAAGAACACTCTAACGCACAACACGACTTTCCACAACTAAGCATTTATTCACATGGTAAGAAAAAGAATCTGTGAGATTACGCACGAAGTATGATGCTGAGCCCCTGAAATCTTGCAGCTTGTGAAAGTAGTGCTGCCCCTCATTCAGTATTAAGACATAGAAATATATTCTTCGTGGAATACATACCTGATGAACACAAACGATGTGTGGCTAAGTATACCAAAATGTCCTATAGAATAATCCTAGGGTGAAAAAAGGTAGTAGTAAAAAGGAAAAAAAGCATAAAAATGGAGTGTCTGGGAAGAAATGCTCTTGGGTTTTTTGTCCTACAACATGCAGAAAAAGAATTTCTATACAGTTTCCTAGTAAGAAGAGCTACATGGGTAGTTCTGACTCCATTGTCAGTTTCACATTCCTAACGAAGAATTCCCTACAAAACTCCTAAATGTCAAGCAATGACTCTGAAAGAAGTCTTTGAATTGGAGTAGAATTAATAAGAAGACATTTTAGAGATGAGATCTTGGCATTTGGCCATGACCTAGGACTTTCCCCTTGAGAACATTTCTTTAGTCTGTCCTAAAGTAATCCTGAAAAATCTTTCTCCTTAACAGACCACAAGAGACTACAATATATCATACAAGGCAACTCTCTGAGTAGGCCACTCATCAGATCTCTGTTCAGAGGTGGAAAATGAAAAGCTTTCAGCACCTAAAGGGACTACGTTAGTATTTAGCTGATATCAAATCATGCTAAGATCCTCCTTTCTTTAAAGGCTAAAGAGCAACTCTAGTGTTTGTTAAAAACAAGGGGTTCTGGTTGAGAAAAGCAATTACCCCATTTAAGTGGAAGGTCCAGCATATTAAAATGTAGGAAGAAAAATAGAGTTACAGGCCAGATAAATTAGTGGTTGAAGTTTAATAAATACAATTCATCCAGTTATTGAACAATCCCTTAAAGAAAATCTGAATTAATTCACTCCTAGTCAGAAAAGAAATAAATCAGCAACCCTCATAAATTATTATAGCCTATGTGTCCTGATTAGCATCTCATGCAAGCATCTCCTCTATATTATAACTGAATGCCTCAGGAAGCTGTTAAAGTTTATGTGCTGACCTGCAAAAACCTTAACCAGCCTCACCTGAGTCCTCACCCACACCCTGCTCAGGGGACCCATTTAAGCTCAGCCCTGAGCCATGCGTCCTTATTTAAGCCTCATAGCTTTGTCTGTCTGCTGGGTGGTGGTTGTGTTGTCTGTATCTTGTTGTGGACCCTGACCTGCTGGCTGGCTGGCTGGCTTTCTAACTCATCTCAGAGATGTCTCTTTTTATTGTAGGTGTGTCTGAATGTGGTTGCTGTTGCTGGGCTGGACCCTGAGGTGTGTTCTCAGGCCTGCCTTGCTGCAGTAGGTGCCTCCTCTCCCTGCTCAGGGGACAGTAGGGTGGGCTCTGGCTGGGGAGGCCCTGCCCTGCTGTCTGGGTTCTTGCACTCATCTTCCTGCTCTTGGGGAGAGAGCTGGCCCTTGCTGTGCCCTGCCATCCTGTGGTTCTGACTGCTAAAATAAAGGCAAGGGTAGGTGCCAAATGGCTTTAGGAGGTTTAAGTCAAAGGCAATCCTTATCTGAAAAAGCCCAATTCTATTCCAGGGCTATATTTACATTCTGAATTGGTGACTAGAAAAAAACCCTCTGTATTCAGTATAACCTTCTTGACCAAAAGAGTCAAAGTCAGAAGTGTCAGAGTATAGATTTTTAAATATATTTAGAATCTTTAATCAAAAGGTTCTCAGAATAGCAGAGGAGTTTTTCAAAAAAGGATGAACACCGTGGGTAATGTACCAATCCTGTGTTGTCATTGATAAAAAACTTCTGTAAGAGTAAAGCACTGGAGTTTTATTTTGGAGAAATTTCTAAATCTTTAAATAAGTTGGATGTTACAGGTATAAAACTCAATGATTCGAGAAAAATCAGTGTTTTACAAAATGTCACAGTTACACCAGAATAAAACAAATAATTCAAATGCTGTTTGCTCTCCTGAAGAATATAAGATTTCAGTTACAAAACTGCAGGGATTAAATAGGGAATGTCCTTTATGGACAGCTGATCCTGTAGACAGGTGAAGCCCACCTCTCTGAGATTTTTAAATCCTGCAGAGCATCAGTGTCTCTATCATTGTTGGAGGTGGTACTAATGCAATGTGTGTTCATCTGCTTGGCCTGTATGTTTTCTGCAGCATCATTTTCCTCCTAGGCACTTGATTTCTGACCTGTAGCTCTTTTTTTCCTGGGAGTAATGGCATTAGAGAAGCATTGAAATGCTTTTTAGGTTTGACTTTAGATGGATCACTGCTCTGGTTCTGACATAAGGTCTGGGCTACAACCTGTACCCAGATCAGCGCTTTCAGCAGCTTTTCATCGTAAGCACTCAGTCTTGGCCACGGGACAGATTAATTTGGATGTCTGAAGCAAAATTAAACCGAAAAGTGACATCTGTCGGAACTAAATGCAATGTGTGTAGGTAAAGTCTATAATCATAACATTTCTCCTGCTGCTCTAAGAAATGCGTGATGAAGTCTCAGTCCTCCAAATGTGTTTGTACACGTTTACTACAGACCCCCAGAGCAGTCTGTCCTATTACCCTCCGAAGGACCACTGCCTTCATGTGGCCTGGCTATTTAAAGCTGTGCTGTAAACAAAGCTCAGGTAACAGCCCCAATCCTGAGGGGTCTGTGCCCTCCAAAATGGTGACGTGTCACAGGAAAAGTCAGAACCCAGCTGAACCTCCACTGATGATTTAAAATCATGATTTATTAATTTGTAAATTGTATTTAGATAAATTACAGAACCAATCTCTGAGTTAAGACATGACCTTTTCATGCTAAACCGGTCCAATGCTGTGTGCTAGACAACTACCAGTAAAATGTGAAAATAATAATCTGAATTTGCTATAACTTGTTATTATATGATAGTAAGATTCCAAAATATACTAGTTTTGAAGAATTATTTTATAATAATAGTTTAAAACTGAGCTAATTATATTTGTATAAAGAAGCAAGTATTCATTTCACCCTAAACAAATTTAAAACACTGAACTTTGTCTTTGCTTTTTAAATATTTATTGCCTCTGTGTTTGTTAATTATATCCTCCCGTGTGGGACCTGAATACTGCTCTATCAGGTGACATAAAACTTCTGGATGACCATTTTTTTAACTGTGTAGCAGAACTGCATTTGATCTCATAATTTAAAAATTAGTCCTTGGAGTTAAGCCAGAAATGATTTCTGGCTCATGCAGTATAAGATTTTCAAAATTTTAAGATTATTATGAGGAATTTCCTTACAGAAAAAGAGCTACAGTATATAGAGCAGATACCAAATGATGCAATTCAGCTGACTTACCTTTTAGTCTATTAATAAAATATATCAAGTCTGCTTTTAGTCTCTGAGGTTTTGTGATATTTATAGCACTTCATCTAAGTGGATAGTATTGATGTAATTTAAATATTTATTGCACATGTATGGATATAATACTAATTAAAAGCTTTTGTTCTAGAAAGCTAAATGCATATATTTTTCTGATATGTTTTTTATGTTCTGATACTAATCAGTGTTAAGATAAAAAAGCCTTATAACACTAAAACCAGTATAAATGTTACAGAATTTTAAAGAAAGCATTTAAAATAAGGTATCTCGAGCAAAGATATTTCTTGACTTCGATGTCCTTTGCAGCTCTATAGTTCCTTCAAGCAAGGTAAAAATCAGGAGTGCAAAATTGTGAACTATTCAAGACTCCTTTTTAGCAAACAGGGACTCTGTAAATGATACAGCTCCAAAAACTGCCATAGAAGACCATTTGTAAAAGAAATTATAGTTATGGTAGTGCCTACTTCCAAGTAATAGGCAAGACTCATTTTCTTGTTGATGTAAACGAGGCAAATCTCTGGATTTATGTTTTGATCACTGTCTCGGGTGTCACTGCAGGAGTTAATTAGACCTAACTAGTGTCTGTATCTTTCAAAGAGCAGTGGCTTCCTCAGATGTGTACCTAACAGTTTATCTATCCACAAGTGCAAAATACCTGAGACTCTCACCTATTTGTCTTATTGCTCTCAGCCAGTCATACTAAAGTCAAAGCATTTAAACCTTCTGCACAGCTCTGTGCTACTTACTCCATTTTCAGACAACCAGTGCAAATATGAGAAATTAATTTCACTGTTGCATCACATCATGGATAAACAGTTGGGCCAATGATATACAGCTGGTGCTTCCAACTTCTGCTGTGTGTGCAGAATCTGTTTGCACATGGGCATTTTCTAACCATCAAGCTCAGTTATCTGCTTTTTCTCTGTGGCCTCCTCTTTGTGTAGGAATACACAACTCCTGACAGTACAACATGCTCTATATAAATTATAACTATGCAAGATGCACTTATGAAAGCCAGAAATAGCTTTTTTCTTGTTGCTTCAGGCAGAACAAGTGCATCTCTTCCTTGATTACCTCAAACTTTGGACTATTGACACTAACTTTTCACATGTGTTAAGGAGAGGTAGAGTTTCTAGAAAAAAATGTATTTCACTGTGCTTTTCTTGTCTTGATCTTTTATTTGTGCTACTTTGTACATTTCAAATCTTCGTTTGCGAAGCCTAGCCATGACTTTGTACGTTAGTCAATCATGCCCAATCAAACTCTACTTTCAATCCTCACTGCAGATTAATTATAGTAGATGCTCAATCAAACTTCTATGTATTGCCACTTAAAATAATAATTATATTTAATTTTTTTTTAATTGTGTATGTGTATTCTGTACATATACAGTCTGAAGTTGTTACCAAGGTAGTGTGTCTGTTATTATGCTGCTAGGAAAGACATTAACACTCAGTGCCTGCAGTTTCTGATGAGTCCTTGCATATGGCTTCATTGATCATGTGGAAACAATGTGCTGATGTTGAATATGTAAATGACATTAGCACATACTATAGGTAAAACTGCCTGAGGCCAGTTGTCAGGTATTTGATGTTAATTTTTGAGTAGTTCTAGTTCATGTATGGTCTTAATGTACAAGTACAGTATTTAGTATGATACCATATAAGAAAATAAGTGTAACTCATCAAGACCTTAGACCATGGCAATGCTGGATATTAGGAACCTACTGACAGGCAGTGGGAGCTTAGAGTAGCACTGTTTCATTCCCATGTATGTTATATATCTATGTATTATATTGAATAATGAGTAGACATATTATATGCACGTTCTGAGTAGTGATAAAAGAGAATGTTGCACTCCTGTACTTCATTAGATAAAGATGTAAGGATAATGGTATAAGGAGAAAAATAGAATCAAAGGCTGTATTACTTAGCAGTATTACATCCCTGGGATACAGTGACCCTCAGCAATATTCACATTCCTTATTCCAGATAGGGGTGATCTGGATGTTCAGGCTCTGCCTATTCCAATACACAACACTAGCTGTGCTAACAAAGTAACACGTTTGTATTTGGATCTGCTTTGTTTTGCATATTTGAGGGTTAGGTGGAGGTAACAGAGTACAGCTGTCAAGTTTCCAGATGAGCACAAACTGTGGGGACCACCTGGTGTGCTCAAGTACAGGGCTGCCATTCAGAGAGACTGGAGGAAAGGGGTGACAGAGACCTTATGAAATTCAACATGGACAAACATGAAATACTGCATATGGGAAGTAACAGTCCCTTGCAACGATACAGGCCAGGGAGCAGCTCTGCTAAGAAGGACCAGGGGGTCTTGGCAGAGAGCAAGCTGAGCGTGGGCCAGCAGCACTCTGGGCTGTATTAACAGGAGGATGGCCAGGAGATGGAGATTATCCCCTTCTACTCTGCACAAGTTAGACTGTATTTTGACACTAGTGCAATTTTGGGCTAGAAAGTCAAGGGTAAACTGGAGAGTTCAGCAGATGGCCACCACAATACCTGGGGGCTGGAGCACTTGCTCTGTGAGGAGAGGCTGAGGAAACTGAACTTGCGCGACTTAAAAGGAGGCCTCCACCTTCCTGGTACCTACAGAGAGTTTACAATGAAAAAACGATCAGGATCCTTGTCGTGGGGTATGGTGGGATGATAAAAGACAGCAGGCACAAACCGAAATGAGAAGAACTCAGAGTGGATCTGAAGGGAAAATCTTCCTCCCTGTGAGGACAGTCAGGCTATAGGCCAGGCTGCCTGGAGAGATTGTCCAATTTCCATCCTTGGAGGCCTTCAAGGTTGAAATAAACCTGAGTAACTAACCTGATCTGAGTTCGTGGGTGAGCTTTCTTTGAGCAGGAGATCCCTTCCCACCCCACTCACTCTGTGATTCAATGAACCTATAACACAATCTGGCAGTCTTTACATATGCAAGTCATAGGAGCATGTAGCCCTTTTTCAAACACTAGTCCGTGGTCAGTGTAGCACATTAGCTTTATGAATTGCGCTGTGAGCAAGGCTGCTAAGTTTCTGCTGAAAGGCTGAAATGCTCTTTCTGTGATTATGTATTGGCTGAATATGCACCACAAAAGCAAGACTCAATTCAGTGGCAGCTGAAATTACTTTTCACTGCAACTCTCATACAGAGCTTGCTTGCTGACATTTTCTATCCATTTGCTCTTACACCAGCTGCGTCCTTTTCCATTTACTTCACTGATTTATTTATGAAGCCATTATGAAGCAAAAAAACCTAGATGTCTCTTCTTCTAGCCTTTGTTCTGTTAGGCCAAGCAATCTAAACTCTTAGGCTGGGAAGGCTATTCATACACCTTCAACCTAGTCCTCCACCGCTGGGAACAAGAATGAGCCCAAGTATCCAAATTCGGTCTTCTGCAGCGTTGTTGGTGTTTCTCTACTTGTACTGGAAACTTTGAGCAGGATACAACCGTGTAAATGGTGGCGAGAACGCTGTTGCGAGCCCGAGGGGCTGCTGTTCCCGCTCCCCACCCCGCGGTTCCCGCCCCAGCGGCGCGGGGCGGAGGGAAAAGGGCGGGCGGGGAGTGCCGGGGCTCCCTCCCTCCATCGCTTCCCCGCCCCCGGGCGGGCCCGGCCGGCCCCTCCCTCCCCGGGCAGCTGCGGGAGCAGCAGCGCGGGCGGTGTCTCTTCCGTGCCCAGCCCGCGGGAGCTGAGCCGCTGTGTCCGTCCGTCCATCTGTCTGTCCGCGCCGCACGGCCCCGACATGTTCCAGCTCCTGCGAGGCTTCGTTCTGCCGGCGGCCGCCTGCGACGGGAACAGGGATGGCGACTCCCGGTACGCCAACCTCTTCAGGAAACTGGACCTCAACGAGGACGGGAGGGTGGACATCGCTGAGCTCCAGACGGGCCTCCGGGCCATGGGCATCCCGCTGGGGAAGGAGGCTGAGGAGGTAAGCACGGGCCGTAGCCGCTGCCCGGGGATCTGTCCCGGCTCCAGGGGACCCGGGGAGGGAGGGAAGTCCCGGCCCGGCCGCTGCTGTCCCTCGGGCTGGGCGGGGGGGGGGCGGCCGGGCCGGGGCTGCCGCTGTCGCCGCATCCGGGGGCTCGGGGCGCTCCTGGATGGACGCGGCCTCGGGCCTGCCTTTTTCCTTCCCTGGAACGCCGTTCCAGCGCCACGGGCCGTGTTGTTCAGGCACGCCCCGGGTTGTAGGCGAAGGGTCCCGAGCGCGTACGGCTGTCGGCGTTTCCATTGCCAAGTGGGTTTATTCATCTTGTGTGGACTTTTGACATCCTCTGACTCCTTGTTGGGTGGTACTTGATAGCACATTCCTCTTCCAGGAAAGGATAAAGGATAGTAATTTATAGTTTTTGTCTATCACTCCACCCATGCGTAATCTAGATCAGAGTAAATTAAGGTTTGTTTGGGCATCACGTAAGTAACTGTATAACCGTAGGTTGCGATTTCCGAACTAGCTATTTAAGGTAGCTCTCCTTAAACACATAGACATGGAAATGATTCTTGGTATGGACTATGTTAGATACCGAGGCCCTTGTATCAAAAAATGCAGACTTGTAAGAGTGGCCATGAAACCACAAAAGAGACAGTGCACTCTCATCGTGGTGCGGCTTCTGCAGCGATCGGTTCGACTGTTACATTGCATTGTCCCTTGTATCAGTGTTGTGACCTCAGAAGTCAGTAAAACTTGAGTCATCAAGCATTCCAGTGCGATGCTGACTTACACTGGCAGATCTGACCTGTTAACTGGAAGAGAACCTTCTCTTTCCTAATTATTTTCAGTAGTCCCCAGGGATCAGCATATAAAGTAATTTAATGTGCAATTCTGCAGGTATAAGTGTTTGTGTGGTGAGGCAAGTCTGCACTGACAAGGCATGCATGGGTTCAGTTAGGCTGAACAGGTACAGGTGAGATCTGTGGAGTAGCTGTTGCTGTAATAATTCTGTTTGTTTCAGTATAAAGAATGGTTCGAGGGCATTCCACTGCTGTGCTTGTAGTAGCTGTTTCACACTTTCTGAAAGAGCTGCAGGAAAAGGAACTTAAATTTTGACTTGTTAAGAGGGTGTTAAGAGGGGTCAATAATTCAACGACCTTATGCTAATTGTGGGATACTCTGCCAGTTTTTCCCCGTGGTCTCATTATTTGGTCTCTATTTTACCTCTTTCTGGTATATTTAGTTTTCTGTCTCCTGTACTTACAGGAGAAGTATCTACCAGTCCTCTTGTTGAATGGTGTTTATGTGAGAGTGTAAATGAAAGCACACTTTCACTTCAGTATTGCTGTTGGTCAAAATAATCTTTACCACAGGTATGTTTTGTGTTCTTAGGTTTTGGTATATAAAGGAGGGACAGTTTGGCCTGTTTGGTTATCCATTAAAGTTGTCAGTATTAAGAGCATGATAGTTATGAATTTCAGTCACAGATTAAATGAACATTGTTGTAAACCTGTTGTACCAGTTTGACTGTAACAATTGGGGGTTTTTACTTACATTGAACAATGGGGAAACAGGTAACCAGCTAATTTTCTGGTGTTTAACACAGGTGGTCTTCTCTTCCACTTCAGTGGAAGCCCTGAGTCACGAGTGGTGTGCTGCTGAAGTTTAGAGCAACTTAGAACTGAAGTTCCAAGTTCCTTCTCAAGATCAGTGATCTTCTTTAATAGTGCACATCTGAATAACTGTCAAATTATTCTCAGTTGCTTCAGGATAAACTGAAAGTGAAACCCATGAAATAGATAGAGATGATCTAGACATACCTGGATGTACCAGAGAGCAGGAAGTGCTGCCTCAGTTTAAGAAATACAGAGTAAACAAAGCAAGCCATGAGTCACGTGCATTTGGGAGGGGTGGAAGAATTGTTGGAGTGCACTGAAACTTTTATATGCTTACTGTTTTAAACTCAGTGGTGGGCACAATTTGAACTAGAAACTAGACTAGTTATATGTAACTGTTAATAATTAGACTTCTTGTAATAAGAGAGCCTCAGTAAGACTTGCCTCCCGCTTCTTTCTTGCCTTTACATAGCTAATCTGCTTCTTGTACTTTCTTGCAACTCAAAACTGCCTTCTCCCACTTCACTTCAAGCGCTAAAGTGATGTTGAATTCAGTCTTTTTACTATTTGGTAAAAAGGTGTTTTATTGGAGAAGTCATATATTGAATCATCGTATTTGTGTTTGGAGAGGCAGAAGTAGCCTTATAATTACTAATAACTCCTGAGTAAGGAGTTGAGACATGGAAGTATTACATAACGTGGCAAAGTGTTAGCTACTGAATTCTCAGCCCTGCCAGCATAGTGGCACCATGGTGTGGGCAGACCTTGGGATGTCCTAGAGCAGAATAGGCTTCAGTACATCAAGGCTGGGTCAGAGTCTTAAGCCTTGCACTATCATTATGTTCTATATTCTAGCCTGTGTTAGGTTTCCTTTGGAAACTTTTGGAAAATCTCTTGTAGGGCTGGCTTCCAACACATGGGGTGAAATCCATGTACCTGGAAGTGTTGGTCATCATTCTTCTGGGAGGCACAGATGCTTCCTGGTAAAGGGACCATGAGAGCATTACTGGGTTTCACTGCAAAGTCAGTTGGTTGATCCCAACTTGTCATCTTCACTGTATAAATTATTGTTTGCGCTAGTAGTACTACTTTGCTTTTTTGTCTTTCAGTGTAATTCCTCTCTAGAAGGAATGTGCATGTTTTGTAGGATACAAACCCACTATCCATTTGAGTAATAGACTACCAGTATTTTCTTTCAGCCTTCATCAGTTGTCTTGACAGTTTTATTAATGATGAGACACTCTTTTAGGTGAAGTAACATTGTAGATACAAGAACTGATGTGAACCCACGTGGTAAGCTTTGGAGGTAGGTTGCATGTCCCTCTAAGGAAGAATCATTTTTTTCCCCATAGCAAGACATCATAGCACGACATGACAGAAGCTTCTGACTTTGTGTTCTACTTGACCTGCCTTCTGTCAGTATCTAACAGACAAAAGGAAACCATTGGAAAATCTGGAATGTGTGCTGCTTGGAAGCTGCCAGGATGACTCCTGTTCTATATTGTAGTATATTACCTGCCAGGAATGGTTAACTTTGCAAAACTTTGCAAAAGATTCCTGATGTAATATGTGAACACCTCTGAAGAAGGAATTCAGTCTGGTGACAGTATCAAATGTTGCTCCAGAAGCAATATTAATAGCTATTGTACAGTGGCTTTGATTAGTAGAGACACAAAATAGTTGCTGGGATCAGATCTCATATGATCTCATTCTATGTCTTCAGAATGCTGTGTCTCGTAGGCAAGAGTACCATAAATGGTGTGAGTGGTTATATGAAGTACTATTTTTGTTCATCCTTTCCTTCTGTTGCAGTCAGTCCTTACAGTAGATGCGTAGGAGGTGAACCCTATATGTCAAGCTTCAGTTTGGAACAGCCAAGCATTCAAATTCAGGTACTATTTATACATTGAGTCCTGGAGCTAGGAGTAGGCAGATGTTACTGAAATGAATAACTACATTCTGGAAACAGTATAATGATCTTATTTGGACTGACTCGGTAGCGTTTTGACATAAGCCTTTGGCTACGTTAAGGCTCCTTTAGATAAAGAAACAGTGTGATGAGGCACCTCTGTGTGGTGGAGGCAGGACCTAATGAGGCTAAATTCTCAACAACCAGAATATGGTCTGTTTAGAGCAATCGACTTTTGTGTTTATGAAAATTTTAGCCCAACCAAGTCTAAAAATACTTGAACACTTGAAGTATGTTTCTGCATTTAAACCATAGGAAATTTGGAATTCTGTGAAGCAAGGCAGGCCCCTGTGCTGTGTTACACTGCTGTGTCTCAGCACAAGGGGATGGGGGAGAACAGTGCCAGGTGTGTATTGTTTCCTTCTGTGCCTTTTCTCTGGCCTCTAAAAACTATAGCTAGATAGTGCTTCAGAGCTTGAACTTATCTTAGCAGTTCTTAGTCCAGAAAGCACACACTTGTTTAGTGACTGAGCTAAATATGTCCTTCACTACTTCTCCACTGCTTTATTAAGATGTTTGTTCTTTTCTTAATTTTGGTAACTTCCCATACATGGCAAAATTAGAAGGCTAAGAGACCAAGTTAACTGAAGCCTCTTTGTTATTTTGTAGCTTGGCTAGAAACATAGAAAAAACACTAATTACTTTGTAACTTCAAAGGTACCTGGGCATCTTCTATCACACTGTATCTACTCTTAGATATTATCATATGTGATATACAGATTCACAGTGTTAGAAACTTCAGCACTTCCTTGTCTGTGTGTCGTTCTTTATGTGAATTGAAGCTTTCTCTCACCTTAATAGTCTGCTAAAAAATGGTGCTATAGAATTAGAGTAGTCTGGTATCTTCAGTTTTTACCAAAACGTGATTCTACAGTCACGTCATGTGATTGTAGAAAACCGGTACCATTTAGTTCCTTTAAACTTCCCTTTTCAGGTTATAATAGTTGTGATGATTATGTCTGGTTATGGAGACTTAATGTTTGCTTACAATTGAATATTACTGAAGATATTTGAGGTATTTCACAATTATTTCACTACTTCAGTGTTTTATGTATATATATATAAAATATGATCATTGTTTCATTTCCACGTGTACAGCTTCAGAAGCTTTTAACTGATATGTCTCCATATGAAAAAGACTTTCTTAAGTTTGTTTTAACACCTTAAACATCCAAGGAGATAAAATGAACTATTTTTGAATATTAACTTGATAAGTTTTTGTCTGAAAAGTGACAGGCTACAGTGGGTGATTAATTCTTCCTCCTGCTGCTGCAAAGTGCAAAAATGCCAAGAATTGCCAAATATGGGAAGCCTTACCACTGAGACATCTCTTAACCATATGTTGAAGTGCTTTACTAAACCCTTGTCCTGAGACAGCAGTGTGTCCCAGATAAACAAACAAAGCAAACTGATAAATCTTTTGAGATGACTAAGGTGGGGATGCCTTTTTAGCAGAGTAATCTTATTTAATGGGAAAAGTCTGTCTACCAAGTATGTTCAGTCAAAAATACCAGTGTAACTTGCAAGGAATGCTGAATGAAAGTTCAAGGGATAGTTTGTATCTTCCATGTATGCTGTTTCAGATTCTTGAAATTTAATTCATAGCTATGAGTTGAGAGAGTTTATCCAGGTCCTGAAGGAGCAGCTTCTGCAAGGCATGTGGGGAGAGCATACTCATGACTTGCATCTTGTCCTTTTTAGTCTTGTTTTCTAGAGATTCTGTTACCTGAAATGAACCACTGAGAAGACCTTTGCCAGTGCTGTCCTGTACCAAGAAGAATGGTACTTAGGACAAAGAACAGGAAAGGGAAGCTTTGCAGCTGATAGCAACATCTGCTACTGTCAAGGGTGCAAGCATGCTGTACTGGAGTGGGGGGCTCTTAATATCTGTCTGTGGCAGGTTTAAAGGGCCTGCTTGGGTTTACCTGTTGCTGGTATACTTTGGGAGGGAAGTGAGTAAATATGAATGCAGAATTTGGACAAATTGGGAGGCCTCTGGAGGCAGTTCAGATTACTGTTTTGCTCAAAATGCAGTGTTGTGTTGGATTTCTGGCGGTGAAGTGTCAGTCTAATTTGTTAGTGTGTTATGTGGAGTCACTGTGGTATGAACACATCCTCAGGCCCTTTCCCTTTATGCTGGATTTATCTCCCAACTGATGTAGTTTGACAAGACTGACTTTAATAATCTTTACTACTGATTTTTGGGTCATCATAGTCTGCATGAATTTATGTAGTCTTGGCAAATATAAATAGGAAAAGAACTATTGTTGGGTATGTGTCCAGTAAAGAGAGGAGAGCTGTCTATACTTCAGCTGTGACTGAATTTGTTTTCCAATAATATTACAATTCCAATATTAAAATTCCAATAATATTACTTAAATTTGTAGAATGCAGAGCTATGTGAATGGCTGGTGCTAAAAAAAAACATTTTAGAGGTGAAGAGGGAAAGAATTGAAAAAAGAAAAGAGGAGGAGGAGGGAATATCATGATTAGTTTTATATATAGTACCTCTGGTTTTAAAAGCAAATGTGAAATTTGTGAATGCCTAAAGACATCATGATGTTCTTACTGTGGTGCTGGAGTTCTTTGTATGCAGTATTTGTACCTGTGTCCTTTGGAACTCCTGTTGCAGTTTGTAGAACTTGCTACTTGCACCAATTACGTATCTTGAAGTGCTGTTTTTCGCTTGTGTCTTGTAGATAGCATGATAGGAAGCCAGTAACTTCTTGTTGAATCACTTCCTTTTAAATATTCTTTACATTGTATTAATTAGCTGACATAACAAGCTGATGAATAGATGATTGGTAATCATTTGCACTCAGCAGCCCCACCTTTCACACACAGTTGAGTTTTGTAAACAGAATGTGAAGGCTTATGCACAATACACAGATAGTGATATTAAATAATGTAAAAAATGAAACTGAAGTTAAAAGTCTACATAAAAGCATTAAGATTTCTAGTGTCTTGCATTCTTTGTCTTTACATTGCAGCCATGAGTGTGTTAAAGTTCACAGCTTTGGCACAGAGTAATCTAATAATTCATCGGGACACTTACAGAGGGTCAGGATTTTTTGATGTGTATATAAAGCCTGTCTGTAACTCTTTTTTTTTTTTTCTCATCAGACCTGCTGGCTTACATTTCCACACCAAATACAGAGGTCTTCTGGAGGAGTAGGAATTCAACACTGCAACATGATTTATATCACGGAGAAAATTTTTTAAAAATATCTTCGGTGTTTCAGTCTACTTGTGGCCTTTCACATTGGTGTTGCCTGGCTGTGCAAGACTTTGAAAGCAGCTGTATTAACAAAATATGCAGCAGAAAAAGAATAAAAGTAGCAGAATTATTAAAAAAAAGAGGAGGGGAGAAAAGAAAAAGGCGACAGTGTCATGGCCAAATAGGTCAGTGTAGGAGCATTTTAATCAGTGTGTTTGAAGGCCTGTAGCATTAAAAAGGAAGATCATAGAATCATAGCATTGTTTGAATTGGAAGTGACTTTTAAAGGGCCATGTAGTCCAGTTCCCCTGCAATAAGCAGGGACATCTTCAACTAGATCAGATTGCTCTGAGCCCCATCCAGCCTGATCTTGAATGTTTCTAGAGGTGGAGCATCCACCACCTCTCTGGGCAACCTCCTCTAGTGTTTTACCATCCTCGCTGTAAAAAACTTATTCCTTATATGCAATCAAAATCAACAGTCAATTTGGTTTAAAACCATTACTCCCTGTCCTATTGCTACAAGCCCTGCTAAAAAGTTTGTTCCCATCTTTCTTTTAAGCCCCTTTAAGTACTGAAAGGCTGCAATGAGGTCTCCCTGGAGCCATCTCTTCCTCAATCTGAAAAACTCCAGCCTTTCCTCATAGGCACCTCATAGGAGAGGTGCTCCAGCTCTCTGATCATCTTTGTGGCCTCCTCTGGACCTGTTCCAACAGGTCTGTGTCTTTTCTGTGCTGAGGATCCCAGAGCTGGACACAGCACTCCAGGTGTCTCACGAGGGCAGAGCAGAGGAACAGAATCGCCACCCTTGAGCTGTCAGTCGCTCTTCTCTTAATGCAGCCCAGGATGTGATTGGCTTTCTGGGCTGCAAGCGCACACTGCTGGCTCATGTCATCATCTAAACTGTCTTCCTATATCTAGTAATTAGCAATTCTTTACCTGGTCACCATTTCATTTTTTCTAGTGAATTACCCTTATTGCTTGGGGTTACAGTTTTAAGACAATCAGAAAAGAAATAGTATGCCTTGAAAAATAAACATTTTCCTCTCGGGTCTGGGCCTTTGTAAAGGTGAGGTGATCCCACAGTAAGTCTGTAACAAGAAATGGCAGGTTTTACGTGGCAGGTATGCTGAACATTGTTTCCCGGGACTTCCAAGTGAGTATTGGCATCTAGTTTGGTTCCTGCTCTATTGTTGTAAGCATGCCTGTTTTAAAATGCATCCAGTTCTCCTCCATCAGAGAAGTCGGTGAACCAGGCAGTGGCAGAGTGACAAGTGGCTGTAATTATACAAAATCTGGTAGTATATTAAATGCAGAACAGCAAAGTTGGAATCATTGTTGGACTGAAGAGGGGGTGATTGAATGATGGAATAGTTTACTTGTGGAGGCTGTGGAATCTCCATCCTTAGAGATGTCCAAGACTCAACTGGATGTGGTCCCATGCAACCTGATCTAATCAGATCTAATTAGCTTAGACATGCTTTGAGCTGGGGTTGTGCTCAGTGGCCTCCAGAGGTTCCTTCCAGCCTAAATTATTTGATGCTGTGAATGGGCAGTTTGTACCTAGGACTTAGTGTGCCAGGCTCCCCACAGAATCAAGTATGTGTCTTCCTGCTGGCTATGCCCATGGAGTATATAACCCCCCAGGAGGAAGTTTGTGCCCACCAGGTGGAAGACAATCTTCTTCCAGTGTTCCTGTTTGTTCCACAAACCTGAGAATTAATGATTTTGATCTGAAACCTTAACACCCACAGAATTAGTTCACTTCATAAGCAGCAAGAGGCTTTTATTTGTATGAACTTTTAAATTTCTGCTGAGGGAAAAATCCGTGTGCTTGCTGAGGAAACCATACGCTTTTGATCCCTGTCACTTCTGTTCTACTGCACTGAGAGTGGCTGACACTGGCTTGAAGTCTGGAAAATAACTGCCAAAACAAAAGTAGGGAATGGAGAGTATGTTTGTGCTTATGCTTTTCTTGTCATTGCAATATGAAATCTGCTTCTTTGGGAGATGAACTGAAAGGTGCCTCCCTTCACACACAGAAGTTGCCAACTCTCTGAACTTCCTAGGAATTTCCGTTTTCTTTGGCTCACGTCATCCTCAGCAGTGGAGGTTTTGTAATTTATAATAAAGTTCAAGTTTTGTCATATCTGTGAGGCAGAACAGCACTTTTCTTGTTCTGCATTTCGGTTTGTGTAGTTTGGATAGCAGTGGGGAACAGTAAGAATTTGTGTTGACTAGAACTCACTCCAAGTGAGTACAAGTGCCACATAAGTCACCTCTTCTCAGTAGTGTGTGAGAGCCGAGCAGGACACTCGGACCCTGTGGCATGAGGTGCCATGCATGGAGCAAAAGACGGGTTGAGATTGCAGTGTCTTTGAGGAGAAGGACTCTTTTCGGGCTAGAGTAATTTTTAGTGCTGGGTTTTGGTTGGTTATTTTATTTGTTTGGGGTTTTTTGAATGATTAATCTATTAGCCTTTCTTAATTTCTTGTTAGAAGGTCATGGTCAGGAGTGTATCGATGAACTTCCATAAATGTAAGCTAATTTTTCTCTTTTAATGGGAAATTCCGAATGCCTCTAACTATGTTGACAAGGGCATGAAACTGAATTGATGAGTAAATCTTTATTGACAGGTTATTAATAGAAATTACAATCAAGCTGGACTTATGACTATACTAAGAACACTATTTTTCAAAGCTGATACCAAACACCCCTTGTCTAAATATGTGGTATCTTGAGTTGATTTTTTTGTGCAGTTTGCTGTATTATGAGAATTAAATAATTTGCTTGTTTCACTTTGGTGTACCGCATAATTTTCCTCCATTTTGTTGAGAAATCTTTGATAATCTTATCAATTTTGGTTTTTTGAGATGAAATGTTAGTTTTTATAGAGGGATAGGAAAGATGAATGAGGTCACATCAATGCACTCAGATATCTTAATTTTTTTTCCAGACACCTGCAACAAATACCCCAGTTTTCAGCTTGCTTTGTGTTTCTGTAGGTTAGAACTTGTTGGACTTTGGTCTTTTGAGGACTTCTGCTAATTAAAGTGGAGTAAACAGAATGATTAAAAGCAGATTTTGCAGATTAGAACAGCCGTGCAAATCTTGTTGAGAGTTACTTTCCTCAGAAACTCGAGTTGTGCACGGCAGCCTGCCAGGTAGAAGGGACTTGGAAGCCTGAGCTCTGTCCCACACTGCAGTCCTGGCTATTGTGTGCCATATATTGAACTCAGTTGATTTTTACATGTAAATGTTTCTATTTGCAGGGCACAAATGTTTCTATTAGTAGGAAGCACATGCAGAAAAAGAAGATAAGTGTGTGTGTGTAGGTGGTACACGTTTGTTTAAGACTGTAGTCAGGGCTTCAGTTGGAAGCAGAAAGCCCTGCTCTCAAACACTGGGGGATGGAAGTGCTAGTTGGGAAAGATCTTTGTATTTTTTTTTTGGTCAGCAGTTAAGTTGTTAAATATTGTTTGTATTTTTATCTTTATAATTCATAATTAGTAGACCACTGGATTAAGAGGGTAGTCAAGATTATGTTTGTTTAATTTTACTGACATGTTGACAAATTCCATGTATAGGAAATTCACAGGCTTAAACTTGTCTCTTTTGTGATTTTTGTCCTGTCCCCCACTTCTTTCTCCACAAATTATTGTGGAGAGTGCTGGTAAGAAACCCTAAAACTTCTCCATAGGTAAGTTATGTAAATAATCAATAATGCTTTCTCAAATATTTTACTGCCGAGCGTTTTCTCTCTTTATGAAAATACGAGTACGTTAAATTCTGAAACCAAACAGTGCTTTGTGACCTGCTGTAATTTGGAAAATTCAACTGTTGAATTTTCTCTCCACAGAAAATTTTTAAAGCTGGAGATATTAACAAGGATGGACAGCTGGATTTTGAAGAATTCATGCAGTACCTTAAAGAACATGAGAAAAAGATGAAACTGGCATTTAAGAGCCTGGACAAAAACAATGATGGTATGCCTTGATTTATTTTATTTGTTCAAATATCATTTGAAGAAACTGTATGTTAAAAGCAGTTTAATTTACATTCTTTGTCTGAAATGGAAAAAAAAAAGTTGTGAATATGGAACCTTTACTTCTTTTCCTTAACAGGATCATAATTATAGTTTACTACAGATGGTTATAATAAGTTATTGTGGTCTTTTTTTCTTTCTGTTATCTTCCAAGTCCATTGAACTG
This sequence comes from Platyrinchus mystaceus, assembly GCA_035041135.1. NCBI lineage: Eukaryota > Metazoa > Chordata > Aves > Passeriformes > Tyrannidae > Platyrinchus > Platyrinchus mystaceus. The sequence continues at coordinate 21,052,711 of JAWWLV010000005.1, read as the reverse complement.
GGGCTTTTCGTTTCCCAGATGGAGAAACTATAAGGAAATTTCTAACTATTTCTACCTAGTAAAGATAAAACAGTTTCTAACTGAATGTTTGCATCCAATTTGGTTGCATGATTTTAATGTACTTGGCTTTGCTCAATCCTTGTAGAGGACAATCAAAAGACATCATCTGTATTTAAATTGATTTTAAATTATCTTTGCTATTATGCAGGTATTACAATAGAACCTAGTGAGCTCCAAGGTGCTAAATGTAGTAAGATTCATGTTTTAAATATGTATAATCTTTCTTTTAATGTTTCAAGGAAAAATTGAAGCATCAGAAGTTGTCCAGTCCCTCAAGATACTGGGTATAAACATTTCAGAAAAACAGGCAGAAAAGATCTTGCAAAGGTCAGGAATTACTATTTCTTGAAGTATTTTAAGCTTCTCTGTATTGTAAAGTATTGTATTTTTGTAATTCAGAGAACAGAATAAAAGGGATTATAACTTTAAAAAGTGCTGGTACCTTCAGTGGTCTCATGTATTCCATATATGCTTGGGTAATAGTAAGTGGCCACTTTTGGAGCATCTGGTTCTGGGAGGAGAATGTTATTAATTTCCCTGTAAATGTTGATATAATAAAGTGTTATATTATGTTTTTAAATGGAATATGCCAGGTGCACTCAGATAGGGAAAGCACAGTATTGAAAGGCTGTGGCAGATTCAGCCTTGAAGTCTCCATGTGGAATTGACAGTTGTCACTGATGTGATGGACAGGAAAAAGAAAGGGCAGGGGGAAGGCAAGAAAACAGAACAAAACCCCATCCCTGCTACTGTTTCCTTCTGTTCAATTTCTTTACAGTATTGATGCTGATGGGACAATGACAGTAGACTGGAATGAGTGGAGAGATCATTTTATGTTTAACCCAGCTACAGACATTGAGGAAATAATTCGATATTGGAAACATTCCACTGTAAGTTCAACTTTTAACTTAGTACAGCTTATAAGTTCATCTCCGCTGTCTTAATTTGCAATATTGAGTGTAACAGCTTCACACTTATTATATTTCAAGCATATCTGTGTTTAGGATTGTTTGATTTTCCTTTTCATTTTGTGCTCTCCCATGTGCCAGCAGGATAGTGTCATGTGAGCTTCTTCTCTACAAAGCACTTGATCTAAACATTGCAAATAATTATCAGTAATTCTTAGGATGGAATCCTTTTCCTCCTTTGGAGGTATTCCACAGAAAAATAGTAACCACAATATTAAATATTTTTCTTCTCCACACATTACAGTATATTTTTATGTTCTGTACTTTTGATTTGTTGAAACAAATTAAAGAGACATTATATAGACTGTTTCTTATGCTGAAATTAGTATTTGTGTTTATATAGTAATACCTTAAAATCACTGGTATCTTTAGTGATTATTTTCTGTGCACATTTTCTCTCACTCTTTTGTGCTATAGAATTTAAAAATGACAGAATATACAGCAATAGGATATCCACTCTGCAAATAAATTTTTTAATTTATTATTGAATGGAGATCTTGTCATATCAGTGACTGACTTTTAAGAACAGTAATAAAGTAAGTAAAGCAATAGCAATCCTGTTTGCTAAATAACCTTCTTGTAGATTGTTGGACTAAATAAAGTTAGGTAAAGGCAGATTGCTTTGAATGTAGTGAGACCATTTGTATCTCCAGGGATAAGTCAGCATTTCCATAATAAAAAACAGTTTATGAGATCTGAGAGCTTTGAATGTTTCACACTGTACAATCTCAATTCAGAAATGCTTGCCAAAAGAGAGTTAGCTCCCTGTTTGCTGAAGAAAGCACTTGAAGCACTGCTGTGAGATCAAATAGCCCTGGTCCCAGCTTACTTTGCATAAAAAAACTTTGCTTTAATAAAATGCTGCTTTTTAATGTTATTAACCATAAGTTGTTTGTTTTTTATTTTTTAATGGAATGTCATTAGTTACCCCCAAGAAACAACTCTGGGAGCCTCTTGTGTTCTTAGTGTTGCAGTCAGCTGATGACCCAGTTATCACAGCAAGCAAAATCCAGCTACACGGCAGTACAGCTGCTGTTTCAGATAAGAGCAGATGTGAGACCTCCCAGCCTGGCTGGCATTGACAGCTCTTTCAATTCTGTTTTTATTGTAAAATTTTAATGCTGTCAGACTCTTCCAAGCAGATAACTGCATTGGCATAGACTTATGAGTTGTAGCTGTGGCCTGTCTGTTATAAAGGCCCTCAAGTTTATCTTTTTTTTTCTTTGTTGCATTTAGGTCTCAGTAGACATAAGGTTTAAACCCTGGTAGATATGCATAATATCTCTAAGAACATTGAATTTATATTTTGAGAGTTCTGATTGATCTTTTGATGTTTCCATGTAGTTGAGCAACTGATGACACCTTACTTGGAAACCATGAATGTCAGAAAGATTTTCCAATTTTTCTCTTCTATGTTCAATATCCAGAATAGTTGGTGCTTATCCTGTTTATCCAGTGGCAATATTTATAGTCTGCATTCTGCAATTTTTGTTTCAAATGACCAAGACAGTACTCTGTCTACTAACAGATAGAGAATGCAGCATAAATTAGGGATATAGTATCTACAATTAAAAACAACAGTAATTTAAAAGGTTTTTCTGTTAACATGCTTTCTGGTCAGTACTTATCAATTATTAAAATATTCTTGCTCCTCTTATAAGTTTAATTTATGTGTAATATCATGTTTGCTTTATCTACTTGTATTTTTTCCTCATATATCATGCTTATATGTTAAACATAAAAGCAAAGACTGTGTAAGTGATATGTGAGATTTCATAGTCTTATGTCTTGGACACCTTTATCACTAAAGCCTGCAGTAATGTTGTTCTTTGATCAAATTGAATGGTAATACAAACATGCACCTCTTAATGAAATTTCAAACTTTTATAGCTGAGAAAAGTTATTAAATGTGTTTTTCAGTATAGCTGATGATAAAATAATGTATAAAACATTAGTCAAACTTCTAATTTTTAAGGTAATACACAGCAGTTACAAGAAATAGAATATTTTGCTATATCAGCTGTAAAAATGCTACTTGAAAATGTTGGGGAGAGTGGGGGGAAGGGGACATCCCACATATGTGTGAATAAATTACCATGAGAGAGAAATCTCTTGTTAGCATCCTTAGGAGATTACCAAACTAATCCCAGAAGGCTGTCTGGTGAAAGGTTAGCTGCAACATATAAGCATTTGAGCTTTAGTGCTGACTGTAAAGGACTGCTGATCATGACAGAATGTCTTTGCTTGGGCCCTACTCAAGGCGGAACTTTGTCTTAATTTTTAATGATGATGGTGCTGTCTTTGAAATGGTGGGTCTGTGGTGTTATTGCTCAATATCTATGTAGAAGTCACTAAAAGCTGCTTTTCATTAAATAGCAATGCATAGCAAGTTAATTATAGAATGTAAATTAGAGCTATTTTTTAACTAGCATTCTATTTACAAATTCTTAGGTGATACGTTAATTTGAACCAGAACTGTTAATAAAATTGAGGTGATGGAATGAGACAGTTATTTGTGCATCTTTGCTTTGGATTCTAAAAGGTGTTGGATATAGGAGATAGTTTGACTGTTCCAGATGAGTTCACGGAGGAGGAGAAGAAGACTGGGCAGTGGTGGAAGCAGCTGTTGGCAGGAGGAGTGGCGGGTGCTGTGTCTCGAACAGGTACAGCACCCTTAGATCGCCTTAAAGTGATGATGCAGGTAGGTGCAACGTCCGAGACTTTTTGGTTTCCAGTGCATCAGTTCAGTAGCTACATTCTGGAGGTCTAGTTTTGTGTTCCCATGAAAATTTCTGGTTTTTGTGTTCATGAAAATTGTCTTTTCCATAGTCATATGGACAAAAATGTAAGCAAGATATTATAGTACTTGTGCGCCTAAAATAAGATTTTTTTCAATAGTGGATGTGTCTTTGCTAGTTGATATATTTAATCAGTTTAATACTGATGAGTTTTATAAGCTAATTAGAGCAGTGTTCTTTATGTGACTTTAATTTTTTAATATTTTTTTTTAGGTTCATGGTTCAAAATCAAACAAAATGAATATAGCCAGTGGTTTTAAGCAAATGTTGAAAGAAGGTGGTGTCCGATCCCTTTGGAGGGGAAATGGTGTAAATGTTGTGAAAATAGCTCCTGAAACAGCTATTAAGTTCTGGGCTTATGAACAGGTAGGATGATAAATCAGGAATGAAAATAATGGTCAGTAAAATACTACATCACTCTCACTGTTCATTTTTTGAACTGTTGTATTATTTAGGAGTTCTTGTCATGGTTGGGGATTTTGTCACAGTAATTTAGGGTGACTTTCAGATTTAAAATAGTCTATTCCATTAATAGAATACTCAGTATTAGGCAGATTTTGCTATTATATTATAAGCAGTGTACATAAACTAAATCTGTCATTTTAAACTGTTTTCCAGTCTGCATGGCTTTGTGTGAGTCCTGCATTAATACCTAGATTGTTTTTTCAAAGTGACAACAATCAGAAACTTAGCACATTATGCTAGCTGAACCTACACAGGATTCATTTAAAGTCAAATATCACAGTGCTATGATGCCCTCATCCTGGATTTCAGAGTTATATTTACCTCTGAATCAGCTTTAAGCATCATGTTAAGGCCTAATCCTCCTTTGGAAAATGAACTCCCATTCTGGTGTATTTAAATGAGCTTTATTTTTCCTCTGTGGGGCTTGCTAGTGCCTCTAGTAAGTCTGAATGAAGATATTGCACATTTCTGTACAACTAGGAAATAAAAGCAACAAAAAAATCAAATAAACTTGGGGATATTACAAGACTAAAGTGCAGATTTTGGTACCATAGAGTAACCTTGGGCACGTTATTCCTCACTTTTTCTCAGCCTTTCGGGAGCTGACGATGCATTCTTGCACGATGGTGTCTGTGCCTGGCAGGACACAATATGTTGAGCTCTCCAAGTGCCTCTGTCAAATTGCCAATTGATCCTTGGAGATCTCATTTTCCAACCAAAGAATGCTAGGAGTTTGGTTCCAGTTGTTTTCTGGGGTCCACAGTGAGGGTACCCTTGAGTTGACTGTGGAACACTCGACAATACTGGCGGTGACTGAGGTGTTTAATGTAAAGGATTCTTGTAGGCTGGAATGTTTATTGTATTCTGGAGAATCACAGAGCTGCGGTGAAAAGTTCTAAATTTGTTGGGTTAGTAAATGTAACTGTAAATATATGAAAAACTAAGTACAGCTTGAAAAGACATTTTGTACTGTACTCTTGCCTTTCACAGTAACTCTTGCCACTCCTAAAAAGCATGTGATGTTTATTTTATGTGTTTTAACTATACAGTATAAGAAGATACTCACTAGGGATGATGGAAAGTTGGGCACTGTTGAAAGATTTGTATCTGGTTCTTTGGCTGGAGCAACAGCACAAACTTCTATTTATCCTATGGAGGTAAGTAACAGAGATACCAAAGAGTAACCAAGTATTTGCTTAATTTCCAAAGTAAACCCCATTTTGCTCTTGCAAATAATATAAGAATTCTTTTCTAGTCTATTATTCTAATTTATTTTTACTTTGAACTTCCTTTTAGAGTTTCAGTGCTAGGCATTTTAGAATATAATACGTTCTAATTGATTCTTGTAATTTTTCCCTGTATTTGGCTGTATAATATTGTTTAAAGCAATATTTAAATTAAACCTAGTTCAGGAAAAAAGAATCACCCAAGAACACAGTTAAAATTCAGTACCCATTTAAGCATTAAAAAAAAATTTAAAATTGGGCATAAATCCTTTTCCCATCATATGTAAGCAAAGAGTGGTGTTGTCTGTAGCAGAACTGAAGTTGTGTTGCATTATGATGGGAATCTGCATCTGCTAAGGAGAGCAGCGTGGGAGAAGGATGTAACAGCTACAGCTGAGGTTGGGTGGATTGGCTGCTCTTTCCTCTGTAGGACGCATTTGTAGATGGCACTACACATTGCAGTTTAACAAGTGTTAATATATTAACTGCTCTGGTGTAACTATTTCACAGCATTTCACAGAGTAGGGTGTCCTTCCTTTACTGCTGGTTCCCCAGAAAGTTTATCACTTGTGTAAATACATGTTGGAATATATGTTGGGTCTGGGACTAAACCAATACCAACATCAAGGTTTGGTAGTAATGCAAAATGTACCCTTAAACAGGGTGTCAGTAGGAAGAGAATTATCTGTTTTCACTGCTGAAGTGATAATGCTCTCTTTAAAGAGCATCCTCGCTGTTACAGAGGCCGAATCCCAGCTAATCTGAGTATAGAGATGGGTTATGTTAGGGAATAACTGAAATGTTATGTAGATTGTCTGGATTACACTGATCAATGGAGCCAGATGAACTATTTTACAATAACATGTTCTGGTCTTCCTAAAAGGTATCATACTGTCCTAGAAGTGTTTATTAGGATATTTCTAAGTAATAGAGAAAAGCCAAGTGCCAGGAAACTCCTGAGGAAGCTGCAGTCTTGGGAGGCTTTAAAGTAGGCCAAATTCTTGCTCAGGAAATTTCCTCAGTGGTTTCTTTTGAATACTGTTATTAATTTCTTCATCCTAAGATGCTGTACAGACTTATTTGCATTATTAATCAAGTGCTGGGTGTCAGTAATGAGACACAATCTTTATGTTCTTTAACCATCTAAGTGTCATGCTTTTCAAAAGATTATTTTCTTCATATGCTTTGGTGTTCCCAGACCAGAAGTGTGATCTGCTAGTATGTTAATGCTCTCACTTGCTCCTTAGCTGATGCTTTGTTGAATATTGCCCACACTGTTGCCTTCAAGTCAATCAAAAATATAATTTTAATCAAAAAGTCTAAGAATTTGTAAGCTAGTATATGGTTATGTGTGGTGCTCTGCACTAAGGATAGACCTGAAGAAGCCTCCTGCTAACAAGTACTTGCCAGAAATCATCACAAAGGAGGCTTGAAGCACCAAAATGCAAAGCAGTTCCAGAGAATTGAAAAAGCAGAGGTATACTGTGTATATAAAATAGATTATAAAATAGGAAGGTAATTAACGCTGCTCTTTTTTCCCTTTTAGGTTTTAAAGACTAGATTGGCTGTGGGTAAAACAGGGCAATATTCTGGGATGTTTGACTGTGCTAAGAAGATTTTAAAAAGAGAAGGTCTAAAGGCTTTCTACAAAGGCTATATTCCTAATATTCTGGGTATAATTCCTTATGCTGGCATTGACCTTGCTGTTTATGAGGTGAGTTCAAGGTTCTTCACCCACAGGGTGGTTGGGCACTGGAACAGTCCTGCCAGGGAAGTGGTCACAGCACCAAGCCTGAACCAAGAGTTCAAGAGGTGTTTGGACGATAACCATCAGGCATATGGTGTGAGTCTTGGGGATGGTCCTGTACAGGACCAGGAGTTGGACTCAGCGATCCTTTTGGGTCCCTTCCAGCTCAGCATATTCTGTGATTCTGTGAGTTTAGATCACTGGGTGCACGTAGCTGTCACCAGTTACTTTACAAAAAGTGTAAATATTCTTTACAATGTCTTTATCATTAGTTAGATTTGTAATATGCTTGTACTATTACAGTTGCCTTTGATTGAAAATAGACAAATGAGACTTTAATCTTACTAGACTTCAGTATTTCTCTTTGCCTTTCCTGCAGGAGTGCCTGTGCAGATGGGCTCTTGCATGCAACAGTACAACAGGAAATGTTCTTAGACAGGATTATTTAGACCTTGGCAGCACACTGTGCTTGCATACTACACTAACCCTGTTAGACTGGAACATATCATTCTATAGTAAATATGGACCTTAAAAACCTGACAAGATATTCATATTATGGTACCTATCCTGCATTTATGAGAGTTAATATATTTTTTTGCCATTTTCTTTGATTTATAATTGGATTATATTAACCTGAACTTCTTGTGTCTGTGCATGTCACCAAAGTTCTTTGTGGCTGCCACAGTTGTTCTGAGGAGTTTGAAACACTGCTGTCTTTCCTTTCAAGAGGAACTGGCACCATTACACATTACAGCAATGTTGAAAATGTTTTATCTACCTTAGATGCTATGTGTTGCTTCAAAGTGGGTTAAATAACTCAGATACAGAGATTAATTTTTTTCCTAGTCTAGACAAATATTTTCTCAACACTGCATTAGTAATCAGCAGAATTACTTGAACAAATGTTTTCAAAACTGTATGGAATTTCTTTTCCACGATTTGCATCCTTTTTTCTGCATGGGGTGATGTGCACAGCTGAGTGAGCTTTTGTTGCACCCCATGAGGTGCTGAGTTGGGTTTCCCTCCTTCTGTCCTCAAAGCATTACAGGTCTAGAACATGAGCACTGTTCCTGCTGCTGGATCTTTTAAGGATTTCTTTTCTAAGTACTAACTACTGTAGTCTGGTTTAAGTCCTTGCCTGTGTGCTAAGGTGTTTACCTGTGCACTTTAAAAGTCAGCATGTAGGACTGGTGTAGTGAGATTGCTGCTTTTCAGGATTGAGCCCTTAAGATTCACTATAATGAAGTATTTGTTTCCTTTTTTAATGCAGATATCTTGTCTTACTATTTAATTTTATACCTTGGCAGCTCTTAAAGAGTACGTGGTTAGAACACTATGCATCAAGCTCTGCCAACCCAGGTGTTTTTGTATTGTTGGGCTGTGGAACTGCTTCCAGCACATGTGGGCAGTTAGCCAGTTACCCTCTGGCTCTTATCAGAACACGCATGCAGGCTCAAGGTGAGTTGTCTCCTACTGAAAATGTATCTGTGTGGTCACATCAAAATTGTATCATTTGGAATAACTGTAGCAGAGACATGGAATTAAAAAACAAACAAAAAACAAACTTGGAAAAACCAAGGACTTTAAAATTCTTCTTAATGTTCGTCTCTCCTCCCTCTTAGCCCCAACACTGTTGTTCTTCATACTTGATTCAAAAGTAACATTTTGGACACTGGTGCTCTGTATAATCTGAGAGCCACATTCCATACAAGATTACCAGACACAGAGCCCCTGTCATAGTCTGGGAGCACTTTTCTAAAATTTAGTGTGTTCCCTAAATTTTAGATATTTAAATGGCAGGGCTTGCATTGTCCTGTGAAGGCAGACAACGAGGTTTGCTCTGGAGGACATTTCATAAAGGCAGCTTCATAGCTGAGATTTTTATTTGATAGGTTTGTGCACAGACTTAAGGATAGGAGCCTATATTTCCAAAGGAATATTGATGGATAATGCTTTTCAGTGGGATTTAGACACATGAATATCTCCCAAATGTCTAGGCATAAAAAGATCTCTTTTCAGTGGCCCTAGAGGTGAATAGCAGGCTCACCACCCAGGTATTTGATACTTGCTTGAGAAGTTTAATATTACTAGAACTGTTGTATAACACATTATATTTTTGTTCTAGCCTCAGTGGAAGGAGCTCCACAGCTAAACATGGTTGGTCTCTTTCAAAGAATTATTGCTACAGAGGGACTCCGAGGACTTTACAGGGGCATAGCCCCTAATTTTATGAAGGTGCTTCCAGCTGTCAGCATCAGCTATGTTGTATATGAAAAAATGAAGCAGAATTTGGGAATAGCATGAGATGAAGGAAAAAGGTTAGATGCTTCTAATGTTGTTGGAAACACCAGAACAATAATGTTTTCTCAAGTAATCTGCTCTCACAGTTCGAGACAGATCTTTGTGGAGAGATGCTGCAATTTCTACTTTTGCCCTTAAGTGGAAAGAAACTTTCTTAAATTTTAGTTCACCATTTCTAAACAGATACCTATATTGCACTTTAAAATGACACTGAGTTGAAAAAAAAATCAAGAACTATCTTTAAATCAACAACATGTTTTTATTTTTAGGAAATCATGCATATTTTGCTTTTTTTTTTTATTTGTCTTTTCTAAATGTGTATTTGTCTTGGATCAAACCAAAGGTAGGAGAAGTTTATACTGCCTTGATATTGAATATATGAAAGTATGAAAGTGACTTTTTGTTTTGTCATGCTGCCTATACTCAAGCAATTCACAGGAGACATTTTGCATGCCTAAAAGTAAGCACTTTTGTTATTTTTGAAGACTGAATGTTAAGTTCATAAGAATAGGATCTTGGATACGGACAAGGATGGAGTTACACATTACTAGGTAGTCTATCACCTTTTATCTTCAGGCAGACCTTTTTTTCTGTTAGTTAAAGAGCCTGACAAACTGCTGTTCCATGGTTTCAGGATACCTCGAATGGATTTACACGGTATTTTTGTAATACAGTCAATGATTTTGATAACTTGCTTCACTGGACTGGCTTTTCATTGCACTTGTAAATGTTAGCACCATTAACCATGGCAAGCTTTGGGTTACAGCTGCATATTTTATGGGATCATAACACACAGGAACAGAAAAAGCTTTGGTTATTATATCCATTCCATACAAGTGCAAGTTGCTGTTTAAAAACACGGTGGCAGATCCGGTATTAAGCTGGTGGTGATTGTAGTACAGCCAATAGCAGAGCTCTTCATAGCTGCCTTGGGAAGAGAAATACTTCTCATGTTGGACTTTCCATACTTTCCCTTATTCAGAGGGCTGCAGTCCACTGTGTGCTTTTAGCCATAGAGGATTGCATTATTATGTAATGGTTTTACAGGTCTGTCATGCACGATAAATCCTCTTTCCCTCACTCTTCCATGCACAGTGGCTCTGTGTGTGAAATTCAGACAGTGAAATACTCAAGTGTTTTGTCCAAGTGACCAAGTGGCAGTGCTGATCATTAACATCAGATTGATATTCATGTAGCAAGCAGAGCATGCACATAGACCTTGTTAGTGCTTGAGAAACAGCTCCTTGTCAAAAACAAAGCAGCACTTCCTCACTGCAGAAAGTTAAGTATTTCCAAGTACTTCCAAAGTGACTTCCTTTATTTTTTTTTTGGAGGGGCACACATTTCAGTTGCCTTCAGGCCTGAACACTGAAATAGATTAACAATTATTACTGAACTCATTTGTTGGGCTTTTTCTGCTTTCTGCAATGTGTGGTGTCTTAATCTTTGTAAATTCAAGATTATACTTACCTTGACCTTCTAAAAGCAACTGCTCTTAGACCACTTCCTGAAATTGGATTACCAAAGGAAGAACTTTGTTCCTTTAAGGTCATTAAGGGTCTCCTTTTTAATTCTTTTTCTTGGGGAGTGGGTTTTTTTTATTGTTTGGGGCTTTTTAAACAAACGAATAAGCAAGCATTGCTGAACCTCCCTTTTTCCATGTACTATTTGGGCCATATTTTGCAAACAGCAGTCACATGTAAATCTGTGATCAGTGCTTCCACAGCTGCTGTTTATTATCCATAAACTGATATATAAAAACTCCATAAAACCTGTATTATAAAATGTTTTTATCAGATTTGAGAAAATGGCAGCTTCAGCTGTGTATTTTGGCCTTCCCTTTAGGGAAACCTCGGACTTTGCACTTTTTTAAAAAAAAACAAAAAGTCATTCTATCCAAATCGTTCTTATGTATAATGCCTTTCTAATCTGAGTGTTTCTTGGTTTTGCCAATATTGTTGTATCTTTGTGGGATTTGTGAGATCAGTTCCTGATCATTTTGTTTGACTGTGACCAATGAGCAAATGTATTTTGTGTGTGTGTGATGTAAAGGTGACTTCAGCAGTTTCTATCTTCTAGACTTCCTCCCTTTTGTTTATAGTGTGCAAGTGCCATTATGAGTATTGAAAAATTATGGTGATCTTTTCAAATGTTGAAAAGATGGGATGTTTCAGATTTGGTTTTTCATTATGTGCCTTGATGATGACTGTGTTCAATTGTGTATTCTTTGTCTCTTAAATGTATGTTTACCTTTTTAGCTTTATAAAACTACCAATAAATCTTTGTTTCCTTATCTAGCTGGAGTGTGCTGATGTGGTTTTTTCATGGTCTGATAGACAGATGATGCTTCTTTCTTGCATTATATGTATAATACTCTAATGTCAAAGATGAAGGTAATTTATCTAAAAATAAGTTTGAGACTACCCTACGTTTGGCTGTAATATTGTTATTTGAAAACCTAGTTTGAGATTAGTCAATTGTCATCCTGTTTAAAACTCTAGCTGTCTCATTGCTAAATGGGAGATCACATAATGTTTAATATTTTTGCTCATTCATTGAACAGTACTACACCATGATTTCTTCTGTGTCTGTTGCATGACAGAACTCCTAATAACCTGGGACAAATGTACTTTCTTGTATTCCTAATGTTGATCTCACTTTGTTAAACTTACCTGTTAGTCAAAAATCTTTTTAGGGTAATTGACTTAATTTATTCTGCATGGCTATGCTGCTAAAAGCATGCTGGCAGCCAGCTTTGACAGCTTGTGAGAGTTTTTCACACCAATCCTTCAAATGTTAAAAACAATGGTAAAAAAATTAGGGAAGCTTTTCTTGTCCCTGATTGCTGCAAATGCAGTTCTTGTAAAATAAGATTTAGAAGTTTGCTTTTAAGTAATGGAAGACGTGCAGTGTGTGATTCCTGACTAAATGAACAATCTGACATCCAGTTCCACTCGAGGCAAGAATGTTTTTTTTAATTGGAAAGTCTCTGCAATAAGGGCCCAGAAGGGAAAGGAAAAGTTCTTTTGTCTTCCCTTCAAGATATATGTGGGGTGTGACTGTATTCAGTAGCATTAACACTAGAAAACACTGCAGAAAAGGCATGGAATTTAAAGTAGGGCTGCCAGTGTGTGCCTTTCCCTCTTGACTGTGGTGGGCTTCCCGACAGGATATGCCTCTTGCAGCAGTGGCATTCCCCACAGTAGCCCCAGCCCAGGCCCAATCTAAAGCAAATGCCGTGGTTTTTAGTTGTTACTAATTCGTGTTGTGCATCAATCAGTCTCTCCCTAGCGAGCCTTAACAACCCCTCTCCTCTGCCTGGCCTGCGTTTTGCTGGAAACGCGTGGGCTCAGACTGAATTCGAGCAGTGCCATCTACTGTCATGTTGTAACAGTGATTTGTGAGGGGGAATGGCTGTTCTGGGCTGAACGTTTGAGTTCAGTACTTGGAGTTAATCTTGACAGCAAAGGAAAAACAGTTTGTAACAGTGCAGAATGAACCCAGCTGAGCCATGTTTTTATCACAGAATTTTTTGGGTTGAATTGCATTAGCCCTGGCAAAGGGTCTTTGTGATGGTGTGTCCCTGCAGCCTTCCCTATGCCTCAGTACCATGTGTGATGCAGGCTGGTAATGGGGCCATTTTGCTTTCCCTAATTAAACAAATTTCTCAGCTTTAACTGGCTTACTGTGTAGATGCAGCAGCCTCTGCCTGTTTGATACCAATGCCTTACATTGATACTGGGGATTTGTGTATGTTTGCATGGCTCTATCTGGGCCACTACTAGGCTAACATAGCAGATAGCTTTGTAGTTCAAGTCTGCACTCTAAGCTCTTCTTTTATGACCTGCACTGATAATTGCAGGCCAAGTAGCTTCATCAGGTTGCTTCAGTGTGTGCCTGAATCTGTCACGTTCTTTCCAGTGTAAAATTCCTAACTAAACCTTTCAAATAGTTTGGCCCGGGCATTAGTTGACTAAAGGAGGAGAAGTTCAGAGACTGGGTTACTGCAGGGGTGTTTTAATAGGACTTGGTTTGCAAATAGGATTTCTGAGTAATCTTGGTGGTACAGATTACTGTCTCAATCCTGGCAGTAGCTCTGAAGCCATCCTTCTTAAAATAGATGCGTATAAAAAGTGTCACCTTTGCCACATAAATACTAAAGCTAGCAGTTCACATTTTGGATGGATCGCGAATGTAAAAGTTTTTTACTGTCAGCTGAAAGGTTGCCTGCAGTATATAGGGAAGAACTACATTTCAGAATTTCTTTCCCAAGTTTTAGCTTCTTATTTCTCACTAGCTGGATAGATTTTGCAAAGGTTTCACTATGGAAGAAAGAATGAGATATAACTGCAAATTTTGGTGGTGATGAGGAAGGATATAAAATTCTGATTCATCTATCACCACAGTTGTGTTGTTCATAGCAGAAGTAGCTGAAATTACTCTATGGGTTAGGAAAAGGTTGCGCTGTGTGGGTGGAAAACTCCTGGACTCCCCAGAACTCCATGACTTGCTCATACAAAACCTTCTGGGATGGCAGCAATATGTAACCTATCCTCGTTAAATGTCTGTACTAATGAATTAGTGACAGTGCACACATCTGATCTATCTGTTGCATAAATGTTTAATTTAGCTTTTACCAGAGTTTGGCAAAAGATTGGTTTCTGTGCAGCAGAGAAAAAGATGCAAGTGTGGTGTTGCATTTCTCCACAGGGAATTGTAGCTGGAGTAGGAGCACTTCTGAATCAGTCATGACACTGCCATCCCCTTGAAGTTATTTTGGCTTAGACATCAAATATTGCTCACTGGTTCCTTAAGGAGTATCTGGTTTTAGTTTGCTTCTCCAGTCTTCTGTGCTTTCTCTATCCTGGAGAAAAAAGGGATAAGGAAAAGATTTATTCAGTATTCTCACTTGTTCCTGCAGACTTGTACTCAGTGCCCATACCTTGCCGCGAGACATTTGCTGGGCTGTAATCTAATGGAACTCATCATTTCCACAGTATGACATTTTGATGGGAAACAGTGTGATCCTGTAGATAAGAGAGTCTTGCAGATGGAGATGTTCATCTCAGTTCTGCTACTGATCTTACGTATATCCTTTCTCAGCATCTCTGGTCCTGGTATTTTCTTGTCTTGTATTTATTAAGCTCCCTGGCACTGCCATCATGCTGTAATGGTTCAGTGTGTTGCCTGGGGTTGTGCTATCATACAAATACTATTCTGATTAAAAATTAAGACCTTGGCCTACAGCAGTGCTTGTTAAAGTACGGCACACTTTATTGGTGGTGATTTTTCTATTGGTTTGGTGATTAAGGTAATACATAATGTGAAAAGAAATCTGATGGAAGCAGGAAGGTAATCATATTCTAAAAAAAGTTGATTGCCAAAGTTGCCTGCTGGGATAAATTCATATGACTCTCTAAAAGGAAATTTGGCTTCCTGCTTAAATATTGTTTTCAGCCATTTCTTCCAGTTTATTTTTAATTGGCAGCAGTGTTTCTCACCCAAATATCTTCTCTTAACACTGCAAGTTAAGTACGTTTTGCTCTCTTCTCAGAGAACACTGAGAACCCACTGAACTCCAGTAGTGAATTCTAGTTTTAAAGAAAAAGAGAAGCGCAAAACTACAGAGCCTAAGGATTTAAAATATTTTGGTTACTTGAACCTCTGCCTTCTCTCCCTGGAAGTATTCTCAGCCCTTGGAGAGCACACGTGGATTGATGTATCGTCTTCTGCTCTCTGAGTAGCAAAAAATAATATTCGGTTTTTACACAGGTCTTTCCATGCTGCAGCCTGGCAGTGTTGAAGGGGAGGGGGGCAGCGCCGGCAGGACCCGCTTCTCCGCTCTTTTTCCTTGTTTTTTTTTCCCCGTTTTTTGCTGTTTGTTTGTTTGCCCTCCCCAGGTCAGGGCGCGGCGGGCGGCAGGCCCGAGCGGCCCAGCAGGGGGCGCCCCCCGCCCCGCCCGATCCAACAGCTCGGGAAGGGCCGGGAAGGGTCGGAAGGACGAGGGTTGGGAAGCTGGTTGGGAAGCTCAGTTTGCGAGGGACCCGCAGGAAAGACTCGAGTCGCAACACGTCTGGCTTTGCGGCCGTCTGCTCTGTGCGTGCAGGGGGCTGTACCGCCAGGGGGGGAAGTGGGCTGGAGGGGAGGGGAGCGAGGGATGGGATCGAAGTGAACAATGAAATCCGAGGCTGAAGGTCAGAAATTTTTTTCCTGACAGTGCAGAAAATCTCCCCCAGGGATTCCTATTGCTTGAGACACTAATTAAAAATAGAATAAATAAAATCTATGGCAACACTTATCAGAGACAGTCCTTTACTGCTGTAGGTCACTCAGGACTGCAATAAGCACAAAGACAAAAGGGTTTCGATTGCCCTTTAGGAGTCGGCAGGACAGTGTATTTCATGCCCAGAATCTTGATTCTATTGGGATTTTCTGCTGGAGCTGGAGCATCTGGGATACCTGAGTTAAACAGACTAGAGCCTAAATGAAGTATGTAGGCAAATGCAAAGGTTCAAATAAGCATTGCACGCTAAAATCTGGTGTTCTGGCTGACCACAATAGCTTCTCATGAGAACGTTTTGGTGAATAATTGGATATTTCACTCTTGCTAGTTGCATTAATTTATTTTAGTAAATTCTGTATGTTCATCTCTTTTAATTTCCAACTGTTCTATAAGAAATAAGTTAAAGGGCCTCTAAGATCCCAAAAGTTCTGAAAGTTTCCCAGATGCTAGAAGTTGACTTTAATGTGGCTTACTCCATATGAAGATACTAGAGCTGAACTTCTCCATGAAAGCTGTGTGGTAAAAAGCCAATGCTCAAGGCACCTCTATCCTCAGAAGTTGTTGCTCTGTAGAACTATTTGAAACTTTTAATTACAAGCTCTTTATTTAACTTTCAAGTATATCCTATTAATACTTGGAATCTATACAAGGGATTTATAATGCACCTGTTGAAAATGGGCCTTACTTCAAAAATTAACCAAATTCACCAAAAGCCTTTCAGTGGTTCTGTCTGGAAGTTGCTTTGCAAAAGGGGGAAGTTACCTCTCATGTCCTCCCTAAGCAAGCCTCAATTTTGAAATTCTAAGTAACTTGATGGTTTTCAACTTGCTTATATGAAATCATTCAAGTGCCTCCTTAGGGAGAGGATGTCACAGAAAAAGCATTCCTCCATGCACTGATCTATCCACAGGAGTGCTGTCCCAGAGCCTCTGCAGGACATCATGGTGGGAATAGGTCTAGAGCATGAGCTGCTTCCTGACAGCACTGCTTTCCATTGGTTTAAGTTCAAGAACCTCCTTAGAGGCTTCAGGAAGAGTTAGAGCATGAGTAGCCAGCATGGGAATAAAGGTTATTAACCTGTATTCTTGAAGCACTTTGTCCCCCTTTGCAGGCTGCTACATTTGGCAACTGCCTGCTCTCCCAGTTTTTTGAGGCATTTGTGAATTTGCTTGTAAGGGGTTGAAGTGTTCTGCATGTGTTTGGGACTTAACAGAAGGGGTCGGTGCTGGATGTGCATAACAGTTATCAATTTGGTACAAAATAAGGGAAACAGTTTGTAAGGGGTTTTTACTTTTTATCAGTTATACTTTTAAAACTATTGATCTGCCAGAGAGTGTTTTGAGGTTTTTTCCATTTTTAGGGATTGCATATTTTGATGCGTCACCGTCTGATAATAGAATTAAGACATAAGCGTAGTTCAGCTTCAAGAGTCTAAATCAGTAATAAATATTTAATTAAGTTGTCTTAAACTGTCAAAATGAGGAAATACACAGTGTTCAAGATTAAACTCGTAGCTCATGTTGTTGAACCTCAGTTTGCAGCTGTATATCAGTAGCTAAATATAAAGTGTAAGGTCTTAAAGTCCTAGTAGAAAGACTTGAAACCTGCAATAGAGGCATAAAGAAGAGATGTAAAAATCTGGGGCATTTTGACTAACATGTTTAATTTTTGTATGGTTCTATAGGCAATCTGCTCTCAAAAGTGCTCATTTTAAGAGACAGAAACTTAACATCTGCTGGCAGGTATCAAAGTTGAGAGGACGAAGCAGCCTTTTTCTTGTATCTGTGTACATACAGACATTTCAATGTTTTTATTTAAGCTGCTTATCTCTTGTTAATTTCTCAGAGCTTTTCCTAAGGTGTCAGATGTTTTCCCTTTCTAGTGAAACAGGCAGATTTCATTCACTTTGTTTTAAAACTTACTAGAAACCTTGGGAAAAGAAGTCAAGCACTAAAGCAGAATGTGTTCAGCACCTTGTTTGTCCTTTAGTAGGCACCGGTCTTGTGAAGCAATGTAACCTAAGCCAAATAAAATTCCTTTTCCCCAGTGCCTACACAGTGTGTCCTCTCTGGGGATGAGTCCAAGGGCTGAAAAGTCCTTTCTTTACACACTGGCTCTACTCAGATTGAGTCACTTTGGGAGAGTCTGGATGGCACAGAGATTGTTTTTGTGTGTGAAAAATACATTAATATTCCCTCAGGTATTAATGCAATTCTTAGTTATTGAGAACTTCCATTAAAAAATAAGAGCCTTCTCAGACAGTACCCCTTACATCTAGTTATTTGGTCACACTCTTTATAAATGTCTGGCTAACAAATTTTTCTCCTTCCTTGCTAAGGTTAACTGATTGTAAAGTAGGAGAATTTATTGTTCATTTCTATTCACAATAATTGAGTTTGTGGTTTTTAATTTGTTGGGGGTTTTAGCTGTAATGGTGAGGTAAAGAGGAGGAGCTTGAGCAACCCCCATTCTATCATGCTTTAAATACTGTATTGGGTATTTAATCAGTAAACAGCAGGAGACTGACATTTCTTGGGAAGTTTCTCAAATGATTAAAATAGTTAGATAAATGATAAAAATAGAACTGTGTCCCTCAGGACAGTACTTATGAGCCTACAGATTGGGTGGGATAAAGATGTGCAGCAACTTTGTGTTTTCATGCTCTACACAGTATATGTGATGCTCTGGAATGAGGATCTGAGAAGAACAAGGGTCATTGACTAGGAAATTATTGCATGTGGAGGAAAAGGATTAATTGTTTCTGGTTCTGATTTTCAACTTGACCTCCACAAAAGGAAGGTCCCTGTAACATCTCAAATCATGCCATGAGAACAGCTCTTCTGTGACAGTAGCTCATACTGCTGCATTGAAATAATTTCTGAAAGATAAGTTTCTCTTGTAGTCTTTGTGTTTGCACTTGGAGCTTCTGGGAGCTGAAATGATGGAAATAGATATATTGATCCCATTAACAGTCTCTATGATTTCTTCTGCACAGAGCTGACTCTTTTGACATAGATGCTGCAGGAAAATGGTCAAATGGGTTCTGAACAAACCAGTTTTCACGGGAGGGAGTGACTAGCTTGCAAGCAGTGCTGTTGATACCAGTTTGGGTGGGAAAGAACTTCATTTTTACATAGTTCCTATTTTCAGTGAAACAACAGGAGCGTTCAACTTGCCTTTCCTATCATGATATGAAAGCAAAATACAAAACTTTGTGCACACTGGCTATTGCTTAGGAAATACTAAACAGCAAACCAATGTTGTAACTGTGCTACAGTTTCAGAGAAGCTTGTTCATATTTGGAGTTTACTCTAGTTGCCATCAATATTTAGTGATGGTGGTATGGGTCACAAAACCTATTAACCTTCTTCTGCACACGCAGCATACTCATGCTAGCAGTTCACTTGGCATTTCCAGATAATTCTGTGCATAGTGGCCTTGCAGGAGCAAAAGTTCTGCATGTGGTAGCACCATGAACAAAACCAGAATTAATATTTCTGCAACAGATCCGGAATCATTTTGGTAGAAAGTTCTGAATAATGCAAGGCAGCAGAATGTTTTAGATGGCAATTCCACCTTGCTTCTATTCAAGAAATTAAAATGTGAAAAGAAACATGTAATCCAGTGCTCAACAGGCTAATTTAACGTGAACTATTTTTGAAACTGGGTGACAAGTCATAGATAATGGTGATCGATATAGTACTTTTGATGAGAAAAATAAATTTCCCTGGGGTGGCATCACTTCTTGCATTATATAGCAAGCCCTTATGCTAGGCAGCCCCATAGCTGAAGAGAAAAAGGCATGATGTACGGAGAAGAAATTATATCTCTTTTTTTTAACCTCTGTGTTTCAAACTGAGTTTATTTCAGACTCAATGTTCAGATGAGTCACCTGAAGTTTGTTCTGTTGAGTCAGGATGTGAACATGAGTTCTGAATTTAACTGCAAGTTACAATTCAAGGTTGTCTGGTTACTTACTTAAAGTAATATTTTTTTCTTTAAAGTCAAGGTTGAAGAAATTAATTTACTTCTGGTTCACATAGGAGTTACTTTCACCTTTTATCAAATACGTGGTGTTTGAAGACTGTCAGTGGAAGCCTCCCCGATGCTTCTGTCAGCCTGTGAAATTCAAACTTTTCTAAAAATAATTGCTTCTAACCTGCAGAAAATATTTTAAAATGTAGCCACTGTGCCACTTCCTTGAGTGTTTTCTTTCCAGCCACCTTTCCAGGCGAGTACCATCACAAAGGTCCTGCACATCGGTGGGCTTTCTGTCAAGGTAAATATTATCACTGGGAATTAAGAGTAAAAACATGTGAACCAACATAGCTGCTCCTTCATTTGAGCCATGTGATTGTGTCACTCAGCTGGACACCTACTGAACAGTCGTGGTGGGATCTTGAGATACATCTAATTAGAATTAAATGAGTCAGACATTAAAAAATTTCAGTGTTTGTTTGATGTGCACTATTGATCTGATAGCAGTTGCCTGGAGAGGTATTTACAAGAAACACATATAAACAACATTGCTATCTTACTTCTTCAAAAGTACCATAACTATGAAGGTGAAGTTGAGGGTGAGTTCAAGATGTTCTTTCTTCGGTTGTATTTGCCACATACCTCCCTCAGGTGATGAAAAATAGGTATATTTAAGTAGTTATCTCTCTGTCTTGACAGTGTACATGGTGTTCAGAGATAGACACTACAATCTGGTGAAAGTTTTGCTCAGTGAGGAGAACTGAAATGCCACTAAATAATAACACCATGAAAATAGTAAGATTTTGAAGTCTTATGCTGCTTCCCATCTATGCCAAACCATCAAGTCTTCCTATTTTCATTAAAAGGGCAAAATTGCCTTAGGTTGTTACACTGTATAGCAGACAGGGATTTTGGTGGGTGGGGAAGTTTGATAACTCCCCCAAAGTCACAAGAGAAGTTGCTGACCACCAGGAATAGAAGCCATGCATGCTGACAGCCAAGTCTTTGTGAGCCACAAGACCGTCCTTCCTCCTGCACACAGAGAAGCACTGACATGAAAGGGAAGTACTTTCTGTGGTTTTAGAGAGGCCTTTCCGGTGATTCTGTCACTATCAGCAGAAGGACACAAGGTTTTTATGTGAAGGTCTGACTGCACGGCTCAAATCATTTTGTAACTTCGGCTGCTTTCAAACTGGACTCATCTTAGGAGGTTGGCTAAATATTCTCTATGCAGGAAGAAGGCCAAAGGTGAATCTGTCATTTTTGGAGAGAGTAATTTTTGAAGGGACTTATGGGAGATGGGGGGAAAATCCACATAATGCCCATCCATCCTGAGGTGTGAAGCCCTTTGGTCTGTTGCCGTACCAAGCACATGTGCAAAGGAAGAGCTTATAAGACTGGTAAGAAGAAATGTTCTTTAATGCCAGCTTTTAAACCTAGCTCTGGCATAAGTCATGGATAAGATATATAAATTATGTTCAGCTATTTATTAGCAATTCTCATATTCTTTCATTTTTTTCATAATTAACACCACTTCCCAATTTTCAGTAGTCATTTGTCAAGCCATCTTAACTCCCTCCACTCTCCTTTTATGCTGCACTGATAGTAGGAATCAACAGTGTAAGTACTAACACTGTGTAAACCAGATGGAGAAATAGCAGTTAACACTCCAGAGCAGTAGGTAGAGACAGTCAGCTGCTCACTAGCCTGGGTCATGCTGGGTGGATGCAGCTGAACTGTTTGTGATGGAGAGGGAGAAGGCAAGGAACACAGCCCTTCCTGCCCCACACCAGGGAATGGGTGCTGCCCTGGAGGGGTGGTGATTGTGGAGAAGTATCTTTTCCTTCCTCTGATAATTTCACCAGAACTGTGGGTTAGATTTTAGAAGCATCAGAATGGCTTTTGCAGAGCCTGGTCATGGCCATATGCTAGGCTATATTGGTATTAAAAATTGGCTAGTCCATATTTCTGTAATTACTGGAAAGACAGCAGTAAAATAGCTTTCTCTGGAACTTCCTTTATCCACATAAACGTTTTGGTACATGAAGGAGGTTATTTGCCATCTTGTAGTATATTAAATAAACTGTGATTCTGCAGTTATTCTGTACTGTCATCTTGGAACAAGGTGGGGATGATTAAAAGAAGAGGTGTTTAGTCATCTGATAAAATACACTTTTCTTGCATGTGAAACAGAAGGCAAAAAGATTATAAATTTAATTATATAACATTAATGTTACAATAGTGGCCAAAGACCTTGGCTAGGTTGGAGGTCCCATAGCTTTAGGTGTTGTGCAGACAGTAAGTAAATATTTCTGCCTTTAAAAGCTTAGAAATGCCAACAGTCTTTTTTTAGACAAGACTTCTTTGAGTACAGAGAGGGTTCTTGCTCAGTTATGACTTACAGTAGTCATCTTGAAATTGTGAAGGAAGCACAAGGTAGAGTAAGTGCAAATGAAAACGAAAGTTGAAGAAACAGAGAGAGAATGCATTTGTGGAATAAAAAGCCAACGAGCATGAAAAAGTACTGAGCACAACTTGTTTTAGTGGAAATTTAGCTTATGTAGAAGCTGGTAAGATCCAGAGACATTTCAATTCCCAAATGTACATCATAGCCTGGTTGGCACTGCAACTTCTGATGTGGAAGTCCACTAAGTTTTCTCTCAAACAGGCTGAGCACTAAGGTATATAACTTCCCCCAAGCTCCACTGTGATTTTATTGCAGTGAGAGAAAAGAGACTCTTCTAAGTGCTTGGGCCCAAATTTTTTTCAGTTCTGCAGTCTTTTGATAGTGAATATTCGGTATCTCACTACATTACAAAAAAAAAAAATAATGTGTGCCTTAGTGCATCAAATTGGATTGGTATTTACATATGTCCCCTTCTGGCAGCTTTTCTCCTGTTAATGTGGCTCTGATTAGCTGTAAAAGATTGAAGAGATATTCTTGAAATAGGTTGTTCCTAAGGGCTGCTCTGATGTTTATCCTCTTATAGTATGGCACAGCTGGGAATGGCAATTTGCTCTTGTAACAGGTTGACCAAGGATCAGCTGCAGTATTAAAAGATTAGTACCCAATAATTTTCAGCGAGCTGTTCTGTAATAAACTCAGCATGTTGATGTGGATTTTCAACGTTTGAATGTCTCCTTTCCCTAACATCTTATTTCAAGTCTAGCAAAAAAAAAATAATTCCCTGTATTCTATGAATTTACACTCTGCCGTTAAGAAACACTTTGATTTGAAACTTGTAATTTTTGTAATGATATCAATGCTTGGACATCTGGGCAACAGCTCTAAGAAAGCAAACAAGCCACTCTTAACTAATATGTTGCTGTGCTGCCAGCCAGAACAAATGAGAAATATATGGACTCAGTAATAAGGAAATCAGCCACTTAATTTGTTTTCAAGGATTATTATCATGATTCAGTCTTACTTATTAATGACCTCTGTACGTACAAAATTGAATACAGCTGTTGTAACAGTGTTTGTATTTATCTAGTGACCCTCCTGTAAGCCCCTATCACTGATAGCATTACAGATCCACTTATATCTTTTTCCAAAGTGCTTAGCTGCTACATGATGAAACTGATTTCTGATGAACCCAAGACTGTATTCTGTGCCAGTAGAGAGTTAGCAAAACTCGGAAAATCATAAGAAAGTTGTGTGTAGTGTAAGTGCACTGTCTCAAAGAATCTGAGAGAAAATGACCTTGTATCTTTAGTTAGGAAATCCTAACCCGATACTCTCTCTGTAGCAGTTTCTAATCTGCCATTCTTCACAATACCACATGTACTTACTGCAGCACATAAATTAGGTTCAAGCTAGGCTGCTGTTTATGGGATAATAGCAGCATTACAATTATTAGCATTTAGATCATTGAGTGTATCAGCACTATTATCATTCACTGTTGCCTTCTCTGTTCTTCAGAGTTAAGAGATGAGGACTTGTGTGGACTTACGCACCATACAACAAATTTTCTGCATAGGAATTTGTAGGCAAGAGGTTTGGCAGTCTGGTGTCTTGAATTCTGATGGATCTTTTCCCACTGCCCTGGATACAACAGCGCTTTGATGTTACTTTGGATTTTAGCCATGGTGGATGCTACAGCTCTGTTTTTCTCCTGTGAAAAATATGGTGTTTTCTGACCAGTTCTAGTCAGGTGTTTAATGTAAACTTTTATATATACAACCAGCTATGAAAAAATGGAAAAATGCCTTTGCCCTCAGAGTGACACTGTTTCTTTAGCCTATGAGCAGCACAAGTAGGAAGTGTTTGGCTCTCGGCCTTGGGACTGTCACAATGTCAGCAAGAGTTATGAGATGCTTGCACTGACTTTGTACTGTGTCCACAGTGTCTCTGTGCCCAGGACACTGGAGTGAACGATTACAGACCTTCTATAGATGCTGCGGCAGCTTCTTTTGAACTGCAAAAAAGTTGTGCCAGATCTGCTGAAAATAATTTGAAGTGTGCTGGATCTGCTCACTCGTGCTCTGTGTGATGAGGCTGAATGTGTGCCATAGTTGAAAAATGTAGATCTGTTGGTAATTTAGGAGGTTTTGAAGCACTGGATATTGCACTCATGAGAGCTGATGTCTTTTCATCCTTTAAACAGGAACATCTCTGGTTCGTGTATGATAAGAAGCAATGCTATTTGTAACAATACGCATTTGCTTGCTTTTCTATGGGTTGTTTAAAAAAGTCTGTTCCTGAAGGGTTGTTTTCCTTGTTTGCATGGCTGGCTTGTGAGGGCTTTAGTAGCTTGGTTCAGGTTTGCTGCTGCCCCACTTAGCATCTAAAACATCTTGGCAAGGAGCATGAAGTGTTTTTCCTCTTCTTCCCGGAGGCTCTGCAGAAGCTTCTGCACTGGCTAAGCCTGCCCCTTCACTGCATGTTTCAAAAAGAAAAAGCAATTACCCCTGTTGTCAGGCAGCCGGTGAGTAATGTGCCTCCTTGCCTCGAGAAGGTTCCCAGCCCCTGAGACACCCTTTGTGTAAGAAGTTGGGCTCATAACATCGCAAAATAAAATCCAGGATGCTGCCATCAGCCTGTGATTGCTCTGAAGGTTGAAAAAGCAAGGAATTTAATGGAAGAAGCTCTGAAGTCAATAAAAGACTGTGTTTTGCCCTTGCTAGTCTTGGCTTGAGATAAAAGTAACTGTGGATGATGTATTGGATTGGTAGGAATCACACGCAGTGGAAAGCACATTAGCATTTCAGATTTATAGTATTTCTAGTCCAGCACTATGTGTCGAATAATAGCCAGCAATTTCAGCAGCAAAAGTAAAATCCATGTGAAAATTGATTAAGTAACGATGTGTCCGGGGGGCAAGATATTTTGAGTGAGTAGTTGGCCTTTGTCCTTGCTTAAATGTTTTTAACCCTTCCATTGTTGTAAGTGGATTGCAGGTATACTTATAATAAGCATTGGTATTTGCGTTAAACAGAAATCTTGAGCTAATGTTAGAATTTATTAAATAAGATGCAGGACGGGATATATCAAAATGGATATATTTTTAACATGCAAAATAGATTTTGTTCATTGTATTCTAGAAGGGAACACCCACCCCCCCACATATTGCTAAGATAAATAGATCAAGGTCAGTGCTGAGTTACATAAAACTTAACTTCAAATCAATACTGTTTAGTCATGTTGTAAGTATCTGAAAACAGAGCTTGATCATTAGAAGACTGCTAAAATGTCAAGCATCCTTAACAGTTGCCACTACTCTGAGCCTTACGTACAAATGTGAAATCCAACCTCTTGTTTCCTGTTCTGAGATGCAGTTGTTGAAGATATTTACTGTATGTAAATTTTACAGTAACTTAATGTACCTAATTGTTAATTATATTTTGACACCCTGCTTTACAAAGCCTTGTAACTGAATGTCAGGCTTCGGTAGCTTTCGCTGGGTTCAGCAGAAACTCTTCTCTCAACCTATTTTGGTTGCAGCAGCTGCTTCTCTTCTGACAAAAGCGTTTTTGAGGAGATGGTTTCACAAAGGCGCTTCTCCCACCCTCCCCAGGAGGCGAGTACCTGGGAAACTCTGAGCACTGGGTAGGGATTCCCAAAGGACTTAGTACATTGTAATGCAGAAGGAGATGAGACTTCCTGTGATGGTGTCAAACCTGTGCCTCTGAGAATTGTGTTGTGCCTCTGAGCTTTGTAAGCTGGAAGTGAAAATAGAGGAACCGCCTCCTTCCTCACAACTGGGTAAAGCAAGTGCAGCAGAGGCTGCCTGCATTGTTTCCTTAATCATCCATCTGCCTGAGAGGGCATCTTCAGTTTAAGGGAGCCTGTGGGGTATCTTAGGTCATCTTTGCGTCACACTGAGTCTTGTGTCTGCCAACAGACATTCACAGCATCAGGGCTTAACGTGTTTATGTAACACTCAAAAGAAAAAATTTGTGGAGGTAACTGAAATCCTTTCTCTGCAGTCTTTTCAACTTCAGTGTTGCTCTGTCTCATAATCTCCATTTTGCACACAATGATGTTGTGAGATAATAGAAGTTAAAAATTTTGGCCATGACCAGAACAGTTGTATGAAGAGTAACCTAAAAAAGAGGTCTATAGACTGTTATGTTCCCTCTTAAAATCATTGTGTGTTTACCCACTTCTGCTACCACTGAATAATTAAAACTGTTTGCCAGCTCAGGTGGAGGAGTGGAAGAAAAAGGGAGTTGTTAAGATATTGCCCTATACACCTGGAGCTACAGTACTGAGAATTATACAAATTCTAAGATAGAAATACATATTATTATATGCATGAATTGTAAATTGCTTGCAAGCGTCAACAAAATGCTTGATTGTAATTAGAATTGGGGAATTCCTTGTCTTGTCCTGTAAGCAGCGATTTAGGTCCACAGGTGTAAGTGCTGATGGCTCTTAGGGGCTGCACCTGGTTTCCTCAGTGGAGCTATGTGGACAGCTGCTCCGAGGAGGCATCTTCACAAGTTATTTTCGTTACTGTCTCAATTTTCCAGGCTGTGTCTTTACCATCTTTCTTTGCTAAAATTGTAAGAGCAGCATAAGGCAGAGGTGTGCACTGTTCTCCAGCAGCCAGCCCTCACAAACCCCAGGCTGTACCTTCCTTTGTATCAAAAGAGCTGCCTGAATGCAAAAACAGCCTTCTCACAGAGCTGTCCGGATTCCTCACAGAAGTTTGATAGGAATTAATGCCAGTGAAATATGTTGCAAAATTTTAGTACATAATGCCTGCACGTTGTGGTTGATTCTTGCTTGTCTTGAGCTGTGTGCCGCCATTCTCACAGGTGCAGAGCAAGATGTAGGAGTGGGAATTGCCACCAACTCAAAACCATAACACTTTGCACATTGGTGGAAATGACTAATCAAGGTGCAAAGCAACAGCTTTCAGAATGTGGTCTTGAGTTATTAATAGAGCCATGGTTTTGCTAGGTCAGGAATGGCACAGCTGTTTAATTTTTTTCTTATGTTCCAGTGGACCAGTAGAAATAAATTCATTTTATTCTTTTAATCTTTCTCATAACCTTGTCAATTTTTCATTAGCTAGCATGCATCTTGGTGCTGAATGCTGGCCTCTGCTTTGATACAGCTAATGAAAAAATTGCCACTCCTATCTGCATCGTTAGCCTAATGTTAGTTGATAATACTCAGTATTTTGCACAGTCACTCACATCTTCAAAGCACTTAACACTTATTAACTAATTAATCCTCACAACATGCCTGTGACTTGGAAGGTAAATAAATATTAACATTCCCCTTTTAGCAAAGGGGGAACCAAATAGGAAGATTAAGTGATTTGCATGGACTTAGTGGCAGAGCTGGCAAGAGAACTCCTGTGCTTTAATGCTTGTGCTTATCCTTCCAGCCGCACTGGCTCAGTGTGAATTAAAACCTTCACTATCATCCTGTGTAGCCTTTCTGAATACTTTAGTACCTTTTCAGATCTAAAGTTTATGTCACGTCTCTGGTCATAACTATCATACTGAGGGATGGCTGCTGCCCAGTGGTGCAGACCTTCCCATGTCCCGTCACAGAAAGTGTGGGCAATACCAGGAGGGAGGCTGTAACTCCCTTGTTCCTCCTCCAATAAATCCATGCCAGGCCTATATTTAGAATGGGACTGTTCAGAAGAAAACTGCTGAGCCTTCTCACCAGACCTGATTTAAATATATGTAATATCTGACCACTGTTTTTATGGAACAAGATTAATTATTTATACTGCTGTTTCACTTGATACTAAATCAAAGCTGTAGCAGCAAAAAATGGTAAGTCTTTCTGTGGAGACAATGTTGTCAATCAGTCTTAAAGAAACATTTGTGAAACTGTGGGAATTCTGACTGATATGCTTAAATATAGTGAATATTTTAAAATGCTGTAAATTATTTTAAGCAGTGTAAGTTTGCAGTTCACCAAGGCCCTATACTGTCCATGGAGCTTCTGTGTTCTGAGAGAAGATCACATCTTAAGTGACTCCAGAAGGCTCGGGGTAAGTTTTTATGTTGACAAAGCCTACAAACAGAAACGTGATCTAAATACTAAAAAAAATGTTTATGTGAACATAAAGAATGTAATTTTTAATGGATTGTATTTCAAAGCTCAGCTTCCACCTTGTCAGCCTCTTCTGCTAAGAATCATTTCCATACCTTTAGCAGAAGACGGGTCACAGTAAGGGGAAATGCCTTGGCAATTGCTTTGGCTCTGAAGGTGTTGCATGAAGATGTGCTCTGGGATCTGCTCCAGCAGCTGCAAAATGCTCACATAGCTCAGTCCTAGCCCTCCCTACCCTGAGATATCCTTCTCTGCATTCTCTACGCTACACTTTGGAGGTGGGGAAGGCTCCTGATGACAGCTCTCTGCCACACAGAGACACCCTGCTGGGATGGATGCCCTTTGCTGGCAGTCAGCTATCATGTGTACACTGAATGAGGAAATGTGGCCCTGCCAACCATCATACCTTTCACTGTGACAGCATTTGATCTCTTTCTCTCTACTCTGAGGCACATCTTGGGGCCTCTTTCACAGCTCAGAGAATTAGTACCTTAATTCTGCTGAGCTTTTAAACCCGATGGCAGAGATATTTGTGTCCTCCCTTCCCTGTGGCCTCACTCTTTGTACTGGTCTGTAGTGTACATGATGAAATGTTAATATCTGGCATGATGTAGGAGACCACAAGCTGTGGGACAGGGAGGTGCAAGATTGTCATGTCCTCCTGTGTCAGTTTATCCTGGTCATCACAGCCTGTCTTTAACCAAATTGCTCCTGCTTGCCACTTTGACATCTGTGAGAGGAATGGGTCAGAACTAAGCTCAATGTTTTGTTGAGATATTAGCCCTGTTTCATACTTGTTAATTGCCCATTTAGGGCTGGATGATCTGCCAGAGAACAGGGCACAGAAACTGGAAGCATAAGTGATTTTACCTTGAATTTAGCAAAAGCTTTCAGAGACACAAGGTGGAATTAGGGTACTTGGAAAACGGTTTAGTGTTTTCTAAACACTAAACACTTTCCCCTTGTACTCGGCACTGGTGAGGTCACACCTCCAATCCTTGTTCAGTGCTGAGCACCTCTCTTGAAGAAAGACATTGAGGTGCTGGAGTGTGTCCAGAGAAGGGCCACAAAGCTGGTGAAGGGTCTGGAGTACAAGCCTGATGAGGAGCAGTCAAGGGCGCTGGGGGTGTTTTGTCTGGATGAAAGGAGGCTCAGGGGAGACCTTTTCGCTCTCTAAAAGTACCTGAAAGTTGGGAGTTGGCCTCTTCTCCCAAGTAACAAGGAAAGGATGAGAGGAAATGGCCCTATTTGTGCTAGGGGAGGCTTAGATTGGGTATTAGGAAAAGTTTAGACAGGGCTGCTGAGAATCGGGAACAGGCTACCCAGAGAAGCGGTGGAGTCACCATCCCTGGTGGCACTTAGGGACATGGTTTAGTGGTGGCAGTGTGGGGTTTATACTAGCACTCAATGATCTTAGAGGTCTTTTCCAACCTGAAAGGTTCCATGATTCTAAATAGAACATTCAGTTTTGAAGAGACTGAAAATTCAACCCCCTCAAAACCAATTTTTTTTTGTTTGAAACTGACTATTTTGTAAAAAACAACAGAGAAGGTGGGGTTTCTGAAATCCCAAACTTAAAACCTGAACAAGATATTTGCTCTAACACAAAATGGCAGTTTGGATATTTTTTTTCTGTTTTTCTGATTATAAGAATACTTTGCATTGAATGAGAATGTTTTGGATCTTTGTGTTGATACCAACTTTTTGGTATTTCAGCCACTAGACCAAAAATTATGGTTGGCACATCATATCTTAGTCAAGTTCTAAGTTCACTTATCATATGCATCTATGCGGGATTATTCCCATCTTTTTCCCCTAATAATTGCTTTGCTAATGAGCTGCTCGGAGCAGTGTATCTGTTGCTTTACTAGATTGTTTCTATATGGTGGCTGTGTTCCTCTAGACAACCCAGAGGAGTTTAAGAGGATATTCACCTCTCGCTGTTTAGACCATAGTGGGCTTTTTAAAACTGCACTTCAGTTCCCACAACACCCGCTAGCATCCTGCTATTGGCTAGAGGGACAGGGTGCAGAGGAAACACAATAGCTTTTTACAAAATGCTCTCTTGATTTCCCACCCACCTAACATCAGAAAATGCTTTTCTGATTCAAATACATATTTAATATTCTATACTTAAAAATTCTCTGTGCTCTGTTGAGCCAGTCTCAAATCTCAATGGAAGCAGTTTTATGCTGCTTCTTAAGAGTCCACATGGCTGCACTTACAAATGACATCATTTTTTCATGAGGGTAGGTGCTGTCAGCAGGATCCTCAGAAATTGTAAGCTGAACAGTTGCTTTATTTTCTACTCTTGCTATAACTAAGAAATTGTTTTTTGTGGATTTTCAGGGGAGCAAAGTGATCCCAGTGATCTTTCTTTGTAAGTTGTTCCTTTGCCTTAGCAAAGTAGGACAAGTATTTGGCAGGGGCAGCTACAGAGCTGCCAGCGGGCTCCAGGTCAGAGCTGGAGCTGTGGACTGTTGCAGCAGTGCCTGAGGCAAAAATGAAAAAATTGATTAAAAGGAATTTTCAGACACATGCTTTTGTTCTGCAGATTTCTAGGTTTGAGAAGAAGGGAGGAAGGGAAGTGAGCCTTGTGACAGAAAGGATGGTTGTGGTGTTCAGGTACCCCCTCACTTTCTGGGATGAAGACACAAGTGTTTCTTGTGTTTTCCACTTTCACGAAGGTGAAGTTCTCCTCTGGCTGCCTCAGCACCAGTCACAGGTAATACATAATGATAGCAAATTTAGCAAGTGTGCCATCTGTAGTCAGCTGACACAGTGAGTCTTGCATCCTATTTGCCATAGGTGTTGCAAAACTGTATTTAAAATGGCAGTTGGAAAATGCAGAGTTTCCAATGTGTTTTTTTCTCTTTTTCTGCTGTGATCCCTGACTACCTCTGGAAAGGATGTGAAGATGCTCTCAACATGTTGTGTCTTTGTTTCCCAGGTGTGGCACCTGAAAGTGTGAGACAGTGAATGCTGCCTTATTGTTTTCCTCACACAAGCAATGGTGGGACCATGGTAATCTTTCTTTCGCTCTGTCCAAAACCAACTGCTCTCCTTCTGAGGCACACACAGTTTGGCCAATTATCCACAGCCAGTCGTCCAGCTTTCCCCAGTTACTGGTGTGTTTTGAACAAACACAGATGAGGGGAAGTATGAGACACCACGTTAAAACACTTCCTGCACAGTCCCCCAAAGAAAGGTCCCTGTGCAAATGCTTGACATACAGATCATATTCGACCTTTGATCATCTGTCATTTTATTGTAAGAAAGCATGCCATCATTTGCCACTGTTTAAAATAGACCCAAAGGAAGTCAGGGCTTAATCTTAACCTCAAACACATTGAGCCCTGTATTTCCTATCCAGCCATACACCGTGATATCTGGTTTCCTACACCTCGGGCCTGCTAAGTTTAGTTCCTTTCAGCCAGCTGCTAAGAAGGAAGGGAAACCGTGTTTGCTCTGGATAAAGCATTTGCTGTACTAAGTGGTAGACAGCAAAACAGTTTTGAGGTTTCTCAGTTCTTTAAAAAAATACATTTTGAATTCTTTTCTCTCTTAGTCTTCATTTGTTCTTACTCTGAATTTGTTTTAATTTTTAAAATGCTCATACATTTAAATTTTCGATGACATGCTTTCTTGGCCTTCTCTAGGAAGAACTTTCATGCTTAGGCATAATCATATAGCATTTATGACTATCATGTGGTTATACCATTGCTAAATTAAACATTGGAGCATTATTCATTAATTAATATTCTATCAAACCCAGTGCAGTCACTCAGGTCTTTCATCTTAGACAGTAAATGAATGAGTGGAATATATAATTTACCATACAGAAATTGAGATTGCTTCACCAGAAATCTTTATTTATAATAGAAAGTAACTGCATAAAATAGCTGAGATAAAACTGACCTATTTTCCCTCTATATCAGTATGATTCCTTGTCTGTTTGCTTCAGGCAAGAAGATTTTTATCATGGAGGAACTGGCTGATTTCTTTCCTGAGGGTAGTCTCAGGCCGTGTTATGAAAGCCCCAGACCTGTTTCAGTAGTGTGTCTTCTGAGGAAGACACACTATTATTAACTATCACACTAACTTTAACACACTATCATTAACTCTATTGCTTTTCCCCCCTAATGTTTAGCAGAATTATGATAGTTTTGACATAACTGTAACCGCTGGGTTATTGGGCCCCGTCTGGCAGCCACATGCCACAATGTGCAGGTGGTTCAGCATCCACAAGTTGGAGCTGGCTCTCAGGGAAGGATTTGGCAAGACTACACCCCATCCACACAGCAATGTGTTTTCCCAGTGATAGCATGAACTTCCTGGCAGAATTTTGGTTTTGGATTATTTACAAAGCAAAAGTCTTAGCAACATTAATATCTTTGTGAAACCTACAGGACTGGGAAAACTCACTCTTTGTCCCACCTGATTCTGCTAAACATTGGTTAAATTCTTCCTTTCTGTGTGTCACACATCTCCAACATTTCAAATTATGGAAGGGGAAAATCCTTCTGATGGAAAGGATTTATAACACTATTACAAGAAGCAGAAGGGGCTGAAGACCTTAATTCAGTGTTTGTATAGAGCAGCTGTTTTTCTTTCTTAGAGTTGCACACAGTTTTATCTGAGTTGTTCTGATGTTTTCATAATGTTATATCCATCCATCCCTGCTTGGTCCTTGTTTTCAAATGGCAGCACTCATAAATTCAGTTTTGAATCTGATATCAGGATCCATTTATCTTCTCTTAGGGTGAATAAAAACATCCAGTCAAACCTAAAATAGAGTAGATATAGGTAGAATACTGATGTATGCAAGAAAAGAAAGGTTAACTTCATCAACCGTAAAATGGGGTAGGAAACGTTATCCTGCATTTTTATTTTAATACATGGATGTATCTTATTTCTCCCCACCATCCCTCATGTAATTATATCATTCTTCTTCTCTCATTTTAAAATGGGATAATTCATAAGCTTCAACATTCCCATTTTCAATTAGAGGCAAATTGGTCCTGATGTCTGCATACATTTTTTAAATGAATTATTTAAATGTGTGAAGGAAAAAGCAAAACATGAAGTTAGTACAGGGCATTGCCCTACAGATAAGGACATAAAATACACAGAATGGGGATGTAAAGCAAATGCTTAAGAAAAAGTTGTCTGGAGCGTGTAATTGAATTTATGTAATCCAGTCATGGAGACAGAAGAGCCTGTCGGTACTGCTGTATTAGTCTGCTCACAGATGGCTGAAAATATAAGGTGAAAATATTTGGATGCCAGTAGCTCCAAAAGCTACTGTAACACATCTTTGACCAGTCAGGACTGCTTAATACAAAATTCAAAGGTGAAGGCCCTTCTGAGCCGAAGGAGACTTCTGTGATGAAGCAGCTCCTAATACACTGAATAACCTTGGCATTTAGTTGCCAAACTTCCTGTGATACCCAATGAGAGTGGGAGTATTTGTCTGATTATTCTCATGAGTGTGAAGATTCATAATCTGCCATCTCTCCTTGGTGGTGTATGTAGCTCATCTTGCTGGCTGTAATGCAAAGTACAGTAATAATAAGGATGGCTAAGTAGCCCAGATTAAGGAGCTTTAATAAATGTTTGCTCCAGGCCCAGCTGTGTTGGGAGCAGCATCTCAGTGATGCTTCCCAATTACTGTAGACTCAGAGAACTGTTTATAATAGTTATGTAATTACAAAGGCACTGTGCTGTAGGTTGCAATAACATCTCGATTTATATTGGTAATCTTAACACTTCATCTGTATTTCACTTAATAGATTCAGGAACAGACGCCTCCATTCTCTGGGAAAAAAGATCAGCAGGAAAGCCCAAATCCATCCTTTTGTCTGTCTTGTGTTGAGCAAATGGTGCTGACACCAGGAAATGTGCAGCACTTGACACGTGCATTCTGTAAGTGCTTGGATGCAGCTCGCAGGCACCGTGTGCCATCAGCGCTTTGGAGTGCTGACAGCAACCTGGCAGGTCGTCATAGTGGACTGAAAAGAGGATAAATGACTATAAAAAGCATATAATTGCATTTTTATGTGCGTAAACACATACATTAGTGAAGACTTCAAAAAATTAGCAGCTATCACAGACTAATGTATTATTTAAGCGACTTTTTGAGGTGTAAATAAATTTTAAACTATTTTAAGAATAAAGGGTGTTTTTAGGATGATAGTTCAGACTTTGAAGGTACCTATGCTGAGGCAGAGGAGCTATGCAAGTTGACTGGCAAGTTATTATTCTAGCAACTTCTACTCCCCTTTGTAACAAGAGATGAGTGTGGTATCCTCTGCCCACAAATGGAGGGGCAGTTTGGCAAACTGGAGCAGTGAGAGACCCCTGGACAGGGCCAGGAGTTATGTGACTCCCTGGTGAGGTGAGACAGTGAAGGAGGGAAGAGGTTGGTGATTCACAGCCCTCTAAGGAGACAGACTGATGGCAGATGAAATCTTGAAGGGAAATGCTTGGAATAGTCACGTAACATGGAAAGCTTAGCCTTGTCCAGCTCAAGTGTGGATGCATAGACAGGCTGCACAGCCCCTTTGCACAAATGCTGTGCTGCTCGGGTTTTCCTGTAGTGAAAATACAGGTGGAAGCTGTAGATCCCCAGCACAGTGTCCTGCAGCCACCCGTGAGGCAGAGCAGCCTGGCCAACCGGTGACCCAGGCAGAGGCAGAGCACCATTCTCGTTCTGAGGGAAGGTGAGCATGCAGGAAGCTGATGTAACTACAGCTCTGGCTGACAGGCTCTGGCTGAGAGGACAGATTTCAAAAATGGAGTTTGAGAAAAATCTCATGTATACATCAGTTCTTTCAGGAGCTTTAGGAAAATGCTGAACATGGGGTTTACAGAGGTGTCAGCTCTTGCTTCTGCTCACGGCCCAGCTCTTACTCTGCTACCCAGATCCTCTGGCCATTCTCCACATTGCTCAACTGTATGAGGAGAAGAAAATCCCATGCCAAGATCATAAAATCACAGAATCATAGAATCAACTGGGTTTGAAAAAGACCTCCAAGATCATCAAGTCCAACCCTTGATCCAACACTGCCGTGGTTACCAGACCGTGGCATTAAGTGCCACATCCATTCTCATCTTAGAAACCTCCAGGGATGGTGAATCCACCACCTCCCTGGGCAACCCATTCCAATGTTTGATTACTCTCTCTAAAAAATTTCTTTCTAATATCCAACCTAAACCTCCCCTGGTGCAACTTAAGACCATGTCCTCTTGTCCTACTGCTGGTTGCCTGGGAAAAGAGACCGACACCCACCTGGCTACAACCTCCTTTCAGGGACTTGTAGAAAGTGCCTTAACCATCATCCCACTATCTACACCCTCCTTGGGAAAGACAAACCCAGGTTGCCTAATGCAGCCACAGGCAGGCTGGACTGAGCCAGGGCCTCTGTCCCACTAAGCTCTACTCCAGTTTTACCTCTTACTGTGACATCTGTGTTTTGGTTTGGTTGCACCCTGCCTACAGGTGGGAGCAAGCCAGGGCAGCAGCTCACTGCCACGGGTGCTATGAGGATTGACCTCCAGGACTCTGGCACTCAAGGGGGTCCTCACAGAGATTGCAAAGAGTGGCCCTCAGAGCTGCAAAGATTTTGATAAAAGATTTTTCAGACCTCTGTAGGTAGTGATGTGGAACATTTATGTGTGTACAACATCTAGCTATCCATTAGAAAAAAACGTGAATGGACTTTGATGGCTGGGAAATATTCCTGACATTTCAGTGATGAGTTACTGTGCACATTGCACGACATCCATGCAGAGCCTTGAGCAACATATGACTAAGTATCATCTGATTTTCTGTTAATAAGAAGTTGGTGAATATGCATGTTTCACTAAGGAAGGAAATGATGAAACTGGGGCAAGATGCTTGGAAAGAACTCCGTTTGAAAACCCCTTTTTCCTTTCCAGGGCAAAGCAGACACTGCTAACAACTTCAGTGGGGTTGGGAAACGCCAAAATTATAAGGAAGCGCTCTTTTGCTTTTAATCCTTTTCGAGTTAGTGATAGTGAGATAGTGATAGAAATTTTATTGTGCATGTTTCCAGTGTAAAGCTACGGAATGGGCAGATTTCCTGGTGCCTTTAATAAGAATTGGGTAACTCAGATGCATGCCCAGCTGTGCTCTGAATTTAGAAATCAAGCATTGCTCCCAGCAATGACTTTTTAAAAAATTGATTTTCTTAATGTAAATCATCTTCTAAGGTGACCTCGGGTGAGGCAAATCAATATAGGACTGCTGAAAGCAGCACTTGCTCTCAGCAGAAACACCGATGCCAGAGTCAGGCAGTCCCAGCTATCCCCTGCCCCATGGCAGCCCTGCACACACCTGACCCAGGCCCCTTGTCCTGGCCCTGGGGAGCCACCGGCCCCCTCACATGCAGGTAGGTAACATGGAGGGTGGTTTGAACATGTGGAGTCCTCTGGTTGTACCAAAGCAGCAGGCTTTCGAGGAGACACCACAGATCTTCAGCATGTCGGGCTGTTTTGTGAGACAGACTCACTGGGATCCTCTGAGCAGGACTAATGGTCTTCAGTTAGTCTGCAGGATCAGTCTGGCTCTGGCAATGCAGCGAGCACGATGCACAGCCATCCCTCACTGAAGGTCTCTGTTATTTTAAACATGAGCAGGGAGAAGAGAAGCTTCTACTACTTATTGCTATCATGCAGGCTTAACTTGTTTATGACTTCAAATATTCCCGTGAAAAGCACAGGAAATAACAGAAATGTAAAAAACCACAAGAACTCGATAGCCTGTGCATCACCATAGTTTCCATTATTTCCTGGATTTAACTAGCTCAGAAATACTGCAGGAAGTGCTTTTTCTTGTGGTATTCTTGCTTCCTCTCCACAAGAGTGGAAGCATTACACAATGGCATGTGAAAATAAGAGAGGGACCTGCACTGCCGGTGGGTTGGGTTATGGGAGCACTGGATTTCTGCTTTCCATGGCTGTTCCCATCTCAGCAGTGGAGGGGTGAGGGCTGAGGGCTGGTATGGCAGCACTCACCAGCTCTCAGCAGCCAGGAATGCTGGTCCTCTTTGGGGGGGTGGCAGGGGAGCAGGAGGGGGGCCTGTGGGCAGGCACGGGGCTGGCAGGAGGGCACTGGGATCGCTTCTCTCTCCTCATTACTCAACGCTTGCAGAGACGCTGATCAACCTGAGGTGTTGCTTTGCAGCTTTAGGCCAATTTTTACTCTCAGTGAAATGGTCTGACACCCATAGACAGCTTAATAAACACCCAGGAGGTTGATCCAATTCCTTGTGCATACTTTATTGTTTTAACACATTTTTGAGGTCTCATTTAGAGATGCAAAATGCCTGTGGCCTTCCTCCATCCAGACTGCACACTGGCCAGTCAACATTCAGTCTGGTGAGCCAGAGCATATGCATAAAATCCTGCATTAAAGCTCTGCTGATAACATTGTGCTTATTAAATAATACAAACATTTTTCCTGTTTGCCAAACAGTGGGGATCCCTAGTGCACACTGGGGAAGCATGAACTATAAAAGCCTCTATTCTTTTTTAATTAGGCTGTATCTAATTAAAATTATTGCCTACCATTACTAGCATTTATAAAGTATTTTCCAACTCAGCATGACTCATGGGGCTATATGGAGACAGATTGCACTGCAGTCTATTTGGGATGTGTTTGCCTGTGCTGTGCAATCGTCCTTTATCATCACAGGCAGGCAGTGTTTGTCTGAGTTATTATTCGGTGTGTACTGCCAGCCATCCAGGCCTCCACAGTTCCTCTTATAAATTCACTTATTAGCCTATTTTGCATATAT
This sequence comes from Platyrinchus mystaceus, assembly GCA_035041135.1. Lineage (NCBI taxonomy): Eukaryota > Metazoa > Chordata > Aves > Passeriformes > Tyrannidae > Platyrinchus > Platyrinchus mystaceus. Next base: position 21,014,540 of record JAWWLV010000005.1, on the reverse strand, counting down.
ATGAAATCTACGTTTGAGATCCAGCTTTGAACAGACAAATTAATTTGAAGGTAGAAGCAGGACTGTCTCTAGAAGTTGCTGATGGGGAATTTAACAACTCAAGATGCCGGGCTAGTTCAGGAGTCAGCTATTGCAAAAACACCTGCAGTCTTTCTATTAACCTGTGTGGGAATGGGAACCACCACATGTGCTCCAAGCAGCCTGCTCAGGCTCGGCCCATAAGGAGTGACTGTTTTGGAGGGAAGCAAAGACCCTGGCAATGAGATGTCATAGGCTGCCATAGGCAATCCTGGTAAAGCCAAGGTTAGCCAGAAACACCCGCTGGAGTGGAGCCAGGTGTTCCTCCAAGGAGAGAGCAACCAAGAGCCCGCCTAGAGTGATAGGAAGAGGTTGTGGCTGGCAGAGGTTTTGCCTACATTTGCCTGAAGAATAGAAGGATGTCTGAAGAGGGTGTGGAGGGTGCCTGAGCATGGCTGGGGGGAACTGGGCTGGAAGGGAAGCAGGCCAGGAGGGACCTGGACCAGCTGTTTGGTGCAGGGCAGGAACAGTCTGCAGGCAGTGGTGCTGGCTCAGCAGTGAGGGATGAGGGCTGCTGTGGGTCAGGAGGACATTTGAGGCTTGGACAAGAGCAGGGAGCTGCCCATGGAGCTGAGGGCAGCTGCCTCAGGCCAGGCAGTAGCACTTGAAGAGATCATGCTGGTTGGGCAGGATCTTGGCTGGAAACATGCAAAGTAATGTGCGAGTGTGTGGAAGCCCCAGATTTACAGGCTGACAGCTGATTTCCAGGCATGGAGGACTGAGGGTTTGGTGGCTACAGGGTTTAGAGCCACAGCTCAAAAGGGTTAGACATCCTCCACTCAGGAGCTGTGTCTGCACTGGAAGGATGCAAGGAATGGAGCAGAGTAACCCCCATGAGAGCCTGCACTCCATGCAGAAGCAGGGGCAGGCAGCAAGCCGTGTTTTTGCTGAGGGATGTGCAGGGCTGCTCACCTTCCCTGCCCTCCCCAGACCCTGCGTCATGCCTTGTCCCCCCGCTCCAGCTTTTAATTCCCTCATGTTGGGTTTGAACGTGGTGCAGATGTGAGAAGTGGGCAAGGAGATGGCAGCAGGATGCTGAGTGAGGGGATACAATGGCAGTGGCAGCCACTGATGGAACAACCGAAAGTAAAAGACTCAGCTCTGCAAATCACAGTGTATATGGTGAGCTGAAGCTGTCGCTGTCAGTGCAAGGTTTACAGTTATATTTCATCCCTTGTACTCTTTCACTTTTTGTGGTATGTTTTTCTTTCAAGGGTTATTACAGTGCATGAAACATAGGTGTCTTTCCTTCAAGTAAGTTCATCCCAAGTAAGACATGACAAGACATGGAATTAGGTTAAAATTAAAATCTTACCATATAAATTTAAGTTTTTAGTATAGGCTTGCCCATCAGAGATTATACTGTCTTTATTCTGAATGCTGTACGTAATACAAAATAAGATGTAATACCTGCTCTGTGAGCTGATAATCTAAAAGGCAGGGCCTTTAAAAAGAAAAGGTAATATTTTCAGCTTTATTTTATAGGTGAGGAACTGGGACACAGAGAATCAAATTGCTCCCATGTCATGCAGACTAGGAATTAACATGTATTTTGAATTTCAAGTTTCATCTTAACCACAGAAACAAATTTTCTCTTTGCGTAGGGACGGTTTATTCTGGATTTTCAAACATTCTTATATGGAGTGCTAAAATAATTTAAAGTTCTTGCTGTGCTGTGGTTGTTCCCTCGATGCCTAGACAACTAGCTTTATGTCTGCAGCATTTTCGTCTCCCACTGTGGATCAAAATATAAATTTCTTACCTCATTCAGGACAGTCTTTGCTACGAGTTCTTTTTTCACTGTACCTTGAAGAACAGTTGCGTGCATCATCCAAATATGAGCTTTGCACTGTTTCTGGTGTTGAAACAACATCAATAAAACCTCCTGGTGCTCTTTCCTAGACAAACACCATGATAATTAATGTGAATACAGTTATTTGTCAACTGCCACTCAATTGGCTTTTATGGGCCATTCTTATGCTCTTTTATTTCTCTTTAATTACATGGTAGAGAAAGAAGAAGCTGAGGTTGTGCATGGGACAGGGCTTGTGGTTGCCAGCTAACAGGGATAAGTATTGGACTCATATTTTCCTGCTGTAGAAGACAAAACAAGACAATGAGCTAACAGGTTACGTCCTTCTGCCATGACTGGCAGGTTGATTTCCTCCTCCAAGTTGCTGCTAGAGCTGAGTTTTTTCTGAGCTGCTGCCCTGTAGAAGCTCATTTGAATTTCTATGCTCATGTCCTGCTGGAAGCCTGATTTGCCTTCAAATTAGGATTTGCATCTCAAGAACTGATGGCAGCATCTTGGGCAGATTTTGATAGGGGCAGCTGTTCTTACCAGCTGAAGGCACTGGGTTAGATTGCCTGGACCCCGGTGCCTTTTCAGCAATTTGTTTCTCATTTCTTAATGCAACAGCGTTATTCCAGATACCTGAATTTCTCACAGGAAAAGCACTGGGAGGAGGGTGCTAAAATGAAATTAGGGGGATAACAAGTTTATGCTTGTTTCTTCTTCTCTTTCCCATACATGGCTATAGCAGGCAGGAAATTAAGTGAGACCGACCTTTGGGCTAGGCTGAAAAGGTCATTCACCTCTTTGCATCTCACCAAACCAAGCTCCCTCGAACCTGGGGCAGGGTAGCAGCGCTTACCCCATTGCTCGCCTGTGCGGTGTCTGGGTTTGCTTTCCTTCCTGAGCTGAACATGCGAGTTCAACGAGAGCTCACACACCAAAGCGCAAAAGAGAATGGTAAACCTGCCTGTTTGGTTGCATCTGGTTTCACCAGTTTGCAGCTGAGGTGAAAAGGGTTTTCAGCCTGAAACGGCACATTATAGCAGAGGAGTCACTTTACAGGGCCATGGAACACAAAATGGTTGCAGCTCTTCTGAATAAATAAACCCAGCTCACCTCTCCTCCAGCTCTGCTCTTCCCTGGAACCATTGGAAAGATGGACCTGCTTTAGATCTCCTGGGCTTTGGCCAAAACTATCTGCATCTGAAAGGGAAATACTGCCAGAGCAGTTAAATTTAGCCTTATTAATTATTCCTGGCAGCTCATGCAGCATCAATTAAACAAGGATTTACATTCCCCAACAATTTTAGCATAATTTTCACTTTCAATCTGTTTTAAGTCCTAAATATGCAATCTGTCTATTAGAAGATGGTTGCTTCCCCAAGTAATTTAAATTCATGTTACTTCATGAATTAAAAGGAAGGATTCTTTACTGTCAGAAATAATTAGTATATGTGCTTTTAGCTTGGTTTTTTTTTGTTAGCTGAACCATCACCATGCTACCTCTTGTTTGGTTACCTGCTATCAGACTGTAAAGACTCTTTAACCCTAGCTTTCTACTTGTCAGACTTAATGTGGGAAAAAATGGGGGGGGGGTGGTGGTTGTGGGGTTTTTTTTTTGTTTTGTAAAGTGAGGAGTATAGCAAGACCACAGGCAGATACTGCTGTGTAACCACTCATTCGAATTGCTCAGGAGTAGGGCAGCAATTTGAATGCCTGATGGTAACAGGAGCTTATACTCAGGTGTGGGGCTGCCCTGGCTGGTCCTGAACCCTGCCAGGACACGGGTGCAGTGTAGCCATGCAAAACTGCTCAGCAGCAGAGCTTGTTGTCACCTTGTCCCACAGTGTGCTGCATGGACCAGTGCTGTGTGCCAGCCTCAAGCCCCAGGTGAGGGCAGGAGCTGCACCAGCCAAATGTCAGGCATGGGTCCTAGTCTGAGGGTGAAAGATGGGAGTGGCATTTCTATGGTGGACTTTTCTATTATATCTAATACCAGGACTGAAGGAATTTCTGTACTGGCATCTATAGTGGAAGTGAGCTTTGGGAAGCAAAGAAGGCATTGCCAACAGAATTATTGCTATGTTATAGCATCATGACACTATATCATTGCTGTGGAAAGTAATGTGACATTCAGTGAAAATAATTCAGGTATCTAATTCTCCTTCCTTCCATGTGCTGTCTTGTATTGAGTTAATATTAATATTAAGATTCCAGTCTTAGCAGTGATAAAAGCATATCTCTGTAAGCCAGTTCATCCATAAAAAGGGTAAATGTTTATGTGCAGTAACTAAGCAGATGAGTAAGAGAAGCTCTCAAAGCAAAAAGTCTAATAATAATGTCTAAGAGAGCTTTGCTTAAGTCACTGTACAGAGCAGGATTGCTGCTGAACTTGAAGTAAACACTCACTTAAGCACTCACATATGCTCTGTGCTTGCCAGCATGTTAGTAGAGGGAGAGCACCAACTTGTGAAAAACACTACGTCTTTTATAACATTTCATAAATATTCAGAATTTCCAGACATAGAAGGACCAACGATTTTTTAATAGCAGGAGAATTTCTTTGAGACAGAAACCACTCCTCTCCCCGCTATCCAGGGATCTGCTGGCTGTGATGGCAAGGCATGCAAACACACTCTGGAGACATTACACATACGGGGTGTTATGGACACCCAATACCTTGCTGGTTAAGGAAACTGCTCCATACCTGCACTAAGGTTTAAATCATAATTGCATTGATAGCTATCATAATAGCTTGGTGGGTGTCACTGTGAAGTAAATATAAATTTGTGTCTCCTGTGAGTAGGTAAAGCGTATAGCATGTGCTGAAATACAGAAGCAGATGTTTCATGTTGCTTAGTAAACAGTTCCCAAGCTGTCACTTCTTCATCCTCTACATGGACCACAAGAGGATCAAAGTATAACATCTGTTTGTAAACATGATCAGGTGCAAGTCAGTAAAAGGAAAGCAATGCAGTACGAAATTATAAATTGCCCATTTATATGCTCATCTACCATAATAGAGTACAGTCTGGGAAGAATTTCAGCTAGAAATTATCTAACAAAGGAGCCTTATGCCTCCTCTGTTCAGTGCAGGCCCCTAGGTTATTTCTCTGTGGAAAACATACAAATGTAACACTCATTTCCTTCACAATCACACCTGCTACCCCTTGTTATTACACTTTTTGATGGCAACTGACATGAAGTAAGAGCTGGTATCTCCCAAGAAGCACTTCCTTTATCTTCATCAATAGCTTAATTTAAATATCCAAAAATGATCACAACAGTAAAAATAGTTATCTCCCTAAACTCCTAGCGTTTCAAGCAGTCCTTTATCAAAGCAGCTGATTCTCTGCCAATGTGCATCTTGTGTAGCTGTCTGTGCTTGTGTGGAGCCCCCATACACCTCTTTTGCTTTGGCAGCCTGTGAGGTGTGCAGCAGCCAGAGGGAGGAGCTTTTAGGGTCAGAAAGGACAGGAGTTAAGTTATCTTGAGAATTTTTAGCTCTTGCTTTGAATCATTAACTAACTGGCAGTAAGAGTGGACAAAAGAACCCCCATCTGTCTTTTTAACAGCTCTTTAAAACTATGTGTGGCCAACATGGAGAAAGGACAGCTTTTAGTTGTAGTCTCCTTGAGCAATCCCTAGCACTGCAGCTGAAAATTTCATATGAAGTTTGTTTTGTTGTCTGCAACATTTGGTTCAAGTTATTATCTGAGTTTGTTATTGCTGTTGTTACTCAATCAATGGGCTTTTAGAGCTAGAGACAGCACCAACAAAAGGGAAAGTGATCCCTGTTTCACATCCCACATTGTACTTGGCAGGGCCAAACAATGCCAGAAATGTACCAAATACACATGATGAACAAAGGTTGGAAATAGGTTGTCACTCACTCTTCAGGCAGATCACGTGTCAAAGATGCAATCGGCTCATATGCAAAAGGACAAGTAGGCTCATGTGCCAGGACTCCCTGGCTCCCCTGCAAATTCAGCAAAAGCATCTCTGGCTCCCTGAAAATTCATCACTATAAACTGTCTGTGCCTCAATAGATGATGGACAAATCCTCATCTCTGAGCTCATTGCCTGGCCTTGCGTTTAAATATTTTTGGTTTTCATTTATTTTCTTTTTGTTAGAATAATTATTTTAGTTTTTACTATCCAAGGGGCATTTTACTTGAATGGCATACACTCGTGTGGCACTCCAAAAGGCTTTCTCCTCCATTGCCACTTCCAGAGGTTTCTGTGCCTTTTGATTTTTGAGAAGTCCTGGGTTGGTCCTTGCTCTTTGATTTTTAAATAAGTACCTGGTTATTGTCATCCCTTGTGATTAGGTCTCGAGGTCAATGCAGCCAAAGCGAGATCAGTGATCAGTGAACGCTGATTGCCTTCAAGGCAGCACACACATCACTAACATGCATTAGGTAACATCTTAGACTGTGGTTATTTTCAATATGGCCTTTTTTTTGGCTTTAATAAGCAAAGCTCTTCCCTGTGTCAATCCCGTAAAGCCAAAGAAGTCTTGCTGTGAGCTCACGTGTTGAAAGCCAGGATTATTACAGACTCACACCCAAAGTGCAGAGGGACCAGGTTAGCTCCCAGTGTCATTCCTGACTCTACAGCTTGGTCCTGAGCAACACTTGTCTTGACTTTGTTTATCCCTGAGATGTAGGCCCAGCTGCCCATGCCCATCCTGTGAATGGTGCAGGAGCCTCAGGGTAAGGTGCAGCAGACATCCTGCCAAGGAAAACCTTACACTTAGAAACACTGTCTTTAAATAACGTGTCTTACTTCCGTAAACTTGCAGCAGCATTACCTCAGATGCTATTCCTTGTCAGAAAGTTGAAGGCGAACAGCCTATGAGAAATAGCCCAGTATTTCCCCAAGACTGCTCCGTGTTTTGCAGCAGCATTCTTCAGAGTCACCTATATCACATGTCTTTTGTTTGCCTGGCTGTGTCTTGCAAGGAACTGCAGATTGTCAGCTTTGGGATTTCTCTTGAAAGACTTTGCTGTGATTGAAGGGCATCGTGAAACCTCTTTTTTTTTTCTGTAGAAAGATGAGGGAATTTGGCAAATACTGAATAACATGATCAAATAATTTACAAGTGTGACTTCGAGTTTGTTTCCTTTCCCTGAGCTATTTATGCAGCACACGTTTGGAGGCAAGCTGTGAGTATTATGCAAAGAAATCTGCTAGCATGCAATCTCCAAGAGGAGATTTAAGATTTAATTTCAGGCAGGATCTGGATCACAGCAGCTAACAGGAAGAGCTGTTTACACTACTCTGGCAGCCATACCAAAATTTTAGTGTGTTTAATGCTTATATTTCCGTGTTCCATTTCTGCTGTGGTGAAAGGCATTTGCACGCATGGACTGACTGAACGAAATGCCCATGGAAATGAAATGCCATGTGAAATCATGTTTTCTCATGAGTTGCAGAAGCTAAGGTGAATGTAAGAGGGAACATGAAAGCTTCATCTCATTCACCAGTGTTTATTGCCATACACCAGTGGGGTTCTGCTGGTAAGCTCTGGTGAACTGGCTGTTCTTTTGTGACAGCGATGCCCCAGGACTCTGGGGTCTCATCCCAGAGCTGACAGGCAGCAGAGAGTGAAGAGAGAGGTCTGGTTTCCATCTGCCCACCCTGCGTGAACATAAGCGAATGAACTTCTCTTTCTCTGGTTATGAACCTTTACTGTAGCAAGAGCATGAGGTTAATGCAGTATCCTGGGCTACACTGCTGAGTTCACATAGTCTAGTCAACCCACAGAAAATGAACGATAGTGGCTCTTTCCTTCTTCTCCATTTTTGCACTGTATATGGTGCATTCCCTTCAGCTACCACAGTCATCCCTTACTGGGGATGCCCTGTTTTTAAAAAACAATAGCTAAAACACCCCTTAGTCGTGATCTCAGCTGTGGTAAAGAAATGCAAGCAGTACTCACCACTCAGTCCTCACCCATTGTCAATATTATCTTTTCCAAGGAAACAGCTAGATTCCCTGAGATCCTGAGGGCTGTAGCTGACAGGGATGCAAGCCCTGGCAGTGGTGGAGAGCCAGAGGCCCAGGTTAAAGGTATTAGAGAGGCTTTGCTGAGCTGGCAGCTTCCTGCTCTGCCCACAGTGTGTGGCTCTAAGGGCTTGCTTTCCCTGCCTGTGGAGACAGAGGTAATTTTGGGGTCTTAAATCTCTGAGTACGCAGAGAATTTGACAACTGCTCTGAGTTTCTGTTAGTGCTGTGCTTGGACAAACCCCAGCATTTTGTGACAAATGCCATAGCCAAGTGCATTCATTAGGAGAAAGTATGAAGTGGCTGCTTTCCCCTCAGAGGTAATACAGTGTTCCTTCCAATTGTCCCCTGGTACTCTGCCTGTGCTCTGCTCACTGCTGGCACAGCAGCCAGGCATTGACCTGCTGGTTTCAAATGTTCTTTAATGACCTGCCCCACCACTTTGTCCACATCAGTGTCTTTCAGTTTAGGTTAGTGCATAATCTCTTGTGCCTATCTCTGACCACCTCCTTTTCTTCTAATTTTCCAAAGCCCTTTTTACTTTCTTTTTTTTTTTTTCCTGGCTACTTAGGCTCCCAGATTGTCCTTCTGCTATGAAACACATGTGAGAACATAATAGCAATAGTTCATGGCAGTTGATATGATAAGAAACTCTAAATGTTAGGACGATATTCCTGAAATTAGAGGTTGCATGATTTATTTTTTTAGTTCAGTTGTATTTGAACATTTCCAGTGAATGTGTTCAAATGCCTGAAAATAGAATTCTTTCTGAGAAAATTGCCATTTGTCTTGGTGTAAACCAGCAAAAGGATAAAATCCAATTAAAAGGGAGAACTCAGGATGTGGCATGTCTGCATAGCTGAAGTCAATGTCAAGACTCCAACCTAATAAAGGAAAGGTGCACTGCTAAATCAAACTGCCTTGATTGCTTTCACTGGAAGCTCCGCTTGATTAGGGACAACAGAATTTGTCCTGTGGAAAAGGATCTGGAGAGGGAGAGAGCACAGCAGAAATCAGCCCTGGAAAAGAAATCTGATTTTAAGAGGTGACTTGAGCTCATATACACAAGACCTTATTAAATGGAGACTATTCAGTCATACAGTTACAGTTGCTATAATGGGGAAGCAGTTTTTCATTAATTATTCAGCGGAAGGGAGATCTATATTTTGCCTCAGACTGACACTTTTTACCATCTGCTTAAAACCTGTCTCATAACAACTATTATCAACATGGGGTTTTTTCTCTCCTTTTAGAGTAATCATTATGCTGAGCTTCCAGATTGTTTAAGGTATCTGAGGTCCAAGTATGAGTTTGCTGTTACAAATAGATGGTACTTACAATTGGTATTCATTTTCATATGTTTGACCAGCAGGTGATTTGTTTTTCTCAGTTGTAATTGTGATCCAGCAGTGGCCTTGATCTTGCTAACTCTTTTATGTGAGTTTAACTGCAGTCCTGTAATCCCAATAGGTTCATTTTAAAAGGACATAGTGACTCAAATTCATGCCTAGTATAACTCTATTGAAATTAGCACTTTTCACCAGGGATGAATTTATCTCGCTATCTACAAGTGCCCTGAACACATAAGGAGGGGTCGTTAGCAGTGGGCCCTGAATGCAATGCCAGGGCTGAGCAACCAGCCACCAAACTGCTGGCTTTGAAGGGGTCCTCCCAAGGCTTCCCACCCTGGCTTGTAGGAAAAACAAAACAAAACAAACCCCTCCAAAAAGCACATGTTCTGCCTGAAGTTGTTGAGGGAAAACTGAGGTTTATTCCAAAATCCATGAGCAGTGCATCCTGAAAATAGGAAGGCAATTCAGACATTTGCTTTCATAAGCACCTGAATTCCAACGAACACCTCTTATATGCCAAGAAATATTTAAAAAGTCTAGCTAATTTAAATTAGACAGAAATTTAGGGCTCTTGTGTGGTGAGTGTTGCAGCAGGGAACTACCAACCTCTCCAGTCCTGCATTTTTAGAGTGTTTGCAGTTGAGAAATGTGACATCCAAAGGGCCAATGAGTCTGCAGTCAGCTCCGAACGCCATCCCGTAGCCTGCAGTGCAGCCAAGACAACGAGGCTGTCTTCAGAATATAGTCTTGCAGCACTGGAGGCTGACCTCTACTAAACTCTCTCCCTAAAGGCTTGTGCTGGCTGGCTGGTGCCCTGGAGCTGGCAGAGCTGGGCACTGAGGAGCCATGGCCTTGTGTGGCCACAGGCACACGGACAGGAGGCTGCAGGCTGTGCTGCACGACTTCCACCCTGGAGTGGCAAAGGACACCTTTTAGAGAAGGTGCAAAAGGCCATGCCAGGTATTTCCAGTGTTGTTCCTATCCCCAGAAAGGGAACTTGCTCACTTAGATCTGTACAACTCAGGGTTTGCCATGCTCTCATTTTGGAGAAAAAGGTGGTAAACTGAAAATCTTAATTTAATTTGTAATCGTAGGGGAAAATAACACTGTAAGCCTATCATTGTGCATATACTTTTGTATCAATTTTCTATCCTTTTTTAAATCCATTTTGCATTTTTCCTCTCATATTAGTGAATTTGTAAGTTCTCTCTTCCTTACACACTGGGCTGGAATTCTAACCTACAGGCTGGGGCCTCATTATCAGACATTGACAATGCAAGGCCGTGCTTACTTAGCCAGCCAAACAGCAACTGAATAGCACCTTATCAGCTGAGATCAAACACCGCGCATTTCACCACGCGGGTGGCTGAAACGTGCTTCTTTTCAGATACCTTTTCAGATTCATTGCAGACTCTTTGCATATGCACCACCTGCAGACTACAGCTCCTGAGTGACTGCTGTCCATAATTCTGCTGTCTCCAGCAGGCAAGGAATGAATGTCACAGCTGGTAGAGTTAAAGGCATCGATTGTCACCGTAGTACCCATCATTCTCAATAATTCTGCATCAGTACAAATCGTTGTATAATTGCATTTATAGCACATAGAGCGTTTGAAGAAAAAAAACCCAACCCTCTTTATTTCCATATGAGGATGATGCTGACAAACTATCAGGGCATACAGATTTTTGGAAGACTTGCCCATCACAAAACACTCAAAGAACAGCCTTTAGACAAGTTTAACCTTTTGTGTTCGCTCAGAAACCCAACAGGGACCTCCCTAAACCCACGTGAATCTTGTTTGAGGAAGTTTGGCTTAGCATAATTGGCTATTAAGGCTCCCAGAGCAGTTAAGCTCTGGCTGGGCCACCTGGGCACCATTAGTTTCCCAGGAGACTAAAGACTGGCTTTTGGGGCTGCCTGATGGTTTGGCTCGCGTCATTCCGGGATGTGTGCTGCATACCTCCGGGGCTGCTTGGTGGCGAGTCTGGCGCTCGGTACTCCTGCCTGCTCAGAGCTGGTTCCTGCTCCAAGGACTGCATGCCAGAACAGCTTCTCTGCTGCCAGACCTTTGCCTGGCCTTTGCCCACGCTTCATCTGCTCTTTGGCACCTCCCTGGCAATAAGACAAGTAAGAGCCAACAAATCAAACCCTGTAATTCCATCTGCATTCATTTGTACATCCTATTTGTAAATCAAGTGAAGGAGGCAATATAACACAGCTATTTGAGAATTGCTTGTGATGGTTTGTTTTTCTGAGCTGAAGGTGAGGGCTCATAGCTCCTGTTACTTTCAGGCCCTAATCTAGCTGTTGTCCCTGGTGCTGCAAATTCAATCCCAATGGCCTGAATAAAGAGCCCCTTATCTCTTAAACCTCTGCTGATCCGCAGTCTAGTGTTGGCCCAGCCTCATTAGACGAGCAATACCCTGGGACACTCGCTTATGAAAGGTTACAAAAAGTAGGTAGCAGAATGTTCTGAAATATTTATGTTCTTTATTCTTGAGCTGAGACAAGTATGGATAACTTTAGAGATGAACCTTCACTGCCTGCTGAGTCTTTAGAAATACTTTGCCTGCTGAGTTCTCTAAAAATAAATTTGAATGTTCTGCTTGTTAAAAATTAGTAATATTTTTGACTTGTAAGCAACTTTTATTTACTAAACTTAGATTAGTATGTAAATACAGATCTAACATTGTAAATGGAAAACTGGAACGGTGTCTCAGAGATTCTGTGTGACTGCCCTATTTATTGTAACAGTTAACACAGCATGAGTCTAGAGGCTGTTAGTAAATTGTGCCTTTAGGATATGAAAAATTCAATTGCCTAATAGTAGCAATTTTGAAATAAATATTCTATTAATAACAGAGTTAGAAACATTACTCCTGATAATCTTCACTGTTCATGTAGGTTTTAGTGAATGACACTTTTCAATTTTTCCAAACTTTAGGTAGAGTGGAGACTTTATGTAAAGGTTTTTTTCCTGGTTTTCTATATATTCAGACCTCATCCAGTGCACAGTGTTTTCTGCAAATGTCACACTTTCAGTGATTGATCCCTTCTTTCAATAATGTGAGAAGATCTTTCTGGATTTTTGGTTTTGTGTCCTGAATATGCGAACACAGAAAACATGTTTTCCTTGCTTTAGGGCTTACTTTCTAGCCAGTTTCTAGCTTTTCATATCTTGGTTTTATGCACTTGAGTACCTTGACTTCTCATAAAAATATCACTTTTTTTGTCAGCTGAGAAAACACAAATTATTTTTGTCAGCATCTCTTTTCCTTCTGTCTTGATGGCAGGGGGAGTTTTTTCTATCCTGTAACCCTGTCATCTGATCTGGTTTTGCATTAAAAGCGTCATCAGACTGTTGAAAACAACCTGTGGAAAATGAGAAATGGAGACGAACAGGGGAAAGGGTGTATTGCTTAGAGGTGTGAAAAATATCAATGAAAATTGAACGGGACCTAATAAGGTGCGACGAAGGTTACGATTTTATTGTTTCAAGTTGTTTGGCTTTTAAGGAATCCTTTTTTGATACTTTCGTTAAAATACATAAAGTAGTACATGACAATTTCCTTTCTTTTGTCTGACCTTAAATGTTTTCCTTATCATAAATGCCATGGCTGTCCGGTGGCAGGAGGTGAGCGGCTGCCTGAGCCTGGCTTCCCTTTTTGTTCAGCACAAACAGGTGGCACATCAGCAGCTTTCTCCTTTTGCATGAATGGTTTTTAGAAAGCTGAAACTTGGCCTTCTGGAATGCAAATATCCTATTATAGGAATTCAGCATAGGATTCTGGACTCAGTAAAATGGGACGAATTTCTGTTGACTTCAGTGAAAATAAGATTTCTGTTGGGGAGGTGAGCCAATGCCTTCTACTCCTAAGATGATTATTTGGTAGTTATTTGTTAGAGCTAGGCAGTCTGTTTGACTGCTTTAATATATTATTTTGACATTGACTGGTCTGGGTGGATCTTCCTTGCAGCATCATTGATTTCTCAAGTGTTCAAATGCATTTTACTTATTCAGGCAATTTTATACTAAAAAGAGTATCTTGGTGTTCATTCTGCATATTAACATTTAGAATTCCTTTCAGTTTATAGCTACCTATACAGTTATATATCATGTTGTCTGTCTGCATTTTTCAGGTCTTTATTGAAAAGCAAATACTCAGCTCCACTCAGTTCCATACATCCTCCCAGCTCATTATTTCCATTTTATCATTTTCTGTTTCTTTTAGATTCATTAGATTTCAGGTCACTTGTCTATGACTTCTTCCATGCTAACTTGAAAGAGTTATTTAAAAAGTAAAATATAATTCAGATGGGATTCTTACTTTAGAATTGCTTTTTTAAGTCTATCTGATTTATAGCAACTCAAACAAATAATTAGTAAGAATCACTTAAAAGTAGCACTGCTTTTTGACTGTCTGCCACAAAGTTCCCAAAGTATTCCTGAAACTGGTCTCTTTAGCTATAGGATACAGCCTTGAAGATCTGGAATAATGTTGATGCTCATGTTGAGCAGCAGCAGTGAGGAATTACTGAAGAATTCTGGTCAGCTGTCTTACCCTCACTTACCTTTACTGCAAGATAAGCAGGCTACTTATGAGATGCTGCGCTCTGGCCACCTCCCTATTATTCCCATCCAGCCAAAAATAGAGAGGCTCAAGGGAGGCTTCTGGCCAGGAGCTGTGGTAGCCTTATGTATTTCTGATCAGGAGTAAGATACAAATGGCCAAGGCACAAGACTGCACGTTCTCACTTGCAGACCACGTAGAACTCAGTTTTCTGACTGGTATAACTGAGTGGGTCTAATTGGGATGTGCTGAGCATGAGCTCAGGGCTGGCTCAGCCAAGACTTCAGTGGGCCTCTGGTACCCATGAATGAGGGCAGTTCTTTGCTTGGGCTTGTACTTCTTTCTGCCTGTAGCATTCAAAAATGTGCTCAAGAGTGATCATCAGAAGAGGCAGGAAAACTTTCAGCACCAGAACTGATGAACCCACTGGTGATCAAGGGAGTAAGTAGGAAAAGAAAGTGAGGAATGATGCTCTGTGGGAAGAGATGTACCATTTTGTTATCTTTGTTTGGCATCTCACACAAATGGGGGGTCTGTGCCTGGGGCTCCTGGCCACTATGGTATCTGCAAGAGTAATTGAAAGAGGGAATTTATGTACATTTGTTGATTTCTTACTTTTTGTATTTTATCTATTAGTTTTCCCAAAACTGAGAGATATAAGTAACTTTGAATGCAGCAGGTGTGGTGACATCAGGAAGTAATTGTTTCAGAAAGCTTGCAAATGTGCCTTTATAAAACAAATTGAGGTGGATTTTTTGTTTGTTTTAAATAAAGCAACAAGAAAAGAGTTGGAAAGTTGCCACCTTGATAGGATGCAGCATAGGATACGAGTAAAGAAAAAATTTATAATGGTATCTCCAGTAAGGGGACAATTGTCTCCTGGAAGGAGAGAAAAAATATGCAAAAGCTTGTTTTTTGTGTGTGCCTTTTGGTGAACAATTCTCCTTCAGACTTGCTGTTCTTGTAATAGAGATTTCTTTTTTTTGTATTTGTCACTGCTCTGCAGTATTTTGAAAGTGGGAATGTATGTCTGAAATGTTTAGAAAATCAGAAGAAAAAACTGCTTCAGCAGATAGCTTATTGATGTGTTAGTAAAAAAAAAAGTATGTCATGTACATTGAACCTTTTGAGCAATCTAAGCTGAGATCTATCTGCCAGGACAACCTGTGATAGTGAAATTGGAGGAGATGGACTGAGGTTACTTAAAATCAGCCCCCCTTTCAATCCACATAGATCTATGGAGTATGAGGAGAAGAACAGGATGGAAATAGGACAAACTTCCAGTATGTCTTCAGCAACTGGTTTATTTAAAGTACTTCATGTTTGAACTACAGGGTTTGTGGTTCTTTTGTTTGTTTGTTTGTTTTTAAATCTAGTAATAGCAAAACCTGAGCCAATGTAAAAGCTTTTGAAGATAAACAAATTTCAAGATTGAAGGAAAAGTTCCTTCCAATAAATGACTGTGGACAATGTAGGAAGGTGAAGAAGGTTGTTAAGAGTACTCTGAGAGAAGGAAAGTGAATGTGCAAATATTCCTGGACCTCAGTAGTAGTCAGCCTTCTGCTCTACCAAGATTATGCTGACCAGGAATTATGGCCATGAATCCATTTGCCCCTTCCCTTTTCTCAACCATGTAACTCTTTGTAGAGAGCTATTTTTCTGGAATTTGCATAGATATATGGATTATTCTCCATTTGGAGAATATTCTTCTATTTGGAAGAATGTCACTTGATTAAATGAGGTACAGCAGAGGAACCAATATATTTTGAATGAAATTTGGTTCTTATTTTGCACTGTAACAGTCTATGACTTACAAATAATTTAAAACTGCAGTGTAGGTTTTTCAGATATTTAGAATTCCAACCACCACCTTTAAAGCATATGTGTTCTTCAGATGTTTGGATTAAGGAGTGTTGGATTGCTCCTATTAACCATGTAAAAAAGATTAGATCCATTTGAGCAATTAGCCTGAAGTGTTTTTCTTGCTGTTTATGAATGTGAACAGGGCTCCTTTTTCTGTATCTCTGCAAAGGCATCCCAAGCGTTTATGTTGCTTTCAGGGTGCTGTACCACCAATCCTGGCTGGAGGCAGCTGAAGTGGGGATGTGGATAAGGTAGTGCAGATGGTTTTCTGTTTCTTTTATCTGTTTTGTTTTTCTGCCTTCTGCATTTGCTTCAGCGTTATGGTTGTTGTCAGTCTGAGAGTGGATAGCTTGTGGGCACAACTGAATTCTTACTCACTTATCACTTCATATTTAACTTGTCACAGATAAAAATATGTTTCTACGAGACAGTGTTTTACTGTATTCTTTATCAAACTGCTCTGATGTTCATTTGGATGGATGATGATATCCAAATGATCACAGCGAAGACTGTTATTTTCAGTTCCTTTTGATTTAAATTAGGAATTAAATTCTCTCTAATTCTGCCTGGTTGTAGGCAGTCTGATACTTTGATAGCATGTTTGCATTGCAAACTGCGCTCTCCTCCAGCTGCTCAGGCATAAAACAATCAAATATTACTCTGGGTAGGCAGATGTACCTGTTACCGGTAAGTGAGCTTTGGGCTTAGGTGGTTAAACAGAGAATTCACCTTTCCTGAGAAATGGGAGCTGCATGGCTCTGGTTGCCCAGGTAGCCATGAAGCACGAAGGACTTGCAGGGAAGGAGGCACTGCTGAGGCAACTCAACCTGAAGTCACGCTCTACCATGTATGAGTAATTTTAAAGAGTTAAAGCTTAGCTGCACTAGCACCAATCCTTTGGAATAAGGATTCTTCTTCTGATTGATGCAAATCTGCTTACTGCTAATTTTTTGTTTTTTGTATTCTGTTAAAGTGTCTTTGTGGTCTGACAGGCCAGGCCTGTACAGAACAGCTTTGTGAGCTCCCTCTGTGCTGGTCAGACCTGGGAGCCTCTTCGTTTTGCCAGCCCAGCTAACATAAGCAGAGGTCTGGAAACCAAGCCAGGTACTTGCAACTTCGTGCATCTTTGAGTGGAACCAAATGTGTTACCAGATGACCTTGAGCAACCTGTGCCTTCTAATGAGGTAGTAAGTCACACCTGTCTCATCCCATCACCTGCTGGGAGGAGACAGGTGTTACAGATAATGGAGCTGGATCCTACATTTTGGGCCATAATTTTTTTTGTCTTTTTGAGTAAAAGCAAGGCAAAATGGTGAGCTGTACTGTGGCAAGTCCTGCAGGCCAGTGGTTAATACCACTGTCTGCTCAGGAAAATCCTTGGAATAGCAAACATACTGCCTGTTTACAGAAAAAAAAAAAAGTTCATCAGCATTTTAAGCTTAATGAAATGTGCAAATCACTTGCTGGGCCTCAGTTTCAGAAAAAAAAAATCCCAGAGCTTATGTATTAATTCTTTTAGAAATTATTAAAATCTGAGCTCAGACAGCAGTGTGAGGCTTTTAGCAGAGGAGATGTGAAAACCAGGGATAGTTGTGGACTACCTTGAATAATCATGTTAGTGTTTCACACTTGGAGGCTTTCTCAGCCTGGACTGTTTTTTTTTCTCACATAAATTACACATAATAGTACTTTAAAAGGGTTCTCTGCTTTAAAAAAAAAAAAAAAAAGAGAGAGGATAAAACCAGGTTTTGTATCCTTTAAAGTGATTTTCTTTTTTTGGGAAATTATTATTTCCTTTGGATTTTTGAAGCAGTGCTGCAAACCTAGTGTTTAAGTTGTGGAGGATATTGCCAACTATGGGTGTTCTTACTGTCTGGTTTTGGCGTTTGTCACCTTTAGTAACTTAAAATCACTTGCGGTTCTTTTATTTGAAGGTGCCTGAATGCTTGTTGGAAGCTATTAAATCTTTTTTTTTAACATTATTTAAAGTGCAAGTAAAATTGAAGTCGGTGGAAAATACTGTAGGGAGAACAGAGGTGAAAACAATGCTATGCCATGATGTGCTCTCTCATCATTTCTAGAAGTAGCTGAGAGCATGCGGCTTTTTTTTTTTTTTGCTCGGTGAAAGGACAAAAGCCTGACAGCAAGGCAGAACGTGCCATTACGCTGTTCACACACCTGCCTGTCACAGCTGCGCCTTGTGCTGTTTATGCCATCGGCCGGCGGGCGGACGAGACGAGCACCCTCACGGACCGCCCGGGCGGGTGGCCGCGGTGGCCGCGGGCGGGGCAGGGGCGGGCGCGGGGCGCGGCGAGGGGCGGTGGGAGCCGCCGGACCCGCCTCCCGGGGCGGTGCGGACACGGGGCGGGCCGGGCCGGCCGCGGCGGTGGCGGGAGGGCGCAGCAGGAGCCGCCGCGGCCGCAGCATCGCGGCGCGGTGGCGGGGATGGAGCCCTGGAAGCAGTGCGGGCAGTGGCTGATCAGCTGCAAGGTGCTGCCGCCCAACCACCGAGTGACCTGGGACACGGCCCAGGTCTTCGACCTGGCGCAGACGCTGCGCGACGGGGTCCTGCTCTGCCAGCTGCTCAACAACCTGCGCAGCCACTCCATCAACCTCAAGGAGATCAACCTGCGCCCCCAGATGTCCCAGGTACGGCCGCGCCCCTCGCTGGGTCTCCGCGTGCTTTGCCTGCGGCTCGTGGTGGCGCGGCGCGGGACCCGCGGGATACGGGAGCGGGATGCGGCC
>JAWWLV010000005.1:20949739-20996027 GCA_035041135.1 Platyrinchus mystaceus | reverse complement strand
TGGGTCTCCGCGTGCTTTGCCTGCGGCTCGTGGTGGCGCGGCGCGGGACCCGCGGGATACGGGAGCGGGATGCGGCCGCTGCCCGGCTCCAGCGCGGAGCCTCCGCGGCCGCAGGGAGGTGAGCGTGGATCGGAGCCGGGGCAGCCCCCGCCGGGCGCCTTTTCCCTGCACGGGGTGTCCGCCCGGCCCCGTCTCGGCGCGTTCCGGGCGGTGGGGCAGGGCTCAGCTGCAGCTCCGGGCTGGCGGCTCCCGAAGCCCCCGCGAGGGGTCATAGCCTGCAGCGGGAGGTGGTTCGGGCGGGACCCCCCGGGCCCGTCACGTTGAGGTGGCCGTGCTAAGGAGAAGTTCCGGCAGTACTCCCAGAGTCAGCACTTCAACGTCTCTGTGTGCGTTGCTATTTAATGTGAGCAGGTTACAAATCAAATTGACCTCTTGCTTCTAATTTTTCTGGCTGTATGTAGGTATGTGATGGGGAGGGAGGGCGAAGGGACCGGAGCCTGGGAGGCGAGGGCGGCGGAGTCCGGCCGGGAAGCGGAGCCCGACCGGAGCGGCGAAGGCAGGGCATGGGCTGGAGGAGAGCGGCGGGAGAAGCCCTGGTAGCGCCTGTCAGGTGCTCCATCCAGCTTCTTGTGACCGATGGAGTTGAATGGCGAAGAGTGATTAGTAATGAGAAATCGCGTTCTTGACAGCTGGCCTTTTATTTTTGGCTTTTTAAGTTGATATTTTGGAGTTATTATTTAGTAACTAAGTGTAATTCCAAATTCAGCCCTGCTTAAATGCGGGTTTTAGTTCGGACTGATGTTTTGTTATTGTGACTCAAAGTTGGTTTCAGATATCGAGATAAGAATATATTAATAATTCAGGAAGAGACTGTATATATACATGACTTCCTGTCACTGCTTCGCTTACACCTATGCCTTGGCAGAGACAGTGGCAGCCAAGGAGATGTCTGTAAGGAAGCTAACTTATGAACCTTTCATGTGTTTTAAAACATTGAGAAACGGATACACTGTAACGTTTCAGTGTTATGGTTCTGTTTTATGTTTATACAAATAAAAATTACCATTCACGTTTAGGATGCTGGCAAAAAGCAATAGTGAATTACACTGCTTTGTCCATGTTTGCTTACAAACCCAGTTATTTTATTTCTTTTTAATTATTTCTTTTAGCAGCTAAGTCTTATTACCAAGGGAATGTTTTCTGTAAGCCCACAGTGCAAAAAACAAAAACATATTTCAGATATTCAGAGTAAAAACTCCCAGACCCTTGCACTGGATGTGAATGGTACAGAGGTTGTCCCTATGTACTTGAGAGCTCAAGTGCCTGCTTGAATGGCATATGCAGAGGCAATACTTTATCTGAGTGATGGAGTGGCACAGAGGGTGGGCTTGTCCGAATGGAAGAAATCCAGATAAGTTCTCCCTCTGCATCGTTAAAATCTGTGAGAGTACCAGGACTTGCTAAACAGGAGCCTTGGTTTATATTTTCATTGTAGTTAGCCTGATTGCTTCCAAACCGACCCTTTTTTACTTTAGCTTGCAGAGCTGTAAATACTTAATCTATGAACTGTTGGAAATGGTCTCCTGCCCTGCTTAGAGTGGATAAAAAGCATGGAAACAGATCCTCTCTCTTTTTTTATTTTTTTTAATGAACTCTAAGGGTGTTCTCATGACATGACAGTATTTTTGAGGTGGCTAACTCATTGAATCAACTTCAATTAGCGATTAATGTTGCATGTCTGATAGCTATTACTTAATTTTATTTTTGAATTAAAACCGTGGTGGTCTCCTTCTGTCTACTAAAAATAAGTACCAAAATGCTCTGCTGTCTTCTTTCTTAGAGTAGATTTCGGAATCAAGATTAATATTTATTTCTCTAACTGTGTTTGAACTACAGATTATAATTGTAGATCTTGGATTATTTATAATGCATATTTCGAACTTTGTGTTTTGAGCTTTATATATGTACAGTGTAGCTGCTGGAATTGTTTCACAGCTACGACATTGCCTTCTTGTCTATGTGTCTGCTCTGTGCCTGAGGAACCTGCATTCCACGGTGCTGCAGACTGTCCTCTGCAGTGGTGCATTTCTCTTCCCTACACTGATTTCACCATTTAAACAGGGGGAACTGTTTCTGGATCAAAACCTATAATGTATAACTCTGTGCAGCATTACATTTACTGGGAATGTTACCTTTGTGTTCTGTAAGTTCCAGATTTCGTGATTTTACTAAGGGTCTGTGGGGTTTGTGAAAAGCTTCTTGGAGGACACTGTTTCTGATGGAAACAATCATTCATTGAAAATGTCAGTAATTGTTATTAAAAATGTAGGTTTAAATTCTACAAGTTGCTTGCAGTTTGTGGCCAAGACCGTAAAGAGCTCTTAGCAGTAACTTATGCAGAAATCTCAGTGGCTTGGAGATGATTCAGTTGGTGAGATCTGCTTCAAGTTGAGCCCTGAATTGTGAGTTTTCTCAGAATACTGTTTGTCAGTAAATTTACATCATAAATTTGCTGCATCATAGGATCTTGAGGTCTTGTAGAAACACTGGCTAACTCACCTGTTCCTTGTGGGGTAATGATTTATAGGCACTGGAGGCATGGAGTGCCAGAGTAGAGTTGGCTTTAGAATAGAAACTGTCTTGGCCGCTGATTTCACAGTCCGTCTGACCACGTGTTTGTACTGCTCAGCTGAGCTGTTTGAACTCAAGTGGCCCTTATCCATCATCTTCTAGAATTGAGATGCAGCTCCCATACTCCCTGGTTTGATGTTGTTTTCTGCCACTAGGTCTTAGAATAGGTCATGGAATTATTACTGCACCGTTCGTGCTCAATAGAAACAGAGACTGAGAAGGGTGGGCTTCGTAAATGGGCCTTGTTGAGGACATACTCATTTTGGCCTTGTCTCTCACTGCTATTGATGTTTGTTGGGCTTTTCTTTATGAACTGAGTTTTCATGTCTTAGGGGTTGTTTTAAATGCAGCAGCTCCAAAGAATGGGAAAGTGAGAGGTGCTGCCTCAGGCAGACCTGGGAGTAGATGTCAGTTGTCTGACATAAGTCTCTTCCGTTTCATTACATATTTATTTTTTTCAGCATGAATGTGACAGATCACATAGTGATGCTCATCAGCTTTGCTCAGTAGACCTTGGTAACCCCCTGCAAGCTACATGAAAAGTGTAGAGTGATTGTGACTGATGCTGCAGCTTCAGATGCTGGTTTTTGGTGGAGCCTCATTCATTCAAACAGGAACACTATTACTTTGCTTTGTAAGCAGCCAGCTGCTGATGGCTCTTGGGGCAGGAATTGAAACTGAGACTGATGCTCAGCATTGCAACACAAACATGTGCTTGACCAAATGGCAGTGGGTATGTTCTCTTTTATGGGCTGGCTAGCACAGGGAGCCACATGCCTTTGTCCCACCACCAGCCACACAATTTGTGTCAAAGCTGTTCTCCTGGCTGGGCTGTTCTATGCGTTTGAGAGCTGTGGATTCTGCCCTTCTACCTTTTGG
Source organism: Platyrinchus mystaceus (assembly GCA_035041135.1). Taxonomy (NCBI): domain Eukaryota; kingdom Metazoa; phylum Chordata; class Aves; order Passeriformes; family Tyrannidae; genus Platyrinchus; species Platyrinchus mystaceus. Next base: position 20,992,517 of record JAWWLV010000005.1, on the reverse strand, counting down.
GTTTAGCAGCTTTTTGAATGCTGGCTGTTTCCATTTGCATTACTGTAAGTTTATGAAAATATATATATTTAGTTAGTGGAAGTTGTCCTTTGAAAAACAGAAGCTGATTCAGTCGGTTATGCTTTCCAGAAAGTGAGCCTCAGATGTGAAAGTATCAACTTTGCATTTATAAAGGATGAGAAGTATTGTTGCTTTGCCTGTGAACCTTTCTCCTCTGGGTTTCCAGCTCAGTGCTGCCTGGCTCCTGTCTGAGAGGCTGGTGTGTCTTGGTGCGAGGTTGCCTGTGAAAATTGGGCTTTGTACGAGATGGGAAATTCAGGTTCAGGGATGTACATGCCTGGGGGTTGTATGTTTGTTTGTTTGTTTTGTTTTGTGTGTTTTTTTTCTTTTTTCACTTTGAACAGAACAGGAAAGTGTTGTCTCTGTTAAGAGCTCTTGTGTCAAGGCCCAAACCCACTTTGCTGTTTGAACTCCCATGAGCTAGCACTTGAGTTGTTTCAACCTGTGCATGTGCCATCAGAAAAGGAAATTGAAGAGATGGATCAAATAATGTCTTTTGACCTTTAAGTGTAGGGCAGTCTGCCTAATTCAGACTTGAAAGTTGGTGTTGTGGAAGTCATTTTAGTGCAGGCACCAAGCACTAAACCTTGTAGCCACTGGGAATGGAGCTAGAAGAGAGAATGTGCTAAATACATAGCGGAGATGTGACTGGTGTGCCAGTGTGTTGCAGGGTTTCCCCCAAATTGGAGCATCAGTCCCTGGTGACAGTGAGAGGCAGGATGGAGCACTGTAGCTCAGCATCTGTGTCTGCCAGAGCTGTTCACTGTTAGCCGTTCACTTTCCTCAGATGCTGCCTCTTGGCTAATGTAGGCTGGTGAGAATAATAAAAATAGAAGTGATCCATAACAGTGAGTACTAATTCCAATGTTTAATCATAATCATACAAGAATTTAAGTAATTCATCACCAGAAATATGAAACCTAAATGAACAGATTATGATGGATTTGCAGAAGATGTTATCTATTTAATGCTTATCTTTTGTCTTTAGTACTTTGTAAACTAGTTTTGATATGGTTTTTGCAAGGCATTTAGTTACCTTGTGAGAGGTTGCTAAACAGGAAAGCAGCGCTTAATGCAACACTGGCACAAGAGTTTACTAAAAGGGATGTTGACATGGATTAAATATTAAAAATAACTATTTCCTATTATTCTAATAAAAATAAACAAAGTATCCCTCACTTAGTATTAAAAGTTCAAATGTTTTCTAATTTTAGGGAGTTATTTTTTTTTGGTGTGACCATATAGTCCAAAGGAAGTTGATTATCTTTGTCATCCAGGTAATATTTTGGTGTGATAACAGAGCTTTTGAGCAGTAGTTTATTTTTCTTGGTTCCAGTGGTACCAGGCAGTCTCAGGATGTGGGCGTGCCAAGGAAGACATACTTGTCCATTTTCTCTGATCCTGCCTTTGGCTTGGAGCTTCCCTGTCACCCACAAATGATAACCCCAATCTCCTGCCCCTCACTCAGTGTGTGTGCATCCCACCTCTGTAAGCTTCCCACAGGTGGGGATGCTCCCCTGTGCTTTGCCCCATCCATGCCTCTATGCATTGATTCCCTCCCCCTTCCCAGCATGTCAAACCTTGTGCACCATGTGGCTCTGCAAAGGAGGAAACAGGAATAGTATCTTGACCTTGCATGTTACCTAAAGGAGAAAGATTGGGAGTGAATGGATGTGCTGACCTCTGTGCCTGAGGATGTGGTTTGGGATCTTAGGAGAGACCAGATGAGCTAAATAAGAAAATAAAAGGAATTCACAGTGGTGCTTGTGACCCTCCCCAGGAGTCACAGGATATCAGTAATCTGTTTTCCTTCGGCAGAGAGATCTTTAAGAGAACTGGTGTGCAAAATAACATGTTGTGTTTTTTTGGTATGTGAGATGCTAGGATGTACCACAAAGATACATTTAGATAATACAGTTTCTCCTGCAACTGTAAAACTTCTTGGGCTTGAACAAGAGTTTAGAAACTGGTTTGATTTTTGCCAGTGTGTAGAAATAAGAGACGTGTTTAACACCCCCTGCCATTTTCTTGAATGATTTGAAACTAACTGTTCTCACAGACTTAAAAGAATTCAGTTATTTTAAAAATATTTTTTAACTTTTCAGATTTTGTCAGTCTCTTTGCTTACTTGCTGGTACTTTGGTCCACTAAACATCTTTACCACGCTTAAATTTATTTCCATGATTCATTTAAATCAAAACTGTATTTGCCATAAGATATATTATCCATAAAAGATATATTTATCCATATATATGTTATGTGTACATATACATATCCTGTATGTGTTAGACTTGGTAAAGTATATTGAACAAATATTGTTCAAAGCAAAACCTTAATATGACCTCTGTTTTGTTCTAAGAAAAGCAACTGATGAAAAATAGTGACCTAGTTTTCCTAGGTAATTCTTCTTACCTTGTGAAAATGGAGAAAATAGTGCTTGAAAACTGATGTAATGATTTTAATTGATCCACGTTGATTCTTTCTGGTTGGAAGGGAAAAATGCTGTTGTACTGTGTGGTAAAGCTTATTTAACATCTTATGTTTATCATGCAGTTATTAAATGCAGCATACACATCTTGCCAAGAGTTGTCTCAAATGTCTCCTCCTGCACAAAATATTAGTGTGCTGGCAGCTGTCTAAAGCATAATAGAAAAATATTCATGCTGGTTTCTCACAGAGGCTATAGTGTATGCCAGTAGTGGATAATTTAAATTAGTGTCTGTGTATGGCATGCTGCTGTATCATGTGGGACATGGAAAGAGAGATGGATATATAAGAAATAGGAGGAAATAATCAAAAGAAACAAATACTAACTAGAGAGAATGGTCACAAAAAGTTGAGAAGCTGAATTGAAGAGGGTATCAGCAAGCAAGACACTTAGAGTTTTTGAGATTTATCCCAAGATATGTACAGAAAACCAATATTGGATATGCTGTGTTATTCTTTAATATAACAGATAATGGCACTATGTTATAACATCCTTCCTTAGGCCTGTGAGTGCTTGAGGTGATTTGTCAGGCTGCAGCACTGGTGGGTTAGCATAATACAGTGGTACGGTCTGTGCCCTGGTGAGATAGAGGATCTTGGATTTCTCACATGCCTCCCTTTTTACTCTCCTTTGAAGGTCAAAAGAGTTGATTAAATCATAGTTGTAAAGAAGGAAATACAGAGGGTAAGGAGAGAAAGGGCTGCAAGGCCAGAGAGAGGCAAGGCAGCTGCCAGGGGTGAGCGGGATGATCCTGCAGGGAGCGTGGTGGTGCCTCCATCCTGGCCATGCCAGCAGGGACCTGGCACATCCTGGCCCTGGCACAGCTGAGCCTGGGCTTCACTGGTGTGGGTGCTGGGGAGGAGGGTTAACTGGGAGCAGCAGCTGGCAGGCTGGTTAGAGGCATGGGCAGGAAGGTCATTCAGAACACAGTTTGGTGTTGGTAAAATACAGGCAGGCAGGGAAGGAGACCCTTCTGCTGAATAACGTTTGCTCCCTGACCAGCAGCTGACCCAGACAGGAATAGGACAAGTGCCTGTGGCTGCAGTGGAAACCCACTGGAGTGTGCTCCCCTCCATATGCCTTCCACCAGTGACTGCCTGTTGCAGGCAGGGAAGTAGTGGCTCGTGCCCTGCATTGTGTGAGTATCTCTGAGTACGGAGGAATATGTATTGTTTTATTAGACCACTGACAGTTTTATCTTCTTTAAGTTTTACTTGATATAGAGGTGTCAGTTTTTGAACTCGTTTCCTCAATACTAAAATTGTATCTGTGGTTCTTTAAAAATCAGATTGAACAAAAACTCCCACCAAAAACCTTTGATTTTTTTTTTGTTTGTTCTCATTTCTGCTGCTCTGAAACAGCATTGCAGTGCTTCCATGTCATTCCATAATACTTCATAGCAGTGTTCTGTACTACCTTACATTGTATTATTTCAATATTTCAAAAACTCTGTTTCACAGAGAAGTATGAATTGATGTGTACTTTGTCAAATTGGCTATTATTTTTTTCCCCTGCACTTTCCAGTGTACTTGGCATTATCTGGAGCTACCTTTTCTTTCCTCTTATTTTCCTTTGACAAGCCATGTTTAAGACTTGAGGCACTGTGAATTACCAGCTGTTTGCTAAGACTTAGCATGTGTAAAATGAAATCTGAACTGACATCTTCATAGTAAGGTTTTGAATTTTTATATGTAGGAGAAAGATGTTCCCTCAAAGCTCATTGAATGCTATTGGCTTCAGTTCACTACATTGTCAAGTGAGAACATAGCTTTTGGAAAAATATCAGTCAATGACCCTTTTTTTCATCCTGTATTAAACAACAATAGTGAATGTCTTGGTAATGTGAAACACTGAAGGACTCTTGGTGGGATATTTATTTCTTTGTATATTCAGAACACAAAACATTAGTCTCAAATTTCATAATATAGTGGTATTGTAGCAATTTGTATAAAAGCCACTCGTACTATTTAAAATGTTCTTGCAGACCTATGGGTATTGTTCAGCTGTCTTATATTACAATCCAAAATATTTTGGGCCTCTAAATTGCCTTTACTTTCAATCACAATTCTATTTTATAATTGGTTAGTAAGTATGCAGTTCATATCTCAGTACCTATTTTTTTGTTAATTCTCTCCTTTTAAAAATCACTTGAAACTTATTTTAAATTATACAGAAAATACAGCATGATTACCTTGCAGAAGCAAACAAAATGTATATATGACATTGTTGCTATAATAAAATATTTTCTGAAAAAAACCCAAGTCCCCAGCCAGCAAAGCAAAGCATTTTTAAAGCATATTTTTAACTGGTAACACTTAGCAGGACAAGATGATTTGTATTTCCAAAATCCTTAGACATGCCCTTTAATCCTTGATATTATCAATTTTACCTATTTCTTTCCAAGTTATATAAGGGGATGTGCTGTACAGTCTGTAGTTAGGGTACTTTTTATCCTTGCTTGTTCCTTCATTCACACTATTTCTGCATGGAAAGGAGCCTTAGAGTCAACTCAAACAATGATTGGAGCTTGTCCCCTAAAAATTCTGATTGTCAAAGCAGCCTCACTTCACTGTTGGGTAGGAAATATGATGCATTAAAAAATGAATGTGTTATTTTGCCTGCCCGCACTCTAAACTAATAGTGTAATAACCCCAGCACCATCACAGCTTGTGTAATTCCTTATGTCTTGCCTGCATGTTGGCAGTCAAGATTTAAATTATACTTGCGTGCTCCAATGATTGACTTCAGATTCTCATCAACTACTGCCTCATGTAGCTGTGCTGCCTTATATCAGCTGATGAAAAGCCAAGAGGACCGTGGCATTTTTCCCTCTGAATTCTTCAGGATCTATGAGTAAGTATGTCTGATTCTAGCACAGAGATGGTTAGATGGAGAACCACACCTTCCCTGCACTAATGTCCCCACAGATTTTAGGTGTTTGTGGATGGAGGTATGGTGATGACATAGTCCCACCATGTGAATTGTAACTTCAGGTGAACACTCATTAATCCTACTTATCTCTGTAGAATTTAGATCAAGCTTTGAATTTCTATTTCCTGGAGTATAAATAGGGTGTAGAAAACACCAGAGAGAATGTTCAAACTATTGCTATTGCCTACAGCATCTTTTACTCTCAAAAAAGAGTGAGACTCTCTGAAGTGCCCTTGCAGGCTGCTGCCTTTGGGCTTACGGTCAGTTGGTGGAAAAGGGATTTCTGCCAAGGTTTTAAAACCTAACTTATATTGAGGCAGGTATTTTGAAAACCTCTTGATGCTACTTTGCAGCTCAAGTTTTGCATTTCACAGCAGTACCAGTTTTGCTGAATCTCATGAAATTGTGTGAGGAAATAATTGTTTCACTTTCTCTTAGTGATTGACCCTCCATGGGTGCAAAGTGATGCAGGTTCGGGTTGTATTGCATACCTTTCTGAATTGGCAAGTGCTTATTTTTAACTATTGTTGAAAATTCCTGCTGAGCTTTGACTTCCCACTCTTCTTTTCTCTTACTTTTTTTTTTGTGGATCTTGCCTAGGGTTTTGAATGCTTGAAATGAAATAATAGTTTTTGGGCTATACCTAGAGAGCTTGTTTGGGATGTGCGTGTGTTCTCTTAGGGCTGTTCAGTTGTAGGGGATTCTGAGAGCATTTTTAAAGGTGCACAACATGTTAAAACCTTCAATGGTCTTTAACAGGTGTTTATTGTCCTGAGGTTTTGTGTCCTAAACAGGGTTAACTTGAGCCATTTTGTTTTGAGTTCTGCCTGTCCTGATCTTTTTATCCATCACAACGGAGTGCTTTGCCTTGATGTTAATCACTACAAGGAGTCATGAGAAAGTTATTCAGAGTTTGCCATTCATTTGGTTTGCATTTGTGGCTGGCAGCACTGAATATGGTGATGCATCTTCTCTGTGGATTGTGCTGAGGCCACTGGTTTCACTGTAACTGTGCTGAACAGATGGCAGTCTTTGTAAAAGCTGAGGTTTAACTTCACATTTGTTGTTCTCAGTGATGCCTTGAAGCGATGTTGTTGGTTAGAAGGATTGTGCCTCCGAAAGCGCTGGTAACCACTGTCGTTGTACTGTTGCGGGTTTTATGAAGCTTTAAGGAAGTGACACCTGTAATCCCGTCTCTACAGTTGTATCAGAGTCCTGTAGTTTTCCGTTCTGCTGAAGACCCCGGTAAACTGATTAGCTGAGATGAAAGGCTTTGCTGACTGGGATGTGTATGATTTGCATGTGAATGCGGACATGGTGATGGGAGAGGGTACAGCTGTGGGAATGGCAGAGCCATGCTGGCTACAGGGTGGGCTGCTCTTCATGAGAAGCTCCTGAGCAGCAGACTGGAGCATATTTCAAATTTCTGTGTCTTCCCAGCTATAATTGCTCAGATTCATAGACCTCTGGGAAATCTGATTAATTTAAACTATATGCATTCTCTTTTCTGAGAATGTAGGTTTTTGTAGCTTGTAAGCCCCATAGCGCATCACGTTATTTCAAGAGCACAAGCCCTAGCTATATTCATGTAATGTGGATTATTCTCTAGTGTTAAAAATACCTACTATGAAGTAAAAAAAAAAATTTTAAAAAGAGATTATAAGCTATTTGCTGTGACCAATGTGAGAAACATAAGAAAGCTAATTAAAAAACTCCTGAAACAAGCGGGGGGGAATGTATTTTGTAACATTTTCTTAGCACACCTCACCAGGAATAAGCCAGAGGAGTAGATTCTTACATCAGTAATATTATAGTAGCTGTGAGTTCATGTGATTTCTGATTAGCAGTGAAGACAGGTCGAGATGTTCTTTTTTGGAGCAGAATTGGTGTTTTGATGGAATTTCTCTGTGTAGGTTTTCTGACAGTATTAATTGTCATATTAATTAAGGATTTGGTCTTTCCAGCTCAGAACTCGTGCCTTTCCATGCAATGGGAGGACAAGCATGGGGAATGGCTTTTTCAGTCTTATAAATGTTTTTTTCAAATTTGTGGCTCAACATGAAGTGCCACAAATATATTCTGCTAAACTGTTTAGGTTTGGGAATAACTCCTAAGTGATGTATCTTTTAATTCCAGTGAGGAACAGTGATTTCATCTAATGTGTCTAATCTAAAATTTGTGGTTAAGCAGTTCAACAGGAAAATTAGTCCTCAAAATGTTTTTCAGGAGTGTCATTCTTGGGGGATGTTCTTAAAACTATTTGGAAAAGAAATGTGGTAGCATTTAGCTTTTCGTGTTTAGTGCTGAATAGCTTTAGAGTTTGACCTCAAAATCCAGTGTTTCAATAAAGTCATGTTAAAGTTTAATGAACTTAAAATGCCTTTCATCTTGATTTGAAAGAGTAGCAGAATTTGAAATGTGAGAATTTCTGTAGGATATTTCATTTTGCTGACAGGTCTGCTAGTGACAACCTTTTTTCAGTTTTCCCTTGAAATGTGTTTCTCACATTTCTCTACCTTGGCTCAGTGGCTTGATCTTCTCTATCAGAAACTCAGACTGCTCTGTGATTAGCAAAAGGTACTGCTCTGACAGGTCTGGACTATTTTTTAAATTATTTTTTCTCTCTTCTTGTCTATAATTCTCACTCATTTTGACTCATCTCTATTCTGCAACTTGATGCTCTCTCCTCTCAAACTGGACTGTATTACTTTCACCTTCTACATTTGCCTTCCCCCTCCCACTTGTATTTCCTTCTCCTGCCAGTGCATCTGTTTCCTCTTTCACTTCTTTCCTGATGCTCTTTCTTCCTTTCAACCGTTTTCCGTGCCCTTTTGGCTTCATCCCTCCACAGATTCTCTGAAATATGTTTCCTGCATGGACAAGAGCGTGTCTCCTCCGGAAGCTGTTTCCTGCATAAGGGAGAGTGTTGGGCAGGAGGGCTCCAGTGGAAGCTACATTTTTAGGACCAGAGAACACAGAGGTTTCAAGGGACCTGACAGCTCTTGACCAATCAATCACATGTTGGGCTGTTTAAAGCTGCTTTCCAGTGACTACTTTTTGTAAAAGGTGATTGCTTTTGCTTTTACCCATTATTTAAAAAATTTCTGCCTCCTTTCTGTTGCAGTCAGAGGTTTTCAGTATATGTGAGGGTGTCCCCAAAATTGTTTTGCTTCTTTACTCCAGGTGGACTGGGCAGAGAACTCTTGTGGGGAGTGATGAGGATAAGAGCTGGTTTTGGGAGTCTGCAGGGTGAATCAGACTGGGAACCTATTCTTTTCAAAAGCAGCATCACTTGATTCCTGCCCTTGCCACCAGCCTCTGGAGGTTTGTGCCTCCAAGGCAATGCTTAAGCAATATTATTCTGGGGTTGTGTCCTAAGGGAGCAGGTGGAGATGGGAATGGTAGTTATTTTTAACCACTTTTCAGATTGATTATCATGTTGCTTGCAAGGCAGAAATAGGCCAGTCCTACTAGCCAGCATGCTCATCCTGCAACTTCTTCATGTTGGGCATCAAACTCCATGGTTTCTGTCTCTTCTTCCAGTTAGCTCCACTCACTCTTCAGAGACTGATAGACATGATAATTTTATTTCTTCTTCCCAAGCTGGAGGTGAGAAGACTAGTTACACTCAAAATGAAACAACTGTATTGTATACACTGGTATTGTGAGATGCAAGCATCTGCAACACAGTAGTGCCCCTGAGGGATTACCTTGATAGCTAATGGCAGCTATAAACTGGTTACATGTAAATATAAGAATAACTTTATCAGAGTTTCCTAAATTTTTTTCATCTTATTCAAACTACAATTTTTCTTCAGGTTTCTGGAGTTTTGCTTGCTTGTTTTCTGTGGATGGACACAGTCTTTATAGGCCTGATGTAATTCACAGCAGTTGCAGGCAGAGAAGGAGGTGATGCCCAGCTGGTTTATTCCACTGAAGTTTGTGGATGTGCTGTAAATGAAAGCTCAGTAGGATCAAGGCATAAATGGCGAGTAACTGTTCTGTAAATGTGCACATCTTGTCCCCATTTGCTCACATTATTTCTCTGCTTGTGAGGATAAAGCAGTTCAACATTACTATTTAAGAGTTATTTTTTAAAGGTTCTTATGGGACTAAATGAAAATTTTATCATACATTTCCTGGTTTAATGGAGAACATATATTTGAAGAAAAATTATTGTGATACGCATCCTACTATGCTGGCTGATTTTATGGTTTCATATGATTTGAAGTACCTAGAGCAGCTTTAGACTATTTGTTTCATGATGAGATGCTGATGAGAACTTAATCGAGGTCAGTTATTTTTTTACTTCAGTATTGGATCTTTCCTAACTTGAGAATAATTTTCCCCACATGCCCCTTCAGAATTGAAATAGCTGCTATGAAGGAAGTGGCTTTTTATTAGTTTTCCATCGTGAAGGTTTTCATTGTGAAGTGTAGTCTGCTCTTTTATGCTTCCTTCAGTTTACTCGCTCATTATAGTTGTGAGAGTGATTTTTAACTAGGGAATGTCCTTTAAAATTTTTTTCTACTCTTAGCCATTCTTTTCCAACCATTATCATGTCTCTCTATTCACTTATAGACTGTTAATGTCCCAAGGGGAAAGTAAACTGGAGATCTTGAGTGGCTGCAGATTCATTGGAAGAACACATGATGACCAAATAGTTTGTGGGGTTTTTTTTCATTTCTTTGTTTTTTTGGTCAACATTTAAAAAATTATTTTGGTTATTTCTACACCCTTAGTATTAATGATAGCACACTGTTGGTTGCTTTAGGATGACTAAAACCTTCTTTGGAGTAGAAGTCTTCAACAATTAGAAGGAACAAATAAATGAATGGCAGATGCTTCTTTTTTTTTCCCCTCCCCTCAGCTGGCTTTGAAATGGGCATGATTTTTATTTTGTTTTACACTTGAAGTTTTCAAAACAGGAGTTATTGACAAAAAGAAGTGATTGCCATACTATTGTGTTAGGAGGTTCTTGAATTTCCTATACACGTTCTTCAGTGTCCTCTATTCCATTCAAGAAATGACCACATTTAGCAGACGGTAACTTGACTTGTTTTGACAGACATGGAGATGGGACAATTTAATTTTTGCTATCTCTCTGCAGCTGTCAAAAAAATTAATCAGGACTACCCTTGAGTGGCAAGGCATACTGATATTAAAAAGGCAATGTCATTTGAGCCAGAGGATGTAAGACTTATTTTCTACTCTACCTCTCTGATGACATTGCAGGATTGACCTCAAATATATTATTTTCAGTCTACTTTTTCGTAGCAGTCGTGCTAATGGACTTGCCTTTAAAATGTGCTTTGAATGTATCTCAGAGGTTTTAAAAGTTTAAAATCTGTTGAGGTTGAAACTGCTTCCTGCTGGTTAGATCTACTGATTTACGAAAATGAAGTACAAACTATTGTTATGTTTGTCATTTATTCCTTACTTAGGCTGATAAGTACTACCCCTAATATCCAATTGATGTTTTTGCTTGTTTTTTACTTAAAAAATAAATTCTGTGTAGAGAAGTTACATCTCTTAACTCTGCTGTTGCTGTCATAAGTAGACAGAATGTGGGCAGTTTATTGGCCCCCTGCCAGCCTTTGAGAGTAATTTTCTCTGTGAGTTAGAGATCAGACTTCTACAAACTGCAGTTTGTGTTGCTTATTGATGGCAGGGTGTACACTTCACAAGCTTTAGCAGGTATCTGGATAACTTGCGTCTGAAGTCAGACTGCTGCTCCTTTCTGCCCTGAGGAGACTGTTGGAGCCAGTGGGAAAACTTGAGCAGAGTGGCTGTGGGAGAGTTTGCCAAGAGTTTGTATGGAGATGCTCCACTGCTGATGGAGTGGCCTCTTGCTGGTAGCGGATCTCCCCACGGGTTTTGGTGGACCTGTGAGTCACGTTCAGAGGATCAGTCACTTTGGTCAGTCGTGGGTGGCACAGCTGTTTTCAGCCGCGAAACAGTGAGTCACAAACTCGTGAGTTTCCAGTCCTTGGTAAAGAAAATACCCATGTAGCTGCTCTTGTGTTTTCATCTAGAAATGAAAGAGCAGTGCAAGAGTTAAATAATTAGGCTGACTGGGTCAAGTACTTATTGTATAATGACTTCTGTTCTTTTTTTTTTTTAAGAACACATGTTGAGAAGTAGCACATTATTGTCACAAATAGAAAAATGCTAGTTTCTGAAAAAAGCAAACAGGATCTGAATACAAATATTTCCTGAATAATAAAGCCAGAAAACTAGTTGCAAGGGTCTATTCTAATTGTTTTGCCTAATTACTCTCCTGTCCTTATTTCTCATAACCTCACTTATTCTGATCTATTAAAAGGCCATTGCTGAATAATTTTTCTGTCTAGTTTTCACACTCTATTATCATCTTTCAACAAATCAAACAAGTCTGTCTTTTGCTACAGGCACTCCATGCTGCTCTTTGCTTATCTGACTGAAAGGCAAGAACCAACCTTGCAATATCGTTGTGTCCATTTGTCTGAAAATCACTATTGTTAGTTCTGTGCTGAGAACCATCTCCATAGAGAGGCAGAGGAAGATCTGTCATTGTTATAAATTCCCAATTACAAATTGCATATATATTGATTTTTGTTATTCTTTCTAATCTCCACCTGCTTTGTTGTCTCAATAAGCTATTATGTCTTTCAGAAGACAGTGACTAATCTAGGATCATATTGTGTTTCATTTAGATTTCATTTTATTTAGCTGAATAGTCTGTGGAACAAAACAATACTGAACAAAAGAAGACATAAAACGAGGCTTCCTAGGCAGAATGTAGGCTTCCTAGATATTCTTACAGCTTAGCTCCCATGTTTGCATTCAATATGTTATTTAAAAAACACCTAAGGAATCATTTGTGTTAAAGTGATATTCTGTTAGGCAATTAGTAAGCTGATGCCTGTTCAGAGGTCTGGAAGTATATTATAGCAGCTGCTGGTATTGCTTTTGAATGTGTTCTTTTGTATAATAGGTTTAAAAAAATATTTGCCTACAGCTTGCAGGCAGATGCTTTCCCTGTCCCTATGTTAGGTTGCTGTGTCTTCCTTTATGTATGCATCAGTGCTAAAACCCTTAATGGGTTACTGCTCATGCAGAAATTTTTAACCATGACAAGAGTGACTGTTGATTTTTATGTAGATTTGTGCAAATAGCCAGTGTCTTGTTCTGATTTTGAAGTGCCATTTTAATGTTGTTGATGATACTACATTTAAGACAATATGGATGTATTTGTAAAACCAAGTTAAATTCTGTGTCATGCTATCACACACTGCTGTGAAATTGCTAAATATATGATTTGTTCTACATGCATGACCACCTGAGATTTCAATAGGATTAATTTTATGAACGAAACAGGTAGGATCCAGCTCTTTTCACTAAGTTCAGAAGACTAGGAGAACACTGCATAAGGACTTCCTAAGGTAGCAGTTCTCAGGTCCTCTTGGTAGAATATTTCTGGCACTGATGTGTATTTGTAAATTTAAAAGACGTGAAAATACAAGCATGAAACTAACAGTAATCCATTACACAGCCCTTCTTTCAGGGATGAGGAATACCTTTTACAGGTGTGTTGAAGAGTGGTTCAAGAAGTTTGCTTTTCATGAGGTCACCAATATATGTGTAGTGTTGTTCTAAAGTCATTTATGTGTAAGTCAGTAGCATAAAGAGTGGAATGAGTTTTTTACTTTAAATTGATCCTTAACACAGTTCATCATCTATGGACACTTGGAATAATGTGCCCAAACTCAAAGCACATTGTACTCTCACAATTGGAATGATTATTTTGGTAGAATGTTCTGTAGTTCTTTTCCCAAGGTGATCGGGTAGCAAGAGAGTGAGAATATCTGGTGGCAGGATAATTGTACTTGACAAGTATAGGAGGCAGAGTTCACTGGGTGGTTATTCAAGTGGGACTCTCGTGTATGTGACATCTCATTCTGCCCCCTGTTCTGAACAGCTGCTGCTGGGCTTCATCAGCACCCTTGATTTCTGTAGCCGATATTGCAGGAACTGCCAATATACAATAAAAATAAACCTTCTGCCAGTCTGCTGGTTGCCTTTTGCACTGCTGAAGGATTTAATTATTATGGGAACTGAGACAGTGCACTGGAGACTGTGTGGAGGTGTTAAACTTGCTCTGCATCTTGGGCTTCATGCTGCTCTCTTGTTGAAAAGGGAGCTTTTGTGTGTGGTTTTGTAGGGTCTCCCATGGACTTTACCTGCCAAAGACTGAGGACCAGATCTTATAACAACTATGTTGTGAACCTTTACTGAACCTGCCTTCATGCTGGTTATAATGAGCTGTTTGAAACAGCCATCTATGTTATGGTAACTGAAGAATAATTTTCTTAATTGAATTGTAGAAAAATATGATATTAATATCTTAAGACTCAGCACACGGTATGGTTCAGTAATGCAGACTTCTCACTGGTGCCCACATACTCAGTTTAAAACCCTGATTGTACTGCATCAAATTACTCAGCAGACTAAGAGTCCAGATAATGCTAAATTATACTCTGCTGCTCAGCTTTCAAAATATTTGGTTTATTCAGAATTTGATTGTTTTAGGCTATCTAATAAATACTGACCGTTGCTCTAGGATTTTTTTTTTCTTTTCATGAATATCCTTTATTTTCAGAGACCATGCTCATGATTGTTTTACTTTGTGAGATGGCAAAGGGACATCCTTTGAAATAGTTTTGCACCGTTCCTTGGTGTACTGTTACTGTTAGGCAAGTTATCAGTATGATTTAGCTGTGGCATGAAATGGGCCACATATAGAGGTGACAGTTGAATTTCCATGAGCATTCACTCACTTGCCTCTGCTGAGACGATCACAGCTGTTAATTCATACTAGTAAAAGTAGATATTTATGTAATTTTGACACACCTCCCACACAAATTTGGGCTGCCTTCAACGATGCGTTTCATTTTGGCAGACAGCTTGGGCTGAGTGAATGCAGCCTTTTAGACAGCAAGTGCCTCTGACAGTGTACAGCTGAAATGCTTTGTGTCAGGTTAACCTTTCGCTGTTTGAACGCCTTCTTAAGGAAGGAAACCTGCAGCTTCACAAAGAGTCATCTGATTTTAAGTTGGTGTTGTAAATTAAGGTTGCTGATGGTAGACTTGTTTTCAAACTTACCAATTCTTGCATTATACCAATACTTCACTTTGAATTCCTTAATTAGGAAGCTTTTATATCACTGGAAAAATGAAGTGCAGTTTGCCTAACACAGGCTGAATTTCAGAGTCTCATGGTGGAAAACAGTTGTGTGTAAAAAGATGTTAGTCTCTACAGTGTTAGAGTTGTATTTTAACTGTCTTAGAATTTTTGGAAGTTGAGAACTCTTTTCTTGTATCCTGTTTATCACAGGAATTGCAGTTTTGGATCAAACCACTGTTTCATTTACTTGAGTATCGCATCATCATCATCTGGACCAGATTCTTCAGAGCAGAAACCGTGTAGGTAACTGAAGGATGCAGCACCCAAGGGTGTTTTTACTTCCAATCCTCCAAATTTACTGATGAGTTTGTTTTCTATTCATGGCTATTCCCACTGGTTTGTGATTTGGGCTTCTGGACTTACTCGTTCTACTTACTTGAATTGCAATCCTTGAGAAGTATTCCCTGAATATATTGGAAACCCCTGTCCTTGCCACGGAGAGCATGGTCTAATAAACTGCAAACCTGAAGTGACACACCAGCAAAAATAGAACAGTGGATTTTTCAAATAGGTAACTAGAGGACAGTTGTATTCACATTGGTGATTTGTAGAGAGCTGTAATTAGATCCTTCAAGTTTTGCTAGGAATTTATTCCATGATGATAAGAGTTTGGAAAAGAATACACATATGCAATTCCAGAAAACATTTGAAGTGTTTAATTAATCACGTATGTTGACATTAGTGAATGTTAATAAGAATACAGTTCCTTTTGTTGGAAATTGTAGACCTAGTATATGATCTGTGATCTGCTGGTAAGAAATGGAAGAGCACAGGAGTTATTTGGGTTAGGTTCACTTTTAATAGATAGTGAATAACCCCATGAAGGTCATCAATCCCCCCACTTGTGTTGAACTTCCATGCGAGATTCAGTGTTGACAGCTTTTGAGACTTTTTAAGTGCTTAGAAAAGAACAAGTTAACATACTAACTTAAAAAATGATTTTAAACCCACCCTGCAGGTATTTGTAAAGGAATTGCATAGCTGAAGTCCAGGTATGGCTTGTAGAGCCTGTGTTCAGGGTACTAGAGCCACAGTGTTTATTCACAGAGGAGATCTTGTTCAAATGGTGAATTCAATGTTGCTTACTTTTAGGTGTGGGGTAGAAATAGGGAAAGGGATTGTGTTTCTGTAATGGAGCTGGAGTCAAGTGTGGATCCTTCAGGTGAACTGTGTGCTTGTGCCTTAAGTCTGTGTGACAGCCTTTTGCCACACCTTCATAGGGCTCCTTACACCCCAAAATTAATTTTCTTTGCACAGGTATAGGGAAAGTAAGAGGTCTTGTGTTATTAGAGACTTTCTAAAAACCAAGCATGGACATGAATAAAAGATACCAAGATACAAAGGAAGCAGCTTTTCAGTGTGCCAAGCTAATGATATGCAACAGATGCTTTGGATGTTCTCTTTAGCACAGATATGAAGGTCTGTGTTTCATACTGTAGCTGTAAGGTTTTTCATGCTTTCAGTGTGGATGTAATTTTTTTCTGTGATTATAAAAACATTGAGTGCTAATTTGTTTGAGGCTTTCTATCCCTTTTCTTCCAAATGTATCAATGAGGCTGTAGGCCTTATGATTCCCCCCTGCCCTGAATGAGTTTAAATACTTAAGGGAGGTATGGGTTTTGAAGTTTCTGACAACTGCTAATTTTTATTCAACTAAGTTGAAATGGAGTGATTAGGAAGCCTAAGTTGGGACCAATGTCAATACATCCAAGTAGAAAATCAGTGTCCTTTAGAGTTCTGACTCTTACAGAAGCAGCTTTCCATGTCACAATTGTGAATACACCTTACAGCACAGGGACCACTGTCTTACTTCAAATGACAGTCTCATAAATAGTTTTGTCTGGAGCATTTTAACACTAAAATTTTAACACGTTTATTTTCCTGTGTTTCGCTTTTATTTAATTTTTCCCATAATTTAATCATTAGTGACTCAAGTCTCCTTTTATTTTAGTGTTCTTTCCCCCTTTGATATTTCTCTCTGTTGTCTATTTTGATTTTCTTTTTAAACTTTTGTTTCAGTGTGTGTCTGTCCCTTTCCTGTTCCTTTTCCTGTGGTCATCTTTTCATTTCCTTGTTGCTGTCTTCCTCCTTTTCATGTTCTCCTCAGGACTATTTTCCATGTTCCCTTTGTCTTCTTTCTTTTTGCATTTGTTTGTAAGACAGAGATCTTCAATGAAAGACATTTTAAGGCTGTAACTTTGGGATATAAGACAGATAAGACTAGTTATTTGAAAAGGTAACTAAATACAGGAACCCCTTAGGTAATCTCTGTGTGCTTTGTACATTTAATACTGTGTTACAATTGCTGTTCTTTTTGACAAATATTACAAAATAGATTTAGTTAAATCTTGCTAGTGTGGCACACAGGACTACTCTAAAAATTGCCCTTTGCAAACAGATGCTGTCCTGAACTCTCCCACCCATGCCTTTTACCAATTACACTTAGGTCATTCCTGGAGTTGAGGTTTTGTGGTCCAAATATTCCCATCTGTTTAGTGACTGTGTGCTTTCCTGAGTCTCTTAGTTTTCATCTTGCAGTACTAAAGGAGAAAAGGTTTCTTGTGTTTTGAGGCAGCCCAGTGATTCCTGTTCTGATGCAGGTGATCGGCCATAGAAGGTGTTTGGTCAGTGTGTTTCTGTGACCATTGAGTAAGTTGCCACTTTCATGGCCTGTTGGAGTACTTAAAGGACACAGAGAATTTAAATGCTTCTTTTCCCTCACTTGCTCAGCCAATGTTATAGTGCCAGCACAGCCAAGGAGAGAGCTGGGAATGCAAAACAAGTCCTGAACTTCTTTTTTCCTGCCCTCTATTCACTCCATATCCGTATTAATAAAAGCTGAGTGTCCTTTGTGCTTCCTCAGCTTTTTTCAAGTTTCAATTTCCATTTTCTTTCTTTGAAGCACAGAGAAGAGCAAATATACATAAACAAAACTTCATACTCAAGCCAAAATGTAATAGACACAATTGAATAGTAGTCAGGAATTATAAGAAGAGCTTTGCTATGAATATTTAATTACTACATTAACTGAGCAAATAAAGAACATGCTGTAAATATTCATACAGTGTTAGCAGTGGTTCAAAGGAATTTAATATGTTTTATAGTTCATGAAGCATCTTATGTATTGTGTAGGCCTTCAAAGAATGCACACATCTAGAATGGTAATAACACTTCAGATCTCCTTAGCTGTTCCTTAGACATATGAATTAAGAAGTGTCTGTTGTTCTGTGCATAGCACATTTCTTAGTAAAATTCTTCACAGTTATGTAATGGTATCAGTCTTGAATGCTTTGTTACTCAAAAGTGGTTCTTAAGCAACTATACCAAGAGCTAAGGTATAGGCTGTAAACAGGGGAGATACTGATAATGAGCCTGCTTCTTCCAGGACTCGGTGTGCTGTCTTCTCTGTATTTATTAGTGTACCTGCTTTGTAACTTCTTGGAGAGCAAAGTTTAGTAGGTATTTAACATTTGACTTCTTTCCTTCTGCTTAGAGCTTTAAAAATATTGATCATCTGAGCGATCGAGATGGTGTTTGCAGAATAAGAGACCAAATGCAGAACATAGAACTGAATTCCTTTGCTGTGGGGGATGTGTTCTTTCTATGTACGTTGGTTTCTTTTTTAAATATAATTTGCAAATTAATAGGTTTTATCTAAGAGTGAAAAAAAAAAGAATATTGCTGACTTGGGATGTTGTGGCACTTATATTTAAAAAAAATCTCTGGAGACAGCCTGGTAGCTTTCATTTGCTTACTGAAAATAGGAGCACTCATCCTCTCATGTTGACTTGGTCTTTAGATTCCTTATGGCCCTTTTGCCTACACTCAGTAAGACTCTGGATTTCAAGAAAAGATTCCAAGAAAAGCTGCACATATATGAAAAAGAAAAATGTTACAAATGCCATTCCTGACTCTGATATTGCTCTTTTCCTTCTTGCTGCCTTACGAAAAGTCATTAATAGATGTTGAATTAAGACTTCATCAGTGGGTCCATACTTCATTCACTTAGAAATCCTTACAGCTATTTTTTACTGCATATAGTGATAATTACTTCTTTTGGCAGAGCAGAACTAATCTAATGTACTTTGGCTGCTGAAATCTGTGAAGGAGCCAGGAATGATTTCTGTGTTGAATTGTTAACCCTGAATGTGCAATTCTGTCAGTACCACAGTGGGGCTTTGTGTGATTACCTAGTAATCTGGTGTTAATGAACATACAGCTCTTAAAAAACCAGTGTCATCTAAAGGAGGTGTAACCTGGTCCTGTTGTGGTAACCCTGTGTTTGGGATTGTTCTGTCAAAGATGGCATGTGCTGGGGAACCGTCCAGCCTGGCTTACAGAAAGGAGCCCTTGACGCATGAGCAGCTGTATCTCTAAGTACCTAATTTTTTCCCGTTATTGGATGTGACTGAAAGAATTTAAAGGAAGCTAACCATTTCCTGTGCCCCCACATTATGTAGGAGCTGATGAAACCATTGGCTCTGTATCTTTAGTTACTGTTGCTTTCTCCTTTATGTAGGTTCAAGGTACAATTTTGGTCTTGCTGCTGTATAGCTTTGCTGTGGTCACAGTATCTTAAATTGTTGACTAGAGGTGATGGCGCTGCTTGGTCAGTAGCAAGTTCCAGGATCTTTCTCAAATTTCGACTTAGCAGGATTCAAACAGCATTTTTGTGGAATTTATGTTTCTCCTATCAGCACGGTTGTTGCAACAAATACTAAAACAAGTGAGAAAAAAAAATCTGCAACCCTTAGGGCATTAACCAACTTCTTTGAAAGAAATTTTGAAGAGAGAAGTTCTTCTGTTTCTGTGCTTTCTTTCACCATAACAACTTGCACATATGAATCTTGTTGACAGAATGTAGAAAACCAATTCTTCCAGGTAAATCCATTATGGCAGTTTTCATGTTTCTCCTTCTGCTCAACAGATATAAGTGCATTATTTTCCTCTTTGCATACATTCTGAAAAAGAGGGTGGAAATCAAAATGAGAGATTCCCCAGCTAATCTGTTCCCATCAGCATCCCAGAAACAGACAGGAAAGGTCAGGAGCTCATGTTTTGTAGTAAGCGCTGAGGGTGTAGAAAAGAGCATTTAAGTGTTATGGCAATGATCTGTTCTATTCTTCTACCTTTTATCCTTGTATAATTCTGCTTTTCTAAGACCACAAATCACCAGTAGAAAACCTCCCATAATCATAAACCTGTATGTGGCCCCTTGCGTGCAACATCAGTATTTTACAAATTAAAAAAAGAAAGTGATTGTACCTTCTGAGAAGTGTGAATGGAAGCCAGATTTGCTCATCTCATTATTTCCTATTTATATACTGGTTTTGAATGTCTGGCGTTTCCTCAACTATTTTTGCCATAAAATGCTGCTGTTATGTAAAATGCTATGACTTTGTGGTTTTACCTCTAAGGCTCTTTAAAGACTAGGCATAGACAAATAGCTGCAGCAGTGTAGTTTATAAAGTGGTGCCATTTAGAGGAGGAACAGGAGGGGAGGATTTCTGGGCTTTCTGTCATTGTCATGCCTTGTCTCTTCCACAGGAGCTAAAATGGATTTAGTGGACAATGGGCTAAGTAGAGTCCTTTTTTTCTATGTTTTTACTCTTTCATCACATTATGATGGTGGCTAGGAGCAACTGGCCTCAGTTCTCATGGAGTTAATAGGAGGCTCCTGAAGTCTGTGTAGGGTTGGGAACATGACATGCAAAAGGACAGTGAAGTGCAGTGATGAAGGGATGGGTATTCAGTGTCAGCAAAAGTGAACCACACTGGGGGAAAAAACACCTGACTTGACATTAAGTGTCAGTGATCCATTTTGGTTTTGATACTCCTTATACCCTAATATCTCTTTAGACTGTCTTAGATAACTCAGGCTTCAGTATGTTCTCTAGTTTGTCCTAAATGCTGTATGAGTGTCTGATCCAGATACAAATATAAGGGAACTGCCAGCTTCCCAAACTTGTGACTAAATGTCCATGCTTGTGACTCAATCGCCACAATAAAAAGGAGGTGGGAGTTGAAATGAATGCAAATAGCTTTTTTTACCACTATTGGTAATTAAAAAAAAAAAAAAGTGAGTTAGAACTCTGTCTTTCCCAAACGCTTGTCATTTCTTGGCCTTTCAGTTTTCACTTGCCTGACTGGTGTTGCTATGTTGGAATTTCATATAAATGTCTTGTGGCACAATTTGATCATCAGAGATCTTTGTGGTGGTCTCTGAATGCCTGTAGAAGTGCTTTTAGTACAAAGGATACATCTAGATACCGAATACTATGGTCTGTACTAAACAGGTCTTTATTCCATTGAAGTACTTCAGTGCTAAAATATATTTTCTGAGAAATACCGCTTAGATTATATGAATAGAGGCTATATGACTTTTATTTTCTTTTTTTCTTTTGCATTTTATCTTTCACTTCATTAGAGGTCTGGTTAGAGAAATCCATCTTCCCTGTGGGCATCTAGAGCCCTGCCTGTGCTTTTAGTGTCTAATTAGTCATTTCTATTCAGTACCCTTTGAAAAATATTTCTATGCATTTCTGTCAGCACACATAACGGTGTCCTGTGTGGAAAAAAGCTCAAATAAATGTTTCTTTTTTGTGAAGTGGCAAATATTATGGTAGAAAACAGCATGCTTTTTCTGTAGAACTTGATATAATTTGATTTGCTCGCTCTCTTGCAGTTAAAGTTTGGACAAAGATAGCCCCAATTATATAAACCATACCTGCTTTTTTTAGGTGGTAGACATTTTAATTTTTTCAAACTTGCTTTTCATTTCAATAAGAGTTGTGTTAGTGCCTCTTAAAAAAAATAAATTCAGTGCAGAATGGGCCAGAGGCCACTAAAACTCTAATCTGTTCCATAAAAGCACAGTGGTTTATCAAAAGAGTTATACCGTTTCAGCAGCCCAGACAATGACAACATGACGGGTTTGTAGTAGTGTGCCTACTTGTGCTGTGAGACATTAGGATGATTTAGAAACATCTTGATAATCTATAGATGTTAATATTGAAAATTGTTCTCAGGATCCTGAACCCCCATCACAGAATGGGTGTGGGTTGTGATTTCTGTCCCTTTGTGTGCTGGATGTGCTCTCCTCTCATGGTTGTGCCTGCAGGTGAGTGAGGGAGAAGTTGTGTTCTTCACTGGTGTTAACGGTTTTGGACTGATGGCTTATACTGCTCTATTGCAATATTTTTACTGATCTGTGTATTAAGAATTCTGGACTGCTGTCTCCTAATGCAGTCATGTAATTAAAAAAAGGGAGGAAGAATGAAAAAAGGCATCATGAACTCTTCCAAGGGAATGTTTTTAAGTTATGTTATTTTTTTTAAAGAAGAGAGACCAGTTCTTGTACTGAAAGACAAGGTTTCCTGTGGAGAAAACTTCGAGAGATCAGACCAAGTGAGAGATATTTAGCTCTCTTTGCATCTCTGAGAACTGGGTACCCAACTGCTCTAATGATCCCTTGCGGTGTGCCGAAGGATAATGTTTTCCTTTGAAAAAGAAACACAATAATGTTGTAGGTTTCCAAATATCCTGAGGACTGTACTTACTAATGAGAGACTGCAGACTGATGGTGCCTTTTTCTTATTGCCAGCGAGGAGGGTTGTCTTTTATAGAACTTCCTAGATTTTAGAAGTATGCTCCTTTTTTAATTTGGAGGTTTCTCTTACTAATTTGTACTTCTTCGTACAACAACCACAACGATAAAAATCTTTGTTTTCAATGGGGAAAACTGTTTCTTTAGATGATTGCATTATAAAGTTTTGGAAATATTTCTGAAAGTTTTCTGGGTAATATAATCAAATAACTTTTCCAAAACATGAGTAGCATATAATGAAGGGGTTTTTTAAAGAGTTTTTTCTCATATATTTTATTGAAAAATGAATTCTTGTAAATATTAACATGTTTTTGGTTTTAGTACACTCACAGTTTTATCCTTGTAGCTGCTGTGGTTAGCTTGATAGTTAGTAATAACGCTTCCATTTTCATTTTACAAGAGAAAACTGATGGATACTGAATCACTAGGCGACCAACTAAAACTCACTAAGCAGTCTTTGAGCTCTCATGGGTTAGACTGTTATGTCAAGATGCCTATTCTGCTAAAGGCACTGCTTGGCACATACTCACTGATGATATGGTCCCTTCTCAAGATGGCAGATTTGCCAAATGCTTACTCTTTGATTTCTAGAGCTCACAGGACATGTAATATAGCTGATGTGTTGTCATTCATATAGTTATTGAATATAAGTTTATAATTATGTCAAACCTGTTTAATGTAATGATACAGGTCAACTTAATGAATTAGTATTTAAAAAAAAGTGGGGGACGACAGGGGATTAGAGTCTTCTTTGGTATCTCTGTTAGAACATTCAAAATAATTTATTACTTATTGTGTAGGTGCTTTAACATTTCCTTTAAAGCATGTGGACTTGTAATTTCTTGTAATATGCTTTCCAATCTACTCACATATAATTCCTAGTAATGATAATTTAAACAAAGGCCAATTTCACAAAACTGCCTCCAAATTTGAAGAAATTTGAAGAAACCAATAAATGTTGTTGAAAAAATGCTTCCATCTTTATCTTTGATTGTAGGAGACCTCTGTTAAGCATAGTTGGAGACATTTTGCAGAAGGGAAAAGGCACTTCGTGCATAACTGCTGATCCATTAAACTGTTCTTTTAGCTCTATGAAGAAGCTCAGTGCAACTCACTAAAATGCTCTCTAGTGAATCTAGGTCAGATTTTAGGCCCATGACAGCTCCTGTCTCTCCCTTAACTTCTTGCTCTCTTTAGAGGTAAACAACTTAATGCATCTGTAAGCATTCTTCGCACTAGCAGACTTCAGCACTAGCTAATCTAAACTCAAAACTTAGACTTTAAAAAGGCAGCCAGGTTTTCCAGTGAGGATCACATCTGTCACTGGTTGCGAGAATTTTGATATAAGAAAATAGATGGGTGGTTCAAGTTGAATCAGTACTGTGCATTGGACAAACCCGGTGGCCACTGATAGCTTTTAAGACAAATAATAAAAAACCTGGGGGAAAACAAACAGAAAACAGTAATCACTTTGTATGTGCTGTCTTGTTTTGAAAGCTGCAGACTCTCAAACCAGTTCATCTTCTGGTTCTTTCTGCCACACTGATGGTGTAAGAAGCATATATGTTGTACGTGTCTTGACCTTCTAACCTTGCAATTTTGGCTTAAAAATTATAATCTTTGCAAAACCAGATAAGCTTCCACACTGACTAAGCAAGCTAGACTAATTTTTGAAGTTTCACTAGGCATAAAAGCCAGTCAGTCTGGCATGAATGCTGTGTTGTCCTTCAGCAGCCCAGTATGTAGCCCAGCAGTGGCTGTCCCATGTGAGCTGGGGGGGGGCACGGGCTGAGGAGGCTGTTTGGAGGGGAGGGGGGAAGAGGTGGAGGCTACAGCTCCACCTGGTACATCTGGGACCCCTTACATTTGATGTGGCAGTGTGCAGTGTCACAGGTGCCTTCCTGAAAGCTTTGATTTGCACAGGGACTGCCTTTGTGATGCTTTGCAATGCGTTTGTTGGCTGTTGTCCTGATGTCCACAACCATCCACTAGAGCTGTCAGCTCTTGTAGCTTCTGTTGGTGAATCAATGCTTTCATTTGTGTAACCTTGCTGTAAATCTGGTCTATCAGGTGCTCTGTTTTTAATGTGTCTGTCCAGTTAGTTCTGTGTAAGACATGAAGTAGGGCTTCCTGTTGACTTGATGCTTTGTTGTCTCATGTTGAAGGCAAAGCAGTGACATATTTCATCTGAGCCAGAAGTTTGAGTATTTATTACATGGCACTCAGGAAGGGTATGGCTGTGACACTGAATATTAATATCAAAAACACTGCTTTGATCAAAACATTAAGTTGGAACAGATAGCAATTCTATAATCCATTGTAATTTAAGTGATTCTCGTGAATCCCCTATAACATGGAGTACTCCAGGAACTCTGTTTTAATATTGAGTTGTTGTATCACTACTTTTAAAATGCATATTCAAAGCACAGTGCTGCATCATTTGATATACTGTTGCTTATAAATATTGTATTTGCTTTTGAACTGTGGATCATAAGACTTTGCAACAGCATCTTCATGGTACGGATGTCTTCATAAGTTGCTAATACCTTACAGTGCTAATCATTACCAAGAATGGATATTGCCCTTTTTAGCTCTCCCTCTTAAGTTATGGCAATGCTGTTGACAGCTACTGCCTTTTGTACTGGTGAGGTCTTTCAAATGAGTCTACAGAAAAATGCATTAAAAGCTTTTTAAGAAGAGCACTGTGGCAGAATCTTTATTCTTTTTTAGACCAGGTGATCACTGATGCATGTGAATTCAGTACAGAAATCCAGGTGGTCTGTGTATCTTAAATATCTACTAGATAAATTGTAAATGACTTCTTAACTGCAGATTTCATCTGCTCTTGTGCTCCAGGTGGAGAATTCCTATCCATAATGTCTTTAGTGTGTTAAAACAGGGCACATGTGTTCATTAAACATTCAAACTAGATTTTTAACAGCTGAAAACACTTGATTTATACATGAAGAATAACTTTCATATATTGATATCATTTTATTACGGTAAATTGTTTTGTTCTACGCTGTCTGTGAGGAACTGCAAAGTAAGTCTGGTTTTAGATTAATATGTATCTGGTAGCATATTGCCATGTCTCTTTGTCTATGTAAAATGAGAGAAAATAGTTTCTGTTCTCAAAGTGTCTGCTCAGAATTTGGTTAACACTTTTGAGTCTGAAGGGAATTTTTATGGCTGAATTAGAACCAGTTGAAGATCACAGCATAGTTTAAGTGCTGACTTACAAGTAATTGTATCAGTGAACAATATAATGTGTTTGTGACCAGTGTGAGGAAATAAATTGCTAATAGTCAGACTTGACACTTACTATTTTTGTTTTCTTTCCCCTAGTTTCTTTGCTTGAAGAACATAAGGACTTTTCTTTCTGCATGTTGTGAAATATTTGGAATGAAGAAAAGTGAACTTTTTGAAGCATTTGATCTGTTTGACGTGAGAGATTTTGGAAAGGTAAGGATCCTTTGAATTATATCCTGAGTAACACCTTTGTGCTGCTTGAGTATAGAAGACTTGTATGGCATCTCTGGTGTAGGAGGTGTGACTAATGAATGAGCAATCATTACTGAAAAGAGGGTGGTGAAGAAATAAGAAAGCAAAAAAAGTAGATTTATATTGCAGGGGCTAATAAAGGGCAGAGAAAAATGCCTGGTAGGAAAGTTCTGAGGGTGTGAAAAGCAAAGATAAATTAATGGGGAAAAAAAAATGGTTTGAAAGATGCTGAG
This sequence comes from Platyrinchus mystaceus, assembly GCA_035041135.1. Taxonomy (NCBI): domain Eukaryota; kingdom Metazoa; phylum Chordata; class Aves; order Passeriformes; family Tyrannidae; genus Platyrinchus; species Platyrinchus mystaceus. The sequence continues at coordinate 20,966,473 of JAWWLV010000005.1, read as the reverse complement.
TTAAAGGAAATGCAAGAAGATGGCAAACTGTAGGCGAGGGCTGTCCGGTAAAACCCCTTCGGCATAAATAGTGTGGATTTGGAAACCCTGGGCCTGTACACTGTAAGACCACATGGCACAAAACGTGCTTCTTCAGTCTCGGTTGCTTGAAATTCACCCAAGTATTTGCCCCTGTAAACTTTTTTTTGACAATTAGTTTTTTTTTTTTGCTTACCTGCTGTAAAGCTCAGACACATCTATGGTAGGTTAATGTGGCTATTCTAATTTACACAGTATATTTACAGTATATTCTGTAAGTTTGTGATTAGTTATTCTACGTGTAAAAGCTTTTTCCAGTCGATTGTTCACAGCCTCCTACATCTCTGTTTGATCTCTCATTGCCAAAATGTGTTTAGTTCAACTTCAGTTTCTTCTTTTGACTCATAGGGTATCGTTACCCTAATTTCACAGGAAAAAGTCTAAAAGTTACCTGAAGTAGCACTAAAAATAGTTACTTATTCAAATTTAGTATATTTGAAGCATTATTCCTTTTTTAAAGAGGTCTTAAATTTACCACCTAATTTTTATGTACTGCTTTTTTTATAAGTAGGCATAGCGGTAAAGATGATGTAAGAATGCAAGTGTGAATCAGGGCTGCAATATGATTGTTTTAAATGGCTCAGTGATTACCATAAACTAAAATATCTAATTATTTTTCTGAATCTTTTATCTGGTTTTAAGTCCTTTGAGCATAAAATTAGGTGACCTGGTAATTCCACTTGTTCTTCAGTTTTGCTGAAAATATTTTGTTCTCATAAATCATATTTAAGACAAAGCTTTTGGCAAAATGTGCCCCTTTTATGCAAATTTAGCTTATTAAAAATGAGATTTTGCTTCATTGGGCAAGTACAGCGTAAGAAAAATTATTTTTTATTTTCTTGTGCACTAGCAATGTCTTATTTAGGGTATTTAAGTCAGTTATCTTAATGCTTGCTTCAAATCTTTGCTACCTATGCCTAATGCACAGAATTTTTTTAATACTGTATGTTCTAATTAATTGCTGAGAGTTTCACATTTTGTGCCATGTAAAGATATCCTGCTTTTAATATAGTCTAGCTTTGAAGAAACAATAATAAATTATTATTGTTGCATCAATGAATACCCAGTAAACAGGTTCTGAATTAAGGCTGAATTTCACTCAAAAATGTGTTTCTGCTACTCTTTAATTGTAACTTTAACAGAATTTATTTTGGAATATAAGTAGAATAATTGGTTTTAAAAAAAATACTGTATGCCATCCACATACTTAGTATTTAATGTCTCTTCCCAAAGTCAATTTGGCTGTAGAGACATGTTTGGTTGTGGTTTTTTTTTTTTTTTTTTTTTTTTTTTTTTTTTATTTTATTTTATTTTATTTTTTTTTTTTTTTTTAATTTTTTAACTGTTTGTTGCCATAATACAGCAGAAATAATTGTTCCTGGAACTAGTTTTCCAGTTTTAGTGATTTAGTGTCTACAAGCAACGGTTTCTCTGGTCTAGGTCACCTTTCTTGGAAAGCTATCAGGTAAAAATGCAGTGACAAATGTGAAAGACGTTGCTGTGTGGGATTCTTTAACGAGACAAACTATGTGCGTGGGAGCAGCTGCCTGTGCAGAGGTGGAGATGCTGAGTTGAACAAGCCCGTGCAATCCTGCAGTAGGAGTGCTGGCCATGCTTTTAGGTGCCTCGTGGCTGTGCTCTTCAACCCTCTCCATTGGGTGCTTGTGTGGAAACTCACCACACGCGGCTTGAGGTTGTATTTAGATGGGCTGAGCTGTGTGTTTTACTAGCCTGTGTAAATGAGCATGTAGTCAGCTTCTGAAAGCACTTGGTGAGCTTGAGGCCACTTGGGACAGCTGTATTAAAATTATTAAAATTGCATTAAGAAAATGTATGCTAAGTTATTTGTGTGTCTTTAAGTGTGCTGTTTATACAGTTAGTGGAGAATATCTTTAAGTGTCATGAGATTTCAATTGCATATCTGATAATGTACTTATTACTTAGGAAATTCTGATTCTTAGTAACAGTGGTGAGAATAAGAAAGTGTATCTTTTTTAAGTTGTTCTTTGCTTTTCAACTTTCCCCTTCATTATATTTTCCTGTGAGAAACAACTCCAGGATAGTTGTACACCTCCAGCTTCCTTGAACAGAAGTTGTATATATGTAAAAGGCCAGAAAAACAGTGCTGCAGATTTTTCCTGCTACTGCAATCAAGTCATTCTGCCATTTCCAAAAAAATTATTTGAACTGCTTTCCCTAAATGTGCACAGAATACAAGTGATCTTAAAATGATTACAGGTGAAAACAAAAAGGAGAAAATATGATTTAGAATCACTGTTTTCCAAACTGCTGCCCAAACAGGTGATGAGAATGAGTGTGTGTGCAGTTTCTACAGCCTCTGACACATTTAAACATAGTGGAAGCTGTCTTGGGATGTCAGAAGCTGGCAAGTACTTATTAATGGTGAGAGGTAAATAATCTGTAGCTGGGGTGATTCCATAAACCCTATTTCTTACTTTTCAATGCTTCAATTGAATTTGTGAAGAAATAGTTTTTGAATTTGTCATCTTAAGATGGAGTGTTCTGTTCTGTATGACAGATTTCAATGACTATTTAAGCATGCTAGTGGAGGGAACAAGAGAAAAGTGTCAACTGTAAATGAATGTGCCTTCAAGGAAATAAGATTGAAGGGAAAAATGAGACACCTGGTGAGGGCAACTGTATTTTTTTGTAAATATTCTGATATTTTTCAAAAGAAAATAGCAGAAAAACCAAGAGCACGGTGGAAGTAGCAGCTGTATACTGCCAGTATAGTCAGAAAACTTAACAGCCTTGTGAAACACCAGTTACAAAATGTTTGTTGTAATGGTGAAACTTGCATTTAATAGTTAGTGGTAAAGGAGCTGTTTCCAGATGCTTTGACATAACATATGAAAATTTGACTTGAACTTTGTGCTCCACTTTGCAGAGACTCTTTGATCTCTCAATGATTAGAGAAAAAACAGGGTGTACATGGAGTGGATGGGAATCAGAGGGAAAACTCTGTAAATAGCAATATGTAAATAGCTAAAGAATAGGTTAAGAAATGGAAGCAGGTAACCTCATGGGTATGTTTAATGTGTACGTTCTGTATGAATATTGATATCAACTGTTACAAGATGAAGAATTTCTTCTGGTTCAAGTACAATAGCACAGATTTTCTTATTTTTAGACTGTGCTTGAAAAAAGAGGGGCTTCATTACATAGAAATAGGAAGGTTCTTAAATCATGCTTTTTAAAACTATATATAAGTTGATTTTCCTGGAGATCTGCAGTATTCACCCATTCCCACTCACCTTTCTATCAGTAAATTTCATTGTTGCTGCATTAAGTTCCTGACAGAGCATGTAATACCCTCCCACGCACTCAGGGTGCCAGACAGTGTTTTCATTAAGAATTCCATGCTGGAGAGTCATTTTTCACTACCGCAGGGTTGTCAGGTTCTTCCTTTCTTACCTGTGTGCCAGAATAAGCAAATAATGTTGGTACTTGTTCTTTTGGCTCTGTGAGTCCTGCACACTCCTCGAACAGCAGGCTTTGCTGCTTGCTGTGCCACAACAAATTGTTGCTATCCCTGTTCTCTGAAGGAAGTTTGCGACTATAATGTGTTGCAGAAATTGGAATTTGAGGATTAGTTCTGGTGTGTGATGTCAATAGATGCTCCCTGGCCTCAGAGAGCTGTATTTGGGGTCCTGTGGGGGGAAATGGTGTTCAGATATTGTCATAAAAAAAGCCTTTGTGTGCTCTGCTTTTAAATATTCTGAGGAACGTATAACTGAGCATGGAGTGTTTATATGATATAACTGATCTAATATGAACATAGCAGTAGACCCCCCTAGTAGTGATCCTGCAATAGATGTCTTGAAATAATGTACAGTATTCAATTGTGATTCTAGAAAGACAGACAAGGAGATCAAATATCAACTGCCACCAGTGAAATATGTATCTAATTGTTTAAAAGCACATAACATAATGTCTAGTGTAGCTAACTCTGGTGACACTTAAAAGGATAGTTTATGTGAAAACAAGCAACTGCTGTGAAAATACTGAGTGCATATACTCTGGTCATATAGTTTGTGGTCATTTTAGTCACTCTCTTACTGCAAAGGAAATCCAGGCTATGATGTAGGAGAAAGTCATGCTGAAATAGAGAATGCTGGTGTGTTAGTATTCCCTCAGGTTTAACAGATTCCAGGAAGATTGGGCAGATGTGCATGAGATACTCCAAAATCAACACAACAAAAAGCAACTGTTACTATAAAAAGTTATATACCCTTCCAGGAGGAGAGAAGAGGAAAAATCTTCAATAAAACTGAAAGAGTTGAGATTATTCACAAACCTTTCATGTTTTATTCAATGAATTGATTCAGTGAGAGAGCAAAATATGATCCTTTTTCACTAGTAGAGTCATATTAAAACCTCAGAACATGCGATAGTGAAATTGTTCATGACCGAAGAAGGGTAGGCAACATGGTTTTTTTGTTTGTTTGGCCTTCATCTTTTGCAAAACCTGGAGGCTTCCAAAGAGGAAAAGCACAACAGTTTTCTGTTAGTACAGCAGACAGATGGCAGGAGTTGGGAGGAAAGGAAAAGTTGAAGCACAATCTGTATAAGTTGTTCCATGCTCTCTCATGCTTGCACTATAGTTTAAGGGAATCCCTCTCCCACTTTGACTTAGACCAATGTGCTGCTATTTTTGTCATGAACAGTGCAAATTAAATATTCAAGTCAGAGATACAAGTCAAGTGCAGTTGTAGTGCTACAGGATTTTTACTCACTTAATGATCCTCCACTGCCTCTTTTGAGTTGGGGGCCGTTTGCTTTTGGTTGATACTCCTCACGTCTGCTTGTAAGTATTAGATACTAAGTAAAAATACCACCACTGTGTAATGAAGTAGATATCCTGGTGGTTTGTTTTCCTGTCTTTTTGTTTGGTTTTGTCCCTGTTTAATTATGTTTTATATTTTGTGAGTGATGAATAAAAAATCCCCAAACTTGGTGTCACTGCATGGTCTCGGCTCTGGGGAAGACCATTCATTACACATTAGCCTTTTATTTTCATAGCCAGGAATTAGGTAAACCCAGTGTGGTCATTGGTTGTAGTTTCATAACTAATTTCCCCACAACCCAGGTAGAGAAGACTTGATCTGATCCACGGAGTCATGAGCTTATAGCAAAGGCTTATACTAAAGTTATGTTAACATGTGCCATTACCATTTGTTGGTACTCAAACTACCTGGATGCTTTCCCATTTTAATTAATTTTATTTCATGGTAGTCTTAGACTGGACTTTGCATTGAGTTCAGAACTTGTTTTATGAGAGTGTATGTTTTTAAGATGCTCTCCATTTCAGATCTAAATCTGTGTTCTTCATTTATATACTAATTTTCTGGAACAGTGCCTTCTGACATGGTTGACTGCACATTATTGTTAAAACCATGAGAAAAGACTTGCAAGTCATGTTCAGGCTTTGCTTTGTCTCCTCTTTGTTTGCAATTTATATTAATAATTCTAAGGACAGAATGAATGATCTGGACTATACTTTCTGTCTGCTGGTAACGTAGTCATATGTATTTAAATCTAATATTTCATTAAGTCGTGTGGTCTCAAGTATGGTCTTTTTACAGGGTTATTTTGAACACTTGGCTACTCTTATATCTTAAGAAGTAAACCACTATTGCTATTAAATGATGGCAAGAGACAAAGTGACAGAGCAGCTTTGATTATCATATTTAAATATGAGCAGGTCAAGGACAGTCTGTGTTGAACTAGCACAATATCTCCAGATTCTCAGGTAACAGGACAGCAGGCTGTAAAGGGTGCTTTAGTGTTGATGCACTTAAGAATCATAGAATAGTTAGTCTTGGAAGGAACCTTTAAAGGTCATCCGGTCTAACCCTCCCCTGCAGTGAGCAGGGACATTATCTGCTAGACCAAGGGTCCTCAAACTACGGCCTGGCCTGTAGGCTGAGTGCAGCCCCCTAGTGTCCTTAATCCGGCCCGCTCCCCCCCCATCCCGCTGGGGTTGGGGGCGGAAACCAAGCAACCCCGTCCTCCTCCTCCTCCTCTGCAATGCGTGGTGGGCGAGAGGCGGGGGCGTCTGCTCTGCCAGGCAAGCAGTGGCGGCAGCCTCTGGACTGTGAGCTCCAGCTCGGGCAAATCGCCAGAGCCCCGGCCGGCAAAGTCCCTTCAGTCCCTTCTGGCCCCCCCTCCGGACTGCGCGGCTGGGCTGAGGAGGGGGGCGGTGGCATCAGCGAGGTGGGCGGCTCCCTGTCTCTCCCTCCCTCCCTCCCCCTACCTCACAGATAGGACAAGCAAGCCAGCAACAGTGGGGAGCACGTGCACCATCATGTCAAAAAAAAGAAAAATTCGCTCAGAGTGCAGGGTATTCCAAGAATAGTTCACACTGAAATATTATTTGTTTTTGTTGATTACAATTCTTCATTTTAAATATTGCATTCTTTTTCCTGTTTTTGTGCACTACTACAAATAAAATATATGCAGTTTGCATAGGAATTAGTTCATTTTTTTCCAAACTATAGTCCAGCCCCCAACAGTGTCTGAGGTCGGGGAACCGATACGCTGTTTGAAAAGTTTGAGGACCCCTGTGCTAGACCATGTTACGTGGTGTCTCGGCCAACCTGACCTTGAATGTGTTTAGGGATGGGGCATCTACCACCTCCCAGGACAACCTGTGCCAGTGCTTGACCATCCTCATTGTAAAACGTTTCTTAACTTTTATCTAGTCTAAAATGGCTCCTTGTTCTATCACAACAGGCTCTGCTAAAAGGTTTGTCCTGATCTTTCTTCTAGATCCCCTTTAAGTACTAAAAGGCTGCAGTGAGGTCTCCCAGCAGGTTTATGTCTTTGCTGTGTTGAGAACTCCAGATCTGGATGCAATGCTCAGGATTTCATGAGTGTGGAGTAGAGGGATGGAATCACCTCTCTTGACTCTCTGGCCATGCTTCTTTTGATGCAGCTCAGGACGGTGTTGGCTGTCTGGGCTGTGGGCGCACGTTGCTGGCTCATGTCCAGCCTCTCATCCACCAGCACCCTCAAGTCCTTCTTGGCAGGGCTCTCTCAATCTTTTCACCTCCCAGCCATACTGATGCCTGGTGTTGGTGTGATGCAGGTGCAGCAACTTGGTCTTGTTGAACCTCAGGAGGTTCAGATGGGCCCACTTCTCAAGCATGTCCAGGTCCCTCAGGATGGCATCTTGTCCCTCAGCCATCTCAAGTTAATTGTCATGCAAAATGGGGTCTGCTGTTCTTGTTGAAAAATACATACACCACCACATTCCTTTGGATTTAAGGACTGTATCTTTATGGTTTATAGTTGGTGGCTTTGTTTGCTGTAAAAGTATTAATTTGTCTCTTTAATATATGTCTGATCTCCTATGTTTGTTGGGCCTTTATGCTTTTACCTGGTTTTATCTGCTTCAACCCATTTTTCTTCTGTTAGGTATTTTCTAGTTTTGGACCTAACTAAATCAACTCATTTGATATACTTCCTTTCTACTTGTTGACTTGAGACTTTATTAAAAACTATAGTAGAGAATCTGAGAAGATATTTGATCAAAAAAAACCCCAGAAAGTCTGTCTTGAAATAAGCCATATAAGGCTATGTTTGAGATACAGGTGGGTGGTTATTCAAAAGTAGTACTAAACTGGGCAAATGATTTTGTGCATGACATAGATAAAAAAATATTAAGTTCCGTATTGGTTTATTCTTGAAGAGTTTTGATTACAGCAAACTTAGCGTAATTACTGTGGTACTGCTAAATTGTTCTTCCCTCATGTTCCTTGTAGTTCCTCTGTGCCTGGCCCTTTGTCTGAGCAAGAGACTGACCCAAGCAGTACTATGCAGTACGTGCTTTTCTTATTGTTTCCTGCAGTTCACTTTGAATCTTAGCTGACTGCATCTTGGTAAAAATCAAAAATTAGCAGGCAAAGAAACACAAACAAATGAAAATGACGCTAAGAACTGAAGAACTTGAAATATTCATCAGTCCCCATGTTGCTTGCCAAATGTCTTTTTGTTGTATGTGTTAGTGATGACAACAGCAGTTCAATTGGCTTGATATATTATTATGCATAGTTTTAAAATAATAAATTTGATGATTTTTTTGCTTCATTCTAATATGAAAAAGTTAAAGAATTACTAAGTGTAATTGCTAAAGTTCTCTGGCATTGCAAGATGTCTCCTAGCCCCCCCTCCCCTCTGCCTCTCTTCCCCCATCTCTGTATCATGAGTTTAAAATGTTACTGGATGGTGTCTGTGCTAAACCTCCACCAGAGAGATTTGGGCTGCTCTTGAACTCTGAGAAGCACAAATTGCGAGCTAGAGACATGTGTCTTAAACCATCACTTAGGCAGTGTTGGAATTTCCTCTGGAGAGTCAGGCATGTGTAAGTGTTCTCCAGGATAATCTGCCAGTGACTTCATGGGGCCACACCTGGGAGATGTTCATGTTCTGGGGGAAAGCCAGACCATGATTTTTCTGCTCAGTCCGTAGAGTTCCCCCGCTTTGTGCAGGCAAGGGGCAGACTGCCTTCAGCTGTTTGTGGTTGGTAGTCGTGTGTAAAGCAAAACTGTACTCCAGTGAAAAGTTACAAATAATAACCTGTTTTCAAAGACAGTGAAACTGTAGTTGCTGTTTTTTTTCTTTGTAAGTATAAAAAAAAAAAAATCAGGGTTTGTTTAACTTGAAGAATGCTCTGGTAGTTAGATTGGTTGTAATTTCATCCACTTGGCCTTTTCTGTCCAATTTCAGTAGAAAGTGAAATCTGAAATGAATGATTTGCAGCAGAAAACACCATTTGAGTATTTCATAAAAAGATAGGAGTTAATGAGAAATGTTCACAAAATGTGTTAGAGGGCTTTTACTTAACATGGTGGTGACAAGGCTGGAAAGGTGTTTGCTAATTAAGGATTGCGTTTTGCATTTCTTAATTCTGACATAGTAGTTGTGTTAGGAATAAATGTCAGCTGCACAACTGCACATGCTTTTGGAAAGGATGGATACTTGAATAGTTTGGTAATGGAAAAATAAGTCAGAAGAGTGTATTTCAGCATATTTATCTATAAATCTGAAAAGCTTATATTGTTTGTAGGTGATGGAGATCATCAAGACTATCTTGCTAGGAAAACTAATGCATCTTTCTGTACAAACACTGAACATATTTAGGGATGTGGTTTTTTCTTGTAAAAACATGTTATAGCAGAAATGTGGGATCTTGGTTTTTGGATCTTAAATGTTGTTAACTTTGCATGAAATGAGATTTTTTCGGAAAAGTTGTATTAAACGTATTGTTTGCATTTTCATGGCTTTTTCATGAGATTTGAAGGTGTAGCATTGGTTATTGAATACTGAGGATTTAATTTCCAAAATAACCATTCAATAAATAAATAATTCAGTGCAAAATTTTATGACAAATGTATTAGCTGACAAATTTGGCAATGTATTTAAAAACAGTTGTAAATAAAGACAGTTGCTAAGTAGAAAGTAATATTACAGAGGAAATAAAAGTATTGTCAAATGAAATAATTAGCAAAAGTGAAATTAAATGGCACATTTTAGCTACTGCTAGCCTCTACAAGTAAATAAATTCTTAGATTTCACCCAGCTACAGTTTAAAACTGTAATATGCCAGCATAGGTCTCAAGAGCAGCTCATAGAGAGCCTTAGATAATAATAGGTACACTATGCAGTAATGCAGTGTGATGCTGAAGGAGCTGACAAGAGTGTATTACTTGAATTTTTGGAATGTACTATTCTGAGCATATTTTTGCATGCAAATTTTAATATGATAAAATTCCCAAATTAGAGTTTCATATAGGTTTGAATAAGTTGCATGTAGGTCTTCAGCTGAAATTGTGAACATGTAAGAAACACTTCACAAAACGACTTGAGAAAACCAATTGAGGGCTGGTTCACATAAGTATATTTCATTCCCCAAGGCAGCTTTAGGATGCTGAAAGGTTTGAAATGTTTCTAAAGTAGAACTGATTTGTGCAAAAATGCACCAGAGACATTGTGCAGGCACATGATGTGTGCTTCATGCAGTGGCTAATTGATACTAGCTGAGTAATTCAGCGTACTAGGTAATCCATTTCTTACCAAAATATGTAAATTACTTGAGGGAGGATTTACTGCTTGTGCAGTAGAGTAAAAAATTGAATGTAGGTCACCAATGGGTTGAGGAGTGTCACAAATTCCCATTCAGCCTTCACTGGGGTAAGCTGTAGTCCAAAACTCACAGTGCAGTTTAAAGAGATGCTGTGGATTTCATAGTGACTAGGTAGGGCATAACGTAGCTTTTCCCATAATGTAGCTTTTCCCACCTCCAGTGCTAGACAAAAATAGACTAACCTTCCTGAGTGCTATGAGGCACAGCACTATGTGTGTTTAACTGTATGCCCTTGGGCTGATGTATCTGAATAAACCTTGGGAGTTGCTTCTGGGTTTGGGGAGATAACGAGGAGGTGGCATCACTAACCACCTTACTGAAGACTTGGAGAATAAAACAGGGCACAAGGAAAGGAAACAATGCTAAGCTTGTGGCAGCCCTGTCCGAAAAGTTGGCTCTACTTGTCTAAATATTATCACTATCAAAGTTGTGGTAAGAGCATGTAGTTTGCATGCAGTGTAATGATCCCATATGATGTATTCTTGCCTTCAGAAGCAGTGGAACAAGGAGTGAGACCTAATTTCTCAAATTTTTTTTTTTTTTTTTTTTTTAAACCTGCAAGTTCTCTTTCAAGTGCTTTCCTCACTTGGACAGGTAATAAATAAGACATAAATAGCTGTTTGAAACAAATGACCAGCCAGGAATAGCTATGCAGATTTTTAAGATGATTTACTTGGCTGTTGCAATGTCTTACAGATTGGTCTTATCTCTTGGTCACCACCAGTTTGTTTGAAAAGTACTATATATACATATGTATATATATTTACTCCTCTGTTGAGATTTAAGCACTTGTGTATATGGCAGCCTCTCTTAGAACTCATTTGCTCTACTAAATATTGTTGAGTGATGTAGTTCTGGGTTTATTTTGAGACTGACTTTTAGTGTGTTTTGATTTGGGGAGAACCTCCCTTGGAATTTTTCAACTAGCTAAAAAGGTTGAGACAAACTGAGTACCCCACGTAGTGGATGGACACCGTCTGTGATCTTTGGGAAACAAGCTTCATTATGAATCCTAATGCCATCATAACATTTTCAAAGTGGTGAATCCATTTTGTATGTACATACATTTTGTATGTGTTAAGTTGGAGGCTGGATATAGGCTGGATATAAGATGGTTTTTCTCAGTTCCATATTTTGTGGTGAAAAGTGTTTGTTGAAAGCGTGATTGCACCTTATTAGAAAATGAACAGGTTTTTCCTGGCCAAATTAGTACAAGGTTGCTATAAATTAGGATGAATATTTTTATTTATATTAATATTAATAACACATTTTAGCATGTGGTTTGTCATTGAAAAAGAGGATTCTAAACCAGGCATCGGATTTTAAATAAATATTTTATTACTGTCTCACTTTACAGACGTTTTCCTTATAAAATTAAACAAACTGGAATATGAATTCAGCTCTTTTTCAGACCATAGGAAAGAGTTCCTATATCTAGCAATATAATATCAAGATAATATCAACCAAAACTTGAGGAAAGAGCTTGAATACTGGGAACTTAAGCATAACATGCACTTTGATTTTGAACTCTTACAGAATAATTCACATTTGCATTTTTTTTTGATGGAGATTTGCCACCCACAGATGGATGGTATGAATTTGGAATCTGTAGGAGTCCCAACCAGACTGATTTTGAATCTTGCCTTTGTGTGTATTATTAATTAGATTAACCATGCTGATGCTGTATGTGGAGTTACATGGGAGTGCATGAGAACATTTCTATTCAAATTGTGGGGCTTTTAGGTAGTTCCTTATGTCTGTTGTGGAAGTGGCTAGTCCACCTGTGCCTTGAATAGTCTGCTAAACACTAGGGAAAGGTGCTACTTTCTGACTTGACATTGACAAAGCAATAATCCTACCAAGTGGCAGAGTGCTCTGACCACGGGCTCTGGACAGCAGAAGTCCCAGTTTCCTTCCTCTGTGCTTGGCTTTTAGGTGTTGGCCTGTGTTCACCCTTGCTCTAGTTTTACACCTAAAGGATGTAATCTGTATCATCATTTCTACTTAATTATGCTTTCATCACCTAATGTTTAAACTGATTTTCTTTGGTTAGTTACTGTTTACTCTTCATCACTGCCTTGTCCTTTGTGGCCTTCATTCCTTGCTTTCTCACCACTCTGTCTCACAGTCTGGTGTATGTTCCCCTCCCTACAGTGCTTCTTGGGCCTTTTCCATTTATGCATTTAAGGTTTGTTTCTGCAGTCTTGTTTTGTCTCTTGGTTTTTACTAGGAGAGTGGTCCTGTTATTCCTGTGCTTATTTAAATATGTCTTCAGGTTTTTCTGTGTAGCAGATAAGTACTTGCTGCACATAAGAAGGAAACTGTAGCTCTATTGAAATTCCTGCAGTTCAGCTTCTCTTCCTCTTGAACTTGAATATGAGGATATCTTGCTTCATTTTTGACCTCTAAAGAAGAAACATTCAAGTTTGGTTTTGTTTGCTTCCTCCTGCATCTGGTTCAGAGCGTTTTTTTATACATTTAGTAGTACAGCAAGACCAGTCTTTGATGTTGTCTTGCATCAGCAAAACTCAGAAAAGGAAAAAGAGTTCTTAGCACTGATATTCTGATAAAGTTTTCTTTCCTTTGTCTATACTGAAAAAAACCCTGACCCAGTGCTCTAGAAATGAAGTTGCAAATAAGGAACTTAAAATTTTGACACAGATTGTTCAATAAAATTATTTTAAAATTTATGAGCCATAAGATAATGTCACTTATTTGGAAATACTCAAAAGGAGGTTTTAACTTAGCTATATATTTTATTGAGAACCATCTTTCCTTCCCTTAGTTTTAAAGAAAATTAACATTAAACGGTCAATGGATGCATATATGAACTGCTGCGATGTCTCAGGAAGTCAGACCTGTACCATGTTCACTTTTCATTAATTTTTCAAAGTTAATTTATCAAATTACAAGATGAAATTAACTGATTCCTCATTTAACACTGCACTAAAGCACACTGAATCTGAGAGGAGGGTTTCCTTTGGATTTCTTACCAAATCAGTACTCACAAATGTGACTGAAAACTACTAGTGGTGTTTAAATACAGAAACCAATTCTTGTGTCATAGAAAACAAGGCAATAAAATACTTGAGCATTAGCACTTCTTAGAAGCCTGGAGTATGAACTCCAAGAGCTGATCAAGATCTTTGCAGAGACAATGCTACATAGAAAGTAGCCAAGAGTCATGTGCCAAAGCACAGGTCTGGGCTGACCCAAAAGTGCTGTGCAAGGCAGGGAAGTGTAGTGTGCTCTGTGATGTGTTTGTGCTTTTATGGTGCATTTCTGCTTGTGTGTGTTTGCAGCAGCAGAGACTCCAAGCAGTGCTGGCAGCCTGAGTTGTCTGAGGCATATAAAGGAAAAAAGCTGTACACTCTCCCTCCCCCTAACAGTGTTACAGATTTACCAACTTTTGTGAGTGAAACGCTTTGGTGTGAAGTCAAACTGCAAGGCCATTGTGGTGACTCGAGTTACTTATATTCCCCCTTCGCATGGAGGAGGCCGCAGCTTGGCTGTTCAGATCCTTAAGTTATGGTGACCCTGGCTGTTTTCACTGGGGCTACTGGTGTGTGTGTGTGTGTTCTGCTGTTGCAGGTGCTGCCAGCAAGAGCTGCCGTGCTCTGCTGCTCTTACTGCTGACCTGTCCACTAGTAAGTGTCTGGGCAGTGCCAGGGGGCACAGAGAAGGGTCTTGTCAAGTGTGTGGATGTTATGGTTCAGGGCTATGGTTTCAAATCTCAGCCTGGTTCAGGGGGGACAAATAGCGATATTTGCTGTAGAAGCTAATTTGGATGCTGAGGCATTGGTTTGTTTAATTTGCACACCTGTGCCTAATAATAGCCAGTTTGATGCTAAAAGGCAGGGTTCATCTCCTGCTGTTGATGCAGATGAAGCATGTGCAAGTAAACCACCAGGGAATGTAGTCAGGATGTTTCTGGTTATGACTAAAAGAAAAGATGTGTCTCAGGAGAGTGAATAAGAGTTAGTGAGCATAAACTTTTTTTCTCCTTAGATGTTTTTCTGGAAGTCATGAAAGATGCTTTATTGCATTACTCTGTTGAGAATGAAAAGCCAAAAAACTGTTGTTTTCTGAGTCGTTTCCCAGAAATGGAAAGTGAAGTTGAATACAGGTGCTGGTTTCACAAGCATGTGAGAGAAATTACTGCTTTTGCCAAGTAAAAATAATGTAATCTCATGTAGAAATTGACCTGCTTTCTATGCTAAGTCGTAAGATTACTTGAAAAAATTTTCAGTCCTCTAATATGAAGCTAGTAATCTAAACTTATTAATATTAGGTCTTGTTCTGCTGTTTGTGTGCACATTGAAAACAATTGGCTCAGGCAGTGAAATTGGTCATTCCAATAGGTATGGTATCAGAGTAACTACTGTTTCCTTGCTTGTTTGCAAGTGCAGAGCTCTGGGGATGCAGGGGAATTCAGCTATGAATTTGGTAATGTGAGGTAAAATGTTAAAAGCAGTCAGCATTCTCAAACACATGTTGTGACTTGGTGCCACTGTATCAAAGCTGTTCAGTAGGAAAGAATCCGAGAGAGTGCCTCAGACCTTATGATTCCTTTAAATTGATCCATGTAAGTTCACTTGGCAGACTAAAGTCTTAAGGGAATAAAAATGCCCTTTCTGTGGAGCTTCTCATAGACAGAGGAGCCCTGAACTAGCAAGGCAGTGAATCCTGTCAGAAACTCTTCTTCCTTGCTGCTCTGTTGGATTTTAATGAGTTGTAGTAGGAGTTGTTCTGAAGCTGGAGACCATGTGGTGCATGTTCTGAGTGTCACAGACATAAGATACCTAACTACAACAGTAATCAAAAATCCACTGAAAAATAAAACTTGTACTACAGTAGCCTGGCCTGTTTGTTACATATGTGACACTTAATTTTGACTGAGAGCTAGACCTTCATGTTAGTATAGTCAATAGTTACCATTCATTGTATGCAGGCCTTAAGGGCTTTTCTCCATAGTCTGCAGTGCAAGTGATAATAACAAATGTTGTATAAGAGTGTTTTTAGTGGCTGTATTATTCTTGAACAGCGGTAATTAAAACTTTGCAAAAGTTAAATCTAATTTTAGAACAAATGCTGTGCCTCGTACTGAGCTGATCCTCATAGCTCACAAAATCTATATTGTGTGTGCTCTGCATGCTGTAGGTACCTCAGCTATAGCAAAAAGCTAACATTATTAATACAGCTAACAGAGAAGGTTTATATGTTGATGTTTTTGTTCCTTTTTGTGGAAAACGTGGATCATCTTCTTTCTGGAAACAAATTACTACTTTCTTTGTTCTCATTTTAAGTTTCATTTGTTTTTCAGGTTTGCTTTCCGTTTTCTTATCTTGTTTTCTATTTCAAGGTAATGTTTTTGTAATCTCAAACCCCTTCAGAAGCTGACAACATCAATATCTTTGAATGAGATTTTTCCTCTTCCTCCATTGCCTCATTCTCCTTCATTCAACTTTCTCACATCTTACTCCTTACATCTCTCGTATTTCCCAAAACTTCAGTCTCTCCAAATCCCCTGACTTTGCTGTCTGAAGATTACATTTCATGCATCTGTCTCAGTTAAGCATTTCTTTATTTCACTGGTTTTGTTGCTGTCTCATTGTTACTATTTTTGGTATGAGTGCAGTAAGGGAATTTCTGTGCTGTTGGAAATACCTGTAAGCAGTAAAATTTGTGCTTGCCAACTAAAAAGGGAGATATGTTGAGGGACACAATTTTAAGAAACATTATAGGTAATGTGGGATAAAATGACAAGCTGTAATGCAGAATAGCTTTTTTTGAAATTTCAGCATTGAGGCTGTTTCTCTCACTTTAACATTCTTCAGCCTGTGTACATTTTAACCGATCTCAGTTTTAGATCTGATATAAAAAAAAAAAAAAAGGTAGAGATGTAACTCGGGTTACATATGAACTACAACTTTCAATTTGAAATTCCCCCGCATAGATATTTGACCCACAAAAATTTAACACCCTGTAACACAAATATTGCCTTCCACTGAGACCATAATGCCTGTGACAAACTGCCAGGAGAATATTGGTATCCTATGAGGTTTATCTTTGATGTTGTATGTTAGGTAAAACCAGAGCACTTACACAAAGTTGGTTGATTGCAATGTATTTTTTCCCAGTGTTATCTCCCCAAAATGACTTTGTGCATTGATATGGTTTGGAGCTGGCTCCCTGCCAAGTCCCCAAACCCTACCACCAGAAGTCCCCCCCACCCTGAATCAAGGGAGAGGAGGGGAAAAGTAAAAAAACCAGGAGAACCGAAACGAGAGACAGCCAAAGCAATATATATATAAAAATATATTTACTTATATACAATTATATACAATTAGAAATATATACAATTCTACAAGGGAAAGGGAAAGGGAACGGGGAAGGGAATAAAAAGGAACAAAAACCCAAAATGAAATATTTATATATATCCCGATCAGTAGCCCAAGATCTAGCAAAGAAATAGCAAATATCTTACT
>JAWWLV010000005.1:20931206-20949639 GCA_035041135.1 Platyrinchus mystaceus | reverse complement strand
AAACCTCCAAAGCCACCGGAAGGAAAGAGAGCAAAAGCCTCTCCTCCTATCTTTTTATACCCCGGCTTATGTAAAAAATGGTAGGGAGTACTGGGTAGGTCTGATCACTTCCTTGGCTACAAACTGGTCACCAAGGAAGGCCCAGACCAAACTACCACATGCATTGACTGGAAAAGAGGTGGGGGCCTGTTGTTCATAAAGCACAGCGTTGTGTGTTATCCGGGTGCATCTGCTTGCCTGCAGTTGCTCTTGCATTTGTTCAATGTAGGCCACTGCTGTGATTGACTGTAGTGGAACTAAATAACACTTGGGATATCGTGTTTGGTTCGATCTCACTGTATTGGACCAAAATGCCCAACTAAATTCATGTCAAGAGTTTTATTGGACTCTTATGTGCTACTGGTGTTTTTATCGTGAACAGTTAGGACTGAAGTTGGCCTTAAGTTTTATGACTGGGGATGTGTTCAGTTGTGTGCTTTTCCACAAATATTTTTAAGCACAATTCCACAGCAAATATTTGGAGATGCCTGTAAGCCCTATAGAGTAGAAGTGAGGTACAGTCCTATGTGCGCAAAGAGGCGATCTTAATGTCAGAAGTTACTGCCTCTCCTTTGCTGCCTCTGCCATACCTCTTGATGTGGCAGAGCTGGGAAATAACAGAGGAGCTCACCTGCCCTTCGGAATAACATTTTAAGAAACTGGTCCCTCCTTCTCTCTGCACATCAGTTTTCAGATGTATTTTATGACATGACCGTGTTTACAGTTGAGTTAGAACAGCTCAAACAGTAGCAAACTGAAGTGCAGGGCAGAAACAAGTGGGTAAAGAGCACAAGACAGAGGACAGAACTTCCTGAAGTTAATAATGCTGGTGAAATTGCAAGAGACATCTTAATGGTAAATATAACTGTATGGCTAGTGATAAGTATCTGTTGTTTACTCTTATTTATCTCAGTATCTTTAGCTAAAATACATAGTATGATCCCCATTCACATATTTTAAGAACTCAAAATTTTCTTTTCAACCTCCAGACAAATGAAAGCTAAAGAACAACGTTTTTAAAAATACAGAGGAATCCCACTCTCTCTTGGTTGTGCAGTTCTGCAGTGGCATTTTGAAAGTGTAGTAATCTTTCTGAGGGGAAAGATAAATACACAGATAATACAACCTGAAAACTGCTGCATGTTCAAGGCAATAAAGCAGGAAAATAATTAAGAAGTCTCAAATAAAAATAGCATGTTAGTTCTTCTCATTCATTTTGTAATTTTCAGTATAAGGATCCAGCTCAAGGAGAATTGGGGACAAACATAATGGGAATGTAAGTATTTTCTTTCACTAATGTAAGCGTAGCTATATTTTTTAATCTAAATGAGCAGATGATTAGGGAGGAAACCAAACCACTGTGCTTATCAGGTTTCTATAATAGAAGCTGATAATATGGCCATTTCCACTGCAGAATGTCTTCTCAAGTTTGATTTTTTAAATTTATTTTTTATTTTAAATCTCGTGTCACAGCTGTTGATTTTTAGAATGATTGGAAGACAGTGGAATGTCAGAATTATGCCACCCGTTTTACTGTATATCCTTTTGTAGCGTTGAAGGCAAGTGCAATGCTTTTCAGTCAGACTGATCCAATCCCTCATCTCTTCTGGTAGAGCAGAGAAATCTCTAAGAATGTGAGGCCTGAAAGATAGTTGTGGGCTTTTGTAAGCCTCTCTGAGTGAGTTGGAGGGTAATTGCATCAAAGAGAACAGCTCACTTCCTTTTGCACTGCCCACTGTAGCAGGGCAATTTTTTTTCTTGCAGAGAATAAGGGGACATACAGTTTCTGTTTACACCTAATAAATATTCCTGTCTTCAGAGATTGTGTACTGGAGTAAATTCAGTTTATGAGTCAAGTGGGACTTGGTACTGTTCAGCAAAACCAATGCTAATGGGATTTATATAATCAATGGTTAAATTAAAGTCAGAAAAGGGAGAAGTGTGGCAGTGATTGGTTCACTCAAGACAGGAAGAGAAAGATCTTCCTCTGCTTTTAGCGGAAGAGAGGAAGAAAAGCTCCATTGCACAGCCACCTCTGAATATCCTTCTTACTAGGATCAAAACTGACAAGGAATCTGTTTAAATTGAAGTGAAATAACACAGTGGGAGTGAGGAAACTACATGTCACTTAAACTGCAGGATGCATATCCAAAACAGTATTTGAGGTGCAATCAGTAATGAATATGAAAGCACTAATTTCCTTCTAAAACATTTGTATGCCAATTTTAAACATCCAAGGTCAAGAACACCCACAATGTGTATAGATAGTGTATACCTGGTGATTGCAGTTTGGACAATTTGCTTGTTCTTTTCAAACCGTGTAAAAATAGTCTTCTGAAGTCTGTTGAAGGGCAGTGACAAAAGAAATGTAGCTCTGGAGAACACACAGCACTGATATACGTCCATTCCTATTAAAAAAAAACTGTTCAACATCTGATAATCTTTGATAATCTCACTGTTCAGTCATTAAGAACTTTAAAAAGAATGCTCACGTTTGGGAAAAATAGATTGTATTAAAATATCCTGTTTAAAATGCAGGAAAAAGCTGGTTTTTTTCCATGATTGACTACTGTTTTGACCCATATAAAATATGGTAAAAAAATAGTGGTATCATCAATAAGAGCGCTCAGAAAACACTGAAAACAAGCACTTGATCAAAGCTGAATACAGTTTAAAGAGGCTGTTTGTAAGTATAGGTTATCCTACACTATCCTGTTCAGTCTCCATCTTTCCAGGGGTTGTAGGCTCCAAGGCAGCTTGTGCTCATGCTGTTAGTTACAGTGTTCAAGTGCAAGTTCGTACATAACACAGCAGTACTTAAAGTAAGGTTGTCATTCCTTAAGCAAGGTCTTAAAAAGCAAAAAAACCGCCTCCAAAACAACTGAAAAACCAAACCCAAATTTACCCCCCCTGAAGGCATGGTGAGGGCTGGAAGGTATTCATAGAATCAAAACCACGAGCTGCAGACAGGAAGCAGCTGCTGGAACTCCCTCCCCACCCCCGCCTGCTTTGGGGAGTCACTCTCGGCCTTTTGGACAAAATGAACCAAGAGATGAGCAGGACTGTGCTGCTTGTGCAATTTGGACTTCAGATCCTTGTAAGAGTAAAGCTGTCAAGGGAACCTTTCATAGTTTTGGATTAGGAACGGTAGCCTTGTCACTGACCTCAAACTTGGAAAAAAATGGGATTTAAAGCACAATTTGTGTTTAGCGTGCATACACATTTGTGTCCATAATTGGATACTGATTATTAAAGACTTGCTCATTATAGTCCTAATAACATGGCATTGAGTTTTACAGATTCCTGGAGAGCATTTGGTTTTGTTTCTCCTCCTTTAATGTTTAGGATTCATGTGTGCAGTTAGTTATGTCTGCCAGTCCCTCTTTTTTAGTTCAGGAGTTTGCATGATCAGACTTATCACCCCTGATAAAAGGGATAAAATGTTAAAAATGTTCAGTGTGCAAAAGGGGAAAGAGGACTTTGGCTAGTGAGGAGTCCAAGCAGCCCTTTGCTATTGTTGGAAACAACATTTATGTTTTTAACTACTGACCTAGAGAAAAACGCTATAGAAATACTATACATACTTTACATCTGTAATGTAAACATATGACATAAAGTGCTGCTTGGTCTAATCTAGAGATGTGAAAAGAAAACAGCAGAACTCTGTTTTGGATATTTCTAACTTAATGTCAGATGTTCCATTTTTACAAAAAGAGGTAAATATGCTTGCCCTTAACTTGTCCTTTTGGATATCAGGTCATCTGTTCTCATATCTTCCAGGGCAGTTTTAAAAAATTTTGTTCTCCTGTCTGTCTCTGCCCGCCTTCCTGGTGTTTAGTTGCCCTCCTCACCTCTGGTTCTTACAAGGCTTTGGAGAAAACGTTGCATCTTCTATAATTGTTGATTCCCCAGGGCTTTTGAAGTGCCAGCACTTTGCATATCTGTAGTTAGCTTATCTACAAACAGAAAGAGGCAACACCCAGGAGGTTTTTTGTCTTGCTACCTTTTTTTTTTTCTTTTTCCTCTGGAGAAGCGTTCCTGCCACTTTATTGTGAAGACACTGTGGAAGCACTGGAGAAAATGGATACTAGAAGAGGCTTCCCTAGGGCAATGCATGCATGGTATGAAGGTCTGCATGCCCGGAGCCAGCAGCACCTCTGAGCTCTCCTCTCGCAGCTGGGAGCTGGGGCTCAGTGCTCAGAGGAAATGTGCATGACTGCCAAACCCAGCTTTTACAGCAGTCTTACCCTTGCTGCCTCTGCATGAAAGCATTTGGCACCTGGTTGCAAACCTTTTTTTTCCTTTTTTTTTTTCGGAGTTGCTGGCAGGCTGCTGTCAGTCACACAAACTTGGCTCGGGACTGTGAATTTCTCTGCCATGGGACAGTTGGTCTATTTTCCTTACTGCTGCTATGCCAGAGCTAAGCCTTGATGGGAAAGAGGGATGAAGTAGCCCTCAGATATGTTTCCTGAGGATGTAGCCCAGTGGAAATGGAAGAATGGACATAGAATGAGAGAGGCCAGAATCAGGGTAGCTGAAGGTAATGTCAGTGGGAAAACAGGCAGCATCCTGCAGCTGGAGATTACCCTGGTGGAAAGTAAATCTGTGGCTTTTCTTTGGGTTGCACCTATCAGTGCTCTACACCTAAAGCTTGGATTTGATTATTTGAATGAGATGAGAATCGATATTTGTTTAATGAGACCCAGACTACTTTATGTCTACCTGCTAGAGCTCTGCAATCTGCTGTGTTCCTAAGAAGATGTTGGTGCAGGTGCCACTTGGTGTAAATTGTATTTCACATCGTTGTGTCTGTATGACTTTGGTTCTTCAATGCATGCTATAACAGTATTTAGTAAAGGCATATTTGCACAGCTGTTATTTGAAATTTGCTTTTTGTTTTTAAGGGCCTGTTAGAGGTGCCAGTATGGAAGATGAAGGGCCATAGATTTGATTTCCCCCTTTGTCCCCCTCTTCCCCCCCGCTTTTTTTTTTCTTCTTCCCCCTTTTTTTTCTTTTTCATGAGTTTTCATTCATTTTGCCTTTTGGAAAAGCCCTCATCCTTTTTCCCTCCCTAGAGGCTTGTGTTTTGTTTAAAGCGAACCTGAACCAAAACAGACTACTAGCACAGTACCCGAACAAGGCAGATGGAGAGAAAACGTTCAGTTTAACTTATGAACCTACTTGGAATACTATTCTCATTAGATCAGCAGCTGTGTAATCACCCTGGAGTTGTCTAGCTACATCTCCCTTTTTTTTTCTTTTTTTTTTTTTAACATCTGTTAACCAAGTCTAAATGTAAATTTAGCAGTTCTTAGAGGTCTTTTGGTTCAAAAGTTAGTGATGGATTAGTGTAAAATATTAATATAAATATATGTCCTCCCTGCCCCTTTCCTCCCCCCCAAATGAAGGAAGTATTGATCCAGGGCTGTCCAGAGCCTGGTAAACTCAAGGTAGCAAATGATAAACCTTCCTTCTTAATATAAGCAATTTGAGAATATGTATAGCAATTTCATCTTATCTCTGAGTGACTGAGACATAGAGTGATGATTTCTCTTTCCCCTCCTCCGTACCACTCTGATGTATGAGTGAAAACATCTTAATGAAAACTCATTGAGCATGTGGGCACGACTAGCAGTTCTGGCTTTAAAGTGTCCTGGATATGTGGCACTGAAAATTTGCCTCATAAGAGCCCTACCCTCGTGATGCAGAGCATATATTACTTTGTGTTCTCTAGGAACATTGGAGTCCTATTTGCATTAGCCTTGATTTTCATAATCTGCCCAGTGCTCTGGGCAGTGTATGCACATATCCATATAATTAATATGTGCATGTATACATCTCAAGAGTAAGACTTCCTACCTTTCAATAACCCTAATTTGAGTCTTTAAAAGATTTTATGGTGAATTTCTCCTATGAAATTAAACCCCTTTATATTTTTCATGCCAAAAATCAATATGCTCTTCTTTCAATCAAAGGTTTCAGGTTATAAAGAGAGGAAGACACACAGAAAATGTAACATAGCCCTGATAAGTAGTCTTAAGTATATATGTGAGCAGTTTATATTTGTGGTTGTCTTGCTGATAAATTTTACTTGGAAACCATTTGGAAGCTTATGTAGTATTTTCCTTGTATGAAAACACATCCTTTATTAAATGAGCAAATGCCTTTTTTACCAGTGGACATTTGAGTGTCCTTGAGACAGGCTTCTGAAGAAATTGATTCTTGAAATGACAGTGCTTAACTCACATTGATACTTCATGCACAAGTGAATGCTGCTAAGATTTTGTCAGTCATGAAGAGTAAAGCATCCTTCTTTCCAGGTAATAAATTACAGGTCTGCTCGCTTCTCTGAAAAAGCAAATAGAAGCTCTGAGTTTCTTTTGAGAAGGTAGGTATCTAAACCAGTGTTATGCAGCCATCAGGCTCTCTTTATGGCTGGACTGTAGCTTGAGAGTAGTAACAACTACATGTAAAATAGGTATTATTGTTATTATTGTTATAATCTACTTACACTGCTACACTTCTGTATAACTCAAAGTCAGCCAACCAACCAGAACCATTTCAAAGTCTGTTGATAAGGGGGCATGTTAGACATGTAATTACAGATGTAAAGTTTTCTTGAATGTAAGAGTGCTCTTCCAAACCCAGAGGCTGGAATGGAGACAGACCATAGCCAAGGAGCTTATCAGCTCCTCCAAAGGATTAGTTTTCCTATATAGTTGAAGTTTTTTCTTCCTCCAAAATTTGATGAAGTAAAATAAGACCTGTTTATGAAGAAACCCATGTGAATGTGTTAAAAAGTAGGTTGGTATTGGAAATATTTTTTTGTTGGCAAATAACTGCTTTATGTTATGTTAGTAAGTTTCCGTGTGTCTGCTAAATAAATTCACTTCAAGGGAGGGAGTAAAGCTAAGTTTTCAACAAATTGCAGCACTCAGCTACTAAGCTAGATGCCCAGACTTTGAAAAACTACTTGATGCATAATACAGTTGTGAATTCTTGGTGACTTTTACCATGTCTTAAAAACACATCCTGATTTAAGTGCCTACGTAGAAGCAACTGCTTTGATAATCTAACCACAAGTAAGTCTTTCTAGGTTTCGTTGGCATAGTCTATGAAACTGTTGCCATCAACATTTGTTGATCACTTAATATTTTCAGTTGAAGTAAACATCAGAAATATAAATATGGGTCTAGTTCTTACAGCAGCTGTCAGAAGCAAGGAAATGTTGCCTGTTTGGGGAGACAGTGGATTGCAAAATGACTTACTTCTGTTTCTTCTAAAAGTGGAAAAGTACTTTTAAAATGTACTTCATCTGTTTTTTTAACTGCATGATTTGCAAGTTCTTGTTAAAAAAAACAAGATTAAAAAGAGACATCACCAAAATATAAAGACGCATTTTAAACTCAGACACACCACTGCTATGGAAAGAAAATAGTCCCTTTAGTGTACTGCTGCTGTAAGCAGGCACAGGAATATCTGGTGTGATTTACTGAAGAGTATGGCTGCAGGAAATTACAAAGTAGTGTTTTGGCAGGGGGTATTAAAGTCCTTATATAAACTGGAGACTCTGACCTACAACAGTTAGTCAAGTGAAACAATAATGAATAACAAGCTGAAAAAAAATGCAGTTAGAGTAATTAATGAAGCAAAGAGTTAATGTGTAGTGTGAGCAGTGCCTGAAACATGAATGAGGAGCAGAGCCACTCACCAGGGTGTGGGCTGAGGTGTGCTTCCTCTTTCAGGGCCATAGATTTGAATTTCATGTTGTATTTTGCATAAACTGGCTATGTAGTGAAAAACAAACTTGGATATCTTCTTGAAGTGAGTGTGACTTTGATGTGACTTCTAAAAACTTGCTTAACCTCTGTCTGATGGTGTTAGGCAGTGCAAAGGAGCTGTACTGGGGCGGGTGCAGTGAGGCTTCCTTTTATATCTGAAAGTCTCTAACATCTCTCAGTGTCAGGTTCCCTGCAGGAGAGTTATAGTTACTAAGTTTTCAGAGTGCAGGAATGGCGACTTTGTAAAAACGTTTCTTTTTTCATGTGTCAATGCTACTTTTTAGTCAGTATCTGGTTTTTGCTGACTGTTCTGAGTAATGGTGTGTGCAAAGGCTCTGCAGCCCTTTGTGCAGTTGTTTAGCACAGAGCAGAGCCAGGCTTGGAAGCCTTGTTGTTCTGGACTTCGTACAAGCAAGGACTGCTACTTTTGCACTTAAACTAACATCCAGTTAAGCCTCAATCAAAGGTACAGGAGCATCGGTCAGAGTCCTTGCTGTGGAAGAAAACTGGGCAATTATTTAGGGTTAAATGGGTGAAAGGGATTAAAGCTCTGCTGAAAGGAAGAGAACAAGGCAAAAAAAAGCACATGAAAAGCATTAAATTGAATGTTATGGCCTTTAATGTGTATGATACATAGTAATTTTGGAGTTCAGAATTGCACTATATTATAGGTTCCCTCATGCCAACTGTATAGGGCTTCAAACTAGCACTATTCTGAAAACCTCTTGAGTTTTACTTTGTCAGTTTGAAAATCAGACATTTTGCTGGATTTAATTTTGTTTTGATGAATGACTACTGAAATTCTGATCGTTTACCTGACAACCCATACTTAACAGCAACCCCGCACATGGACCTCGAAATTTGGGGACTTAATTGTTCCTGCAGTGGCTCAGAACCAAAGAATGGAAACTTATGTGAATGGAGAAGCTTTCTTTTCCTCACTTTTTGTTGGAGCAAAGACATTTCCATGTATGTGTTATTGAAATAGCATGTTGCCCAGAAGTGATAGTTTCATGTGTGATTACTGGTGTGAGTATGTTTTTGCAGAATTCTTTAATGAACCGTAACTGTGAGAAACACACCCCTCAGTAGACAGGTTCTGTTTCTTGACAGAGTGCTGTCTTAAGCTTTAGTTTAGCAAGAGTGGTCAGTGGGTGAACACTACCTTTCATTCTGTGAAAGTTATGTCTGTATTTTAATGTTAACTAAAGGCTGGTATGCGTAATGGTCTTAAGTACTTAATTGTGTTATTTTGAAATAAAATAGTGATTTCTGCCCATTACCTTTACCCTTTTTGTGATGCCAGTGTGGCCACACTTCGTCACTTACTTCTGGAGAATGCAGTGTGTCTCTGGTGAGATGCTGACAGCTGTTGTGATGATAGCCATTTTCTTCTTATTAGATTATCCAGAGTTCAGTTTTTGATAGAGATCTGTCTGTTAGCTTCCTAGCTTGTTAGTTTGCACTTCCCGAAGTGCCAAACCACCTACCTTCTAAGAGCAGTGAAAATTATTGGTAGTCTTCTGTTGTCTCTAGTCATATAGTTCCTTTCTCTGTCCTTTTCTGTGCGCACATTCTCGTAAACACTCCTCTGGCTTCCTCAGTGTTTGTGGGTGTCATCGTGTGTCACCATGCCCATCCCCTCCAACTTTTCACATCAGTTCCTGAAAAAGGTTTCCTATTCCTCTTAATTTATACATCTTGCTCTTGTTTGTGTTCATATTGATAGCTGTAAAATGTGATTTGGCAGTACATTTTGGGAATAACATTTGCTAGTTACCTATCTAAAATTCATAGTTCTATCTGTACAGCTTGGGTTTTTTGTGTTATTTTGAAGCAACCATAATGAGCTGTGAAGAGTAAGCTGTACCTCGGCTGGGTTTGATTACTCTAGATAAGTGAGAATCCCTCTAAGGAAAAGGGTCTGTGTGGGTGGAATAGTTTGCAAAAGATTTTTTGTGTGCTGGGAAATAACATGTTGAAACAAGAAAGGGATATTCAGTTCACCAGACTTGCCCCCTTTGTTTTGAGCATTAAGCCTCTTTTCCCGTGATTTTGCCAATTAATGTCCACCCATCTGTTAGATCATTTTGCCAGCTACTGAATTTTCAGTTAACTTCTCATACTGTCTTGTCTCCTGTGGCTTAGCAGTCCTTGCAACCCTGCACTGGAATTCTTGCAGGTGTGCAGAGGCAGGTTCTAGTCTGGTATGGAAATCACAACTCCCCTGCAACAGTAACATTTTGTAAAGGAGAGTTTTTTCCCTTTTGACCTTTTGATTAATGTGAAATAGTTTTTAATTAACTTGTAATGTATTCAGTCAACTTTTATTCACAATTTCTAAAACTTATTCTAGGCCATATTGCAATTCTTCTGGTCCAAGGGGAATATGTGCCCCAACCTTTGATTATGTTCATAGCATGTTTATTTGTTTTATAATTCTTTGTCTTCGCTGTAAGGCAAAACCAGATTTTCTGTGACATTGGTTTTCATAGCAACTTAAATGAACCCCAAATGTTTTTTTCACAGGAGTAATTTACTGTTGTTAATTCTTAATTTTACTCATCTGCATGTGAGATATGGTTCACTTTGGAGGCTTTTTTACTTCAATTTAAACTCTGTAGTTTGTGATTATTCTCTGTGGTTTTTACTTTGTCATTTTCCTGTGTAAACATGTAATTTTCATTCCTTTGAGAGATGCACTTTAAACTGTCTTTTATGGTCAGAGTAGTCTTGTAATTAAAATTTCAAAAATAAACAGTTGAATTTGTAGACATTATTCCCAAATGCCCGTGAAATGTAGAATTGCTGTACTGAATTTTGATACTGCTGATAAAAACCTTCTTTGGAGATTTCTCTTCAGCATAATATGAATTTTAAGTTGAAAAGATCCAAGCTGAAACTTCTGGGAATTTCACGGGAAATGTTGTCACTTGAAGCATAGAAATTCAGACAGGGTGTCATTTTGGGTCTTTTTCTCTATCTAGCAACCAAGACTTGCCAATCTGACAGTTCCTAGTATACCAGAAAATGTTTATGACACAGAGGACATGCTGGGCAGAGTCAAAATATTATTACTACAGTTGCCAGCAAAACAACTCCACATTTTTGACTATATATGCTTCCCCTGCTTTTTGTATAACCTTTAGCCCTTACAGGAGTTATTTTCTTAGAATAAGATCTTAGATACTGCTGCCATATTCTAAAGAAAAGAAGGCTTCAGGGCTCCTTTGCGCAGCTTTGGCTGTGGGGCCGATGAAGAGATCGATCCCTCCCCTCCCAGCCGGCCCTGCAGGGCTGCCTTCTACCTTGGCCTCTGGCTCCCTCTGCGGGCCACTGTGTGCCGAAGCTCAAATCCGTACGATTTCCTTTCTGGAGCTATAATAAGAATCCCAAATATTTAGAACAGTCTTGTTTACAAGTGCATCCAGGTCCAATTGTGAATTGATTGTCTGATTTGTGACATATATTACCTGGTTTTAAATCCACTTAAATTAGCTTTTACTTGTAAAGAAGAGTTTCCTTTTCCTCTCTTTGTGGTTCAATCACATCTCCCAGTACAAACCCATTTAGGACTAGCTAGGGGGAAATCTGTGGAAATTCGGTGCACTCAGTGTTTGGCACAGCCAGATTCTCTGTTTGTTTATATAACTTGAAGTAGTGCTACTGATAATGAAACAATAGAGAACAAAATATTTTATTGCTTCTGTTCTACAACTAATCACAGTTTGTTTCCTTCCTCTCCAGGTGATAGAAACACTTTCAAAACTTTCTCGCACTCCTATTGCGTTAGGCACGGGAATAAGGTATGTTATTGCTGTAATGGATGGTGGGAGTAACGCCTCTGGCATGGTTCTCCTTGAAAAGGTTGTTGGAGGCAGTATAGGCTGTGTCCCCCACTAAGAACTTCTCTAGTTGTAACCTAGATTACCCAGTGGGCAGCTAACTAAGGCTCTGGACCTCTGAGGAGTTACAAAAGGTATCTTCTGCCTCTGGTACATTTAGTGAAGTGCCTGAACTCTGTGTACTTGTCATGGTGAACAAATGAGCAGCTAGTATTGCAGAACCTGTGTGATAGTAGTGACACAGGATCATAAGTCAAGCTGATGCAGTGCTGATTTATGTAAAGACAAATGGGTTTTCTCTTCTTTCTTCCTCCAAGTTTGTGAGATTTTCGTTTTCAAAAAGAAACCAAAAAAGCCACAACCAGATCTGTTTTGCTGATTGGTTTTTCCCTCAGTTGAAAAATTACAATAGTGTGTATTAGTGATTTATAACAACCTCATCCAGTAGCGTGTTTATTATATTAAGTGTTAGTTCACATATAGAAGTCTAAATACATATATACTGTTCATCAGAGAAAGAGAGGAGCATACAAACACATTAGCATTCAGTAATCTGTGTGAAAATTTTGGAAACCAAAAAAAATCCTACTGTATGACTAGGCTAGTTCTCTGTATAATTAATGATATTTTTCTTTCTATAGGCCCTTCCCTACAGAAGAAAGTGTTGATGACGAAGATGTCTACAAAGGTCTTCCTGATTTAATAGAGTATGTTGTAAATACCTTATGAATTTGGCTTTCAGTTGCATGCTATTATTTAGATGATGTCATAGAACACATGGTGTTGATGAGAATGGGATATTTATTTGATTTAAAAATGTTTTGTTAGTAACAATGCTGACCAGGAAGAACTAATTATGAAAGCTTGTTTGAATAATTGTGATACATTTGTATATGTAAGGGAGCTTGTTTCATGGAGGGGGCTGGTAGCAAAGTAAATAAACAAATGTGTTTCTAAATTATCTCTGTACTATGAGAAAGCTTTCAGAAAGTTGAAATATCAGTTGTAAGAGACCCAAGGAAAATGACTCGAACTTGCAAACAAAATGCATGTTTGGATCATAAGTTAAGTGGATTGTTTCCCTTGAAGTCAGTGAAATTCTGCATATGTATGCATTTGCCTCTTTTGGGTAAGTGTTAGCAGGATTGTCAGGGTACTCTTGTATTCTGTGGCTAGGACCTCTCAAGATCCATTAGGAATCATGTTGGACAAGAGCTCAGAGCTCAGTGCCCCAAAGCTCCCCAGCACTCACCTCATTAGTGCTGCACGGGCTCTGGACACACTATATGTCACTTGCTGCTGTTCATGCCGGGGATTTGTTTCCTTAGTGCCTATAAAGAAGAGAAACACCACCATTATTGGCATTACTCAATTTACCACTTGCCCTGCAAAGCTTGTCCTTGTTTCCTGCAGCTGACTGACTGTCTCATGGATAATTGCTTTTCACTCTGTGTAGCTGAAGGTGCAGAAGGTAGGAGTTGCAGTCTCCTCTGAGAGATCCAAGTGGGCTAGAGATGATGTCCTTGTCTCTTAGATGTGGTGGCATTAGCACTGCTTGAAAATAATATTTCTAGCAGTTCTTAAATAGGTATATAAATTCAGTACTGAAAGACAGTCTTTAAAAAAAAAAAGTTAATAAACCAAATAAATTGTTATTCATAGCTCTTCTTTTGCATCAAATGACAAATATTATTAACTGAAATTTGATAGTTGCATGCTGTCTCAATTGTGGAAAAAGCAATTAATGAGTAAGAAACAAAAGTGTCACTGAATAATGCAAATGGTCCACATGTTGAGTCTAAATCTTAAGTGATTGGCCCATGTGGGGATCACAAACCCACAACATAGGTGTTATTAGCACCATGCTCTAACCAGTTTTACTCCAGATAATTCTTTCTTTAGGCAGAGAGAGGACCTGTAACAGTGCCTGGCATCCCACTGCACTGGGATGCCAGGCAGGAAGGAGAAGCAGCTCCTCTTCACTGGATGTGTTGGGAAAAGGGTCAAAGAGAAGAAGACAGCTGGACAGTATCTCATGACAAAACTGTCCCAATTTACTGCTTTTGCTGTATGGTTTAGGTCCTGTATGGTTCTAAATTTGTGCAGTCTTCAGTATTGTCTTGATTTTGTACAACTGTATTTTAAATGCATTAAGAAAATTAATGGACTTAATTTCTCTTAATGAGTTCTTTTCATTAGATATTCTAATAATTTATCTGTTTGTTTACTGTAGAAACTTTTCTTATGAGAAGTAGTCCCTTGCAGCTGTGCTGCACCGCTTTGTCCTTGTCTTGTCTTTTCAGTGAAACTGGTGTTGATGAAGATGAGGAGTTGTATGATTGTGTCTATGGAGAAGATGAAGGTGGAGAGGTTTATGAAGACCTAATGAAAGATGAAGCAGCACAGCAACCTGTATGTTTTCCAATTCCATGCTACTTTGGAACAATAGCAGTTATCTTCTTGAAAGTTGAAATTATCTCTTCAGCTATTTCCATTGAAATTTCACTCATGCTCAGCTGTATCCTGAGTTGTCATGTGCAGTGCTTTATCTCCTATGTAAGGCTTCCAGGCTGTTTTGATAAAGGGTCACACATTAACTATAGTAATTTTTTGAAAGAAATATAATTTTTAAATGCAATACAGTAATTTAAGTTGGCTAGTTATGAGTAGTAAAATTTACCAGCTATTTCAAAAGCAATTAATGGAACTGCTTCCTTGAAAGTGTCCTACCTCCAAAATTGTTAAAATATTGTGAAATGCTGTTGTTTAAGCCATAATTTGGACAACTAACCTAACAAGGACAACAGAATTGTTTAATACTAATAGATTTCCTCCTTATTCAGCCATGTAGTTTTTGTTGATCATTGCCATTGCCATTATCTTGTGAAGTAAACTATACCACTAAGTTTTCTCTAGCAGTAGCTGACCTTTGAAGGCAGTTTTTCTCATCTGTGTTGGTATTTACACATAATTTCTTATTCCCTCTCTTTTTTTTTTCTTATTGCACTCAAGTTCTAGAAGTTTATGGTACAGATAGGAAAATTAATATGTTAATTTCTGCCAAAAATGTGTGTGTGCATAATTTTTTTGGGTTAGGTGAGCACGAAACTGAAGTGAATGGTTTTAAGTGGAATCCCAGGATTTGTTTGCATTGCACATATGAGAGCTGGTGAACAAAAAACCCCCACATTTTGTAAATGGTTACAAGCTATTGAGTACAGCAGTATTGGGGCAAATACTGCAAGGTATTTGAACAGTACTGGGCTCACAAAAGTAAAGGTGAAAAATAACCGGAAGTCTAAATAGCATCAAATTCTAATACTTTATTGAGATTAATTAACTGCAGTTAACTGTGACAGTGTCTGCTATCCCCTACCAAAGAATTTGGAACTAAAGACTTGAGATAAGGCTTGACACAAATGATGTCTTCCTCTGGTTATTTACTCTTTTATTTGAAATCAGATTTTATTGAAGCTTCAAGTTATTGATGCTGTAATGCTGTAAATCTGATCTTTGGTAAGACTGCTTATAAACTATTTTTATAGAGTTCTGGGCTGATAATTACTTCAATTTCCTATGAGTCTGGTGGTTTACATGGAAAACTCCCAGGATCTCTTTGGAGACACACACATACATATGCAAGAGCTGAACTTGGAGGTCACTGCACTTCCTGATTTGAGGACATACTCCTATTGTGTCTGAAGAGAAACATCCCCTTAAGAACTAAAAGGGGAAAAACTGTAAATAAGTGCAGGGATTAGATCGAATCCAATATTTATGGCAATGCAAAGTTGCTTACATGATTTAGCCCCATTAAGTTTAATGGAATTATTAACTGCTGAGTATTTTAAATAAGATTTCTCAGTCTGGATGTAAATTAAATGTGACCTTGTGTTCCAGCTTCCAAAGTACATGCAGATACTTCAGCATTTTATGTCTAAACATTAACTTTTCATAATATTATTTTGATATTACTAAAGTCATCAGCTAATTGAACATTAAAATATTCTTGGTTATTGCTGTCATCTTTGGAGGCTGCAGTACTCAGAGAATTTCAGGAAGCAGTTATCCTAATTGCATAATTCTAAACAAATAAAAACATTTGTTATCCATTAGGTGCCTGTTAATGACTTAAACTTGACTCCATTGTAATTGCAGAAATATACTGAAAATGACATAAGAAGCTGTTGTCTTGCTGAAATAAAGCAAACGGAAGAGAAATACACTGAAACTCTGGAATCGATTGAGAAAGTAAGATGCTACTTACAGAACTGTAACATGCATTTTCATAGCAGTCTAGAAAATAAAAGTACAAAAGCCAATGTTTATGTAATTTCTTTTTCTTGCAGTTTTTCATGGTGCCATTGAAAAGATTTCTGTCAGCATCGGAATTTGATACTGTTTTCATCAATATTCCTGTGAGTAATTGCATATTTAATGAACAGATATAAGGCTCAGAGCTGATTGTGATATATTTGTGTTATATGTTACAAAATGATTATTTGAAATACAGTGCACAGGGTGTTTGTGTGGATATTAGATGATAAGGATGTGCACTATTCAATTTTTTCTTTATACTTGAGGGAATAGGGTAAGAGAAATAGTATTAGCATGTCAGATAGTGAGTGATTAAAAGCTGATAATTTCTAGAAATGGATTATATTTAAATAAATGCTGGTATTTTAGTATGGTACAAAGTTGTGACTGTTAAGTTACCTGTCACTGTGTACTGAGTATCTGTAGCTGCTCTGCAACAGCTCTGGTTCTGACATTATTGAAGACACTCGAAAGTTAACATAACTCAGTTCTGGATTTGGAATCTGGTGCTGGAAAGGATAAGGAAATCCTATGTGAACTATCTAGGAGACCTCTTTTTTGACTGAAATAATAATGGTTTCTGTGAGTGTTACTTTGTTGCATTTATTTTTGGCTTAATAATAATCTTATGACAATGTACATACATTTGTAGTTTATGTAAGTATTCAGCATATGTCTTTACTCTGTCTGATTTTAGAGGAAGACATCAGGCATGGTCTGAAGCCTCTCTCAACAGAGACAAATGAAAGGAATGTTCTTTTATGAGGCCTACTGTAAAGAAAGGGTGCCCTGAGTGTGGCCGATGGGCCACATCAAACATTTGTTGCCTGTAAAATGTAACCTCTGTTTCGACCATCTTTGGTGTGTCCAGCAGGTTCTCAGGGTTGTAGGAGGGGATGCTGGGGATTTTATTTTGTCCTGTGGGAACCTGGTCTGTCTGTAAGAATGTTTTAGTTGCTGTTTCAGCATCATCCTGATAGAAGCTAAATTATGACAGTTATTACACTGATGATGATACCTGAGCCTTTGCCATATTTGTCCTACTAGTAAGGTTTTCACCCTGACTCTCAATTGCTGTAATTTCCTGACTATTAGTCCAAAACACTGCCACAGATATTGGTAACCTACTTGTCTTCTTGAATTATAACAGCTGCCCGTAGAGATCCCTTTGCTTTTGAAAACAAATTTATATTCCATCCTACATTAGTGTTTCTTTTTCATTGCAAATAAGACCGTGATGTGCCCTACCTAAGTTACTGTAACCCTCTTTCCTAAGGTTCTGTGTGCCCAGGCATGTTGACTTATGTTTGTTGAAAGACCTATTTCCAGTTAATGTAAAACACTGCACAAGGGTATGAAAAGGGCTTGCATGCTGTAAGCACAAATGGAGAGGTCAGCCTACTCACTCATTAAATATATGTAAGGGGATCACATAAGAACAGTAAAAAGAACAAAACCTGTTTATTTTAGACTAGGGAGACGTATAGTAAAAGTTCAAGTTGTTTTACTTTGCTTTTTGTTGTCAGCATTCAGTATTCTGCTGGTAGAAGATGGGTGCTTATTTGTGACTCCAGGGGCATTTCATAGGCATCCAATAACCTTAAAAGAAATATAGGACTTGCCTAAGCCAAAAATACTTGCAAACACTTTGTCTGATCAGACCTTGTGTATGTGGCAGTTCCTCAGCAGGAAGGCTGGAGGGCAGTGGAAGCTTGTTTTAAACTAAAAATAGCTGTTACACAGAGCTCTGCAGCAGACTGCAATGTGGAGAGCAAGTGCTGTGTTCTCAGAATAGGATGGATTTTTCTCTGTTAAAGGGTTGTGGTGAAGGATTGTTTCCTTAAGGGGTGATTCTATATTCCTTAAATTGTCTCTAAAAGATGTTTGCTGGACAAAATCAATTGCTGATGTAAAAATACTTTTATTTTTAAGAAAAAAACCCCAAACCAATTACTCCAAAACGATCACAAGTGTAAAGAGAGCGCCTTTCACTAGGGCTCATATTCCAAAGTTTTGTCCTATAAAATAAGTGTATGGCTCTATATTTGTGTGTTTCTATGTCTATTTATATGTAAGTATATATATATTTGTATGTACATCTATGTATATATGTACACATATAGATGCATGTGCACTTATTCATGCATTTGAACTATATATATGGACATACAGAGAGAGAGAGATACGAAAGTGTGCATAACAGATAACAAAGTGTTGGAACTTATATTAACTTTGAATGATGTTAACATCAGTTTAACTTAAAAGTGTACTTTGAGTTGGAGATAGAAACTCAAAAAGATATGTTGTCCCCATAGTATTAAGCTGTTTTTCAG
Source organism: Platyrinchus mystaceus (assembly GCA_035041135.1). Taxonomy (NCBI): domain Eukaryota; kingdom Metazoa; phylum Chordata; class Aves; order Passeriformes; family Tyrannidae; genus Platyrinchus; species Platyrinchus mystaceus. The sequence continues at coordinate 20,931,324 of JAWWLV010000005.1, read as the reverse complement.
GGATATTGCTTAGTTGAGTCCCTGTGCGCTCCTGAGAAAATGTGCTCCTGTAATATATTAATTGGAAAGCATTTCTACAATGACATCTTTGTCTGCTGTCACTTAAGGTTCTGAGGAT
>JAWWLV010000005.1:20901968-20921742 GCA_035041135.1 Platyrinchus mystaceus | reverse complement strand
TGGAAGACCTCAAGGTGATGGGGAAATAAGGATAACAACATTAGACAAACGTGCAAGGCAAGACAGGTGATGGCATTACTTCTGCTATCTGCTACTAAAACCCTGTAAAGTAAATCTATGTAGATTTGAGGTCAGCCTCAAATCAAGGTGATTCTTGAGTACTTTCCATCCACTGTTCATTCACAGAGCTGATCTGTTTACCAAGGGAATTTGCAAAGTGATTAATAGAAAATTAGCTATTACGTTATTGTCTAAGATCACCAAGTCCTTGACAAATAGTAAGTCTTAAGCAAAAGTACTTTAAATGTTTGTTTTATTAGTCAGTAGTTTAGGTCTTCATCTTCAAAATTTTAAGTGCCACTGGCAAAAGTGTGTAAAATAAAGACTTTCGGTGTTGGCCTTCTGGAGTATTTTTAACCATCTTTATGCTGTATTTTTGTAGGCATATCTTCTTGTTTGATCTGGCTGTAATTGTTTGCAAACGAAGAGGTGATAATTATGAAATGAAGGAAATAATAGATCTTCAGAAATACAAAATTACAAATAACCCCACTACTGATAAAGAAAATAAGAAGGTAAATATCTGTTGCTAATTCAGATAAAATGTGTATTTTTAGTAACAATTTGAAGCTTTTTGCAGGAGTTTAGAATGTAAATACAATTTCTTTAGGATTTGTTGTTTTATATGTAAGCTGAAATGAATATTTAGGAATTTCAGCTTTTGCGTATTTTGATGTAATTAAATCATTTAAATAAGTCATTCTAAAGGAACACAAAAATGTGGTGTTGCTGTTCCCAAAATGAGTGAATTAAAGGACATACAAATGCTTTATTATTTTTTAGTTTGGGGTTTTTTTTCCCTTTCCTTTCTTCATCATTCATGACCTTTGTATTGCAAATCTTTTTATTCAGTGGTCTTATGGCTTCTACCTCATTCATATCCAAGGTGAAAATGGTTTAGAAGTTTATTGCAAAACTAAAGACTTGAAGAAAAAATGGCTTGAACAATTTCAGATGGCTCTGTAAGTATATTTTTATTAAGGTAGAATCACATTCATCAGTCATGTAAGAATATCACTTGAATTATGCAGAACTTCTTTCATGTGTTAATGCAGCGTAGTTATCTATTTTATTTGACATTCAGAGAAACAACTGATTGACATCTTCATGAATAGAGCATTTCCCTGAATTTCCTCTTGGAAAAGAAAGAGGGCACTGTAGGCTATGTAGTACTTTCCAGCTTTGCTGCTAAAACTGTTTTAGGAATGCCGTCTTAAGCAACCACAGGGAAATATTAATTACATTAACAATAAATATCTATTATAACAGTGACATTTTTTCCTCTCTCATTTTAATTTCTGACGAAGTATGTTTCTGAAAGGTGATGCTGATGGTTTGAGAGTGAATCCTGGCACCTTTCCTAGTGACTTTTAACTAATTTATTAGTTAGTATTTGGATCAGGTTGCATGGCATATTAAATTTAGTTTCAAAAGGCTGATTTCTTCTTGTCAGAAAGGCAAACATGATTATTGACACCTCAGGTATTCTGATTAAATTTAAAACATGTGAACAAGGGAATTGGATGACAGCGTGATGCTTGCTTTATGGAAAGAAAAAATGTGAGGGGGAGTGAGATAATCCCAGTGAAAACAGACAGCATTAACAATGGTGGTTTAGGATGTGGTTGTAAAGGTATGTGGTTTCAGGAGAAAGGCTATTGTGAGCTGTCCCTGTGGTCTCCCTGCTTTACTTCCTGTAATGTCATAATTATATTTACTTAAAATATGTATGAAAAGTGGGGAACTCAGATTTATCAATTTCTGCATTGCAACTATTCATCACTCTTTGGGTGTCCTGGCCCAGTGCACAAGAGAAACCAACCAACCAAACCAAAGGTCAGGCAAAGAGCTAAGGACAGGGGGAGAGCGCTCTGGTTTTTTTTCTAGTTTCTTTCACAACGTTTCTATAGTTCTGTGCAGGACTGTTTCCCCCTGCTTCTCTTCGTGTGTGATGAGTGAGGGCAGATCTCTACCCTTATGCAATATTAAGTGCCAGCCAGTGCTGGTGAGCTGTTCTGGATCAGGGGGTAATTGCTGCTGCTTGCCCTGTGCGAACAAAGCAGACAGGGCCTGAATGATTGACAAGATGATGTGCCACTTCTTTCCTCTTGGGCAGATGGGTTTGGCCTTTGAAAATGGGTGGTGGTGTCAGCCTTGTTTTGCTTGGTTCTTTGTCCTTGTAAACCCATACCCCTATTTTAACGACTTTCTGTGTGGCTTAAAGCTGTAATGCAGAGGTGCAGGAACTGGAGCAGCAAGATCAGGGCTGAGGTGCAACACGGTATAATGGCATTATTGCTATGTCCTTTCTGAAGTTTTTATTACTTATCCACAACTCCATTACATAGGCTTGACTTCATAGCATGTATCCCTCAGCACCTCTCCCAAAAAATACCTTGGTGCATGTAGCAATAATTATATTCTAATGCATCCTGAGACACAAGAGTTTGTATTTGGGAATAAATGAAGCCAAGCATTTTGAACACTTGCTTGGTTGCTCTGTTTGTTGTTTTCAGGGGTCTTATAGTCTGCTGTGTAGATTAACTCTTCTGCTCTGAAAAGTAGCCGTGATTGAAATTAGGCTCTTATTCATCATACTCAATTATAATTGCTGCTTCTATGGGCAAAATACTTCTCATTACTTAAAAATTTGACAAGACTGCAAAACCAGCACCACTGAAGGGGTGAATCACATTGGGTTTTGATTATCAGAAATGATATTGTTTACTGAGGTCCAGACAGAAATTTCAATACAGTTTTGTTGCCTTTGGGATAGCAGTCTGTATGAAGTCAGGTTTGTGCAACTGTTAGTCTAAGAATATAACAAAAGAACAAATTAGGATCTCTCTTATTATTTTTAAATTAAGAATTAACCTTGTTGCCACTACAATAGTCTTACAGATATAATTGTTAGCTAGGCTGTAATTTTTTTTTTTTGGATCTGAGGGATCTTTGGATGTTATACCAGTGTATGGACAACAGTGATGATGGTTATACTGTCTGAAAAAGCACCTACTGTTGAGATGCTGTTGTTGTTGAGAAGTATGAAATAGAGGAGAACACTGCTTTGTTGGCTGGATTTAGCTTTGGAGGGCAGGAATACATTAGGTGTACTTGATATGGAAAATCTTCAAAGGAGGGATGGATGAAACCCCAGTGCGATTTACAGAGCGTTACTTTTCAGACCAGCAAGTTTCTGTGAGAAAGGCAGTTTCACAAACCTGTGAACCTGTTATACCTCTTGGCCAGCTCTGCTATAGTGTGTGGTGAGTTGTTTTGTTGTGAAGAAGCTTGGAAATGCTGGGTTATTGGTCTTAGGAAGCTGAGTAAATTGTTTTTATTCATTTGGAACCTCTGTTGCTACAGTATGTATTTGCTGTTTTCCTGAGACTGTTTTGCTTTATTTAGCAATGGTGTGGCTGCACTGAGTTTGATGCTGTTGATGTATCTATCCACAATAATATCCACAGCTGAGGCTGCTCACTCACCTTCTCCCCCTACCTCCCTCCCCACCCCCCAAAGAGAAAACATTTATTATCTGCAGCCTTCAAAATTGCTGGTTGTTTGGGAAAACTGGATTTTCTAGATCACAGTAAAACAAAGCAGGACACTGGGGCAGCACAGTTAATATTGCTGTCCAGCTGTTGAAGTTGAAACTTTGGTCAGACTCAGAAATCTGATGAATTTTAGAAGTTTTTGTAAAACTGGCAGGCAGAGACCAGCACAGAATGTTTTAACAGTGGCCATCATATAACAAGTGCCTGAGTTCTGTCTTGGTGTGCCTCTTCCCTCACTGATGTGAATGGAAGTTCTGCACGCACAGGGGCAGCATAACTTGCTTATTCCCTTGGATGAGATGCGATGCTTAACTCTGACAGTGGCCAATTTGAGCAGTTCTATTCTGTTCTTGGAGCTCTCTTCATAGCAGTGGATGAGCCTGTAGCTCTATGGGTAAATAAAAATCTTCTAAAAGATAGTGCTACAAAGACTTTACTGTACTAGTGGAATGCTTAAATTTGGTCTAGCATGTCAAATAGCATTGGTTTAAATGCAGAGTCATTCCATATCCAAGATAATATTAATAGAAGGGTACAGTCAAATTACTGTACTTAAATAGTCAAATGAGACACATCATGTATTAAGTGAAAGTTTGTCAGCAGTGTGATGAAGTGCATGGTTCATTTGCTGTAACTAAGTAATTTAAAACTTCAAAAATTGATTGTGTGAGACTCAATTTTTTTGTGTTTTCTAGTAGCATAGCCTGTCTATTCCCTTGTCTCCAGTATTAAAAACAACCAGAAGAATTAGAACAAATATGTCATGTCTCAATATACCTTCAAATTACATAATATATTAGATACTTTCATATTATTCTGCTTATGGTAAAAGGTAGGAGTATTGATTGATATATATATATATATATTTTATGCTAGAAAGCTCTTTTACAAGTGGTTTTTTTTAAAAAAAATCCGTATTTTTTAAAATAGTTGACTGATATGTGTGTCAATGTATTTATGCTAACCATTCTTTATTAAAAGAAAAACTCCTTGAAAATTGAAGTTGTCCTCCTCTACTGTATACATATTTTACATATGTACCTCAGTTATATAACTTTGGAACTGCTTAGATGACTAATTGCTTATTAGCAGGCTTAATTTTTTATGTAGCAACTCTTATTCTCGTCACTGTTGTGATGAATTTAATTCTCTTATTTCCTCTTGAGAGGATGGAATAAATACTGAAAGAAAATCTGTTGATTATTACTACAGCTGTCTCATGCTGGCACTTAACATTTGCTTCCATCCACTAAATATTTCTTTGTGTGTAGTTTATTTCTTGATTACAGTAGAGCATTGAGCAGGTGTGTGTTCTCTTCCTCACAATGGCAGAGATCTTTTCCATAAAAGGCTGCATATTGTTTTCCTACTGACAGGATTTGAATCCATTAGTGTAATATGGCATACAATATCTTATGCTGGTTTGTGCTGAATCTGTTTTGTCATCATGATGCCCAGTTTGCTAATTTAATTAAGCCTTTCTCTAGTTTCTCAACTGTGCTTTGTAATCTGCTCTAAAAATGGCGATCAGCAAACTTTACTCAACTATAGAAACATAAATGCAATTTAAAGAAGAATTTAGGTTGGAGGGATGTGTGGAAATTGTTGGCCTCAGTCTTCTGCCAGGCTTAGCTTGCTCAGGGCTGTGTCAGCTTGAGTTTGGTCCTGCTGATTTTCAAGATGCACGGAACCAATATTGCAAAGTCTCTTGCAACAGTGTTGTAACACGCCTCTTAATTAGACCTTACTCAACGTATCCCTTTCACAAACTGAAAAATGTATAAAAACATCTTGCAGGCAGAGAAACAGGCCTTTTTTCTTAATGTACTCAGTTAAAATTTCACCTTCAGTAACTGAAATAGCAATATTAATGTCATGTCTAATAAAGCCTTAAAAATCAGTGGGAAACACGTGATCATTATAGTGATTAGACTATGCATTAATTGTATGGAGTTCATGAATCTTTTTTAGTACTGAAATAAAAGATCTCAGACGTGAAAGCTGTATGGTCCTCAAGAAAATAGTGGTTTTAGTTTTAATCACACTGTACTTTGTTTTGGGTAACTAGAGAGTTTATGTAGCAGCTCAAGTGTAGCCTAACATGTTTTTGAAAAATTGCTGCTTCAGTTCAACATAAATTTGCACCTCATAACTCAAGAGACATAGAACATATAATCTGATAGTGAGGAAATAATCCCCAGATTCACTGATTGTCAAACCTGGTAGGTGTGTATACAACAGTTTAGATTAGGGAAACTACGTAAATTGTAGATAGAACTCACTGGTTTTCTTAATTTTAAAGAAAACTAGTAAAAGACACAAGGTAGCTGAAAAATGTTCTCTTACCTATTATCATACGTATTTCCAAATTTGCTTTGCACTCTCTGACTAATGACATTGGTCAGATTCAGCTCAAATAGATCTGTTCCCTCAGATAGTGAATTAATAATGCATGTGCATTAAGATTTCTTCTGAGAGAATATTTGAGCTCTGACATATTGAACACTGACTTATTAAATTAAAGCTTTCTTATCAGAGAATTTTTAAAAGCCTTAGATGTCTGCTGCATTTTTCAAATAACCTGCAAAGGTGTTTCACTTGCACCAGCCTCATGTAGGTTACCAAAGCAATAAACAAAGATGTCTGCCTGGGCTTTTTCATCTGTATAAATATTGCAAACCTGCAAAAATGAATGCCAAGTTCATGTCTGCCAAAGAAGAATGGTTGCCTGTTCTTTGCTGTGACTTCAGTTGGTTTTGATCAAGGGTTTTTCAGGGTTATAAGCAATCATTCACAACATATTTATAGTTATAAAATTTCTTTAGATTATTCCAGACACAGCAAGAACTGTGTGAAGATGCTGTATATGATTAAGAGCACAGTGTAAGAACAGCATAAAATGTGAAAGCAAACCAGAATTTATGAAAACAGTGGGTAAACACTTGCAGATGATAAATATACTTTGATATTATGTCTTCCGGTTCACAAAAGTCAAAGCTATCCCAGTCCTAATGTTTTTACAACTTACCTTACAACATGTGAGGTATATTACTATGAAAATTAATAAGTGTTTCTTGAAATTCCATGAAATAAATTTGTAGTGGCACTACATCATAAAAATGAAGTACCACCATCTAAATATTGTGAGTTTTTGTGCAAGGAGGTTTTTTCAGTGTTAACACATGGAATGCTGCATTACATGTTTGCCTTGATAATTTGGCTGTATGAATAGCTTCTCCTTGCAAACCAATGCATCCTTTTTTCTTAGCAGATACAGGTGTTTCTCCAGTAATTTACAAGTTTATGGCTGTGTAAGTTCTATATTTTCATGTTTTTTCAGTCCAAAACATAGACATTTGTCTTTGGCTAAGTGTAAATATATAATAAAATATTTAAAGCTTGTCAATATGAGCAACCTGGTAAATTTGGATTTGTAAGACTCGGAACTTTCACAGATAACACTCAGCCAGTGAATATTCAAGTATGTAAAATATTGATACTTTTGATTTACAAGTACTGATATATGACAGAGCTTTGTTCCAATCAGGTGGTGTTCAAAAATGTTATGCAGGAATTGATGAGCTCAAAGCAGTCTATCTCCCACACTTTTCAGGGAAGTAGACTGATAAGGATAAAAAGGAAAGCTATTATCTTGTTTGAAACAATGCAGTACGTTTCCAAAAAGTTAACAAGATAATTTCCTTGATCTCAAAAACAGCCACTCATCATATGATCAAATAAGCAAATTTCCTAGCAAATTCTTAGAAGTTGTGCTTTCTTGATCAAAAGCACAACTTACTTGTGATATGGTTAATTTAATTATATAACATGTCTTCTTGATGATGAAGACTCTTTGATGTGACAAACAAGAATGTTTGAGTATTAGCATATGGAGAATTGATTGATTGATTATAGTAAATAGCATCTTCAAACATGATTCTGAAATATAACAGCCTAGCTGGAACAGAGAAAATGAATTGGCTATAAGTAATCAGCATTGCTTCTGAGAAGAGAAGCTAAATAAGAAGCTGAAAATCATTCTTTGTGAAATGGCATTGCTCACCTCTAGTGCGAGTATATACCTTAGGAATGCCATTTTTTTTCTTCACCTTTTTTTGGTAAATAGTAAAATCCTTGTAAAGATGCAAAAAGGAATATTTATTTGTGGTTTTCTGTATGCCCTCTTATTTTGTTATTATGCAAATGCCTTTCTGATAGATGACAGCTTGTTGTATCAAGTGATCAGTCAAAATGGTCGTAGTTGCACTGAGCCAAAATGTTTCAAGTGGAAAGTGAGCACAGTGTAAATGTAAGGCTGGTTCTGCTGCTTGTGGGGAATGGGATTCTAAGGGCAAGTCTGCTGCATATCAGAGCAGGAAGTGAAGCTGAACATGTCAACTTTGCATGGAAGTCTTCATATGAGGTTTGACTGAGAGCTTTTATTCTTGTTTCACAGTAACATACATGGTTTTCTGTTTCTTCTACTGTCTGGTTTATTACTTAAAACATAGGTGACAATGGCTATGTTGTATTGCTCATAATATTTTCAAAAAAAATCTGAGATACTTAGTACCAGTTTGATGGCTAAGTTTTAAGGTGGTTTTAATTTTAAAAGGAAGTCACTTTGGCACAAACTGAGAATTTTAACTTAGGATGTCTTCATAAGTAATTTCTGTTAGCAACTAATAACTTAAAAATACTTATCTTAGATCTAGGTTTATTGATGCATTTTCTGCAGTGATGTCAATTATTAATATAGTAAGTAAATCTGGAATGAAAATTTTCAGTGTCCTGAGGTATTAACCTGTGCCATTTTCTTTATAAGTTGTACTGCATGAATACAGCATCAGATTTCATGTCACATACACTTGAAAATGATCTTCAGAAGTTCGTGCTCAGGGTGTCCATAATTCTGAACAGTTCTGTATGAAACATTTTAAATTCTTACAAGCATAATATGGAGTGCAGAATAATATCAGCTCTGAAATGCAAAGGTCTAACTTGAGGTTGAGAGTTGAGGAGAGTTCAAGGTATTGAGTTTTATCTGAGCTCCCTGTGGTATTTCTTCTTTTAAGACTTAAAACAATTGCAATTCACTGCAGACTCTTAATCTGATTCTTCATGCATCTGCTTATTTGTTATGCCTCTGGGCTCACAGGTGGGCATACATACATTAACTATTCTCTAAAGCCAAGTTTTAATCAAGTGAAATGGCTACTCAGTTTCAAATACAATAGACTTCCAAAATGACGGATATTTTGCAAGGACGTGCATATGACTGAACTCTGCATGATTTCTTGTGACAGGATTGCATTTCTTGAAGAGACTGATATGGGAAAATGATCTTCGAAACCTGACCTAAATAGCATTTCTGCAAGAAGGAGTCAAAACCAAAAATAAGAAGTATCATTAGAACTTCCTAGTGTGTTTTTTTCCTTTTGGGGAGAACTGTCAACCCCAAAGAAAAGGCAGCTGTCTCACTATACTGTTATGCAGAACCTATGACCCTTATACAGCCTGTTCCCAATCCAAGAGCATCTGTATCTGGGCACTTGCTGCTGTTTCACATCACTCAGAAAACTATTGTGGGATTGCTAGTGTGGGAAGACATGGTTCCTCTTCTATCCAAATTGACAGTCCCACTGAGCTATGGCAATCTGGAGGAACATCTCTGGGTCTAAAAGATACCTGAGAGGTTTATCATCAATCCTCTGAGCAGAATGACTCGATTCAGTCAGTGCTTACAATGCCTTTGCTTTCTCTGTATCTAACAGAAGTGATCTACTCACCAGTCTGGATGAGCACCTGCTCTTGCTGGTTCTGTGTCTTGTTTTGCAGCCAATTTACTTTTGAAAGGAGCTTTCTTGATCTGTTTGCAAAGGGTTACTTTTGCATTTTTATTTTGCGTGGAGTATTTGTTCTTTCTTTTCCTATATCTTTTGTGATTCCTGCAATTAAGCATGTATGTGCTTTTTGTGGTGGAGAAATGGTGTGCATATATCCAAGGAATATCAAGTGTTTTTCAGGATTTTTTTTCTCCCTCCTGTAATACATTTCCCCTTCCAGTTTAAGAAAACAATAAATTTAGTTTAAAAATACTTGAAATTTGGGAAAGAGAAGTTGAGTTTTTAATTAAGTACTCCAGAGCAGCAATTCTTCTACAGTAATTGAAATGTTTTTAATGGGTATAAGCAACACATCTTCAGTGGCCTAGACCCAGGGAGGGAGGGGAAATCTGTGGAAGTCTTAATTGATGAAGTCAAACTAGTGTTGAAAAGCTGCCAGGGAAGTAATTAAAAGAAATGGCCCTCAAAATGCATCAAGAAGGAGAAAAGAACTGGTGGAAGACAGCGTTGGACCTTGCAGGACTACAGCTTCTAACTGGTAATATTAAATGCAATAGTAAGTAGATTTATAAGAGAAGAAAGGAGAATTCTTCCGTGTTCTGAAGTCTCCTGTGTTTAACTCCTTGAAGGAGGTGAAGCCACAAAATGGTAGACTTGCAGTGCTCTCTGCTGCTTGATGCCTTCTTTTTGCTTGTTCGGTGCTACGAGGTTGACATCCATATACAGGAGCCAAAGGTTCCAGATTCTATTTGCTTCTACTCTTTGTGTTTTCATAAGGCCACTTCTTTGTGCATTTTTTTCCCAGTGAAGGCTGTGTGGTTTGCATTTTATTAATTTCTTATTTAATATTTAAATCCTTGCTGTAAGGATTTAATTAATCTAACCTAACCAACGTAATACTTCATTTTATACCTTGATTATGTTTTTGTTAGATTTGTTGGGAACCAGTAAGCTTTCAGTAATATATTCACGCAAGACAAACCTAGAGACAGTACAGTAGTTCATAGTCTCCTGAAACATCTGAAGGGCAAAACATCCAAGGGAAGATATACTCAGTATGTCAAAATTTATGAAATAAGATTTTTTTCATTGTTAGTACATTTAGGAATATGTCCTTTCTGGAAATGAAGACGGGGATTTTAATATGTTTATTCTCCACTTGGGAAAATAGGAGGAGGGAGCTCTTAGCCTTTTATTTATTCTCTTGGGATACATCTGTAGTAATTACATATTTAGTAGATAAGATTGAGTTTTGTGGCAGAAAGTTTAGTAGTTTTCCTGTTGCATTTTATTTTGTAGGCCTTAATTGTGTAGAGGAAGTTTAACTGACAGTAAAAGAAAGCATTTTTGTGCCCACCGCATTGAAGATACTGCAATACAATTCATTTGTTCAGTCCAACCTGTTGTGAAAGGCACTCTTTAGTTTTTCTTGTAGGAGACAAACATGCACGTAAGAATGCTGATAAAAGCCTAAATTGTTGCTCTGAGGGAGCCAAATGCCTGTTGGATGCTATTGCTCTTCAGACACATTCTGATCATAATGTTTTTTCATCGGAATGTGGTTTTGATTAAGTAAAGAAGTGACAGTAGCAAATCTTATCTAAGCTGCTTGATATTAGTGATGTTCATTGCAGTATGCACCTTGGCAACACTTTAGACTGAAGGTAATCAAAGTTCAGTTTTGAAAAATGGGGTATAGAATTTACCCTGTTCGATATGTCAAGATTGCCAAGGTTCACTGCTTTATTTTAATTCAAATTTTTTGATTGTGACATGTTTGTGTCTTGAGGGTTAAGAATGACTTTGTCTTTGATGTGCTGTTCCAGCCTCTAGTATTAGAAAACTGTAGTTTAAATTGTTTCATTTTACTGAAATGCACATTTATTTTTGTATTTTGAGGTTGGATAGTTGAGAGAATTTTAATCCTTGTTCTATAGGCATAGAAATAAGCACCTAGATGTCTTGTCTGACAGCACAATTTTGGGCTATCCTGTATCATTACTCTGTGGTCAGCTGTGCCATTAATCTAGGCAAAGATGATCGCTAGAATGAATTCTGACTGCAAAAGCTTGTGGGGGACTGTTGATACTGTGACACTTTCTGACACCATTTATAAAGGTGTTGCATTATGTGGGTGGCTGATGAGATTGGCCTTTGATCAATTTACTCTTCTGAGAAGTAAGAGTCAGTAGAAAAGAAGTGGCTCTGCAAATGTGGAGGGAATATTTTTAGAAGAGGAATATTTCACATGCACAAGGAGTGCTTCAAAGTCTGTGATATCAAGGGCAATTGAAAAAGATACCTGGATAATTGTTTTCTGTACTGAACTCTGCAAACTTTACAGATGAAGGGTTTGTTCAGAGGTACAGGATTGACTGAAGGAGGTGGTCATTCTGCTCCTTGAACAGGAGCTCCGATGGCCAATGCAGAGACAGGAATTCTGTGTCTGTGTGACGGAGACTGGCAAGATAAGCACCTGCAGGTCTCTGGGTTGGTGGTGTAGCAGTGAATTGGTCCCAGTGGGACTAATATTCTTCAGGTAACTTGGAAAGAGAAAGCTTTGTTGAAAAGGCTCAGGGGCAGCCCAAGGACATCACTGTAGTGACTGGAGTAAATCTGGTTATGGGGAGCCAGCACTGTGCAGGAGGGGGCACTCGTAGTTGTCTCTTACAAAAACTCTGGTGCTGAATGGAGGAGAGAATTGGAAAAATTGTACTAATAACCAATTCATGATGACATTTTGTCTCTGCTAAAGTGTAGGAGTTAAAACAGCCTGGTGAAAAAGAAAGGGAAACTACTTTTGACTCCCTACATTGCTGTTGCATGTAAAAATAACAGTTTTACCATAAAATGAGGAATATGTTCTCTGTCATTATTTACCTGAGATTATGTATTTCTGGTGTATGGGTGTTTTCCTGCTCTGGACACTTGTCAAGATTGTTTGACAGCAGAAATAGAGAAAATATTTCATTTGCAGCTGGGGGCACCCCCTAGTAGAAGTTGTTGTGCTTGGAACAACTGGGGAGTCTTCAAGAGGACTTGACTATTCCATTGTGATGGGGAAGGAACCTAGTTTAAGATTCAAATTAGATTTTCTTAATTGCTTCAATATGTTTGAAATTTGATAAGACTCATGTGTGGGTTCCTTTTTTGTTTATTTGGTTGTTTGTTTTTGTTTATTTACTGTATTTAAAAACTCAAAACATGGTATGTGATATTCAGTGTGGAAGGTTTTGTGGAAAAAATTTCCTATGGTCCTTGTGGTATTTGGACTTACACAGTCACAGATGAGTTGTGCTTGATCTCTAGTTTGAAACTTGCATGTGTACAAGTTTGTTATTTTTTCATTTTTTTTAATTTGTTGAAAAGAAATATATTGAGAACTAAAATATCAGCCCTCTAGATTCATCAGGTTTCAGACTTTACATTGAAAGACTTGCTGTTTGATATATACTGCTACAGTGCCTGGTCTCAAACTTGTCTGATAGGATGGGTACTGTGACTGCAGAACTGGATTTGCCACAATGCAGCATTGGTGATCAGGTATTAGAATGTGCAAGAGTTTTCCTGTCTGCAGTTAGCACTGCAATCTGTGCTTTTCTTCAAAGCTTTCCTTATTCCACCTTTACATTTATAGTAGACAGTACACATTCTTTTTATTTTATGGATTTTTTGGTATCATTGTTTATCTTTCTGTCTTTACAGCACTCTTTCTTCAGAGTAAGTGTACAATTTCTTATTTTGCACTGTTCTTTTCCAGTACCTTTATCAGAGTATTAATAACTGGAAACTACCTCCTCATAACTCTGAATGTGATTAAATACCTTGTTGTCTAACAGGAATCAACTGATAACAATGTATCTAAATGTTAATACTTTTAGTATATTATTTCTTCATAAAGAGAATAATGAATACAATACTGATCATTTTGAAATGTGATGGACTCTGAATTTGGGAATATGGTTTGTTGATTTGTGAACTGAAATCAAGCATGTGACATTTTCCCATTCCTGTTTGACCTCAGTCTGAGACAATTAGGACTAACTATCAGAATCAGAAAGGAAGAGACAAAAGAAAACTATTCTGAGTGGATGCAGTGACATTGTTCATTTTGAGACATCGGCTTAGAAGTATCTTCAAAGTCTGCACAAAAAGAAAGGCTCAGCAGCATATTAAGTTTCTTCTCTTGTTGATTCCCTCTTCCTGCACAGGATCCTCACTGAGGCTCTAGTCCCTTCCAGATTTATTTAATCTGTGGGTGGTGTACTTCCTTTGATTCACTAAAGTTTTATTGTTAGGGATTTTTAGGCTTTTCATTTTGGGTGATGTGTTTTTGGGGGGGAAAAAAAGGGAGAAAAATTATATGTTTTCAGTGATGGAAGAAAAACTGAAAAGGTCCTTTTGGCTTATGCTGAGTGCTCCTGAAAGAGACACTTAGGCTCATGTCTTTAAAAAAAAAAAAAAGCTACTTTACAGGATCTTTGTTGCGGCTTGGCTTTATCCAACAAGGAAATATGTGAAGTTAGATCTTGGTGAGTTGATAGGGAATATGAAAGATATGTAGGTGGTGAAGAACAGATTTTTTAGAGAGGGAATTTTTTGAAGTAATTACTAGTATCTTCAAGTTACCAAATTAAAACCTGGTGGGGTTTAAAGAAACTGATTGTTTCACTCTTTATGAGACATTTTTGTGATCCTTAAGAACTGACTAGTGCTTGGAACCAAACTAGTTCCTCTGTAATAGTGGACAAGATACAGTGAAGTTTGCATTCTGTTCTCAAGTCTGTGTTGTATTATGTTTTCAGTTTTTGTATTCCTCTACTTATGCAAGTAGGACAAATATACAGAAATTTTAGCACACAGTAGATCAAGTTGAAAATCTGTTTATCTGGATAAAGCTTTTCTCTTGTTTAAGAGATTATATTGTCCAATTTAGGCCATAGGTGCCATAAAACGATTTACAATGAAAATAGGTGAAGGGAATTGTGACAGCTTTTTGTGGGACATAACTTCATTCTTTGCCATTTTAGCCATATGCTCTTTTCCTCTGAAGAATAATTTTTTCTATTAAGAACTGTAAAATGAAAATGGCTTTATAAAATATAAAGAAACTCAAATACTGATTTTAATATAAAGAAGAATGAATATGGTGTATCATCTTTGTTCTGTTAATAGGAGTTACGTTTTCAGTAGGTCATGCATTTTAATCTTTGTGGAAGATAGCCTGAGAGAAGAATGAGAGAGAATTTTTACATATGGAAGGAAGTTGTGTTGTCTTATGCATGTGTTAAACAACTGTCTGTATGAGGTTGTAATTTTTTTTTCTTTTGATCCACTATGCTTATTATTTTTGGAGATCGATCCTGTTCTAATGAAATGAATGGAATTTTTTCTTTGGTTTGTTCTTGAAAAATGATCAGGTTGTTAGGATTAATTTGATATGCTTTCAGTCTCTGCACATTTGGCTGATACATTGAACGTGGTTCTGCAAGATACCCTGGTCAGAACCAAATGGTCACTCAATATGAGCTTTCGTTGGGAGTGTGAACACTGTAACTTGTTCTAGGGAGTTTTCAGGATTGTTTGGAGTGTAGCCTAGGAAGTTTTGGCAGCCCCTTGGCAAACGTTGTGAAATACAGGCTCTGCCAAGTTGAGCCACAAAATAATACTTTTTCTCCTGGTTTAAGAAGTTCTTTACCTCTTTGAGGTTAATTTTATCCTGATGCCTGTACCTTCCTGCTGTGAATGGGTCGTATGCTGTGCTAGTTTCAGTTAGCAGCAATTGTAGTACTGACATCTTGCATATCATAGCAGAAAGGGAGACACAAGTGAGGTGGTTAAAATGGTACTGATTGTCAGGTTATTCTCAGGCATAAAAGCAAAATCTCATCAGCTTTTTGAGTGCAGTTTCATTTTCAGCACGTTCGTTTTCAGCAGGCGGATTAGAAGACTGACCTTTCTGACACTGGATACTTAAACAGATTCTTTGAATTTTCTTTTTTTTGTAAGCCTTTTCATTCAGTCCCAGGGAGATTGATGCTTGCATGGTTATCTATGTTTCATTGCCGTTTGTGGCTGGTCTGTGTTTTAGTCTAGAAGTTATTTATAATATGTAAAAATGAAACTTATAAGTATCTCCAACTTTAACTGGTGAATATGAAATTTTGTGTCTCAGAAAAGTTTCCGGGTTTTCCTTTGAGTGCTGTAGTTTCTTGCATTCTTACACTCAGGATTTTTCCCCCTTATGTAATTCCTATGCATCATGCATTCTTGGGTTCTTCCCATAAATATCTGGTGTTTTTCTAGCATCTTAAGCATTCTAATATAAATAATATTTAAAAATACATTAATCCATGATTTATTCTTGTCTGATACAGTGTAGATTAATATTAAATTATGAACCTAGCATTTCAGCATTACTGATTTTGACAGTGTTTGGCTAGTTTGGGGATGTTATTGAATAAAAAAAAAGAGAAATCCATTGAAAATGCCTGTTCTCCTACACAGTCTTGGAAATGGGAGGGATGACAGAAAAAAATTAAATAGATTACTTAATAAAATTTAAATAAACCTGGAAACAGTCACTGGTGCAACAAAATGATCAGTGGGTCATTTTTAAATTATACACCTGCTTTTAAAAGGGATCAGCAGGGAGGATAAACAAAATACATGTATAATAATGGACCAGTGCTTTGTACATAAGTCTGATCTTTGGAAATGAGTCTGCTAATAATGGTATCTTAGCAATGTGAATAGTGATCTTTTATTTTGTTTGTTACATTTCCTGTGTGTAGCAAGAGCTGCATGCATTGGGCAACACAATTAAAAAAGACTAGCCAAACCCCCATGAATATTTTCTAATTGCTTTTGAAAACACTCATGTTATCCAGTATATTGCTGCATAGTTTTGACCTAACTGTCCTAAATTTGCTGCTAATGTTTCAAATATGGTGGTTCTCAGGGTGTGAGCTGCTTTTCCTTGCACATTCACATAACAAAATATTTTTGAGAAGGAAAAGGTGAGCATTCTTTAGGTCCATAAAATGATCCTAGTTAATCAAACAGGAATAAAAACCAGGCAAAGTTTGTTCTAGTGTTTTGTTTTCTATTTATTGTGACAGCTAAGGTAGTTACAGAGTGTATTTAAGAACTAGGCCTGCATAATATTGTAATTCAGATTTCATTTCAAAGTGTATGGTAAACTCCATACTTCTGGTTCTTCTTAGTGAAAAACATTAAAATATAAACTAAACCACTTGCTTGTGGATTCAGATTTCCTGCTGTGAATGTTGCATTGAGTTCTAGATTTCATTTGTTTAATGCAGATTTTCAAATTTTCCATAGGTCAAATATACGGCCAGACTATGCGGATACAAGCTTTCATGAGTTCAAAATGCATACCTTCAGTCGTGTGACATCTTGCAAAGTCTGCCAAATGCTTCTAAGGTAAAGATGACATGTCAGTGGTATAAAGGAATGTATTGACCCCGAATTTCATAGTCTTAAGTTGCAGAAGCAAACGCTTTCTAAACGATGGCCAGTTGAGGTGCTTGTAACTGGTTGCCTAGACAAGTTGTGGATACTCCATCCCTATGTGTTCAAGGCCAGGTTGGATGGGGCTTCAAGCACCCCAGTCTAGTGGAAGGTATACTTGCAAGGTAAGAGGAGCTGGAACTAGATAATCTTTAAGGTCTCCTCGAACCCAAACCTCTCTATGATTCTATGTTGCATGTTGTTGACACTCCAAAAAATATAGCCACAGCATTTTAGCAAGGGCATTTGAGTATGGGTAGGGCTTTTGTTAAGCACAGGCATGGAATAAAATAACTTCAGGTGTGTTCCTCCCTGTCACAGATTTTTTGCTTCAGCAGCCTTTTTCCTGAAGTTAGACTGACCTGGATTTTCAACGATTTTTTTTTTTCCTCCAAGCAATAA
Source organism: Platyrinchus mystaceus (assembly GCA_035041135.1). NCBI lineage: Eukaryota > Metazoa > Chordata > Aves > Passeriformes > Tyrannidae > Platyrinchus > Platyrinchus mystaceus. The sequence goes on along the minus strand of JAWWLV010000005.1, from coordinate 20,904,344 downwards.
GGTCTAAGTGGCTATCAAGAATGGTGCAGGCATTCTAAACTTAAAGACAGGAGGGCTACTTTCTGATTTTGAAACTGTATAGTTGAGTTACTGTGTCTGTTACTGCACTAACTGCTGTTGCTGAGAAACAGCTCTCTTGTTCAGGGCTCAGCCCACATGATGCTGTGTTGTTCTCCATACACATTGCTCTAAGATAGCTTGGGAATCTCCAAGTGCTACCTTGTAGACATTTATAGTAATTGGCAGCTCTGAATATTAACTGAAGTGTACCATGATATCTATTTTTTTAAAAATGAACAAATTTAAAGTCAAGAATGTTTTCAATATAGCCTATAAACTCCTTAATGCTTAAATATATATTCAGACTTACAACTCTCTTGAAATAGATCTTATTCGTCATGGTGCCTAGGCAAATCCCCGTTGAGGTGAAACAAAGCGTAGATCTACAGTAGGATAGATGCATAATGGTACAATTTCAAGTGTACTGTTCCAAAGTTGCTTTGGGTTAAATTGAAATGAAGATTGTTATTCTACTAGTAGTCCAAAAGAACTATCTGGTTGTAACTTTTTAGTAGTGATGAAAAGCGGATGAGCTGCTTGTTTGTCTGTTGTCACTTTTTCTCAAGCCTGTAAGGACTACCATTATGCAGAATAGCAAATGACTTCTAATACCTTCTGCCATGTCTCTTCTGTCCTTTATGTGTGGAATTTGTCACCTCTAATGTATCACTACTTAATTTTATTTTACAGGGGAACATTTTATCAAGGCTATTTATGTTCTAAGTGTGGAGCTGGAGCACACAAAGAATGTTTAGGAAGACTAGACAACTGTGGCAGGGCTAATTTAGGTGGTAAGTCATTTTTATTGTTAGAATACCATTTTTAATTAGGACATAAAATTTGCTAGATATAATTAAGGTTTAATTTACTTCTAATTTGTGTTTATTGTAACATGTATACTTGTGAAACTTCCATTTATAAGCACAATTAGAATTGCATTTACGATTCATAGGGATTTTTATTGCTACTAAATTGAAATGTTCAAAAGCAGGAGAGAACAGGTCAAACCCAATTTCTTTGTCAATGTCGTATACAACAAGGAATTGCTCGTTTCAATTGTAGTCTGCTCATATGTAACACCTACTGTATGGGACATCATCTATCATCCTTGTGGTTCTCCCTTTATGTCTATGTCAATTTTCATATTTTTCTCTCAGTTCCTAAAGCTGTATGTGTTGCCTCAGCTTCCTCTTTCATCTCTTTGGTTTCCATGGTTTCTGTCCACTCACAATATTCACAAAAATGTGATTGATGGCTCTCTACTCTCCACATCTAAGGACTATTTTTTTTCTTCTTTTAATCGATTCCTATACTTTGTGAGTTTCTTCCCTGACCATTGTCACTTTGCACTTCCCCTGTTATTCTGCTCTTTGGGACCTTCAGGGCTCTTTTGACTTCAATTATCGTTTGGCCTCCCTCAAATAACTCAAAAAATTCTGCTCAGTAGTGGACCTGTAGATCTTTCTGACATCTTCTGGATCTCCCCCTGATAATGCTAAATGTTCGCCCTCATCCTTGGCCACTCCGTCCCTTCCCTGGACCTATGCATTTGGTGGCAGTGAGTTTGTTACACTACAGCCAGCTAATCATGTAATTGTAGTGCTGTTTTTGACTCTTCCCTCTGTCCAGATTCTTAACTATTCTTTTTTCTACCTAGAGATTATTTTGAATTGCTTTTTTTCAATTGTGTTTGAAAGAGAATTCAGTTTTATATATGCTGGGGAAGTTTCTAGTTATTTGTCCTCACTTCTCTAAAACATGCACCTTCCTTTCCACAATTATTTCACAATAGTTTGTGAAGTTTCTTATGCCTCACTTCACATAAGGTGCTGTAACCCCTTCCATTGGGTTATTTTCTTTTTGACATTAGTATCTACAATCTTTGCAAAATGCTTTTGCAGAGATAATCTTTCTCCCACTGCTTGGATTACATGATGTCTTCATCCACTGCTCTTTTCTAAGGCGCTGCTTCAAGATTTTGGCTTGTTCCTTTCAACATTGTATAAGCCTGTTTCTGTCTTTGTCCCTGTTTGCATTACTTCCTGACTTTTACTTGGCTTTTGGCTCACAGTGCTATTTACCTGCTTCATTCTTTCATGAAATCAACAGGATGGCATATATTGACTTTTGCTGTAGTCAGTGAACTTCTTTTTTCTCAGCTGTTTTTCCATATTGGAGATCTTCTATGCTGTCCTCCAAGTTTGGACTCTTTAAAAATAATCTTTTGTAGATCTGAAAATCATTACAGCAATTACAGTATTTGTGACTGAGATCCTTTTTGGATCATAGGTTTTTCACAGAACCTCGTACAGATAC
>JAWWLV010000005.1:20844265-20901868 GCA_035041135.1 Platyrinchus mystaceus | reverse complement strand
GCATGTAAAATTATTTAAAAATTGAATGCTTTAATGCAATTACATTTAAATTAATAGAGTGGAAAAACAAACACATTGTTCTTCACCAGAGAACTGTCTTCTGTGGTATAATTCTACATTTTTCCTTTGTCTTGCACTTTCCCTTTTAATCACTTCTGTAGTTTTTATTTTAATTGGATAGCTGGCACCCCAGGGGGGCGGGAGCTTGTCTTTCTCTTCCTTTGTAACTATCTGTGGACACATATGGTGCAACGTGTATCAGGTCTAGGTAATAAAAGGTCTGATATCTTGCAATATTCCTGTGTACTTAAGCAATGCTGTGCACTTGATAGAGAGAACAAAACAACAACAACAACAACAACAAAACCACATTTCTCCTTCTTTGTAAGTGGAATAAATTATAATTTAAAAAAATTTAAAGGAGCAGAATGTTATTTTGGATTTTACTTTAAATCATCTTCCTGATATTTGTAAAATGGTAGTGCTCTGAAATTAGAAGCAACTGGTTTGTTAAGATACTGTTTTGTGTTAGATGTTTTGCTTACATCCAGGTGTTCTGCTCTCGGTCCTCTCTTCAAACTTCACTTTCTCTTCTCAGTCTGTTTTTTCTTCTATTCAAAGGCTTCCATATTCCTGTAGCTCTAGTACAAGACCAGGAGAGTTGTGTATCTTCTACCTGCTCATGAGGCAGAAGGACAGGAGGCTTTCCTTACAGCCTGCTCTGAGATTGTAGCTGCAAAAATTAACTCTAAATTGCAGCTCTTGCCATACTTCCCTCTTGCTTTATCAATCAATGAGGATGGAAAGGGCAAAGGGCTTTGCTTACTTGGCTGAAAATGTGTCATCCCTCTACCTGATAGAGGGACTTTGGCCAGTGAGAAGGAAGGAAAACCCTCAGATTTTTCCCTACTGTTTTCTACTTTTACTCTTTATTTGCCTTGTGAAAGAAAGAAGTGTTAACTGAGCAGTGCTGCCCATTCATAATGCACACAGATTAAGGAAAGGTTTTAGGAGGAACTTTACCATTTCCTGCTTCCCTATGTGGCCAAGAAAGGAAAGGGACAATTCAGACTCTCTGAAATATTGGTTAGTGCAACTTGAGTAGGAATTGTTTTCCAGCTATGCTGGGGAATGAGGTCTCCCATAAGTTACCTGCTATGCCTGCTAAGTTATGAAAAGTTACTAAAGGAATGCAGACATACAGACATGTAAAATTCAGTATTTTCACCGCTTTTTGTGGAAAAAGTAGGCTCTACATGCACAAAATTTTAACATGGTTTTAATTTTGAATATTTTTCTTTTGAAATATTCAGAGAAATTAATTTATGATAAATGTATTTTTTTTAGTAGTGTCATTTGCTGCTCCTCTGAGAAATTAGCAAAGGTGGCCTGAGAGTGCTATTAGATAAGAAATTGTGGAGCATAGCTGGAAAGCTTGTAGCAAAATGCCTGGAACACTTAATGTATTGCTGTATTCGGATTTTTTTTTCTTTTTTTTTGTTTGTTTCTAAGGGACTATTTCAGCCTCTTTCACAGGGTTTAAGGGACATGAAACACAATCACCCCTTTGGGAAACTGGCGATCATTATTCCCCAGTCATGTGGTATTAGTTATGGCCACAAACAAGGAATATATGGGGTTGTGTGTGTGTATATATATATGTGTGTGTGTAGATATATGTGTTTGTTGTTTAATCTGATCTTCTGTCATTTTGCCGGTGCCATTGCAGAAGCTTCACAGCAAAGTGCAAATCCTCTGTGTGGTAGACAATGCCCAGGAATGATGCTCCTTGCTTGATTCTGTTACATTTTCTTTCTATCTTTTTTGGTGTTTGAAGAGTTCTTATGTCTTGTTAATGCTTTTGCATAGATCTTTCCTGTTTAGAAGTATCTAACTCAATTTCAGAAATGTTAGAACAGTGAGTTCTCTATGCAGTGTGTGACCTCGGGTTTTTGTGAGAAGAGTCAATTGAGTCTTGACTGACTGCTTCTCTATGATGAATTATTTTATAACTTCTCATGACCTCTTAATAGTATACTCTCTGAACTCAATAGTTTCTTTCTTTCGTTATCTTTTCATAAGTGGAATTTTTTCTGTGCTTCAAATAATTTTCATTCCTGTTCTATAGACGTCTTCTATTTCTAGAGGTCTATTTGAAAAGAGGTGATCGGAGTTCAACACACTGCAATGGGAATATACCATAAGGTTTCTCAAAGGCATTTGAATTTTCCTCAGCATTTTCTGGTTTTGTACAGTTTGAGATTGTTTTCTTTATAGACCACTGAGCAGATGATTTTTTTGCTAGCCTTTCTGAAATGATGCTTAGAACCTCCCTGAGTGGATTAAATCTTTTTATATTTCATTCCGAGTCGCAGTTTGTGAAAATTCAAAAGAGAGACATCCAAAGATAGATGAAACCTTTTGAATGACAAAATTATTAAGTGTCAGATGTAGATGATACACTTATGAGAGAAACATAGACAAAATCTGAAGATAAATTGCTGTGTTCTCATGCTATGCCTTATACACAAATGTATGCCAGTTCTTCAGATGTTTTGTTTCAAAGAAGGCCAGTTCAGCAGACTGTAGAAATTGTAGTGATAAAAGATGCAGAGTTAATTAGTTGAATTCATAAATAGAACAAAATGTCTGCATTTAGCCCTTGGATTTTCTTAGTTGCTGTTCCTGCCCTTGTTGCTGTAAATCAGCTGTGCTGGTTGAAATCTTCTGTGTTTGTTTCTGTCATTATTGATTTAAGTTTTTCTCCCCCCCCTTAAATATTGTCTTGTATGTGCTCAAGTAGTCCTCTACATTTTCATGTATTTTACTTTTCTCTCTATCACTTAGTCCTTCTGTGAGTTGAAATCCTCCATGCCCCTGCCTTTTTTCCTCTAACGTTCTGATGAACTCCTTTGAGTCTGGTTGCATAGTCTTAAACTCAAGACTTTATGAAATCCTTAAACACAAGGATTTTAAAATGGATGCACATATTTCTCTGACATGCCATTTATAAGGACATATGTGGTTTTATTTTCTGGTGGCTGATGAGGAGGTCTCCTTTCCCTTGCAGCCTCTTCTGGCTTCTCAGCTGCATTCCTGTCTCTTATTTCATGGCACAGGACAATTTCACTCATCTGGTGATGGTTTTCCATTAGTTGGAAGGGTTAATATTTGGGAATGGTTAAGCGTGGGGCCTTTAGTAAGCAAGCACAAGTAAGACATACCTTAAGTAAGACAAAAGGAAAAGCTGTATCCCTTGTTATTCCCACTTCTATTGTACAGGTTGTTCTGTGACCCTCACAGTTCCTTCAGAGGCTTCAGGACTGATAAAACAGAATCACTCTGCACAGAACATATTGCAGAACTCCAGTCTGTTTCCTAGTCTAAACCAGAATTAACAATTCATTTCTATTTCCAGACTGGAATTTTTCCAAGTCCATCCAATTATATTAAATTAAGTATTCTCAGGCAAATGTTTGCTGGTTCTACAGACTACTGAATATTTCAATTAGAGAAACCTCCTATAACGGTTCTAGAATCTGAAAATGTTTTGAATATTTTAAATATAGTGCCAAACCCACAACATTTTCTTTTTTATATCGCTTTTCCCAGGGAGTGTTAGAGACATGTCTCATCAGGTCATAAATGGATTAGAAAAACACGAACAGGTCATTTTTGTAGTAAATTTTAGTTAACTTATGTATTATTTCTATCTTGTTCAGATAATTCTATTTGAAAAAGTACTGTATTTCCTTAGGTGGAAAAGAAGTTTCTTCCACTGTGTGATGAACGTGAAAGAACATGTTGCCATATGAATGGGTTAAGTTTAGAGTTGCTTTCATGTGGTAATGTATATGCCCAATAATATAGTCCATGCTGTTTATGTAATAATTGCTTGCTACAGCACATTAGAGATTATTCATGAAAACCGTGTGGTCTTGACAGCTAAAAAGAAACCAGCAGCTTTCACTGTTTACATTTTTGCTGACTTGATCAATAGTTGCAAAGTTGCTGGCTCTCCTCCAAGCCTTCCATGTCAACTGAATTGATAAGTAAGTGCTCAAATCACAGAAAGTTCATTGGAGTTATGCCACTTTTTTAAAAACTGCAGCAAAGGTTGAGCTGTACTGCTTAACTAATGATTCTTGCTCAACCTGAACAAAAGCCACTTAGGGGCTTGATATTTTTCAGGGTCCTACACTATGATGCGTCTAGGTCACATTTCTTATTTTGTTCTGATTATGCCATGTCTGGCTAAATGACTGGAAAGAAATAGGTAGTCCCAGAGCTCCTTCCAAGTGACTTACTTTGTAGTTCCTGTGTTTTAAATATTTCGAGCTTTCTTTTAAAATAGAAAGGTGAGTAGTTTATTACATATCCTTTTTGTTTACTCTCCATGTTAGCATGTAAATCCAGCTGCACTGTTGCATCCCTGAGGAGCAGTTTATTCCCATTTTCTGATCTGCCCTCCCTCACTTACTGAGGCCAGCTGCTGCTCTTCTTGCTTCTGTAGTAAAATATAATTATCAGAATGTGACCCAGTGGTAACATGGCCTCAGTGAATAAACAAAAAAACCCCCAAAACTGTGCTGAGCTGTGACATTCAAGTAGCTGGCTGTCAGAACTGAGGACTCACTCAATAATTTAATTGGCACATTGGTGACGAGCAGGAACTTGAATTAAACTTGTCATGTGTAAAATATCTGCTAGTGGATATGCACAGACATTACATTCCTTTTTTCTAAAAATAGAAATGAGGGTTTTCTTGCTTTTGTACTTGTGTAGTGTTTGAGAAAAAAAGGTGTTTTGTGAGGATACAATTCACAGACTTCAATACAGAATATTCTGAAATAAAAGAGTGTTTAAACTGTAATGAAATAACAAGACAAGAATAAGTCTTACTTATTAGAATAAGGCTTTTATGTGGAAATACAGATACTGGATATTTTTTTGATATTTTTTCAATTAATTAAGTGTTGATAGTGAAGCCACAAATGGTGTTTTGGTCCATCAGTGTTGGTTTTCTTTTTAATCGAAGTCTCCCACCTCCCTTTTAATGAAATTTATTTTATGTGACTTATCTGGAGTATTTATTACCTTCCTATGTAGTGATTTCTTGAATCCAGTTATTCAGTTATTTAACAGTTATCACAGAGTTTTGTAATTATTTATTATGAAAAGCGCTGGGATGTTCTGATCGGATGCTCTGATCAGATGCAACTCATTCATCTAGCTGGGTTTGGGATGTTTCCTAGAGATACAAATAATATTCAACTGCAACCTCTGAAAATCAGATTCATTAATTCCCAGTGGGGGATAGAATGACGTTTCCATTTTAACTTTTTGGTAATAGATCTGCTAAAATAAATACAGACCTTTTTTTTCCTAAAGGAAAAAAAGAAAATAAACTCCCTGAGTCTGGATTTGAAGTTTTGGCCTCCTTTGCGAGTCCTTACCTATTTGACTTCTCTTTATTTGAAGTCATTCATAATGCTGAGATCAAACATTCAAAAAAGGTGTTTTTATTCATATTTTGGCAAAAAATCTGAAAAGCATATCAAATTGTGAAATACCAAAATTGTATTGAATTTCAGCAGCACTTTTGCAACTCATTCCCTCAGGCTCCTTAGAAAATCTCAGTAGACTACCAGCATCACCTCCTTCGGGCGGGATTATTCTTCTTCTCCTTGCTCACTATAAAAATGCAAATTAATACCTTTGGAAAGGTTATAATCATAAGTGTTTTCTGTGGATGACAAGATGAGGTGTCTTCGGCATACTGTGAGAAGGGAAGTGGTGAGTGAAGGCGTACGTGAGAACAGCTCTGCCAGTGGTAAAGGCTGTGCCTGCCCGGCGCGGCCCAGCGTCCGCAGCTGGAGTGCTTGGTTTGGGCATGCCTTATCATCTTTGCATAAAGTGCTAGAAAGCCAGAGATTTTGTTTTCCCACACTTTACTGTTTAATGTTACCTTTTTTTAGCAGAACAAAATGTACTTGCAGTTAAACTTTATTATTTGTTTTACTGTGAATGTGCCTTCCTGTTTAGAAGACATTACAGTAAAAGTTTTCAAATGTGATGAAGTTACATGAAGACTAGGCATGTGCCGTTTGGGCTTTGCCTCAGCAGTGTGTGTAGTGCTAGAGTGCACACAGGTAAATACAGCTGTGTGCACTTTGCTAACACACCGAACCAAAATCTAGAGTACACCCAAATACCTGTTATCAGATTAGACATTCAAAGACACGTAAAAAAGATATCCCCTTTTGTGTTTTTTGTATGTGTGGTGGTGTGTGTATGCTGAATTGTTAGTCTTCATGCAGTCTTTCTGATCTCCTACAGGGTTTTGTTTCGTAATTTTTAAATAGTACCATAAAATTTATAGTAAAAAAGGCAAATAAACCACTAATGGCTTCAGTCTATGATATGCCAATGAAATGTTGAATTGAACTTAAAGACATGAAATACAGAACACTTCGAAGCTAAAGGTATATATATATATATATATCTTGATACATGTTGGCATAGTCTGAAAATACAGAGACCAGGAAAAGGTGTAAACTCAACTTTCAACAAAGAACTGTAGCTTTGAATTCCCAACGAGTCAGTGTTTACCAAGTGTTTTTGAAATGTTCTGAAAGTTTCCAAGGTGTAGTGTGATCGTGCCGTGCTGCTGCGGCAGCGTGCCCTGCAGCCAGAGCCTGCCCAGGGCTGGGCACAGCCCGGCAGCTCCAATGAGCACGGCAGGGTTTGCACAACAGGACCTGGCGCGGCCCCGGGCACTGGGGAGGCTGCAGTATCAGGTAGCAAAGGGAAGGCAGCAGTTTTCTTTAATGCCACGCAGCACAGGCTGAGATTGCTGTAGAAAAGGTGTACAGTTTGCAGTCGCCAATAATGCCAATTTTTACTTATGTTTCAGAACACGGAAACGTGAAACATGAGGTAAGGATTTTTTTTTTTCCTTTGCATGTGGTGTTTGTTTTGTTGGTGATATAAGAGTTCTTTATTACTTTGTGCATGTGCTGTTGGAAAAGATATGTTTTTCTTCTGGGTTTAGCAACAGATTTATTTAGAGTGCTGGAGAAGTTGTCTAAGGAACAAGGTATTCATGATTAAATATGAATGTCTTCTGGTCAAAATGTGAGTTAAACTTGCAGAGATATGACTTAGTGCTGAAAGCACTGGAAGGGGTGGAGATTTTTTTTAAACTACAGGTAAAGCATACATTGTTTCACAACTGATGGTTAGATCCTTTCTGTTCCTAGACAAAATCTGGCAGTAGAGTTAAAAGTATTCTTTTTTTTCTCTGCCACACCAGACAGAGAGGGTGATGAAAAATTGGCAGGGAAGTGCTCACCTCTTCATGCGAAAAGACTGTAGATGCAGAGGTATCCAGTGGTTATGGAGTTTATGTAATCTGGAGAGAACGTTAAAAGGGGACCCGAACACAGGAGCTGCTGTGATGTACATACGTACCTTGCCATCAGCCCATGAAGGCTGCAAACCCACCCTGTGTTATTTTCTGGCCAGCTCCTGGTGCCTCTCCGTTGCCATATGGGAGGGCACAGCAGCTGAGTTTTGTCTGCCAATTCTGACAAAGAGATGCAGCGCTTCAAACCTAAGCATAATAGTTTGTAGCATCTATTTTAGATCAGAAGTTTGTAGTAATTTAACTGCTTAAATGACATGCTGGGTAATGGAAGGATGTTATTGCTGACATGGTTGGTGTGGGGGTAGTCATGTGCAGGGCTGACCACAGCAGTGCTCTCTGATGTTTGAGCTGTTTGAGTGTCACTGTGACCCCAGATGGTGGTGGTGGGCAGGTCAGGGCAGCTCTGCATGCTGTGATGAGCTCCTGGGCTCTGGGCCTCAGGTGGGCTCTGGCTTCTGGAGGTCTGCAGGGGACCGGGGTGTGCTGGCAAGGCCCTGCCTCTTCCCAGGCAGTGGTGCCTGTCTGCACTCACTGCAACCTCAGCTGTGCCCTGGCCAAGTGCTGCCCAGCCTTTTAAGTCTCTGCCTGGAAAGATCCACTAAGGGTATTCTAAAATATGGGAGTCACAGTGTGATCGGTTTACCTGATGCTTTCCCAGTCCTGTAGCCGGCAAGCATGACTGGGGAGCTGTGAACAGGTCATGTGCTGGGCCTCATGGGCAAGGCTGCCTGGCTCTATAAACCTGCTGTGGTGAACAGTATGTCCACCATCTAGCTGGATGAAAAAACATGTATACTGTTTTTTCTTGTGTGGGGAAAAAACCCTTCCTTTTTTTAGCTATTGATTTGCTATTGCCTCTTGAATTGATCTAAAACGTCAGTGTTGTTTTCATTTTTACCAAGACTCTTAAGTGCCTGCTTTAATTATCTCTGTGCAGAAGGAAACTTGAGCATGGATGGAGAAACTGTCATTTTAGAAAACTTGGAGTTATGTTTCATACCAGTAATGTAAAGAATCTGCTGGTACTGCAGTATGTTTAAGGGTATTGAGCATGTTTTCATACAGCTCAAGAAAAATTTCCTTAACACTGTTTTCCATCTGATCCTGTAGTGTATATGACTTAGGTTCTCACAGAGTCACTGTATTGCTTGCATTTCAGTTAAGTATTTCTCCATCTCCCTTTGGACTTTCTTTGCCCAATTGTGCCCCTTTCCCTCCCTTCTGTGGTTACTCACCACTCTGCATCAATCCATATCAGCAATACAGCTTCCATCTATAAAAAACAATGGTTTTTTTGAGCCTTTGTTTTGAGTACTATTGAGCCTTTTGTTTTGAGTACTATTGCTTCCATTGTGGCAGCAGTTTTAAATTTTTCTTCTTTCCACTACACATGAAACAAAACTTGCATCCTTTCTTTAATTAGAGGTGTGGGGTACTGAGAGAATATGTCCCAGGACTCAAGAGTTTGAAAGCTGTTTTCAAACCAAGCTCTTCATTTTGCTTGCTTGCTACAGGGCTTGGTAATTTGGTTATGCCTCAGGTTACTGCTTTCTGGCTTGCTTTGGTGTGTGTCCTGCATCAGCTTATATCAACTGCGAGTAAATCAGAGTAACCTAATTGTTCCCTTTGTTATGCAACATGCTTTTCTCTGCTTGGTTTGATTAAAAAATAAATAAATGCATGAGCCATCATGCAAGTTACCAGTTAAAACAAGCTTGCAAAAGCAGATCAGTAGTTCAAGATATGTTATTTCACACTGAAATTTCCAGGGATCCATATTAAGTGTCTTAGAGTATAAAATGTGGAAAAAAAATTAAAATAATATGAGTTTTGTCAGGGAGTTTGATTTCACACAACTCTGTTTTTTCCAATTTAAAAGAGAGAGACAAGTTACTAAATGTATTTAAGTACTTGCCAAGAAAATAAGAAAATAAAGTATTCCATAGGGAATTCTAGCTAGCTTCACTATAAAGTAGAAATAGTCAAAGTCTCTACCTTATTAAACTACGCAAGTGGCTTTGACTTTTGTATTGGTGGACACTATCTGGGGCAGATAATGCCAAACAGCATGTTTTTCCCTTATCCTGTTCATAAATTATTAAAAAATACATTTGTTCATGTTATCAAAAAGTGTTGATGTATGAACAAACCTATGGACTGAGAATCTTTTGAGCCTAGAGTCAGAAAAAATGGGATATATAAAAAAGCTGTGTACATTACTAAGAATATTTTTCAAAGTGTGATCTTTCTACAAGATAAAGATAATTGTGTTGTTGGCTGGGGGAAATAACTTAAGAAAACCAGCTTTGCCTAGTAGATTGTGGGAATGAAAGGAGTGCAATGTGCCTATATGAAAACAAGTTTATTCATATCCTTGATTTGTACTTTTGCTCTGCAGAAAAGAACAAATGGAATTAGAAGAAGCTCTAGACACGTGGACCCAGGTTTGTGTCATGACTTTTTAATATTTAAACATTAAATAAAAAGAGTGAGAAACCTGTAACTCGTTCAAGTTGCATTATGAATGCTATTGTGATGCTCACAGTGTCCAGAACTTTATTGCTGAAGTCATGAAGGTCTAAAGTGATTGCTCCGTTTGGGATTTCAAAGAGGTGGTCAGCTGGTTGAACTCTAATTTTTTTTTCCTTATTTTTTTTTTTAAGCAGAGCTTTGGTTCTATTTTAGCAACAAAATGCCTCTGGGCTTTCAGTTAACATGACCCACCCTACTGTACTCTGCAGTTTTAAAAGAAATAACTAAGAGATGAAAAGCAGATGGTTGCTTTTGCAGCTTAGGTTCTGTTTCTCCAAGTTGTGGGTATTCTCAGCTCCTAACTGTGGTGGTGTGCAGTGCTTAACTGTATTAGTTGCTCTTCTGAAATGCATAAACCAGTTGCAGTTTTATGTTGAATTTCAAGGTGATTTTGTTCTTCCTGTTAGTTTATAGTAGATACTTTTGTGGAATCATGGCAGCAGCAGCCCTTAAGAAAATTAAATGCTTGCTTATAGACTATATACTCAAGTGGGTGAACATTTCCTCTGGAGACCCATTATGTGTCTGTATAAAATACTCAATGGTTTTCAGTGTAGCTGTGTGATATTTTTAGTGTCATTTTTTTACCGTAATTACATTTCTGTCCTTTATGTTTCTTGTGTAGTTTAATTACTGGAGATTTGTTATGCAGATTATTTGGAATAAAACTAAGCTGTGGATTATTAAATATTTCTAGATGTGGACACCTGAGAATAGTTGGAGTTAAACCTTAAATAGGATGGCAACTCTGTACACCACATTACAGCCTGGCAGAGCTAAGTACTTTTCAAAAAGTAGGAATGCTGGTTGTGCCATTAGCATTGCAGCTGCCTTGGCTCTGAAAGCCTCAATGTTGTAACTGTGAAGCAGACCACACCTTTCTTACTCACGTACCTTTGACATGTTTTGGAACACGTATCGTCACTGTGTTCCCTCTAGCAAAATAAACCTGCTTCGTGATTCTATAAATTGTTCTGTGTGTTGTGATGAGGGCAGTCATAAAAGAAAAAAAAATGAACACCCTGTAACTCAGAAAATTAATACAATCAGAGGGGAAAACACCAGGAATAGGAATTGAATCACACAGAGGAGGATGAGAAGACTTCTTCCAAGTGTTTGCTAACAAGACTGAGTTCTTCCTGTTCAGTGGTGTGTGTTGCAGTGAAGTGTGTAGTGTGGACTTGCAGAATAGTTCTTTTAGGTCTGGATCTTTAAACACAGCTGTCTCATGTAGAATATTAGAAGGTGAACTAATTCAGCTTTGAGAATCTTTTGGGTATACTGGTTGTTTTACTTGCTGTTGAAGTCTGAGAGAAGTATTTACATGACCTTTGTATACAAGGATACTTTAAAATTAGTTTTTATTGAAGACTAAGTACCACTGAAATTACCAAAAATAATTGAATTAATAAGTGTTTAAAAGCTGTATGTAACCAATGCCTAAAATATGGTTCTGCTTCTCCTCCCCCCCTCCTCCCCTGGTCCATTTACCTACACAGAACAATTCTGTGAGTTGTTGGGGTAGTCTTATTGTGTGAAGTTCTTGGTGCCCATAATATTTTTGAAAGTCCATAGAATTGGAGAACTTCTGCATGATGTTCAGGTCCCTTTGTTAGAGACACTGTTGCAGAGGACTTCTTACAGAATTGCTTCTGACATTACAAATATTTTAAATAAATAATAATGAGAAATACATTATACTGTCAGTTTTCAAATGAAATGAGCTTTTTGATTTGCATTTTGTCAGTATAGGCATTCTGTGACCTGCTGTAACTTGGTGGAGATAGCCTTTAAAGACATGAATGTCTTTGCTAACCACTTGACATCTATTTTGCATAATCAAAGTACTACTAGTCATCAGGTTGCACATTGCTCTGAGAGACAGAAGATGCTATCCAGAGGGCAGCACTTTGTAAGAGATCAGTTATTTCAGGCATACATTACTGCACTGATCCTAAGAGCTTTTCCAGAACACTGGCACATAAATCTGCTTTGTTTTTAGGAGGTTTAGTATGCTGCTGCTACCAATATTGCATGTTATGGTGCTAAAGCCAGGGTACTAGTTTAGGAAGCAGATGTTTGCTGTGAATCAATGACCAGTACCTGCAGTGTCTAAATATTGATGGGAGTTTGGTATCACCAGCACAGACAATTAGTTTGGGTTGCATCTTGTCAACATCATGTTCTGTCATATCTGTCTTTGACTATTCTAGTGAAGAATAATGAATGCAGGAGACATAGTGTAGTCAGGTTGATGTGTTGTGCTTCTTTTTTTATGCTTGTAAGAATCAAATTCAACTTTTGCTGACACAGCTTGGCCCAGAATGAAAAGTTACTTAAATTTGATGAGAAGTAGTACAAGTTGGAAGATGGTTTAAACAAAACAATGTGAGGATACTGGATTAGAATATCTCTTGTCTTCTGCTGGTAAAGCTCACTGAGGAAGAAACCTATCTAGCTGAAGTACCCTAAAAGCGACGAGTTTATTTATGGCTGTTTCATTTGTTTTTCTTTGAAGTTGGGTTAAAAGTTTCAATAGTGACAGTTTCCTCCCTGAGATTATCCTTGTGCTGAAGAAGAAAGAAAGGTGGAAGGAAAAATGATTAATGGATGATGAGGCAGAGAAATTCCTGGGGAATGAAAACAGTCATGAGAAAAACGTGCAGAAACTGTACAAGTGAGGAACAAATTGGAAATCATAAGAAAATATGACCTTGTCTTTATGCTGTGCATAAAGGCTATCCCGTCAGCCTGTAGACCAGTTGCAGAGAGCCTCCTGAATTGCTTCATCTATTAAGTTTTAGTGGGACAGGTTTTAAATAACCTTTCTTTGGATTAAGAAGCAGATAATAAATGCCACTGACAGAATGAACCGGTTAATACATCTGCAGCTATAGAGCCAGGAAAAATTTGGTTTCCAGCTTGCATTTGACTATAGAACAACATGATTCCACTTAAATGCATTTGAGAAGTGATCAGACTGGTGTCAGTTTGTGCATAGAATGGGCACATGGAGTGATAATTATATGACATTTTATTCTTTTGTAGGGGATGTCGTGAAAACTTTTATGCATGTGTTAAATTTTAAGCATGTGATTTGCGCTATTGCCTTAAATGACAAATGAACCATTCCTGTGTATATTCATAAGCATAAATTCTTATTGTGTGAATTCTTGAGAAGAACGATGCAGTCTGACCACTGTTTTTAATAGAAATAATTTTGTATGTATTTTAATAGGAGTAAAAATTACTGTCTGTCTCAGCTGTTGAAATAGTACAGTGTATGTTTGCTGTCCTTTTTTTTTTTTCCACCCCTCCTTCTCCAGTATAAAAAGCGTAAATATGATAGATTCACAGCCTGATGTTTTTAAAACTGGTTTTACTCTAAACACTTCTGCTAATATAAACATTGGAACTTTAATCTCTAGAAGTGTGAAAAAGTGTGAAAGTGTATTTCGTATCAGAAGGATAAACTTGGTAAAAATAGAACACTAGAAGCCTTATAGTCAAGATTCATTGCAGATTAAACTCAAATCTGATCTGTGAAAGACCCTTGCTGAGCATGTTCTGACTTCTTAAATAGCTGATTTCTTTATAAGCATGGATTAAAGATTAGAAAAGCTTAGTTCTGAACTGAGGGACAGAACCAACATGTTTTTTCTCTTCACAGAAAGTAAAATATTGTCTGCCTTTTTTGGGATGCAGGTACACATAGTACTAGCAAGTAATGTATGCAATGCAATGGCTTGGGCAAATGTATTTTTCAGCCCAGGAATTGAAAGTCCAAATACTGATTTTAAGGAGAAGTATTTTTAATTCTGGTTGCTGTCTGGTCCATACTTGCTTTGTGAAGCAATCCTCTAATATTGGTTTTACACAGATCATAAAAAGGATCTGAAGAGAATAACTGGGTTTATGGCCTGAAGTATACATGTTAAACAAACAACAAACAAAATCTCTGCATGGAGAGGTACAATATTGGAGATATGCTTATGTTCATTAGATATAGCGGATATAAGCTACTGTGTGCTTCATATTTTGTTGAAATTGGATTTTTGAGTCTTTTAACTAGGTTGTGTCATTGTTATATGCATGTGATTACTAAGCAGTGAAAAAATAGGTGTTTGTGTAGTGTGGTAACGTTTGCATCTTGTTTTCACAGTAAAAATTAGAGAGTAGTGTCATATTGGCAGTTTAAATTTCCTTTTCAGGTAAGAATGAAGTACGTTAGACTGTGAGATATTTTAACAAATTCTGACACAGTGTGCTCTGTGATATGCAAGTCTAACTCTGATTTCCATTTCAGTGCCACTCCAGCCGTATGCCCAGCCAAAAGCAAAATCTGGCTCAAACTCAAATACTGGGATATCCCAACCTGCAGATAATTCTTTGCCAAGCATGCAGTTGTTGTAGATAAAACTATTCTCTTTAACTGAGGATTTGAAGCATGTCTCTCATTTTCTTGTTTTATTGAGCTATTCAGGCAAGTCTTTAGTAGTCCTGATTGACTGTTGTCTTTCAGCCCAGTATAGGGAATACCCTATTTCATGGGTGAGAAAGGATAACCTTCTGCAACATGAAGCCAAATGCTGAAAACAGGCATTCAGGAGTTTATTTCTCCATTTTGACAATGTCTTTTTTATATCCCTTTGTTTTAGTTTTTGCAGTTTCTTATTACAAATAGAAGTGCAGCCCATGGCTTAAAAATGAGACAGAGAGAAATTAATATTTTAGAGACTTGAAGGAACTCAAAACATCTGGTTCTCTTGGAACTAAAGTGTGTCTAATAATTAACAACCATAACAAAGTGTATATGGTTTTGCATATTTTCCCTAGGAATAATTTTGTAATGTTTGTGGAGCATTAGATTTGCTGAGTAGCTGAAGACTTCTCTACACAGTAATGTTTTAAGCTACAGAACTGAAAATGAGCTTTGGTTGTACCTATGTGACATATGTTTAGCTTTTGTGTGGGTTTTATTCCTCTTTGGATGTTTTTTTCCTTCTCTCCACACCATTGTAATGCTTTGTTTGAGGTACCTGTAAAGAACACAGTGCATGTCTGTAGGAATCTTTGTGGACCAGGTGAATTGCAGGTAAGAACTAGTTTACCAGGGCTGCTGGGAGCACACAGGCTGCAAAAGGAGCACTTCTCAGCAGGACAGAGTCGATGCTGCTTACTGACATGCTGTAGGACTCTGAAGGTTCTGGAGTCCTTCAAAGGACTTTGATTGGAGCTCTAACCTGACCCTCTCTTAGTACTGATAGACATGTTTTAACATGTTTTACATCACGTGGCTGGGATGGTGTTGGTGTGTGAGACCAGAGTCAGTGAGTGAATGTCTTTGTAGTCACCAGATTGTTATGAGCAGTTAATGGGGCAGATTCTCCCAGGTGGACCTCAGGAACAGTGTCAGAGAGACACTGAATTGTGTGACCTGATTTGTGAGATCAAATTAATTTATCTCACGTACTTATTAAAAATACATATTACACGCCTTTGCCTTTTTTTGTTTTGTTTTACTACAGTGCTGATGCCATTTGCTTCACGAAATAATGAATTCATCTTTGTTGTGATACAAGAAAGAACATGTCTAATGTTTTGCACCAAGAAATTTTCCCCTAATGCATTTCTGGAAGGCAGAACAGAGTTTTGTCTTCCAATGAAGCATTTCAAATGCAGTTTAATGATTTTATTTGGGTTGTTTTATTTTAAATTAAAATTATTTTTACATTCCTGTTGGGGAGAGGTATTTTGAAAGGTGCCTGTCCCCTTGGCATCGCAGCAGTGAGCTAACATTCAGAGAACATAGCCTTTAGCCTTTTCTTTTAATTAAACATCAGAAGACCCAGATGCCAAAGGGTGAAATGTATTTATTTTGTCGAACTCTTTCATCCTTGTCTGGTTGGATTACAAGATCAGTTTGCAGTTGAGTAGTTTAAAGTCTTTTGTCTTATTGAATGTGTTTTTGGGACTATCTCTGTATCTTGAGCAATTAACATTTTATTTTGCTCTTAGAGAAATAATAGTGTTTAATACGTGCTCAGCCATGTATTATCATATTCTTTTTAAGCTTAGGCGGGTTAAAAATACTTCTGTATCTTTCTCTTTTTCTATATAAAAACATTATCAACATTAACTGTTCTAAGCAAAACATCGTTTACAGATAGTTGCAAGGGAGTTGGCAGGCAGAAAAAAAAAGAAAAGATTAAATAAAAGTGGACAAAATGGGCATACAGGTATCATCAATAAAACAAAAAAATACACTGTTTTGTATTTTAAACACGGACAAAAATAATACAGTCGTATTTAAAAAAAAAAAAGAAAAAGGCATGCGCAGAAGTTATATGGCCCAAAGTTGCCTTTACTTACCATGGCAAGTAAAAGGGAATTGTGTAGTATAGTATTTTACTTAAGTTCACTGAGACTTAGAAATCTCTTATTCATCTTCAAGAGGAATATTGCATTTACCCTTCTATTTTCCTATCTGATTTTAATCCTCAGGGTGCTGTCATTCTCAGAAGGCAAAACAAAGATAATAAGGCAATGAATGATTAAAAATAGTCAAAAGTTACTGAATTTTAACAGTACTCTAAAGCATATGGGTTTTTTTTTTGTGGCTCACTCATTTAACTAAATCAGTATTTGATCACTACTTCAAAGTAATTCTCACACAAAGAATTTGGGAAACATTGTAAAACTGAAAGCAGCCATCCCATGGGAGAAAAAAGGCTGCTGAAAATTCACACAAGAGAAGCTCCCAGAACTGCCTCTGCCTTCTGCCTGAGGAAGGTTTTAAATTTTGGTAGAAGGGGCTAGAGGCAAGAGCCTGAGAAACTGATGCTGCTTTTCAGAAGAGTTTTTAATATGCTCTCCACTTGGAGATTTCCCAGAGAAGAGAACAATGGGGCTGGGTTAGGCTGCAGGCCAAACTAGCTCACGATCCCTTCAACAGTAGCCAATTAAATAGCTGTTAAGGGATAGAATATGGGGTAAGATGATGTGGTACTTCCCGCCATACCTTGTAGTTTTGTTTGTTACCTTTTAATTTTTCTTCCATGTATTTTTATTACCACTTTTTGAACCAGTCTAAAATCTTGGCATTCACAATATCCTTTAACTGTCACTTTCATAATTAGTTGTGTGAATAAAACATGTCTTTTTGTTTGCTCTAAACCTGCTGCCTATTGCTTTGACACTCGTACTTTTTGAATTGAGAAAATTAATAATAAATGAAGAAATAATGAATATTTTTTCTCTGGTCACTGTTGTGCCGCTCATGAGTTGTCTCTGTCATACCTCTCTAGTCAAGTCTCCTCTAGCCTGAAGAACCATTATCTGCTTAAGTCTTCTGATGCAGAAGCTTTTCTGTATGTCTGACCACCCTGTTTATTTGTTTGCATGCTTCTAGGTCCAAGAGTTGTCTTCCTAGTTCTGTGTTTGCTCCAAGAAATTTCTTAGCATTGGTACACAGCAAAATTAGGTTATGATATAAAATAACAGATTGTAAAGGGTACTTAGCAATTACTCTGAGATCTTTTGTCTATATGATGGTAGCTGTTTTACAATCCATAATCATGAATGAGTATTCAATCCGTATGTTACTTTACGTTAAATCTTTCATGAAGATATGACCAAATGGCTTCCAGCAGTTCTTCCAGCCAGAGTTATTATCTGATTTTGAAACTTGTTGTTCATGAAATCTTCCTTCAGTCCTTTGCAAGTAGTGTTCTTTTTAAAGAAATGATTTTGCACCTTCTACAAGACTTAATCCCCTCTTACTCCCATTTCAATAATGCTCACTAACTTTTTCGATAAGGAAGGTCCAAGCAGAGATTCCTTTGGGTGACCTTTTGTACACCACCTTCTATTTGAAAAAATGTTATTGTTTCTACCATTTATTTCTTGTCCTTTTGCTGTTTGTTTATCTGGGGGGAGCTTCGCCTCTTATATCATATAAACTGGCAGAGAGCCTCATAGAGAGTTCAGTTAAAATTATTTTGTTAATCTGCATTAATAAATAACCATGTCCATGAGGCTCATTGCCTGCTTCATAGACTCTAAACAATGTCCCTGACTTTCCTCTAAAAAATATTTGCAGTCTTTACATTCTTTTTATCCAAATACTTGCAAATTCTGTTTCTATAGTAGGCTTTACCAGTCTGACTTGTATAAATGTTAGGTATTTGTGTTAGGACATCTACTGATGATAACTGAGTTGCTTGAAAAGATTGCCTTCACACCTTGGTAGTGAGGCTGTTTTAAGAAATAACTTGCAGATCATAATTAACAATTCAGCAGTGGTATTCCTGAATTTACTTAGTATTTTCAAGTTGTGACAGTATAAGAATTAAGCTGATGGAGTTTTCAGTAGAATCAATCCATTCAGCTCAGTCATTTTAACCCTTAGATGTGGTTTAATCACGAAAAAAGGTAAAATACCTTTATGAGGGATTCAGAGAAAACTCTTGGGAGTTCAGCCCTCATTGCTGCTCTTGGTGACCTGCAGATAAATAGAAGATGTGTTCAGTCTTGCACTTCTCATAACTTGCATTTCTTAAGCTTCAGTGTATAACAGGGAATTAAAAAGTAACTTCATTATCTGATATCTTGCAAACGTGCCTCAGTCCATTAACCTTAGAGGTTATTCTTTAACCCGCCTGTTTGGAACAGGACACGTGGGAGAGCGGAGACCATGAGGCACCATCTTTTAGTTCAGACAATAAAGCAGCATGTTTACTGTTCTTGGACTTTTTCCTTAATTGGGTTTGACAGTAAAAAATAGTGTGAAATACGATACAACAAAAGCTGCATGTATGGAGCACAGCTTTCCTTCCAGGATAACATCATACTCCTGGCAGCAACAGTCTTTCTGCAACTGGCAGGGATCATTTTAGTACAGTGGAATTCGCTTAATGCTAGCAGGTTCTCTACAGATTTTTTCCTTTATTTTTCTTTTGTAAGACCCTACAGGTTCCTTTCTGTAAGGCCCTGTAGTTTTCCCCCTCCCGTTTTTTGCTTGATCCATGCTGGTTTTGTTACTTGTCCATTTCTGGTGGTATTGATTTAAATGCTGTAATTGTGTGTCGCTCTGCACATGGCTCCAGCATCTGAGAAACACTGAATGATCAACTAAGCTCCAAGAGCTGATGTTGGGATTTAAGTGTGCTTTCTTTGTCAGGGCAGTATTTTTGGGTGAAAGAACCAAGTCTGGGTGTTCTGCTGGTGTCAGTTTGATCTCAGGTGATTCTTTGATGTAACAACAGGCTGTTGCCACAAGGTGCGGTGTTCTCTCCCACCCGGGTGTTCCCTCACTGCCTTTCTTTTGAATCTAATGATCATCCGGTCACAGGCTGAATAACTTCAATGAGATAATGGCAAACTGGTCATGGGAGGCAGCAGTGACAGCAGCGATGGGGAAATAAGTGATTTTCCTTCTGACTGGGTTGCTCGACCAGCTCAGTCCTGAGGCTGCACAGTTAGTGGGGTGTGACAGAATGTACTCACCCTGAGTTAGACGGGACCCATATACTTTATTGCTTTCAGGTATGGTTTATGTCTTTACAAATTTCACACTTTTCTGGAGTATGTAATCCACATTTAGACTGGAAACAGAATATAGGAGGAGAACCTTCACTATTGTAAGGATGAATATATGAGTGTTTCTCTGACAGGAAGGAAAAGAAACAAAAATATTTAAGACAAAACATTATTATGGCAGCACTGACATCTTGACATGGGACTAAACTCGACTCCCATCTTTATTACCTATGGTAATTTACCAATAACATCTTGATTTTGCAACAAAGATCAAGGGATCATGGGTGATTTTATTGTATGTTTTCATTTTTGTCTTTTAAACGACACACTTTTACTGCTTATTATGTATTTTTCTATGAGCCATCCTCAAGTTAAGGTCTTACTTATATGCAGGCATAGAAAGTTAAGCTATTTAAATATTTTAACTGTTTAAAATTTATACCAAAAACTGAAAATATTTTTCTTTGATAAAAAGGGAGCTTGCAGAAACTTCAGTGCATCAGAATAGTATGTAATTTTTTATATACTAGTCATGCTAGAAGAGAAAGGGTGACTTGTAAATGAAGACAGTGAAAACAGATGTGTAAGATAGATACATTTATATACTCAGTGGATATTTAAATCATAGTCTGAATGCCTTTGTCTAGGTAGGTGTGCTGATTGAAGCTAGGGATACTACAAACTCATGGCAAAGCTGGAGGTATCACAAAATATGATACGTTTTGGATTTCCTAGAATTTATTTTCATAGATAGCCAGTGCTTTGTGTGCAAAATATGCAGCATAATAACAAAATGCCAGGTATATACTACTTAGAGATAAACAATTTTAACTACATTGTGGTGGTAACAGTAGAATATGTACTCATGCTTTTTTACTTTTATAACACAAATACTTTGTAATAAAGGCAAGTTTTATTCTCTTTTCCCAAAGAGAATAAGTTATTTGCTGTAGAGACCAGAAATAAGTAGGCATATTTTTTAAAAGCAGATTTGTTTTAGCCAAAGCAACGGTGTCTTTTCATTGCTTATTATAATGCCATAATTCTTAGCAACGTTTGTCTACTGATGCTTGCATGCAAAGAAGGTCTGGAAGGCCTGAAATTTTTTTACATGTATGTTAAGAACTATCAGTTAAGAAGTAAGAGGGATCTGCTATAATCAGGGTAGAGGCCACAGAAAAGAAAAATTGCTTGAAGAGTAAGATCACAAGAGTGTTTAACTTGAAAAGCTGAAGGATTATGTAGCATTACGAAGGGGGTGCGTGCGGGCGAAATTATTTGTCATGTGCTGGAACCTGCCTGCTCTGCCAGTCATCACCTACTTCCCCTTTGTGTTATGTAATAATTTAAAATGCCTCTCTTGCCAGAGAATTTAATTCTTGTAAGTAGCAAAAATGGAGACTAAGGCCTTTCATCTTAGAGGCAGATGCTATTACTCAATACTGAGCACAAAAGAAATTGCATGAAGGATAATTTAATTTTCATTTTTGCAATGCTTGATGAATAAAATGTCAGCACGTTTGCAGCAATGCGTGTTTTTAAATTTGATACCTCTGAAAGATTCTAGGTGGTATAGGTGTTTTCATGGGTTATTTGTTTTTAAAATTATTCAGTCTGTGAATTCTCACCAACAGAAAAAATGCCTATGTCCTGTACAAGATTCATGACAGTATTAAATTCAGTTTCCAAAGTGGGGTTCTTGTTCTCAAGTCTTTTTTCTCTTACTGCTTGCTGCGAAGTCATCCCATGGCAGGCAGAAATCAGTCTTAAAGAAACAGCTCAAAATAATCACTTCTATGGAATAATGGATTTTTACTTTCCCAGATTTGTCCCTGTTTTTAAGAGCCTTTTGCTGCACGTAATCTACTGTCTGGACACACCTTCATAGCTCATCTGTAGTATCTGCCCAGTGCAAGTTGTTAGCTCCTCAGGGCAGGTACATGTTTGAACAAATACATGTATTAGAATGCCATGCCTGTCTATGGCATTACATTAAAAGATGTGATAATTAACAGTGGTTAATTTTCATGCTGTGTACTTTTATAAAAAGCAGCACCGCATGTACCACACTTTTTAATTCATATGCCAAAACTCCAGTTTACTTAATTTTAAGGAAAATAATGAAGCTTCTCAATTTTGAGACATGATGATTTTTAAAATTTATATCCCTAATTCCCCTACTAGACTACATTGAAATGATGAGATTTCATTACTTTGTCAAAACAAATGAAAATCGTGTTTTTGAACCTGGTTATTCTTTATTGTTTATTCACATAAAGCATTTAGTGCTCAGCCATTTCTAATGTTTGTATAAAGTGCTGAGCCTCTTTTCAATCTAGGCAATTCCAAAATCCCTTACTCTCACAAGAATAGCTGCCTGTGTCACTGCAGGTAAGGACTAGTTGCCTGAATAAACATTTGAAGTTAAAATAGTACAAAACACAAGAGCTTGTCCTTAACACCTGTTTGGAGGAAAACATGCTGTGAAAGGGAAATGGAGGTCTGTCAGTGAAATAAAAATAGTTTTCACTCTTAATCACAAAAATTATGTAGCTATGGCCATTATGAAGTCAGTGACGTTCTTAGCTCTCTTCCACTTTCTTTCAGTGCAGTCCTGGAGAGAGTCCTCTCTTTTGTGAAAGTGCCTGGGTTTGAGTATGAATACTGATATTGGAATTGCACACAAAGTTTCTGTTATTTTAAACATACTTTCTTGCACTGGCAATCCACAGTTATCAATCTAGGGCATGTCCAAGTTTTCTAAATTAACATGCCAAAGCTTCTATGTCAAATATGAAAAAGTAAAAGATAATGAAAAACAATTGACCACTGAAGTTGGGGAGTGTGGTACTTGATCTTTCTAGTACTTGGTACTTGATCTTTCTGAAAATGGCGTCCCATATTACTGCAGTTACATATGGATCTACAAAAACAAATATCTGTAAGGGAAAACTGAGTGTTTGAAAGGTGTCCAGGACAGTTTGTGTGAGATTAGCTCAGTTAGTTTTAATCTGGTGCTACTAATACCAAGGTTGTGGGTTCAATCGCTGTATGGGCCATTCACCTAAGAGCTGGCCTTGAGGATCCTTGTGGTTCCCTTCCAACTTAGAATGTGCTATGATTCTGTAATTGTGCTTGCTGTTCAAACAGGAATGTGTTGGCATTTGTATGTCAGTAGATTCTTTCTGCAGTGTACTTGACTAATTTTCGTATTTTTGTTATAATATTTTGTCCCCTGACATCCCAAAATCTTCAGTTTCTTTTCCTTCGGTTTTGAGACACAAAAGTAAATTTAAACCTCAGGAGTGAGTCTGTGAGAGCTGTGAGCAGAACCACCTTTAAGGGCATGAGAGACAAATAGTCATTGGTCATCTAAATAATAATACGTTCATTCCTTTCCCAAAAGGCAGCCCTTATGGCTTTCTCTTCAGAAGTTTAAAAACATGGCTCATCAGAAGTATTTTTGTAGTGCCTGTTTTTTCTTGCACAGAAGCAAGCTTCCAGATTCCTTAAAATGAGTGACACGATGTGCCAAATGTCCCTGCTTAGGAGTGAAGTAAGAAAATGGCTTCCTTCTGTTGGAGTTACTTTTCTAAATAAAAAAAATAGATGCTGAAACTTCAGTTTGGGTTCTGAATTTTCTTGGCTAAATGGTGCTAATAACACTGGGGTTGTGGGTTTTATCCCTGTATGGGCCATTTGTTTAGGAGTTGGACTCGATCCTTGTGTGTCCCTTCCAACTCAGAATATTCAGTCATAAACTGTGAAATTATTTCTGATAAAAGTAAGTGCTAGCTGTATTTATAGGAGCATGAAGCTGACCTTGACTTGGAAGACCTGAAAAATTAAAGCTGCTACTGAGAGGGGACTGTTTGTCTCAGTGAATGTCCATGTTCCCATGCTGTTAATTTTATTAATGCTGCTCATGTTGTTACCAAGCAGTTATCCTCAAAAACCTTTGCTGACAAAAACAATTAAGTGAAGTCAAATACTGAAGTTCAGAGCAAGGGGAGATGTCCATTAGTCTGTGCAATTTTCTTTAAGCAGAACAAACCAATATAAAAAAGTGTAGAAATATTCCAGGAATAACACAGTTTCAAAAATGCAACCTTGTAAATTGAACGACATTGCTAGACTTGTTTATTTTTCTTGTAATGAACTCCTGCTCTGATCTGCAGTGTAGTTCCAAGTTTTGTGTGGATCTTAACTAGAAAAAGGAGATACAGCTACTTATCAGGGGGCTTTTTGCTAATGATCAGGTCTACAAAACCCGAAGAAGCAAAGGACTTCCTGAGTTGTGTTTTTCTGTTTCTCATAACAAGTTGTTGATCAGACTGTTAGCAGACAGATTTTTTTCCTCCCACACATCTTCATTTTGGTTGATGATTGACCATTTTTGCAGAAGTCTCTGCCAAGAATACAGTTTATATATGCAGGAATAAAGAGAAATGGTGGAAAAATTGAGTATTTTAAAAACTGTAGATTTGACAGGTAGCAAAGGACTGGAGGGAAACCCAAATTCTGCTTCAGTGAGGTTTTTAACAAGGACACAGTTTTTGGAATAGTTGAAGGAGGACAGTCACAGAAAGCAGGGCTAGGACTGTGAATTTTTTTTTTCCAGTAGTTTTATGTGTTCTGTAGGATAACAGTCCTTAAATCTTCCATTTCTGTGGAAGAGAAATGTGAATGTGTATCAGATATGGTTTGGAGTGCATTACAGATTTGTCATCTAAATTATGATATAGTGAAGATTATTTTGCCCCCCTCCACATCCTTCCCCCCCCTTCCCCCAGTGCATGTGAGTTCTCTGTTTATGGAAGAAAGCCCTGCCCCTGAAAGGGCTGCTTTACTTATATAGCCATGTAAGCAGTAACCTACACAGTTAAGGCTTGTGGTAGCTGTTAAATGTTTTAATAATCAGCCTTCTGTAGTTTTTTTGACTTAAAACTGAGTCAAGTGGCAAACCCCAGAGTTGTGGTTAATCACAGGACAAATAGTGAGACTTAATTGAACAGTAATCAAAGGCAAAGCAGTTAAAGAGAGGACAAGTGAAATACTCCAAGCTGAGTCTTAGGCACTGTCAGCATTTCAGCCATCTTGCCTTTAAACTGAAAGAGGGAAGGTGTAGATTGGATGTTAGGAAGAAGTTCTTTACTGTGAAGGAGGTGAGGCACTGGCACAGGTTGCCCAGAGAAAAGTTGTAGATGCCTCATCCCTGGAAGGGGATTCCATCCCTGGAAGTGTTCAAGGCCTGGTTGGATGGTGCTTTGAGCAACCTGGTTGAGTGGAAGGGGTCCCTGCCCGTGGCAGGAGGGTTGAAACTAGATGATCTTTAAAGTTCCATCCAACTCAGCCCATTCTATTATTTTATGAACGTAAGGCTTATAAGCAATATCTAAAATTAGAACATCTAATTATGATGACATACAAAAATAATGACTTAAGACTGGGAGGATTAAAAGTTCAATTAAAATATCTTCTCTGAGGTATGTCTATGTACTTATTAATTGCGTGAATTTTGTCCAATACTAATTATTTAAATCATTACCGCTCTGAAGAGTGCACTTAAAAGACTCTGCTGGCATCTTCCACATATGTGAGATCTGTAATTTGTGTCATGAGTACTCAGCCTAAAAGGTAAAAACCCATCACCAGAACCTAGTTTCTTTTGAGAATAGACATTCTCAGAAAATGAATGTAAGTGGGTTTTTAAAAGTGATTATGTAGTGTTGCTTTTCTCATGTCTCCTCATCAGCTGAGAAGTCCTTCAAGACAAGTTTTGCTGTTGGCAGTAACTGTACAAAGCCATTGACCTCTACTGGCTGTGGAAATAGATGATACCAGTGAGCAACTGAGAAGCTTCTCTCTTGATAAATGTAAGAGAGGACAATCAAGTTTACTGTCAATTCTGCAATAAAATTATTAGAAACAGGAATTTTAAACACTGAAGGTAGCAGAGCTGATTTGAAGGATATACAGAAAATGCCAATGGACTTTGTTTTCATATAGCCCATGCTCAGATAGGGCTTTCCTTTAAGTAGCTTTTAATATTAGTGTTGGACCTAGATGTTGCCAACAAACATGTCAAAGCTGGTGATTTTTTGTGTCATGAATGCTCAGATTGTGGGTGTTACGGTCCTCCTGCTCTTCACACTGGTGTCCTTATCAACTGATCTGTTTTCCTCTTTCTCTTTTTATCATAACTCCTTGTTACTTTATTATCTGCAGTTACACTTCTTGATCTGACACCTTCTCAGTCTAACTTACCATGTTGTAAATACTAATTTTTTTATTTCTTTGCTTTTATTTCGATCCAAGTTCCCCTTTGCCTGTGTCTCTTTAGTTTCTGCTGTTAAAATTATCCATGATACTGTGGGTGTAAAGTAAAATATATGCAGGTATCTTCCCCAAGAATGCCAAGGCAGTGGAAAGGGTTCAAACAGGGTTTATTTTGGAGGCAAAGACATTAAAACTTACAAACCTCACAGCACTGCCAGGCAGCACAGGGCCTCAGAGGAAAGGCAAATTCCCACGCTCTTCCAAGGCTTTTATCTGCTCTCTGTCCTCCCCTGCCCTCCCTGACCTGAGGGGGCCTTGTATATGTCTGTGAGCATTATCTCTCCTGCATACCAGGGGGAGAGAGAGCTTTCAGCTCTCCCTGCAACTTTCTCTGAAATTTAGATGGGAAAGGGAAAAAAGGCTTCCTAAGTGAAAAATGAATTCTAGCTTCCTGTCACAAATTCTTCTGAAAGCACAACTATCCCTATAGTGGATCACTGTTCAGACATCTAGTCCAACGCAACACTGCCATGAGTTACTTAGCCCTTACTTTCCGGTTGGGGGATAAAGATGTCTGGACATGTACCTGCTTTGAGATTTGAGATGGAATATTTCTCCTGGTCTTTACTATGGAAGGCTTAACAATCTCTAAACGTCAGCTTGTTCCTCAGCAAAACTGCATTCCCTATTTTTGTAGTTACAAAGATATAAACCAAAAGGGGGTTAAAGTGAGTTCAGAGGTTCCAAACAGACACCCAAAACATGGGTGAAAGAAAATTCAGAATTAGGGAGCCTTCATGTAATTTCCTGTATTAAAGGCAAGTGGCATTTCTTGAGATTCTGGAAACATCAAGATGTGGTCTTGCCAGATAGTCTAAAATTCTGTTTCAGATTAAAAGCCTCTTGAAGTCAGGAGGCTTTATTCCATTTCATTTGTGGGTTTTTGGACCAGGTTATAAATATTGTGTGATTAGACTATATTTTCCCTAGAGAAAAAGACAGGCCCATATTAACTCGGAAGGGATGTTTAATGCAGACAAAGCTGTTTTATGTCTTTATGCTAATATATAGTATATTCACAAATTCACCTTTGAACCATGCTCTACTGTATGCTGTGTCATTATTTTGTATGTTAAGATGATCCCTGCTCAAAGCCTAAACCATATTCTGCATTGCTTGGAAATAACAGATGCTGGAATCAATTTTGACAGATAGAGGTCATCATAGGGCATGCATTATGCATGTTGTTAGCAAAAAATAACATTTTTGAATCTCTACATGAAGCTCTGAGGGTCATTCAGTGCCGCTCATAAGTGAGGAGCTGCTGTAAGGAATACAAGTACTTTATATGTTTTTTTTGTTTCATGTATATACTGGGTATTCTAACTTATTATGTACTATGTTAATTCTAAAATGTAGCCTCTTTCCTTGACTCGTAATTATGAGATGAAATATTCAAATGCATGGTATGGTTTATAAAAGGTTTTATTTTTCTGTAATGTAGACAAATTGGTACTTTGTAAATCTTGACTCTACCTTGCTTTCTTTCTCATGAGCTACAATTTACATCATCAATTTATGTTAGTTCTGTGACCCAGAGCTTGATTATGAAGACTATTCTTGGAATCTGGGGATTTTTCCTGGTTTTCAAGTGAAGTAAATTTCAGCTATTTATTGGTGTAATAAATGGATAAGTTTGCTTTTTTATTTCAAGGCTGGAAACTGCCATGCTCTTTTGTATCTTTAAATTAGAAAGTTTCCTGATAAAAACTTTGTCATATGGAAATCTGTCTTCATGGAAGCCAATGGGATTTGTAACATTAATGATAATAATGCATGGATGAAATCCTGACCTTGTCCTTTATGTTGGAATTTTACCTGCTTTTGAACATGTGAATGAGTAACATTTTTGTGCCAGATGTTTCCACAGGTTTTCTGCAATTGTCAGATACCGTCAGTACTGTAACTGTGTACCTTGCAATGACAGTGCCTTTAATACTTACCATATTTCATGTTTTAGTCAATAATGCATAGTGGTTCTATACTGTTTCTGTCACAAATAATCCATAATTATACTCTAAACCAGGGGTCCTCAAACTTTTTAAACAGGGGGCCGGACTATAGTTTGGAAAAAAAATGAACGAATTCCTATGCAAACTGCACATATTTTATTTGTAGTAGTGCACAAAGAACAGGAAAAAGAATGTGCGCTTCCCACTGGTGCTGGCTTGCTTGTCCTGCCTGGGAGCTGGAGGGAGGGAGAGATGGGGGAGCCGCACACCTCGCTGATGCCGCTGTCCCCCTCCTCAGCCCGGCCGCGCAGTCCGGAAAGGACGGCCAGAAGGGACTGAAGGAACTTTGCTGCGCCAGGGCTCTGGGGGGCCGTATCTGGCCTGTGGGCCGTAGTTTGAGGACTCCTGCTCTAAACCACTTCAGGTTTCTGTAGCATACCACTTTTTCTTGTATGCATTACTATATTGCAGCAAGCACTCAGGATTCTTAATGATTACATTTGTTGTGAATCCATGTGCCAATTAAAAATGAAATGTCAAGATAGACAAGGAAAATATTCTAGATCTTGTCTGTCTGAACTTCTGTAAAGCAGTTGGTATGCTGCCTCAGAGGAATTGATCTGTTATGAGAGGAAGCTGAAAGAACTTGGCTCGTTTAGCCTAGCAAAATGAAGGTTAATAATGGTATGATTGCTCTCTTTAACTATAGTATGAAAATAAATGCAGGCAAAGAAAAGATCTATGCAAGCTGCTGCCTCTGTCTGGATGGATATAAGTTGGCCATGAACTAATTTACACTGAAAAGTAGAAGATTCTTGTTGTGATTTAACCCCAGCCAGGAACTAAGCACCAAAGTGAGAAAACTTATGAGTTGAGATAAAGACACTTTAACAAGTAAAGCAAAAGCTGCACCCATAAGTAAAGCAAGAGAATGGAATTCATTCACTGCGTTCCCTGGCCAGGCAGGTGTTCAGCCATCCTAAGGAAAGCAGGACTCCATCATGTGTAACAGTGTCTTGGAAAGACAAATGCCATCACTCCAGAAGTCCCTCCTTCCTCCTTCTTCACCCCATTTTATATACTGAGCATGGTGTCATGTGGTATGACTTATCCCTTCGGTCAGCTGGGGACAGCTGTCCCGGCTGTGTCACCTCCCAGCTTCTTGTGCACCCTCAGCCTACTGGCAAGGTGGTAAAAGAAGAAAAGACCTTGACACTGTGCAAGCAGACCCTGTTTTCAGCACAAATTCAAACCAGAAGAAGCCTCCTACTACCTGCTGTGAAGAAAATTAACTCTGTCCCAGCCAAAGCCAGCACAATTCTAAATGCTCAGAGAATAGAGTTCTGAAATGAACAGTAGGAGCAAACAAATGAGTTTAAGGATAAGCTTGCTAAACAACTGACAGATTGTTTGAGATGGTTCATGTGTTAACAATGGATAGGACTCAATCCCTCACCCTACTGTACTTTGTATATGTTAGGACATGAAGGCTGACCAGTTTCCATCCAATTAAATGCACACCAGCTCAGTGTTAATCTGCTAACCTCTTTCTGAGCTACTATAATCAAATCTGTAATTAATGGTGAAAAGGAAGTTAGATATTGTGTTTGGAGCTCTTTGACTCAATTTATTAACTTTTCTGTACCCCATTTGTTTCTTTCATGCTTGATGGTGATATAAGGGAAGTTCTGTGACAAGAACACTTACTTATGAAAAAATTAGCTATTCCAGAATAGTATGTGCTTGTTTCTGATTGATTGATTCAAAGATTTTTTTTAGTCTTCTGTTTTGGAAAAACTGATTTAAAAAAAAAGTTTAAATCATATAACAGGGACAGATCCTTTTGATGTTTTCATACAAGTAAAACACATTAATTGTGCACTCTCCATTGTTGTATCTTTGATCAATACAGGCTGTCTATGCATGTCTGGTATTGCTGATACTGAAGTGAATATTTTTCTTAGTGACTCAAGCACTCTTGTTGTTAGAGAGTGAACTTATCTTCAGTTGTTTGAGGTAGAAAGTGCTTTTCAGAATCTTGAGTAAAATCTAACGTGAGCTAAAATAATTAGCACAAAAAAATAATTGCTCTTGTTTCTACATGTATTTTTTATCAGTGGCCTTGAAGATAGCATGCAGTATCATGAAAGTAATACAGAACAACATTGCAATATCATTGACTACTGTATTATTGCAGTGTATTGGAATCCTAGCCATGTATCCCTGTTATTCCAGATGCTGGTGATACTGCATAGACATTGTGCTAGGGAGTGTATATTAACAGCACAACAACACTGAGAACAAAGAACTCCTAACTAGGCCAAAGAAAACACTTGGATAAAATTAGGTAGTAAAATTACAGTAGAAAAATAAGATTTGTTGGCCACTATAGTAGAGGCCAGCTGTAGCAAATAAACACTGTAGTTGTCACAGTTTCTGTAGGCATTACAATAAACAAGTTTTAAGAAGGGATCTGAAGCAAGTCAATAAACTCCATTAAGGCTAAGGCTGTAACCCAAAAAGCCTATTTAATTGAATAGGATTATTTCTAGTGATGTCAAGAGACGTTAGATCAAAGATTCCAACATTGTATCTGCCGAGGTAATTTTGTCGTCAAAATTGCTGTCAGGTTTTACAGAATTAAGCTTACTGAATTATACACAACTATTCTAGGCATGATATGTTTTAACAAGATTAATTCTGTGTTATCTTTAGAATAATTCTGTTGGTTGACCCAGCACAATTTTTTTCCCATGTTCGCTTGGCTTGGTTTTTGGAGATGCCAATAATCATAATTACCAGTTGAATAGAAATAAAAAGTGCTTTTATTCATGTTTATGATTAATAATTTCAGCAGTGTGGTATCTTAAAAAGACCACCAGGATTTGCATTCAGAGGGGCATGAGTATTTCTGATATCTTCTGATAAGATCAATATGAGGGTTGGATTTTAAGTATATTACATTTGCACACTTAAAATGTTGTAAACTAAATCACCCAATACAAGGTTTCATAACATGAATAATTTTTTGTCCATTTGTTCTGACTTCCAAGTATGTCTCTGAGTTCATGCTTACAGTTTGTTCATCCCATATGCAGAACTATCATATATATTGTGATAAGGGAGTTTCCTTGCATTAGGACACAGTCATCAGCTCTGAGAAGACGCTTGCATGCAGCATTGCTTCTATTTGCTGTGCAATGCATGAAGCATTTCTTGATGCTGAATCAGTATTTGAAAGCATGACAGCCTTCAACTGAGAAACAAAGCAAGGCCTAGTATTTGCCTAAGTGGAATAATGGCTTACTAATAATTAGGTGCTCATTTTAAGTATGCCAGATAACTTGCAGAAATAGTAAAACTTACGGTGTCATTTGGGTTGAGTAACGTTAAAAGCCAGTGTTACTTTGCCTAATGTTTCATCAGCACTTGGGATTAGTATTTATTCATTAATACAGAGAGTAGTAATTATTGAAGGTGATCTCTTTCATGTTCTGTACAATTTAGAGGAGATCATGGTTATTTGTGTTTATTGCCTCCTAAATTATAGTAGTGATCTTGCAACAGAAGTAGGTCTTTTGTGGGCCTACTAATCCTTTGTTTTAGAATTAAATTAATCATGACCCTCCAGCAAGAGACATGTTAAATATGGCAGCCCAGCAACCTTGACTTTTCATGCTTTCACTCTTGCCTGTATTTATTAAAATGCATTCTTACAAAAATCTTACTTAACCAAGAACTTTCTGGTTAAGATTTTGAATTGATATGCTTGCTCAATGGTAGTGATTTGAACATCCCATGTTCAGTTAAAAAGAACCTCATAGGCATGAAATCAAGTTTACCCCAAGAAGAAAGGAGGACAAAGATGTTTTTTCAAAGTAATTATTTTCTTTTAGGTTGTGCATGGTATAGTACTACTATAATGCCTTAGTCATGTACCTGTTAAAGGCATAGTGTTTCTTTGCTCGATTGCTTTTGTGGTCTTTAGACTTGATCAATTGTCATTAGGTAAAAATAAATTTGAGCTTATGTTTTGTCTGTTTCTTTTGGTTTTGTGTGTGTTTGTTCAGGTTTACCAAAAATGCAAGTAATTCGAAACTACAGTGGAATACCACAGCCAGCAGCACAAGATGGTCCACCATTGCATATCCAGATTGGGGACACTATTGAACTACTGAAAGGAGATGCACATAGCTTATTTTGGCAGGTACTGTACCATTTAGCAAATGGCTATATTCCCTTAGTCCAGATATTTATTTCCTGTTGATAATTCTTTTTATTTTTGAACAACAACAAAAAAATCTTTTTATTTATCCAAATCACTGTTTAGTTATGATTGTTTTTACTTTTAAATTGCCAGTAGTTCCTGCGTGGTGTTAAGTTTCATTCTTGCAGCCTTAAAGTCCCAGTGAATAAGTCTGCAAGAACATGACATTGGTGGCAATCCTTCTAGTGAAATTGTAAGAGTTAAGGAGAATGTTTGGCATAAACAGCAAATTCCTGTGAATTTTCAGTCACTGCTTCTCTAATATAGAACTAAAAGCTATGTTGAAAACCTCCAGTTAACGAATATTAGATTTATAGGGGAGAGAAACAGCTCTGCAAAACAGAACTACACTTAAACTTCTTGATGCCTTCTCAAGTCAGTTAAGGATAGGATTTTAATGTACATGGGAAAAGCATTGATGGCAAAATTTGCTGTCACATGATTTGCATCACTACTTCTGTTACTGAAATTTCTGCTTAATTGAGAACTATAAGCATTGAAAATGCTGACTTGCATTCACTTTAACTATAAAGGCATTAAAGTGTGTCTCATTTTTCTTGATTGCTTTCTTAATTGTTTGTATTATTACATAAATAGAAATAGAGCTAAATAGAAAAACTTTCAGGATATTAATAGAACAACAACAACAACTGGGAAGCATCTGTCATCTTGAATTGTTGTTGCTGTGTTTGTCTTCATGATTTTCTTTGTTCTTTGAGGCTATAATAAGTTAATGAATATAATGTAAAAACTACCTGCTCTGAGAT
Source organism: Platyrinchus mystaceus (assembly GCA_035041135.1). NCBI lineage: Eukaryota > Metazoa > Chordata > Aves > Passeriformes > Tyrannidae > Platyrinchus > Platyrinchus mystaceus. The sequence goes on along the minus strand of JAWWLV010000005.1, from coordinate 20,869,042 downwards.
AGGTCATATTTTTTCTTGTTTTGTTTTTTCGGGCTACAGTTAGGATTAAATCTTCTCCAAACTCTTCAGGTCTCGATCAGTGAACACTTCCTATGTCACTGTCTCATTCTGAACAACATTTAATCAGGGGCAGTAATAAAAAATAGAATTGCTTTATCTGTAGAAAAATATAAAAATTGATGTAATCCAACCCCTCCCAGAACCCCCTCCAAACCCAGCAAAAAAATCAACTCTGCTCCAAACCCCCTTCCCCCCACCCCCTGTTATTTAGCAGATCATGGATATTTCTCATCACTAGAAATAAATTCTTTCAAATGCTGATTGAGAATAGTTTTCTGTGTAGGACTTGGTTTTGCAAGGTTCTGATCTGGAGAAACATTTAAGCCTGCTCTTGACTTGGGACTGGCTAGAAGGTAATCATCTGACTAATACAATTAGTACAAGCCTGAATTATTGGCACCTTGTGGGACTGATTCTATTGCTATGTTCATGCACATCCATCAACTCAATCTACTGGAAATTGTCTTAATTGTTATTTGTGATTATCATGCTGAAGAATTTAGCTAGAATCTCCCTCTGTTTAACTAGCAGAAACCAGAGAGTGTGAGGCTTTTTCCCCAGAAGCTTTAGTAATGGATTTGAATCCTAATGGAAATTGTCATTTCCATTAGCATCATTAGGGAATATTTTTTTTCCCTGTCCTGTCACAGACTGCTTAATGCAGATTTTTCTAAGTCTTTTAATGACATCTGCATTTTTAAATGCATATTAAGAAAAAAACCCCTGCCGAATGCAATTTGTATTAAAACCTGAAGTTATTCAAGAGGCCTTTTAGAGTAATTTACAGCTGACCTGCAAGTCTAATATTACAATGGGTTTTTAACTTGACCATTGCTCAGTTTAGAAATTGAAGTGATTGTAATAGATATGTATGTGTGGTTTAGGTGTAATTTTTTCACTCTTTACAGCTGATCAAATAACACAGGTTACTAAGCAATGCTTAAGCTATAGCTGAAGTGCGGTCAGACATGTTTTGATAGATGTCAATATGTTTTATTCAGTGGCTGGTCTTATTGAGTGTGATGCCACTTGCTATTCAGGTATGATTAGAATTGAAAATAAGTATTACTTAGATGGCAGACTGTTTCACATTTTTGTGCCTTTAAAAATCTGCTAAATGAAAACATTTGCCAAAATACACATTTTGCTGCCCTCAATTTATGTATCTGTGTTTAGAAATTTTAGGTATGTGCTCTGGTCTGCCACAAAATGTGATCTGCTTGGTCATAGCCGAATATTTACTAGGACTGGAAAGGTGTTTTTATTTTCTTGTTCTGTCTGGCTGAGGAGATGTTCTCTGGTTGATGTTGAATAGTGAATTGCTGAGGAATAGATCTGTGATGATCAGGTCCCTTCTGGTGCAAATTGGTGGTCCTGCAACTTTGGGGGGCAGCAGTTGTTTTGCATAAATGGCTCAGTTTAGGCCATTTCTGCAGCTGGTTCTCCCAGTTGTGTGGATGGATCTGTAGCATATGGTGAGTATATCATAGACAGAGAGTTGATCTCTAATTATGTTGGTGTTCTCATGCCCACCTGATTTGCAATGATTGCATCACTTAAGGAAACCCTTAACTTTTAGTATCTGAATTGGCTGTTGGATTACTAACCTGAAATTCCCACTGCAGTTGTCTTGATCTGTCAGGTGCTGTGAGTGCCGCATGTTATTTTGGGGATCTGTAATGTTGCAATGGGGCAGCTTTCTCTAGATTGCCAACTGAGGAGGAAGTAACTAGAAAGGAAATAATTAACTTTAATGAAGATATCAGACAGTGGCAGACATTGACAGAACTGGGAATCACATCCCAGTCTCTGAGCTCCCTTCTTACCTCTCTCAGAGCTCTCAGGTCTATCAGCTATAATTATTACTCAATTATATTAAAAATCCCAACAAAAGAACAACAAAACCCACACAACTGTTCGGCACAGTTTATAAGAACAGCACTTTATTTTAAAGACTCCTGGATATACTTATTGTCCTAAATCCCTGTGTGTGTATTGTTATTTACTATTAGTCTCCAGTATGTCTCAAAAATGGAAAAATTTTTGTTTTTTTCTAGGGCAGAAATCTAACAACAGGAGAGCTTGGATTCTTCCCAAGTGATGCAGTAAAACCTAGCCCATGTGTAAGTACAATTGTTTAATTCTGTTTGCCACCTTACAAAAAAACTGCCTAGTTCATACCATTAATAAAAGATTAATCTTGCCTCCAGAAAATAGTTTTGTTTCTAGTTCTGTTATGTTTTCATGGTATGCTCAATATTGCTTAAAACAGAACATTCTTTTGGTTATCGGATGTAAATAGGACGTGTCAAGAAAACACAGTTTGATAAGCAGGTTTAACTTTTGGGAATATTAATAGATTAAGCTGTCTAAAGAGTTTCCAGAGTGTAGATCAAATACATTTTATGTGAAAGTGCACTTTCTCCCTTCCCCAGCAGTAAGGTGAGAATGCTGTGGCTCTAATCTATTCCCCAGTCACTTTGGTTTAGAGAGAGGGATTACACTGTAAGTAGCCAGTTTAAAAATTGTAAAACAAGTATAAAACTTTGAATTCTGACTGCTTGATAAATTTTCTTCTCTCTTTAGTTTCTTATCTGCCTTTATTTCACACAAGAATGTTGTCAATCTAGGAAAGTTTGGGAAAACAATAAGGAAAATTATTTTATAATATCTACGCAACAGTTTTGTGTACAGATGTGAAGATGCATTAGTATACTAAACTTGCTCCTGCTCTGCCCTCTGTAACACTATGCATGAGATTACTGTAGGTTGCTTTGTTGAGATTAATTGATGAAAACCCATAAAACCAGTAATGAATCGTATTTCTTACTTTAAAGCAGTTTTCAGTTACTTTAGTCTGATTCTCAACAGTTTGACTTATTAGTAGAATTGCTTTTGTTACAGCAGTCAAGATATGCCATTTAAGTGGCTTATAACTAGGTGGAATCAGCTGCTAGCAGCTGCATTTTGATGTGCCTTTAGGGCTTATATTGTGCCTTAGTTTCCAGAACAAATATCCATGTGATCCTAAAGCATATAAACACATTAGTTATTATAAGATACCTTTACTACCCCAAATCTCTAGAATTTTGTTTGAGGAGGGATGCACAGAATATTTGGAGGTACAAGTTGTGTTAGAGTGGGTGAGAGAACCAATCTGAAATAAAGATGAAAATGTTACGTGAACTCAGCTTTCATCCTTCCACTCTTTGCGTATTGTTAAGTTTGTGCATTTCTCACCCCTGGCTTGTTCAAGGGGTGAATTTCCTGTTCCATGGTGTCACATTCCATGGTGTCACTGTCCTGGACACAGGTGGTGCCTGTTACCTCTTGGCGTGAGCAACTGTAGCAACTTTTCAGGAATCACCCCTGTGCCTTAAACCAGAGGCAATGGGGTATCCAAAGGTAGGAAAAACACTACTGGGGTGCTGTGAAGATTGCTTTCTAGTGGGAAAGCTTCCTGCTAAATTTAAAATATACTGTTTAGAAGAGTATTGAAAATAACACAATTTTACAGCATGAATAAATACTATTCATGAAATGTTACCAACCGGTGTCGCGATCAGAACAAAAAGACAAATTGATGCTTCGCCGCTGTTAACTTGGAAGGATGAAATATAAACTTCTTATTATGATAAATGATGCAATTAAAGATACTGAAACATCAATTGGGTTTTAAACCTGCTATAACTTTTACTGTTATTATGAAGTCTAACAGTCTTTACAACCATCTGATATAAAAATGCCCAGAAACAGCATAAAATCCATATATCAGAAGACTTCAGGAAAGAATATTGAATGAAAAACTGCTGAGCTCCAGAATATCTATATTCCAGACTCTTCACAGATGTACCTATAAACAATGTTTTCTTTTTTACAATAAGTAGTGTATGTCAGCAGACATTTTCTGCACCATATGAGTAATTTCTGGTTCTTCTTATCTTACCTCCATTTTTCTAATTTCTGTAGAGGCATTGGATATATAGCATAGTAGGAGCCAGGAGCTTCTGGAATAACATTTGATTTTACTCTGTTTCACGGCAATGAACAACTCTTGTTATGTGTGTATATATATATATATATTTGTCCATTCAAAATTTATGAAAATGATTACTCATCTATCATTTAACTGCTCTGGAGGATGGACTTAAACCATCTTTGAATTTTTATATCCTTTCCAACTTATTAGGACTACTTGACAAAATCAGAATGTTTAAGAACATCTTACAGCACATCAAAGCTTTGTAAGTGCCTAGAAGACCTTGATATATGTCATTTGGTTGCTTCACTAAAATATTTCTCATAGGAATTATTTGTCAGCATATCCATAATCTGTTAACTTTTTGCCAAATCTCACCATTAGAGGCAGAGATGCCCAAGTAGCACCATCAGTAGCTGTAGGGATATGAAAGAGCCACTTCTGCTGCCAGGTGCTCACATGCTACCAGCACTACAGATGCTGCTGTTTGAGAGCCCTTTGTCCACACTTTTTTGGGAGTAATGCGTATATCTTTTTTCTCTCTCAAGAACTAGACTAAATGACTGTTGTAATACCTGGATAGATTCAGTGTTGTGCAGGCTGAACTGCGTGACTCTGGTATCATCACAGAGAACTTCAATGTGTTCCACACTGGTATCTGCTTTGTTGTTTGGAAAAAATTTGAGTTTTGTCCCCGTCCTTTAAAATTGAGGATTTTTCTTATAAAAATGTTAGATTGAGAGAAATTTAAGTAAGGGATTGTATATTTAATTTGAGAGGCCAATATGTCAAGGGCAGTAAGCAGTGAACTCTGAAAATTTGGTTCATGGAAATGAGTCTTAACAGGGCAGGGATGGAAGTTAGGTCTGAAATAAATTTCAGATTAGCGAAAATCCTACCCTTTCACAAGAACCTAAGTAGTTTTGTTTACCCCTGTGGAGAAAGAGAAGTTGGGGGAGGTACTAATTTAATTTCTAACTAAGTTTATTGAAAACTTTCTCATTTCAAAAGTGTTCTGAAGTTCGCTGAGAATGTACTTAGTGTTTCTAGTGAAGCATTTGGACTAAGTACATTATATAACTAGTGTTGGGGCTTCTTTGTATGAAGGTGACAGTCTGAAAATGTTAAAATTCTAACAATTCTTGTTACAATAATGTGGTCATTTTGCATTCCAGTAACTGTGCTTTTTTTGAGGAGGTTGCAAGATATGTTAACAACACAAGTGGTTGTAAATATCCTATTCCTCTGTACATTCACACAGCTCAGGCTGTCTGCTGTCATCTAGTGTACAGTATCCTGATGAACTAACTGCTTCATAGTTTCCTATTGCATTTTTTTCCATCCAAAAGCTGCCTATTACTACCTCAGCAGTACTTCTAGAACATACTACAGCTTTTTGGAGAGCTTAACTCAAAAATTTTGCATTACTTGAGCCTTGCAACTTTAGCTCTGGAATGCTGTTATTAAATATGCAGAGAGGTTTAATTTATTTATTTATTTATTTTCTCTTTAGGTATTCTGTTGTGTGTTTTTTGTTTGTTTGTTTGTTTTTTTTGGGGGGGCTTTTTTGTTTTGTTTTTTTGGGCTTTTTTTAGGGTGTGATTTTGAGGGGTGGGGTTGTCCCCTTATGGCAGTTTATTTCAAGTTCAGGTCTAGAGACTTGATGAGATCTTGGTTGATACCTAAGATCAAGTTAGTGGGAGTTGTAATTGATTGCACTTTCAATCAATTTAAGTTTGTAGGCCTTTATAATAATATCTTCCTGAGTCGATCTGTTCTTGGAAGTCTCTGTTGAAAACATTCCATATATCATGAATTAAAAATTGTGAGAAGAATGTTACTGTAACTTCTTCCCTATTAAGAGTCCAGAAAATAATAAAACCTTCTCTGGTTTTACTGGAAGAAAAAAAAAATCATTTGCTTATCTAAGAATATATGACCTTAAGTAATAAATCTATGAGATGTATGACAAGCTTTCACTAAAATCAATTTTCAGATGTTTTAGAAGAGTAAGGATACCACGTTATCATACACCAATGAGAGATGGTCAAGATGAAATGCTGATTTTCATGGGAATTGCTATACTGGGCATCTTGGCATGAATAAATATTATCTATGCATATGTTTATGTATACATATAACATCCATTTTGCAAAGCTGATTGCAGTTTGCCTAATTTTTTTTGAGTTTAATTTGAGAATCAAATTACATGCTTATTAAAATATAGTACAAGAGTAAACCAAGTCAAATACAAATGAATGAGTGACAGCACACAAAATATGGATTATCCTCAGGTTTCTCAGAAGATTAGACTGTATTTCCCACTAGACAGTCTTTCTAAGGCCATACAATCCTGAATACTTGAAGTTAATTTTATATGCTATTGTAAATTGGTTACACTTTTTAATTATTTCAACAATACGTAACATTGGGCTATTTTGTGTATGAAATCTGAATGTAGGTACTGTCAGGAAAGCTCCCAACAGTTCTGTGAAGTAAAAAAACCCCAAACTGTCACAGAAGAAAAGAGCTAAACTATTCTGTACTACTTTCAAAATGATATGGGGTATTTGTTGTTATTATAATAACTTTTAAAGAAAAGTCTTGCAGACTAATTAGATCATCTGTTTCTTTTAAGTTGTTTCATCCGGATATTGACAGTTAAATCATTGCTGTCTAATTTGTGTTTTTTTAGAAAAGAAAAGCTTGATCCTCATTCTCTTGTATCTTTTGATATCCTAGGTTCCTAAACCAGTAGACTACTCTTCACAACTGTGGTGAGTTGCTTTCTTGTCTTAAAAGAATCTCTGAAAGAAGCAGTCATAGAAATCAACTGTGTTTACTATAATTTAAATTGTATTGGTTTAACCTTTCTAGGCTTCATAAGGTGGCATTGTGTAATGATTGGGAAAAACAACCCCATGCATTGCCTAAAAGAATTTCTGATGTAATAAAGTACTTAATGATTTGACATTTTGTTTACTAGTCTGTAGCTGTACAGCCTCAATCCGAAAAGTCTGAAATGGAATAATAAGAGATGAGTATAATATGGAGCATGGAAGTATATCTTAGGTGTTAAGTGAATAAAGGAAGGAATAACGTTAAATACATCTGGCAGCATAAGTAATTCTACATTTCTTAAAAAACCCCCACTTCAACATTAAAACTGTAGAAATACAAGTGGCACTTTGGGGTATGGTTTAGGGGTGTTTATGGCAATACAGGGTTGATGGTTGGACTAGATGATCTTGAAGATCTCTTCCAACCTTGATGATTCTCTGATTCTGTGAAAAGGATGGTGTATCAACTGTGCTGGTCAGGGGCTTAGTTAGTGTGTGAACACTTTACACACTTCAGCTTGCTTCTTGAAAAGAACATGGTGATTCTAAGAGAACAGAACACTTGTGTTCTTGCACTGGTTTTATGCTTTGTCATTTAGACATGAATTCTGATTTCCTCTAGCTTGCCAAAAGTGAAATCAGGATCGCATCTAAACAAATAACTGGTTTTCCATAGCAAGGCAAATAGAATGTTTAATATTTAAAATTGGTATTTTGCATTCATTTCTAATGTTTATTTATAATTTTGTTAGAAGAAAGCACATCATTGGCATCAGTCTTTATCTTCTCAGGATTTGTAATAAGTAACAGGTTTTTTTATTTAAAGCTCCTTTCTAATTGATAGGGATTTATTAGGATGAAATTTTACATGGTAGTGGTCTGTGATGATGACTGTGATGGTGACTGCCTTTATACTACTTTGTAAAATGGTAAGATAGGCATAATTTCCCTGGAAGCTAGGTCACTTTCCCCAATTAACAGTTTAACCTCTGGCTTTGCAAGTAAATGTCTGCTGACAGCCTCTCATGACGTCCAACCCAAACCAGCAAAGCAGAGCAAGGACACAAATCTGCTTATGCAGTCAGGCTGCAGAATCAGTGACTTGTTTGTCTTAGCTTTCAACTGTGAGCATCAGCTTTTTAAAATTTTGATGTATTAGGCTGAATTTATTTTCCCCCTGTGGATGTTTAGTCTACCCATTGTACTTCAGTCTTTAGAGGTTATGCATAATTATGAAACCAAATAAAATAGTGTCTTTGTGGAAGTACTAAGTTGTTGTGTAGATCTTTTGTTGAACTAATACACCACTGGTGGCTGATTCTCCGACCTGTTAAGATAAATCCCACTTGAACTCAGAGAAGTTAAAAGGTTCTGGACCACTGTTGCGTTGTTTCACTTGCACAAATGATTCTGAAAAATATTTGGTTTTATGAACTTTTCAAGCCAGTAGTCATTCAGCTTATGCTCAGGCTCGAACACTTTCCTTAGCAGACGTTGTATTCAACATGTGCAGAACTACCTTTCTAATTAAGAATTCCCCTCCCCCTGCTGCCCCTCCCAACAGTGGAATTTTTTCATGTTTTGTTCTTCAATCAGAGGGTCTGTAAGTGGTATCCAGTTGCAGCTGATGTATTTTTAGGTCCCCATCATATGTAGAATACTGGGACTCTGTGTTGCATATTTGGTAGACCTTTGGAGTTTTGAAAAAATCACAGGCAGTTTTTATTGTTCTCTGTTACAGGTTTGCAGGAGCAATGGAAAGATTGCAAGCAGAGAGTGAACTTATTAACAGAGTAAATAGCACTTACCTGGTGCGGCACAGGACCAAAGAATCAGGAGAATATGCAATTAGTATTAAGTAAGTGGAAGTGCATTAAGATTTCCTTAAGAAAGCTTTCCTGTTTTCATTTACCTCTAGATAATATTTGAAATAAATAAGAAAAATAAACCTACACTTCTATTATAAAATTATATACAGCCTTTAAAAGAGTCTGTATAGAAAAATTGAAGTTACTGACAAGAATATCCCAGGATTGACAGTAGGAAAGTAGCAATGATTTTATAATGCTGGTGTAGCAAGCAGGTCTACAAAAATGATGGTCTAAGATATTGGATAAGTGTGAGCAGTGTTTGGAGTGCAATGTGATCTGCTACTCTGAGTGAATGAGAATGATTGACTTCAGTGAGAACTTGTCAAAGCCCTTTGCTTCTCAGACATTTCAGTAAAATGGTTATTAAATTCTGTGGCTGCAAATTATTATGAGGGTCTTATTTGCTTTCATATTGTTTATCAACATGAATACGGAAGCAAGAAATACGTGGGAATTCCTCGTTAGAACGAGCAGTTAGTTGTGACTTTTTTCTAATTACAGATTGCTTCTATAGCTGTACTTTAATAAATATATTGGGTTGATTAGATGTCAACTTTGTTTTGGCACAGATATACATTCTGTCTTAAGAATTTATTTGTATGGTGTTATTGGGTCCTCAGGTAATTATTGATTGTGTCTGATTAAAAACACATTTATATTCATAAGTTTTTCATTGCCCACAGGTATAATAATGAAGTGAAGCACATTAAGATTTTAACAAGAGATGGCTTTTTCCACATTGCAGAAAACAGAAAATTTAAAAATTTAATGGTAAGCATTGATTAGATTTTTAGCAATGTGAGATTTTTAATGTACGTGTTGCTGTTAATGAGAGCTGCTTTGGTTTGTGAAATTACAGAAAGCTGTGAGAGTGAGATATTTGAATTGTGTCCATACCTGCTAATAGGATAATTTTTTTATATTTATGATTTTAGCTCTAAGTGATAATTTTATGTACTTAAAACAACGTATTTATAGTTAGGACTGGACTGTGTCCCTTGCAGTCATGTGGAAAAGAGGAGGAATTGAATCTCATGCATTAGCCCTCTGTGGAGTTACACTGAATCTTGAAAGGAGAGTTTGATGTCTTTGAAAATCTTTATATAGTAATGATCCTAAAAATAGCTCGTTGAAGGTTCCTTTGCACATCTACAAATGTACTGCTGAACATGATGCTGGTGCAACTGTGTCAGAGAGCTCCAAAAACCTCAGAAAGGGCTAGTATTTCTAACTCTGGGGCACCCGACAAAGGAGAACAGGGAGTGGATGGGGCTATCTAAACTGCTAATAGCTTAGAAATATATATGGGAAATAGCTCTTTACCACAAATAAGAGTTTGGTGTTATTACTGATCAATGAGTTTTGAATGTTTTGTCAGTCATCTTGTACCGGAAAGAAATTCCTTTATTTGAACTTTAATTTGAAAGAATTTCTTGATAGCTCATTTCGCTCAGACAAGACTGATAAACACAGTGTCTGAATAAATTACCTTAGCACATTTGTAAAATTTTACTGCTTAAGCATTTTCTGATGCATTGTTAAAGGAAGCTCATTCAGCATGTTATATTTAGTTCAATCAATTGGATTAAAACTTATGCTGCAGCCTTCCTGCATTTATACTTAAGTTTTCTAAAATGCTAAATAAAAATGAAGGATAATGCAGAACAAGAGTAGGGAGAGAAGCTTTAAAACCAGGAAACCTTAAAAATTATTTTTGTTTAACCACTGATACTCTGTAAAACAAGAGTGTCCTATAAGTGGTGAAAGATTAAATGATAATCTATGCTTTGCCTGACCTTATTTGAAATAAGTGCTCATTAGAACAGGAAGAACATACATTTCTTGATGAAGAATGCACCAAGCTGTTTCTGCACTCTCTCTTCATTGCATACTTAAAAACCAGTGAAGTGTTCAGTGTTAGGGCTGGGGACTCTGAGATCTTATCATTGGTAGCAATAAGAATCATGGTGTTCTTTAGATGCATAAAGGATGTGTCTACTTATCCTGCAAACACTGCAGATGATTCACTGGAAACTGGTGAGAACATATGATCACTCTTGGGATCTTGACAATGTGTGTCAGCTGGAGTCACATGCTGCCAGGTATTTTCTTAGGCAGTGATGCAGTTTAGTGAACTGGTGCAGGTTTCAAAGTAGAGGTCAATGATCAGAGACAGAAGTAAAGAACAAAGTTGGAGTAAAAATGAGAAAAAAAATATGCAGTGCAGCACAGAGTTGAGAGGACAAAAGACACTTCTAAGTGTAAAGGCCTCATCACTACCAACTTAGCCTTGCTAATGTACAATTAGAAAAAATGTATTTTATAGCACAGTTTTAGGGTGTTATGAAGTCTGCCCTTGAGAGTTAAATAGACAGTGAGGTACTGTGATTACTCTTTGTACATGCTGTGGAACAACTGCTTTGTCCTGGGTAGATGCAAGAGAAAAAGTAAGTGTCTGGAAGAAGAGAGGAACAAAAGGAGTCAGAGTAGAAGTGGGAGCAGAAGAGAGACAAAGCCAGCATCCATGGAAACCTTAAGTAGTGATCTGCACTGACACAGTGTTCTGTACTGCCTTGGAGATAAAACAGTAGAAGAGCTCTTGTACGTACTTTTCATAGTACGATTGAAAAACTTTCACAGGAATAATTAAAATGGGATGAGTGTATCAAGCAGGCCAAGGTGCGGTGAAAGGTCAGTTCTGCTGCTGCTGTGAATCATGGTAATGTGTCAGACTCCTGAGGAGCCCCATCCATGCTGACAGGGACTGCTTACCTTTCTTACCTGTTTGTAAGCTTGCTACTGTGGTTTTGCAATGAATGTTTTAGAGTCCAGTTGTTTGTCAACTGTTTTCATGCGAGAATGGTGTTAAAACCTAAGCTTTTAAAGCTGACTAAATCTTTGTGACCCAAAGTAATTTTTTTTCTCAGTTTTGGAAACATTTCAGTGATTTTACCAACAAAAAAAATCCGTCCAGTTGGAATTCTTACTATCTTACCAAACAGTATAATTCTTACAGACTTAAGCTATGCAAAAAGATAACAAATGTTTTATACTAGTCAGTTTTCCATTTATCTAGAAGTCCTACTTTGAATGCTGCTTGCTTACAAATCACCTCACTTTGTACTTTGAATGCCACGATACTTAGTGATGATATGTGACGTAAAATTTCGTTGGTGTCATTATAGCTCGTATGCTGTGCTGATATCAAACAGCAAAGCCTTTCTGCTTTGCTTTTTCTGGCCTTCCTACTTCCTTGCAGTGCCTGGCAGGTGTGTGATTATGAACTGTTAAAAGCAGGCATAGATTTTGCTTAGCTTTGGACTCTGCCTTAGGAGCAGTTCCAGAATGTGCAACAGCTTGCAGTGTGAAGAGTGAAGTGCTCCAGAGTTCAGAAAATAATCTTCAGACAGTTAGCAAGAATTTTGGGCTTATGCATTAGATATGAGGCTAAATAATTTGAGTAATTTTGCTTGGCTGGAATCAAGGTATCATTGATGTAGGCTGTTATAGGCTCAGTAGGCTAAGAATTGTGGTAGGGTTTTGTGGTGTTTTTTTATTTGCTTGTCTGTTTTTTGTTTGGTTGGGGTTTTTTTATTATTATTTTTATTTTTTTTTTCTTGAAGGAGATGATTAAGCACAGTATGATTTCCTTATTTTGACCTAAGCTTGATTTGGTCAACTTTGAATTTGGAAATCTAAATATTAAAGTAAGTGGAAGGGAGTGAAGGGTTTACTTTTGCTTGCATTTCTGAAGAGTGAAATTCCACATTTGAAGTATTATTAATCAATTGAAGTACATTTGCTTTGAATTGTCCAGTCACTTTTAATCTTATTCTAGGCTCTGTGTACAAACTGTGTGATATTGACATTACTAGAGCTAATTCAAGTGGAAGAGACAATGTCAGGGGTTGAAGATTGCAAAGGAATAACATGAGACATGAGCTGTCAGTGTTTTGATGGGTGTTGCTTTTTTAGAGTAGAAACTCAAGTAACTTGTCTTCTTGGCTACATAAACTATTTGAGGTATTGTTATGTATTTACATACATAACATAAATTTGTGCATCTTTATATATGTAAAATATTTCTGTGTGTAACTATGAATGTTTATATATATGCACACATATAAACACAGAAGATCAAATTTTTTGTTTGGGTATAAGGAGAATGTGAAATGCTGGATTTTTCAGTCAGTGTGCACTGTCTGACACCCACCCACTCTGCCCCACCTTGAAAGTTTTACATGATCTGTGGATCTGCACTTTAAGTTGCTGTTGATTTATACACTTATGTGCAAGCCACATGCTTTGTTTCAGATCTGTGTACTTACAAAGACATTTGTAGGTAAACATCTCTTATCAATACATAAGCAATTGGAGAAAACAAAGGCATTTACCACATCCTTAGAAAGCAGCTGACCTTGCCTTCTGCCTGACTTTGAAAAACCAAATACATTCTCAGCCTGACTTAAAGGAGCAGTAAATGTTGACTCTGATAAAAAGGTTTTACCTAACTGATTTTGGTGAGTTTTGGTTGGTTGGTTGGTTGGTTGGTTTTTGGGGTTTCTTTTAAGTCACAATGTAAAAGCTGTCATTTTTTAGAGTACTTCATTTTTTAAAAAATAAACGTGAACTGTTGGATGTTGTATTATGAAATAAGGTTACTTGTATAATGAAACTGTCATTGACTGTACACCAGAATGTTGAAAAGTATGTGCTTTCAGTTTAGAATGACATAGTGTTTTTCCTTTCTGAAAGGAACTCGTAGAATACTATAAGCACCACTCCCTCAAAGAAGGCTTTCGAAGTTTGGATACTACTCTTCAATTTCCATACAAGGAGTCTGAAAACTCGGTGGGACAAAGGAGTAACAGAACAAGTGGCAATGGTGAGGATTGTAATTTTTGTATACTACTTTCTGTCATATATATATATATGTTTATACATTAGAAGGACAAGGTACTTTGAACATCTTCATCTTCCATTTTTGACATATAACCAATTCCTGTGGTAATGCTTTTAGCTAGGATTTTTTGAAGCTAAGCAGATTTGGATCTGCCAGGAGATTTACAAACATGTCCAGCAAATTTGTCTTGCTGCCAAACTTAAAATCTCTCTGATACTCAAAAATCTATTAGGCATGCCAGTGAGATATTAAACTGCATCTTGCCTAATTTCTTCAGACATTTGCATATGTGCAGCTACAAGTGTTAATATCTGTGACAATTTTTAATCTTTAAAAAGGGATTTAAATAAATCAGTCTTGTAGCACAGCCCTATGAAGTAGCATCTCAGAAATACCAAATAATTTTCTAAAAAAAAAAAATAAAAATTTACTATATCATAATTATTTTATGCCTGTTTTTTAACATTAAATATTTATTACAGTCCCCTTACTAAGCTTCTGAAAGTTAATGAACTACTGTGTGAAGTAAATAGCAGTTAAAAAGTTTTGAACTTTAGAAATAAACTGAGAAGGTTTACAATGCGTGTGGTATCCTTTATTTAACCTATTACAATTTAAGTGGAAGTTAGCATGGTTTTTTAGGATATGTAGAGGTTCAGTGTTAATAAAGAAAAGTACCACATGGCTGGCGTTTGGAAATTATATAATGTTTCTGTCAAAGAGCAAAATTTGCTATTCTGCAGACAATGGCTGCATCTTTGTACTGTAACAGATAATAAGAGGAAAATAAAAATTAATGGGGATTTTAACAATATGAGGACTGCTGTGAAAGCCCAGAAAGTCCAGTCTAGTCTTTGTGATGGCTTTGGTTCTTTCATTTACTGTGTTTGTGAGTTTTTGTTTATTTGCTTGCCTCTGTTCCATAAAATTTCTATAACTTTGGAGGCTTTCTTCCTCTCCTAAATAAAGATTAGATAAAGATTGAAGATTGTTTAGGACTTATGATTGTAAGAAACCAGTGTGTCTCTTTACATTTATTTTACTCTCTGTTTCTATCTTGCAGTTAATCTTCCTTCCATTTCTGTTCTCATTCACTGCTTCCCAGGAATTGAGTCAGTTGTCTCCTTTCTATGCTGAACATTTCCATTCTTGGTGAATTTTTCTGTCCTGTCCTTTCTTCTACCTTTAGCTTGTGATCTCCCTGTGCTTCTCTCTTCCCTTTGTTATCTCTTGTGCTTTCCTCATCCCTTGCCTCCTCCACAGGCATTGAGGCTTTAATTGTTGAGAGGACATGTCCTGCTTTATTTACTTTGCATTTGTTTGAGTTATTATTGACTGTGAGCAGAACCAAATTGTTTCCTTTTCTTTCTTAGGCCAGTTAGAATGTACCTATATTGTCCACGAATTTACTAGCCTCTGAGAGCAATAGCTCAGTCGCTTCACGCTTTCCAGGATACAAGATTTATGGTACATCCTCAGTAACCTCAGTCATCATACAAAAGAAAACATCTCTTACAACATCGTTTAGGCAGTATGTGGAAGAGCAAGAGAAATGAGTGTGACGGGCTCTCATTTTAGTCAAAGGGAGGAGAAAGTCCATCTCTGCTACAGTAACTATCAGTCCTTTAATGCTACAAACTGTGCTGCGGGAAACTGGCAGTTTTTGTAGGCCAAACTGATCTAAAAAAACCTCTCAATTCTCAAACTCCTCATGTAAAATCTAATAGATTTCCATAATTCTAGCTAGATAGCTTACCTAGATTGATCCTGAATAACACTTCCATTTAATGGATTTCACAGGTTTCCTTTAAAGTATTAGCATGTCCCTGTGAGTGTGGTGGTTTATTTACTGTTTTTGTTTTGTTTGTTTAACCAAATGTCCATCTGTGCATCACGTTGCTCAGTTTTAAAGTTGTCCTGTTTGGTTTTACCAAGCTGATGTTAGAAAAACCTGTATCTAGGCTGTGTGAACCCTACTATGCTGAGTTGGAAAGAAATTGGGAAACTTGAGGCTGCAGTTTGGTTTAGTTAGAGGAAGCAAAGAAGTCATGGGACAACATTGGACATGGAGTTGACTTCACAGCCCTCAGTGAGGATGGCCACACAGCTGGTTTTTTTAACCTCTTCCCACGTGCAAGAAGAACAGTTGTTGAAAGGAAGCCAGACAAAAAGTAGCTGCAGAGAGAGAAGGGACACTTTCCTGTTCCTCCCCCCTCAATTGTGCAGCTACTCAGCACAGGGCTGAAGCTACTGAATGTAATGGGCTTTGGCATTTTGAAGCTGATTTTAAGGATTTAGGTTTCAACTTATAATTTTGCACTATACTATTCACATGACTGTATCTGGATTTTTTCCATCCGTGGAAAAGACTTCAACTGCTTATTCAAAACAACTGATCTTTAGGGTATGTAACTGACAGAATAAATTGGAAAAGAATTTCTGAAAAACATGAGTTGAACCACTGCAGACTTGGACAGAGTCGTATCACTTTTGCTGCCAAAGTCTTTGAGCTGCTGTGAAATTGAATGGCAATACATTATTGACTTTACTTCCCAGATAAATGTGAGAAAGGAGGATGGTAATTTTTTTTTTGCATATGTCATGTTTTCATTTACCCAGTGGGGGAAAGAAAAACAATTGGCATTTCATTTTACTTGTAATTTCTAATATGAATCCTAAGCTGTCTTGTAACTTCTTAATGTTTTGGGGAATTTTATTCTCCCTTCGTCTACTAGATTTTTAGAATAAAAATCTGTATTTTAGGGAGACAGTTAATTTGGCTCCCTAGTTTTTTGGCTTCCCACTTGAATTAGAACTTTGCTTTTCAGTCTCCTGGTTTTGCAGAAGTCACCCAGGCTGTTCTGGGATTCATTGTACACTTCTAATGTGGTTGTAAAAGTTGTCAGACATTTACTTTTCTCAATATAGAATTTCAAGTTAATTGGGAAGATTTTTTGGGAAACGGTCCATTCTTTCTTCTTAATTTTTCAGTCCTAGGTTTTTCTAGGCACAAATTTTGTTTTGCTACCCAGAAGAATACTAATTCTTACATTAGATTAGAGAGATGATCGACCATTTAATGAAATAAAGGCAAAAATGGAAGAAAGGTGGACATTATTCTATGGAGTAGTTCTTAGCACTTTATTCTCATCTATTCATGCAGAGCACAATCATATTGAGAAATCTGAGTCTTTATGAAATTTAGATTTTAAAGTAACCTAAATCATGAAGCCGAGGGCTATTTGACTGACTGTTTTTTGTTGTCTGTTGACTAGGAATAGGCGTATTAACTAGTTGAGTAATTCTGCTGCTTAAACCATTAACTGTTTAAAATATCTGTTAATAAAGTAAAATAAAACACATGTCATCCCAACCCTCAAGGAATCAAAAGAATTCAGCCTTTTTGCTTAAAAGCCAACACCAACACCCTTATCAGCAAAGCTGAAAAACAGATCAGTTATCTGTAGTAATCTAGCAGGATTTCCTTGCCCACATAGGTTTACTTGTCCAGAATTTCACACATAGAACCAAATCTCCAGCAATATCATAGAGAAAAATTAGGATGAGGCATGGTCAGATAGGGACCAGACACCCCCTAAATACCATCTAACCTGTCTTTATTCCTGCGTGCTACTGTTGCACGCTATCATTGTGCTTCTGTAGAAATAAAGGCAGTTATTTGCCTCTAAGAATGGGCACTACTTGGGTCAAGTGGCCCTTTTGGTTTGTGTACTGTATTTCCACACAGAGCTGTCACCTGGAGTTACTAGCTCCAGTATAAAGAAGTTCCTCAGGTAACCTCAAGCATTCCCAGATAATCCATTTAGTAGTAGAGGTGGAGAAAGGATCATCACTGTGAAGGATCAGAAGGGAGTTTCCAGAGCTCAAAAGGCCATGGAGCATGTCTTTCTTGTACTACTATGAGATACTAACCTAAGCTGCTGTTGGTTTTTTGGTTTAGAATTTTTTTAAAAAACAAATAACCATGGTTTGTGAGTGTTAAAATACCGCATCAGTCCTGTTTATGTCATGTATGCTTGTACTTTCATTGTCACAAAAATCTCTGTTGCAATCCAGGTAAGATGCACAAAACTGTATTGTTACCTCCACTGTTGATTCTGGCATAAAACAGCTCCAGTCATCATTCCTGCAAATTTATTTTGTTTTATGTGTAGTCACAAGAACAAATTCAGAGCAGCAGCTGTATGTGATAAATGTAACCCTGCTACATTTTTAAGGAAAACTCTTGTTCAGTAATTATAGATATTATTATAATTTAGGGGCTACATTATCATTTATCTAGTTGAGGTGGATGTCTATTTCCAAATCACAGCTGGGAGCAAAGATCACAACTTTATTAGACAGGCATATGATATATCTTCAAAAGAGGCACAAAATGTTAGAACAGGTCAATAAACTGTAATTCCACTTGAAGCAATTCTGGTTCACTTCATCTAATTTTTGTATTTAAAAGTACATTGACCCTAACTCTGTTGACAGTAGAGCAAATGCACCTCTAAGCTTTCACACGAGGAAGCTGCTGTCAGGGGTAGGATGATGTGCTGGTTCTGTCTAGGCCAAACTTAAACTTATTTTGCTTGCTCAAGGGGTTTTGCTCAGGTTAGGGAAAACTGAAAGTATGAGCAATACTGGGCCTTGGAGGGTGTAGTTAAGCTGTGGAATTCCTAGTAATGCTAATGATTGTAGGACAAAATGCATACTTTTCCATGCCATAATATGGGACTCTAGTTCAACTAGTATTTAAACTAAATTTTTAATTAAGGACATGTAATGAATTTTCCTGGGCTCAAGAGGAATAGTTATGTATGCATGAGTTCTTGCTTTTTTAATGTTAAGAAGTGGAGAACACAAAGAATTAAAAAATCACACGGTATTTGTAAGAGTCTGCAGTTAGAATTTGCTTCTCTGAAACCCTAAATGGGTGTCTTCTTTCTACTTTACTCTTGAAAAATGCAAATGTTAAAAATTAAATCATAGATCCAAATTTTCTGGTTATTACAGTCAATTTCCTTGCAGACATCCTTAGTAGGGAACCTTAGTTTCCTTATTATCAATGAATTATATAGTTAAAAAACTATTATTTAAATCTTATGCCAATATTTCAATGTTCTTTTGCTTTTCTCTTTTTCTCTTTTTTTTTCCTCTAAGCCCCTTCTTTGTTCTGTGGGTTTTCTTTTGTAACTCCTCCAGACTACAGCTTTGTTCCCCCTTCCTCCACTCCTTTCTGGTCAGGTACTGCTTTACTGCTTTTATATTTCTTCTAAATTTGCTTCTGTTGTTTCTGTGTGGAGCAAGTGAGGGAAGGGACGAATCTAATACTTCATTTCTTCTCCACCTCCAAAACCTGAGTTATTACATGTTATTCTTGGAGCGTAACAAAAATCAAACTCTTAAATTTTTTGAATTATTATTGCTTATTATAATAAGCAGTTTGAATAGGTGTTTCAAAGCTCAATAATTGCAGCAGATTCTATCAGTGACCACTTGATTGTTAATTTGCTGCACGGTTGACATCTATGAGCTATGTATTTTCAATGTATTTGTTCAAATGCACAAACATGAAAATTTCACTAGGCAAATAATATATTCGTCCCATCCCTGCAGCAAACCATTCTGCAGTAGCATCTTAGAATACAGTAGGTTTTTTTGTAGAGAATGCTTTCTTTAAATTCTGCATTAACATTATTAATTAATTTTGCCCATCTGTTTTCTAGATGTTGTTTTCTTTATTCTCATTTAACCATCTCTGGCTGTAATAGATGCAATCATTTTAAACTAAGAGACTGCATAAAAATGCTAAAAGTTGTAGCAGTGGTAGCCTCAATTAGTGCATCAGTGCTGCTATGACTTGCTGTAATCTCTAAGATTAGCCTTCAGAGGGTGAACTGCATGGCTGGACAATGTCAGAAGAATTTCACTAATAGGAAGGTGAATGCCTTCGAGGAGCATATGGAAGGAGCTACTAATGTGAGAATGCAGCATTTACTCACATTACACTGGCTTACCTTTGTGTACAGGGGGTGGCAGACACTGCTTAGGTTGTACAAATCGGGATTGGGGCTGGTTTTTGTGCTAAGAAAAGGGAGGTGTCCTGAATGCACAAATGCAGATTAACCATCAAGATCTGAATAGGCACTATCTTTTATACCTGCCCCGCAGAGGTCGTCCAAATTGCTTAGTGTTTTGAGGTGGATTCTTAGGACTTTCCATAGTTTCTTGAGGGGAAAAAGGATGGAAGTGGAGCTCAGTTGTAGAATGGCTGGTGTGCTTACTTGTTCTGAGAGCGTCTCTGATGACCATCTCTTGATTCACATCAGGGATTTCAGTCTCCATGTCTTACACTGCTCTTGGATGCTTTTCCCCTTGGTTGTTCCCTGTTTTGGAGTCAGTTTCTTCCATTTCTGTCTCCTTACATATAGATTTTTCTGGGGCATATACTTCTACTTGCTTTAAATAATCACAACATTGACTAAGAATCCAAGCTATAAGGCATTCTTCCAGTGGTCAATTATTTTTAGAAAGGGAGATATCCGTAGAAAAGGTGAGTAGAAAGCCATTTTGGTGTAGCTGTTTACCCTGTAGTCATGACACTCAGCTGGACTGTCTGAAGCACTCACCTGATTTGAAACAGAACACAAAGGAATTAAGTTTTAGCCCTTCGTTAAAGGTAAATACTGTTTCTGTCCTTTTGGGTGAGGATAGGAGATGACATCTTGCATTCAACTGCAAAATGCAACTTACTGAAACTGTTATCAAAATGCTGAAATGGCCTACTGTGATAGAACAGCAGTCGAGGTTCAGGGTTACTTTAAGCCTATCACACATTCACATATATTCCCATATGTGGTTTCGATAAATTATAATTACGTTCATTTTATTCATATGAAAAAACTGCTTTATTGGAAAATTCCGTAGTAACTGTAAGTAGAGATTCGATGTCTTGCATTTTGCAATATGCTAGGTAAAGTATTTCATTATACAAGTGCAAAATATTGAAGGAAAACACTGATCTGTAATTCTTAATTAAGCTTATCTGCCTGTTTGAGTAGGATTTTATATTCTGATTGATAAGCTACATTGCTTCATATGTTCTTCATTAAACTATCTTTTTAAAAATAGCCAAATAATATGCTTACATTAAAAGGAACCAATATGTATTTCATGATATTACATTCAAAAGTACCTTCAGTGCTGGCTCATTTCAGCTGATGTGGAAGTTGGTAGCAGAGAGGAAGGGTTAAGCTGACTACTGAGCACTACTGGAGGCGCTGCCCGTGCCTGTGTTAATAGAACTGAGGTTTGGACAAACAGTGCAAGTAAATGTCCTGCTTCAAGGAGCATGGAAACTAATACACAAGAGCAACCCTTAGGGCACATGGCTGCAGATTTATGAGGAGGCCATACCATGAGGAGAGAGAAACAACTCCTCACAGCTTTAATAATAGTACCTTGACCTTTGTGGTATTTAAGCATGTGAGCTAGACCAGCCTGCTGTGATCACATGGAGCCTCTTTTGTTTGCACCCTAAATCCTTCATCAGTGGCTCAAACTAGTATTAAAATTCATTTGCAGCACATCTATCTCACTGTTTATGTCCAACACACTTGGTAAATCAAAGCTGATTGTAGTGCCCTGTCATTATCATCTCTTGTTTGCAGAAGGAGAGGCTAGATTAAGTAAAAGTGAATTTTTTTCATTTACACGTACTTTTTATTAACTTCATTCAGATTTCTTTTTTTTTCCTCCCAGATAATTCTCTGGGTATCTTCTTCCTAATACACAATGTTTGTTTATTATTGCTTTCTCAATAGTTTCTTTTCTAATTTATCACTTTCTCTTTTTTCCTCTCTTTAGTTTCTCATTCACATTAATTCACCTGTTGGGCCCTTTGTTTCCATCGATCTCTGCTGTTAATCCTATTCTCTCTCTCTCTCTCTCTCTCCTCATTCTCCCTGTAGCTATCTTCTTTCTGTCCTTCACTCAGTGTTTCTGCTCTCCCCCGTCTGTACAGATGTCCTTTCCATGTGCTGTCTTTCCCCAAGTTTTATTTATCCTGGGACAGCACTAATTGGGAATTCAGGGCTGATAGCCTCTTCAAGTTGTTTTTGTGACTGTGTCACCGGAGAGATATGGTTAATGCTTTTTCCGAAATTAGCACTGTCATTTTCCTGTATTCCATCACTCATCTGGCTTCCTTTTATATATTTCCTATCATAAGCATCACTTTTATTTGAAAATATGGATGTTGGATTCTAAATTAATCTAAATTCTGCTACTTTCTGCCTCAAGACTTTTGAAGATATATGGTTTTGATTTCTCTTGCTTCTTTCTCCTTTTCCAATCTGGCTTTGCAACTTGAAAAAGAGTTAAAAGTCCTCCTTTCCCCTAGATGTGCCCCTCCTCCTAATTTTCCTCGATATCTTCCCTTTTTATTATTCTACTCTGCGTTTCTTACCTCCTTAGTTCTTTTCTTCTTTTTCCCCCAAATTTGTTCATCTTTGCTTCATGTAATCTTTTTCCTTGCCCCTTTATCTCCTTTCTGGAATTTGAAATTATACCCTGATCCCCAGAATTACTTCTTTCATCCTGCTGTGGTTCTCCAATTCTGCCAGTGGTACTGCTGCACACCTATGAATGGTTATTTATCTTATGATCAATAACTGCTGCATTTTTTTTATTTCTTCAAAACAATTGCTGCCCATGATGTGTTCTTTCCCTGTAAAATTGATTACTGCAATGCTGATAAGATATAGGACATTATATTCATGTCAGGATCTAAACTAGTATTGTCTACATCTGACTCGCTTAGAGGGGAAAAAAAGTGTGTCTGACCTTTAATGTACTTAATGTATCACCTGGATTTTTACAACATCAGTACAAGCAATACATCGATAAGCTGATTCTCTTTTATTTGGCATCCTTTACGTAATTTATCAAGTATCTGATAAGCATACTCTACATAAGCAGTCAGGAATGTTGGACTAAACTTTAGTGACATGATATAAAAGAGGGGATAATCTCTTGTCAAAACAGTTTTTTAGGCATTCAATTTTTATGATATGTCTAATATTTTAAACATTTCATTTGTTGTTATTGTAAAATAAGTTGTTTGTATTGTCTCTGTAAGCTAAAATTATTTGAACATACAATGATTTTCAGATATTTAATACTATTATGTAAAAGCCCATGTATCTATGACCTGGTGGGGTCAGAAGAAATATTAAACACAAGCAGAGCTGAAACTGTCAAGTTTCAACATTTGCCATGTTTTGTGTTCCTGATTTAAATTAAATGCAACTAGCTATGAATTTTTAGTATTACATCACTGGGGGCTTTGCTAAAACTAGAATCTTAATGGTATTTCCTAATGAAGATTGGGCAGTTCTATGAAATTTGAAAGGGTGCTGAGAAAACAAATGATTCTATGTACATTATATCAAGTCATCCATGATGATCATATGAACTCTTCTGAAATCTTTTCAGTAGGAAGCTTGCTTGTGCTGGTGAACTCCCATCTACAGTGACTTACGAAGGAGTACAGTGGCATTAATGGAAAAAAAAAAAGTCTAAAAAAATGCTTTGTCCAAATAATCCAAGTACAAAATGCAGTAGAGTAATAGATGTTCCTTCTAACCTGCACAAATCAAAGGCCTTTATCTGTTAGGTGCCGTGCCCACTGTCCTTTCATTGTCCTCACCCTGGAAATGTTGAGGATTTCTTTTGCAAGCTTGGGCATTCAACATCAGGGTTGAAAACATAATTTCATGTAAAACTATTTGGGAAAAGGGGTTGGTTTTTGAAATGAGGCTTTCTGAACCTTTGCTTTTTAAAAATATTTAGCAGCTTTTTATTGCTTAAAATGACAGGGCTTTACATTGGAAAATTCTTCTATATATTTATGTGTCTTAAAATTTTAAAGTACTAATTTCAATGAATGTTAATTTTATAGAACAAATTCATTGGTGATTCACAGAATAAACAGCTGAAAAGAGTAGATTTGCATCAGTCAATATTCATGCAGATTGTGACAAATGATCCGTGGAAATTTCCTGTGGAAAGTCTGTACTTTTTTGTTCATGCTAATGTTAGCTTCCAATTTTAAGTGCATTAATATTTAACTTGGGAGTTGTTTTTGAAAGAACAGCACCTTATTCTGTTTGTTTTGCTTCATTAGAGGTCTAAAGTTAAATCAACTGTAAATGCTAATAATTCTTTTGGAAAGAAACTAGTGACCTGTAAAATATGTTGATGTATGTAACTGGCAGCAAGTTTTATTATGAAGCACAAGAATACAATAACTGCAAATGTATTTAACAGTTTCATAGTGGGGGATATTTTATTCAGTTTATTTATCTAGTTTGATTTTTTTCTAAGAATAAAGAGGATTATTAAAAAAAAATCACAAAATCCCTTCAACTTGTATACCATCCATCTGTGTTTAAATCTTCTTGGTTTTTGTAGTGCAGATGTTTGCATAAAATGAATGCCAGTGTATGTTGTGAATCATTGTTTTGGTTTTTTACAGTATTTTTATTTACATGAGTCTGGTAGCCTTCAATTAACAAACCATAATAATGTCACTGTCTGCTTCATTTCAGTGCTGAGCCCAAAGGTGATAGGCATTGCCATAGCCAGGTATGACTTCTGTGCACGAGACATGAGAGAACTGTCCTTATTGAAAGGGGATGTTGTAAAAATTTATACAAAGATGAGTGCCAATGGCTGGTGGAGAGGTGAAGTAAATGGAAGGGTAAGACTTCTTTTTCTTTTTCTGTGTCTCATTTCTGCCTTCACTGATTTTGGAAAACAAATAAGACGTGTTCCTACATGATAAACCTTCTTTATATATTTAAATTCACAAGATGCAACATGTTCTCATCTCTGTTTCATAGGAGCCAGACAGAACTCTTGCAGGTGGCTTTTCCAGCATCTAAATCAAGGGTCCCCAAACCACAGCACACGGGCCGGGTCTGGCCCGGGGGCGTCCCTTATCTGGCCCGCTCCCCCCCCACCCCCCTCCTGCCGGGGGTTGGGGGCGGAAACCAAGCAGCCCCGTCCTCCTCCTCCTCCTCTGCGATGCGCGGCGGGTGAGAGGCGGGGGCG
>JAWWLV010000005.1:20707708-20844165 GCA_035041135.1 Platyrinchus mystaceus | reverse complement strand
TATGTGCAGTTTGCATAGGAATTCGTTCATTTTTTTCCAAACTATAGTCCGGCCCCCCACAGTGTCTGAGGGACAGGAAACCGGCCCCCGACAGTGTCTGAGGACAGGGAACCGGTCCCCTGTTTGAAAAGTTTGGGGACCCCTGATCTAAATTAATTGGTTATTTAATGTGACCTACCAGGCTGAACATTTGGGCAAGATTATAGGGTTGGAAAATATCCAGGATTAATAGTACTGCTACAGTTGACCTTTCTTGAACTGCTTTGCACATGTATTTGGGGTCAAAAGCTCAGGTTCCTGGTGCTGTGCAACTCTCTTCAGCACTTTAGCACAGAACGATTTCCCACACCTTTCTGCCAGATCACAATGCAATGGACTTGACCTTTTTTATAGGAATCTGCTGTTTTGATCTCTAAAGATGTGGCTCATATGAAGTGGCATATTTAGCAGAGATTTTTACGAAGTTGTTTTACACTGCACGGAGACCTGCATGGAAGTGAAGTTTCAGTTTTGACCTATAGAGGGTTTATTGTTTCAATCTTAGTTTGTTGCTTTTTAATGCAGATTAGTCAGAAGTATTTGAGGCTGCTGTTTCCATGTCTAAAGAACTGAGATGCAGGGTCAAGGAATGTGAGGTGGAAGAAAGTTGATTGTTCACAAGCTGGAAATCATAGTTGCAAGTCCAGTTGAAGTGGATGTCCACGTTTACTGCTTTATGCAATTTGGAGAACTTTATGTGTTTGAGCTTGGCTGTGATCTTAAAATGAAGTGGACAATTAGACAAGAAGAAATAAGGAAGCAGAAGAAATAGTGATAATCCTATATGCATTTTACATGTGGAAGAAGCTGAACAACTCATTCTAGTGCAGCTGCCCACATTCTGAAGGATGCCCTGTTACATGCTAGCATTGTTTTTGATGGCTTTCGTAGCCTGGACTTGAGATCATAAACTCACCTCTGGAGATATTTTGGCAAGGCAGTCTAAAAGAAAATTTATGTTGTTATTCTTTCTAGTCATGCTTTAGGTTTGTTTTGAGTGCTTTCGTGAGTGTTAAATTGACTCTAGATATAAAGAAGTCTAAGTGAAAGAACCTAAAGCAACTAGATAAAATAATAAGAAATATATGACATTGCTTCAGTGTATGTCGTATGTAATCCTTATTTGACACATCATTCATTGAAATTAGCATTATAACTTACGAAGTGTAACACACTGGACTCTGCTGTCCAGTTCTGTCATACATAAAACTTGTTTTAATAGCAGTGGAATTTAACTCCATGTAAAGCAATCAAATCAGTCACTTTTTCCTTTGTAAGAGGATTCCCTGGACCTGGCTGAAGCCTGTTAAATGTTTAACTCTGCATTGAAAAAATAACAGCATTCTGACTGTAGTATAACAACTACTGCTCTTACCATTTTTCTGAATGTTTAGACTTCCAATTTGGGCAAAAGTTTTTTAGGGTTTTCCTTGTGAAAAAGTTTGATAGAGGGTGTTGGTCTCCAAATTGTTGTATCTGCAAGTTATTCTTTCATTAAGGGTAATTACCCTATCTGTATCAGGTCAGTCAAGTTTATTTTTGTAATCTTTTTAATATATTGACTGAACAGCTCCATCCTTGTTTTGCCTAGTTCAGCCATTTTTAAAAAAAACCCGGTGCATCTAATGTATTTTGTTCTGCTTTTCCCCTTTTTAGGTGGGCTGGTTTCCATCAACTTATGTTGAAGAGGACGAATGAATTGAAAACTTTCCTCTGCTGACCAGCAGTTTCAGGGATTGTAAAAGTTTAATATCAAGGTGTTATTGGTCTTGATGATAAGTATTTAAACAGCAGCATTTTTGTCTGTCTGAACCTTCCAGTCTTAATGTTGGGATTGATACAGAAGTTTGGGCTGACAGATTATTACCTTACTCAGAGCTGTGCAAGAAACAACCTGCCAGTTTGCCGTCACTGGGCATCAGTACCAAGTCCAACCCTCACCTTCCTGAAAGATCTCTGGAAAACCAAGTTTCTTTGTTTCTTTTCATTTCACCTCAGACTACACCATGAATACTAGCAATGCCTCTCTTCTATTAACATCTGTGATGCTACCAGGAGATGAAGGCTTATTATTCCTTATCATTGCATGCAGAAAGCAGATTTCAGTCATTCTGGTGGATATAAAGTATAGTCAGTAGACTTGTCTTGAAACATCAAACTACTTTGCTTATCTGCGTACAAACCATTTTACACTCACAAAAGCATACTGAAGGAAGTATGTAGTAAACATGAGTAGCATTTATGCATATATAATTAATTAACTACTACTTTGAGGTCCTGCCTAAATCTTCTAACAGTCTGTTTAAACTACATTCTATAAGGGTGTAGTGTTGCAGTATTGCTTTGAAAAACATCCTCGAAGTGGAATTGTGGGATCCTTTCTTTGTCATCTTAAACCTTTTTATGTGAGGTTTTTTACTTTAAGCAAAAAGTGCAAGTGAGGGTAGTCATGTCAAGATGAGTTTTAAGATTTTTAGCATTAATATTAAATAAATATCATAGACCTATAGGAGAATGGACTCATGCAAGATGATGTCACTTCTCAAGAACAAAACTGTTTATCTTAACTTCTTGATTGATTCAGGTGACCTTTGATACTTCCAACTCAAAACTGTCTTTTCCTAGTTAGGCAGACAGTTTCTATCTCCTTTTGTGAATGTAAATGGAGCTTGCAGACTTCTTTCTGCCATTTCCTGCCTCGTTCCCTAGGGTGTTAGTGGCAGTTCAATGAGTGAGTGGTCTTGTTACAGTGGTCTGAACATCCCCAAGTTAAAATGTGTCTAGGTTAGCTAGCTTGAAAGATCAATCCTTGGAGAGTGGTGTCCGCCCCTTGGTGAGGTAGTCTTTTAATGTAATTATGGAGAGGCAGAAATGTTTTAGTTATAAGCTAAAATAAATATGGGTGATGTCTTCAGATGTGCAGTTTTGAATTTTTAGATAATATAAAGGATGGATTCAAAACGTGAAAGAAAATCAAGCTCTTAAATGGATTTTATTTCTAGGATAATGTTGACCAGTCAAGAAAGGTAATTTATCCTGTCCCACATCCTCTCTTTTGCTTTTCCCTGTCCTCTCTTCACGTAGGCATCTTGCAATTAGTGTGCACAGACACTGCACAGCTTAATGCTGCAGTTTTTTCCTAATCTACAAGCAACATAATATCCGCTATTTGTCCACAGAGCAGAATCTGCTACTACATATTTCAGTGTCTTTTTGGCTGCCCCCAGTATTCTTTGCTTCTTTCTGGCCTCCTAGCCATCAAGAAGAATCAAGCACAACACAAAGGATTCATAATAATCCCCTTCATCTCTGCAACCATCTTACCCATCTGCTACACCCAGCATACACTGCTGTGTGACAAGGTGAAAGAGAGGATTTTCTAATTAGAAATCCTCTACTTGTGAGATTCAGCCTTGCAGATGAAATTCTGCCAATGCTCTAACTTTTCAAGGTTTTACCTCAAAATTATGTAAACTGTGATTGTGTTGAATACATTACTTGATGGAGAGCATTTGTAAATATGTAGATTATGCATAAAAATTTTGTAAATTTTGTGTACAGCAGTGTAGACTAGAGTATACAGTCTTTGATCATTTTTTGCCATGCAATTTGATGTCTATTGTGAGCTTGATCCTGTATTCCTTAAGCGGACAAGTTGATTCTTTTACAGTTTTGCCTGTTTAAGGGGTAGAGGAGTAGGCTCTAGGTCCGTGAAGTGTTTAGTGCTTTGCTGTCATATGGTTTTAAGAAAAGGCAGTTAGATTCAGTATGAGTTGAAAAATATACCAGTCATTTTCAACAGCTTGGGTTTAGAATCATTTTGAGTAGTCTCTCCATCCTACAATTGCTATAAAGCTTTTAAGTGATTTCTGAGTCCGGTAGTCACCCTTGGAGAAGAATGAAAGCCATAGGTGAACTTTACTTTTGTGGTATTAATCTACATATCATAGTCTGTGTTTAATGCCCTGTATTGATTGAGTTAATGCTGCATCTTAAACTATATTTTGAGTACCAAAGACTTCCTAAATATTCTGGAGTGTCTCTTTCATGTGTTGCTTTTGCCTGTATGAAGGTTTTGTTGTCATGCATTAATGGAGTTACAGTACTTTAATTTGTACTATTTTGTAAATATGTTAAATATAATAAACAGATTAATTTTTTTTTGTTTAATGGTATGTGTCAAAATGTGTAGTTGGCTAATATGAAGGTCTCACCACCTTCTCATTGTGAGAAGTTGATAATGTTCTGTTTTGGTTTCCCAGATTTATATAATCCTTATTTAACTATAAAACTAAGCTGCCAATGTAAATGGGGTGATAGAGCTTTCCTTGAGAGCTTTTTATTGTCAGGATAATTTGCTATGTGCCCCTGTGCCACATCCAGGAAGGCAGTGTTTTATTTTGGTTGGTTGGTTGGTTTGTTTTGTGGGTTTTTTTTATTTTTTTTTAATCTTTAAAGTACATTGTGGAATCAGTCATATACTATGGATTTTTGTCAAAGATACTTGTAGGTTTCTTTGATTGAAAACAAGTGGTTCATAAGACATTTTATGTATCATTTTTCAGAGCAATGTCTTTTTTCTTCCACCTTTTTTCTCCCTCTGTCATACAAATTCAGGCTGAATTGAGCTCATTTCAAAATGCAGTGTGTGTCTAATTTCATGGGCTACTTGATAACCTTTTCGTGATGTAACCCATTCATGCATTTTTTACAATAAACATTCATTATTAATAGGTTTATAAAATTATTTCTGGACAGGTGAATTGATTCAGCAAGGTCAGTGATGATTCAATTGCAACGTTTTTTTTTTTGTGTCCCTTCTATTTTTCAGTAACAGATTTTCTCATGGAACTGACCTTCTAACAGATAATTATTAAACTTAATGAGGCATTTACACGTCTCTGCAGATGGAAGGCATAATTTTCCTGTCACCCATGAACATATCACATAACTTAGAGTCACACCTAATGCAGGATGCAAAAATGTGTCTCAATTAAATTCTCTTGTTAACAATATCACACTTGGTCACAGACGTTCTCCTTTCCCTTATAAGCAAGAAGAGATGTGTGTCCTGTGATGGGTGAGAAATTGAAAAAGCACTGTAATTAGGGCATAAGAACCACTTGTGACTGTGTTCTGAATAATTTTTCCAGTTGTAAGGCTTAGAGGCTTATTTGAAAATCTCAGCTTGAAAAAAAATCCGTCTTGAACAGTGAAAAATGATGCCAACCAGGATTCCTTTCCCCTTTGCCTCATAGGCAAATTTGAGATGCTCTGTGAAGGAGAAGAGAAGGACAATTCTCAAGGTTTTAGCAGTTTATAAAGGTGAAGACAGAGGTGCTGTCTAGAGAAAGTGGTGCTTGTTTATACAAAATGCCCAGCCTCAGATGCAGGTTTTGTTCCATTGACTTAGATGTTCAATGCAAAAATATTTGTTTCTGTTAAATCTTATTTTTTTGCTAGAAATTGGTCTGCTGAGAGCCGTAGATTGATATTTTGTCTGAAATTCAAGTTGTTCTGTCCAGAGCACTGCTTATTTCATTTGAGTGACAGAGGAAGCACTCCCTTCCTCTCCATTTCGTTGTTGAGCATGACATTATATGACACGGAGTATTTCTTTGGTTAGTTTGGGTCATCTGCTTCGTGTCCCCTCACAACTTCTGTTCACGGAGGGCATGGCACAGAGTAAGAAACAGAGAAAGCTTGGATTCTCTGCAACACTGTTCAGCAACAGCCAAACCCTCAGCAAGTTGTCAGCACTGTTTTTGTCACAGATGTGAACCACAAAACTGTAACAGCTGGAACGATGAAACTCAGCAGCACCTTGGGCAGACCCAGTAGAGGAGGCATAAAGGGAAAGCAACAGGTGGAAGTGCTGTGTGTGTGTATGTGGGATGTGTGGTCCTGAAGCAAACTACTTCAAGAGGGGACCCTAGCCTTTCTTGAAACGTGCTGTGCAATTTTGGCTCTTTTCTCCACGTCCACTATATGGAGAAAGGATAGTTTTGTGTCATTTAACTTGAGATGAGATGTTAATGATATCCACTTTTTTGCAAAATACTGAAATGTATGATGCATGTGTAATAAGCTAATAGAAATATAGAAAGGATTAAGCCTCAGAAATTGACTGTGGAAGGGTGATTCATTGCATTATCTTAGCAACTTCCTTTTGAAGAACAAAGAGTCGTTTGTTTTTATAGCAAAGGAGATTTGGGTTTCTAATTTATTTTTATAATTCTTGATCTGCTGTAGTGTATTCTGCCCATTCATTATAAGGATCTCTGCTGCTTACATGACTGTGAAGTTAGATTTTGTTTGATAAGCCTCCTGAAATGTTTGAGTTATTGGTGATTTTTTTCTGGGTTACAGTTTTCTACCTGATAACATGGTTTTTGGAAAATATATGAGTTCATTTTAAAATGTTGCAGTCTGACCTTAAGTAAACTCATAGTTACAACAAATGGCAGGTTCAGAGGTGGCTGTTTGCCAAGGGGCATGAGGCTGGTTTGCTTCTTTCAGAACTGGGTTTTCTATGTTAATAGCTTAATATGTGGCTTTAGGAAGAATCGAAATAGAGAAGATCAGAAACCAACAAGTAAAAAATACTATACTATTTGTGGTAGAAACAAACTGGTGTTGATACGTTTTCTAAATGATATCCCAAAATATTAAATGTCTATTGATAGCATTGAATTGGAAATAAAAATTCTCTAATGTTTCTGTATGGTAAGACATTTGCTAATGTGGTCCTAATCAAGGACCCTTGCACTTGGTTCCAGTCTTACCAGATAACTCTCCAAATCTGTCTTCAATTAGCTGTCTTTTTTTCTCAAAGCAATTTAAAGGTTTCCTCAAGGAGATGCAGTATTGTTTCTAGGATGATAATTCTTACTCATGCTTAAGGCTAAGGGACATATGTATAATTGAAGAAACATTTTTCTGGTAG
The DNA here is from genome assembly GCA_035041135.1 of Platyrinchus mystaceus. Lineage (NCBI taxonomy): Eukaryota > Metazoa > Chordata > Aves > Passeriformes > Tyrannidae > Platyrinchus > Platyrinchus mystaceus. The sequence goes on along the minus strand of JAWWLV010000005.1, from coordinate 20,837,180 downwards.
TTTTACAATCAATGTTCCTGCAGCTTGTAGCTTTTAGTAATGTGGAAAGAGCCAGGAGATCCCCACCTTACTAAGTTACCATTGTGATATAAAAAGATCTCTCCTAACTTTTCTCCCTTCTCTGTTATAAAATACAGCTGAGGTGTGGTACAAGTCAACCTGTCCAATCACATAAGTATTTAAGTCACTGTAGGTTTTTCAGATGTGGTTAGCTAAATGTTTGTCAGGGATAGTTTATATGTAGTTAAAGATATCCAAGATCCATGGCACATGTTCTTTTGGAAGAATTACCTGTCTGTAATTGCCTTTCAGCTGTGCAATGCTTCTATCGACTGCTGGTGTGTTTACCAAAATCCCACAGAAATGTTATTCTAATATATAAAGGAAAAGATATACGAAAGGTAATAAGGTGAACATCCAACATAGTTCTGCCAGGCTGCCAAATATGCACAGAATTTGAAAGTTTATGAATTAAAACAGTTTTTTTAGGAGATGCAATTTAGCTCATAGCGTAAAAATGCTGTAGAATCAGTCTTTAAGACTTGATTCACAGTGGAGGTGTGAGCTAAAGAGCATTATTGCAGGTTCACAGGTTATTTTTGATAGAACACACTGTTGCCACAACATATGTAGGGTTGTCAAAATCAACACTTTTCTTAAATATGCATTAATTTCAGGGAAGATTAACAACGAAAGCAGCTCAGGTACCACGTCTTTCTACTCGTCTCTGAACCAATGTCAAATGGAAGATGTGAGTAAGATATGATTTTGCTTCAAGCATCCTTCCCTCAAATCATCATAGACTTCATTTTATAGAAGAAACCCAGTTTGTTCAGTTCTTGGGCAGAATTTGCAATATTGAAATCTGTCCATAAAAGAGAGAGCATGGCAAACAAATAATCAGTTTGACTGTACTCTTTTATAAAGTCAAATAATTGGATACTAGTGCTAAGACTAATTCTATCTGGTGTCTGAAGGTATCTTTTTCTCTTTTGACCTTTTCGAGATAAATAACAGTGTTGGCTCTTGGCATGACATTCTTTCTCTCTGTTCTATGTGTATAAAGAGATACAATGGTTTGTTTTACATGCAGCTGAATTTAGACTCAATTTTTGGATTGTCATTAGTATTTTGTAGTTAAAAGTGAAATGAATCAACAAGCACAGAAAACAATTTTTTTTGTAGTTCAAATAAAATGCATCTGGTCACTAAGAACTAATAAACATAGGGATTTTCTCTTTGTGGATCTTCATCAGGGCTACACTGTGAAGAGTTTTATTTGAATGTCACTGCATGAGCAGTTCTAATTACTAATAAAATTCATCAAACTATCTAGTAGTGTAGTGACATTAAGTAATAACTAATAGACCATGTGATATGTGGCTGCATGAAGTGACAATGATTAACCTGTGATACAGCAGGATGTGCCCAGAGAACAACTGGCATACAGTGTGACACTGTTTGTTCTTCCTGGTGTCTTTGGAGTTTGGCCAGTCTCCACTCACAAAATGAACATGGGTTCAAAATCTAGAACCTGTTACTGTGACTGGTGTTTGGAGCATATACATGGTCTGCTGTACTTCAGCCTGAGTTTGACATGGTTGCTTATTTTGGAGCTGGTATTAATGGGTCATTGTGTGGCTCCGCTTCACCTGCGAAGAATTGGCAAAATGTCAGGATTTGCTCTGCTGTTATAGTAATTTTGTAATAAATTGTAAACCTTGTGCTATCTAGACACTGAGGTTATAGCTATATCTGTGTGATAAGATTATGTGACATAGTGTGTTCATCTGTGCATACAGAATATTCTTTGTCTTCTGTGTGGTTAGCCAGTATTGAGAACCTTGCTGCTTCTAGGAGAAGAAATTCGGGGGAAAAAAAATCAAGTATTTCATTGGTACAGCCACTGTACTTACAAAGAGTATACAGATTTTTCCATTTTCCAGACCAAAAATCAGTTTTCTTTCCAGAGACAGATATTTCTGGCAAATCCTTTGTTTAAAAACCTCACCCTTTTAATCTCACTTGTGACTTTCTTCTCTGCCTGTGTAGTACTTCCCTGGTTTCTTATGCTTTTTGTATCCTTTGTTCCTCCTCCTCTCCTCTAATGACATGAACAAAAGAACACTTCAGTTAATCCCTCATCCCTGTTTTAGGAAGCAGTACCAAGAGGCTTTTTGCTAGCCTGTTTTAAGTTTTCACATGGAGTGTACCTTGCCTTGGGCAGTGGTTTTTTATTATACTTACGAGTGCAAGAAGCATGTAACTTTTTTTTTCCATATAGTCAGTGTGAAAAATGCTTAGTAGAACACTAAATTTTATTTGTTAAAGTATAGATAATAAAGCAGCTCTCAGAACGTTTTCCAGCACAGTAACAAACATGATGCATATATATAAATATAAAAACCCTTATGGAATACAGGTAGTAGCAAATTCAGTGGCAAAACACACACTTAAGTTTAATCAACATTTTCTCTGGGTTTTTTTTGAAAGTGAGCATTTCTAGTATATATTGTATTTTTCTTTTACTTATTTTGAAAAATTTTCATGCTCTGTACTGCATGTTTTGATAAGAACAGAATCCAAAATGGAATTACCATATCACTTACTCAGTGGTGACTTTTTTTAATGTAGGAGTTTATAGGACAGTCTGGGGTTTGGCTTCTTGTGAGGCTGGGAGAAAGTTTGTAGTAAGAGGGAAGTGAACACTCATTTTAACAACATTCTGTTGAGTAATGGAACTTTCCAGTGGTGTTCTATTATTTCAGAATATTTTGTACAGTTCTAATTAAATGATCCATTATGATCATGCAAAAAAAATAGATTGTTAAAACAGGTTGTTATAAGAGGGGGAAAATTTTAAACTGAAATACCCTTTTAATGTATCTGATTACTTTCAAGATCGGAAACTATTACACTTTCTAGCATAACACTGGAATCGTATTTTCTTTTAAGCTTCTGAGATAAAAAAATTGTCTGAAGCAGAGGCCATGGAGGATGTAGAATATAGCCAACAACCTCAGAAGAAGGTCAAGCTTGACCAGAACAGATAAGTTGAGTTGTAACTGTGGATCTGTCATTCTCAAAAAGACATTGACTGGTACAAACTGAAGCCATATGATTCAGTCAGGATGTCTGCTCTTGAAAATTATTTAGCTACATGAGTTTTAGCAGTGATGGTGCCTGAGGCCATGTCTTGGATTTAAGTCATAGTTCTCTGGCAATCACATAAAATAACTGTCCAGAAAATTATATTCCAGCTGCATCTCAAGCAAACTGATCTTCAGTGCATAGGAAGGACCATGTCAGCATCTCTGTATCACATGCAGGAAAGACATAACCCCAAAGTTGCACAGACCTCGACCTTAATTACTGCAGTGGGAGGTAAGCATTCCTAACCCTCAGCCTAAAAGCTCCTAAAAGTAATCCTAGTGTTAGAAGCAAAAAATCAAGATCTATTGCTTTTACCCAGCTCTGTTGTGCATTAATGGAATTGCTTTGAGAACAACTTTTTGGAAGTTGGATACCTGATTTTTTTTTTTTTTACAAACTGCTGAAGAAAAAAGTATGAAAAGCATTAATTGTGACTGTCTCATCCCTATTTAATATTACTTGCTTGAGGTTTCTGACTCCAACAGTAAATGCAGAAGAACCCCAAGTATTTTCACATTTTTTCGATTCAGTTACAAGTTACTCAAAGGGCCACAAAGCCCTGTTAGCTGAGAAGATACTGGTCTGTTTCTCTGTTCTTGAATTCTTGAAACTGAGAAGTGAACATCAGTCTTATTAAACTTGTTAGTATCATTAATTTAAAAATGCAACCCTCCACCTACCTACTTTTGTAATAATAAAAGATGGTCAATAACTGTCCCATGTGTAACAAAGTCAGAAGGTTTAAACTAAGCTTACATCTCAGTCCAAATGTACTAAAGCCATAAACATGTGGTTAACAGTACCAAATAACTGTAGATCTGTTGTAGAAATGTAATGCACTAACCAGGTGAACAGAAGTTAGAAACTGGACAGCTGAAGTCTGTGGATGCTCAGGCAATTTTAGTGACTTGAATGGAACCAGGAAGACATGATACTGCTGTTACAGTAGTCTCAGACAAGGCAATGTTTGCTTTTAAAGACACTATAAATATTGCTGGGAAGTTGCAATTTATGGGTATTGCAGACAGGGATTTTAGGTCAACAAGAATTCCAAGATGTTCTGTTTAAATCCCATTTAGATAAAGTTATAAACTCTCCAGGATAATGGTTGTGACAAAGATCCACTTGCACTGATTGGCTCCTTCCCCTAAGTATGGACAGAAATGGTCAAGGACAGACTACTATTCTTTCAGTGGCAGAAAACTTTTGACTAGTGAGTGATGCTCCATGGTGTGTCTTAGACCAGTGAGAGCTTGTTAGTTAGTAGTTAGATAAATGTTTTCATGTTTTTAGAATTCTGCATATACCTAAGAATTTCTAATAGGTATACAGAAAGGATAACACAGCAGAAAGCTGTCTGAATGGTAAGTGATCATGTTTATCAAATTTATTTTCCTCTTATTACCCTTTCCCAAATCTTCCTCTTAGGAGCTGTTGGAAAGCTTATTGTCTTTTGTGTTATTTATATTGCAAGACTTGTAAAGTTTCCTACCTCACAAAGAACATGGCTTAGTGGTTCCTATGTGCTGTATGAACTTCTGATGTGTTTACCACACTTCCTCTGGGGCATGCAGATATGCTATACTGCAGTCATGACTGTTTACTTACAGTATTCACAGTAACTATGAATTCCTTGTAAATAGCCAGTACTTTTCCCTGGTATTACATACAAATCAATGGTCTTTTTGCAGTTGAGCAGATCATGTAATTTCTAATACAACTAAAAAAGCAGCGGTATGAAGATATTATTGCCTAAAAACAGGTGCTAGAACAAAACAAATGGTTTTATTGATTCTCCTAGGTTTAATTAAAATTTCAGAAAATTCCCACCCTGTCACTTTGGTCTCATGAGTCATTGATGCAGTGTAGGCATGGTTTCCTTATTATTTTCTGGTACTTTAAGAAAAGGTAACATGATGCTTAATACTTAATGATATATTTTGCAGTGTTTATACATGGGAAAAATAGATCCTTGTAATGAAGAGATCACTATCCCAGAGGCTTTTTCCCTTTTAAAGTCTCCCTCTGCATAATAGTGTTGGAAATTGATTTATTTAGATATTTGGAGAATCTGTTGCTGAAGAAAAGCATAGTGTTTGTGTGGGTTGGAGTGAGGTCTCTGTGTGTGCAAGAAAAATTATCTCTGTGAGTACCAGTGATGAAGCAATGGGTCTGAATGAGAGAGTATTTTAAAGATTGGGTAGAATACAAAGAGGTATTTTAAATTCACCTTTAAGAAAACACTTAAGTTTCCAACTATGGCAAAGCAGGTAACAGTTGATCAGTAAGGTGATGTGTAAGTCAGTGGGTTTTGAAGAGCTGCTCTAATCACATTTCCATCACCCATTTGCCCTACAGCTGGCACAAGGGTCTTATGACTTCTTTGGCAGTGATCAGTAGAAAGGACAATCCCAAAGTCTGGATTGCCCAGTACTGCAGGTAGGTGAGCAAAGTCCACTCATGATTTGGATCCATTTTTCCTTAAGAGGAAAACCAGTGCTTTTGAGTGTAGGAAGTCAGACACTACGCTCTTATAAATGTGTGCTGGGAGATGTTTGTCTGTTTACTTGTTATGCTTAGTGCAGTCCTATAGAGACAGGATTCAGGAGAACCTTTTGATCAATATTCTAGTCATAGCTGTGTTGGAAAAATTGCTAGCTGGAGAGGCAGAGATTACTGCTAGGACTGAGGAAAGGAAAGATCAGTTCAGGGGCACTCTGCAGGGTACAGCCTAAACTTATACTAGAAAGAAAGAGACATTTTAAAAGAATGGCATATAATTCTAGCACACAATGTCCCTGTAAGAAATGCCATGGAAGGCAGTAAATCAAAAAGTAATTGATTGGAGAGTTTAATTTCCGTTACTGGAAGTGAGACAGTGGCATACTGCAAATGTCTGAGGTTTGGAAGGAGAGACTTGCAGCTCTTACTGTTCAGACCTCTTCTTTACCTCCCAGATAGGGTGTGCTGGAGGAGCACAGCAGGTGACCCTGAGGGACATAGCCTTACTCCTCATTTTGGTACAGTGTGTATAGCTTCAGTGTTTGCAATAGTTTGACAGTTTAAAATTAGTTTCAAACTGAAGAATTAGGCCGTTAAGCATTAGATTTTTTGGGATTGGAAATACTCTAGGAGCATGGCTGTTCTCTGGTTAGCCCTGAAGCTCTTAGGCACGGAGGGCATCCCAAGTCTCAAAGCGCTGTAACTACCATTTCTATTTGCTTTTGTGGCTTGTACTGTACTGAATGCTTGTTAGAACTAAAGCAGTGCCAGTCAAACTAGTGATAATTCCAGTGAAGTTATACACTCCTGTCATCTCTCCTACATTTTTCACTAATGATTTCTGCTTTGATTTCAGTTATATTTTAACATTTTCTATTGAAATGGCAATTATTCCTTGTCAGAACCCAGCCATTACTCTTGTCAAAAAGACATATGATGCATTAGCTTAAGGGCAATTGCTAATAACTACAGAGGTGACATTTGGTTACATAGGATGGGCAAGTCTACATATATCTTCGTCAAGTGGTAAGGGTTTGCATGTCCTGTAGTTTGCACTGTATGGGAATGCTGCCGAACTAATCATGCAAAACCAAATCGAATTTCAGTTTGGCTTTGATATGATTTTTCTATAATTAACATCTGCTCTTTCCTGGGTTTATTGAAGACTTTTTATGTTTGTGTATTATAACTGACTGAAATGATCTTGCTGAAGAGGGGTGGAAGGGAGAGCATTTTGTTGCCATATAGTCTCCCTAAACATTTGTGATGACAGAGCTTTCTGATTACTGGGAGGCAGGGACCAAATGATGTTTTCTTGCACCATTTCAGGTTATGCAAGATATCCTTTGCTTTTCTCAACCCTGCTGTCCTTCCTGCTTATGTTATGCTTGCTTTCCCTTGTTACCTCTCAAGAATGATTTGGAACACGATAAAACATCCTTTGTTTTGTTTCATTGCTACTGGACCTGTAGGCCAGATTTTGGATGCATTTCGGAATTCCACATCGTTGCTGCATCTTTGGAGCTCTGAAAATCCAGTTCCACTAATGCAGCTGAAAGAGGCTCTGGTGTTTTCTCTGTTGTAATAAGAAGAGTGGGAGTTACAGTCAGCTGTGCGTGGGGGAGGGGAATAAGCTACTGTAATGGTATGATGAAGATGTATTTTATTTTCCTATGAAGAGAAAAATTATTATGGCAAAGGTTTTTTTTATTTATTTTAATACTGAAGTATGCAATGTTCCTCATGTCTTAACATCTGGTAGGCCTCCATTCTCTAATGGAGTTTGACCTGATACATTTTCTGGATAAAATTGTGGCTATGTTGAAGTCAGTGACAGAACTCAGGAAAGTTCAGAAAAACATGGTAAATACAGATGCCTGTGTTTCCTAATTCTACTTTCAATGATTATTATACAGGCATTGTTAGCCCTGTAATTTGCCTCTAATTCTGTTCTGTTTTGCCCTGCTTTACCTCATTCAACAAGGAGAAGGCAAACAATTTTACTTTGTGGGTACTTTTTGTTCTCTGCCTGGTCTTACACAAGATTTCAATACTGGAATACCAGTCACCACAGGAGAGTGTTAAACATTATGACATTTCAAGTCCAAGCCAGCAATGAACAATGTGATAATTACCTGAGCAAGTTGAACCCATAACTTCCCTTTAAGGCTTCAGGGGACTTTTATGTGATGCCCACTGCCCTCTCTGTTCTGAAGAGATCCTCTCCTTATCAGCTTGTGGCTTTCTGAGTGAGAGGGTTGGATTTGCTAATTTTTTGTGCATCTCCCTGTGCTGCTTGCAGGAAGCATGTCCCAGACCCCTCTGGCTACTTACCAATGTATCGTACTTTTATATACCTTCCTAATTCCTAGTAGTACCTGTTCAGGCCATGCTGTCCTTTGGCAGTCTGCTGTCAGCACTCACCCATGCTTACTGTGGGAGTATAGTGCAGCTTGTCTTTTTACAGGGACTTCAGGGGTGTGTACAGACCATTTCCCCTTCTCAAATCACATGATTACTGACCAGTTCCTGCAATCACCTGCCTTCTAAAAGCAGTGTTCCTTATTTATGCTTTTAGCTATCTAAGGCAATCTAGCTAACTTGGCATCTAAATATTTAAAATGTCTCTTTTGGAGAGTAGCAGATAACCAGAGTCCTTTGTTCATCTTTAACACTATTTTCCAAGCGATCATCCATATGGAAAAGACTGGTCCTCGGATGTACACAATGAGAACCTAGTGGCAAAAAATCCCCATGGACAGCACTGTGGGTGTACAGGATGATTTCTTCACAGCTGTTACTGCAATGCTTCCACCAGCATGTTTCCACCTCAGATCACCTTCAATTTGCATCAAGAAGGCATAAATCCTTCATGAGAGAATCCCACGTGTCTTCCACAACAAGACGCAGAAGTTGTGAAGACAAACTGGCTGCAAAATTCGCACAGATACTGAGTTCCTAGAAGTGCAAATACATACAATTTCCTTCTTAATAAGATATGAATGGGTAGTAAATTTTTTGTTTCTGCATCTTACAGGAAGCCTCTCACTTGGAACCAAAGCAATTAGAACAAACCCCAGAACTCAAAGGCTGTGGCAGCTTTGTTGTCAGTATTAAAAATCTTTCTTTTAAAAAATGAACAGAAGCTGTAATTTATTGTAATGAGGCCATTTGAAAGCTGGGGTCTGGCTTTCTAGCCAGTCCTTGCCCTTGGGGAGTTTTCCTGAACCTGTAACTGTTGTTTTCATCTGGGAACACTTATTTCCCCCTTTGAGGTTTATTCAGTCAGTGGTACATTAATGAGATGCAACTTTGTAGTTGCCATTTCTTGAAATCTGTGGTCATTAAAGCTTAATTAACAAGCAGAAATTCTTATTTGTTGTGGTTCTTAAAATTTTTGCCACTGGAATCTGTTTCACAAAGAATGAAAACTCAGAGCTGATCAGTGAACAGCTGCAGAGCCTTACAGTACCAGCAAGGAAATGAAATGGAAATTGTAGGCTGGAAGAGGTGAAAGTGCAGGTTTGTAACAGAGTAGAAAAAAAGACTTCCAGCAGTGTTTTCTGTCTCACTCTGAAGATAATGAGTGCAATGATACCTTAGCTGCAATGGAAACAGAAGCAGACCCCTAGAGAAGAGTGGTGGGATCCATAATGTAAACCCCCCTGCTAATAACTCTGTTCAATAGCTTTGGTGTTGACTACAGAAGTACCAGCTGCACACACTCTTGGCTGGAGAAAGAGGGTTGGGGAGATGTGAGTATATGTGTGAACAGCTGGTGTGGAAACTAATCAAACTGCACCAATTATTTGTTGTTGATTGTTGTTCTCTGTGCCAGTAAAGGAGAACAAGAGGTGAGCATCAGGCCTCTTCAGACAGCGCAGCAAATCCTCCTAAAAGGAAGAATCTTTTTCTTCCCGAGTTTCAAGTTATTTTTCATGAAAATGAGTCAATAGACCAACATTTTTAGGAAAAGCAGTTACTCTTCATAGAATGGGTGCTCCCCGTCCCCCATATACCCATGCTGTGCTTGTGTATATAGGCAAAACCACTCAGTTAGGCACTTCCTCATGTTGTCTGCTGCATTCATGTTCTGCTCTTGCAGCAGGAGTTGTTTTGTTCCTGTGGCAAAAAATCAAAGTAATATTTAACAATATAGAAGAACTGCAAATACCCTGGAAATTCTTATTTCAGATTAGATAGGTTTATAGTTTTGAGCAATGTATCATCTGCTGTAATGAACTACAAAAGCTAACCAAAGCTCTGTATTTTTAAGTGTGGGTTGACTTTACAGTTCTTTGCCAGTTTGTCTTATCAGAACATAATGCTGACACCACATCACATCCAATTACATGAAATAATTGTCTTGCATTGCTCAAGACCTGCTTTATATTTGCCTAAATTATACAGACATTAGTATGCTTATGCATGTCTGGGTGGTATCGGGGTGCTGGGTTCAGCAGTGTTATGCTCCTCATAGCCACAAGATGTCAGGCTGAGGAGCAGTGCTGGGGGTTAGAGTACCGTGCATGAATCTGTGCGTCTGTACATATGTGAGTAAAAATGATGACAAAGGTAACGATTAAATCTCAGATTTTTAAAGGCAGCTAAAGAAAGAAGCCCAACAATCAGTTCTTTCCAAAGCCCAAAGACCTTGGTACCCACTTTACTTAGAATTATTTAAAATTATTTAAAACTCTCAGCCCTTCCTGTTTTGTGCTAAGACATGATTAGGAAGAAAATCTGCACAGTGCCGTGTTCTGTCACTGAATGCAAGGATTTGGAGTTTGACCTGTTGTCTTTTGAGTCAATGGCCCCAGTGACATCAGCTGGGAGTGGAGGTATATGAATAATGAGTCTGAAAATGCAACCAACATATGGTTCTAAGAAGCCTTTATAAATAGGACCCCCCACTTGTTCAGCACTGTTCTGAGAAGTTTAGGAAGTTCTAAGGTGTGTTAGAAAGAAGATCGTTTTTTTCTAGATTGTGCAGGGGCAGAGGCCAGGTTGTTGTTTGTTTGTTGTGGGGTTGGTTTTGAGTTTTTGTAAGACCAGCTCCATGGCTCTTTTAATTTAGCAGAGAAACATGAAGCAGGCAGGACTCACTCATCAGAACCTGACCTGCTCTTGGGAGCAATGGTGCGCAGCAAAAAAATTTTAATTAAGGGGTAAACTAAAAATTGTTTACTTCAGTGAATGTTGCCTGTGATGTTTTTTAAAAGTATATCTGTTTCCCCCTTTGATTTGCCAATAACCATAATTTCTGCTGTCCACATTACTGACCTTTTCACTAGCCCTCTATCCATGTGTTTGCTCTCCCTACCTCACCTCCCCTTGTCCCGGGCTACTGGTGGTGATCTCTGAGGTCCCTGGTTGTCAGGGGGTGGGTGCAGTGGCTTCTCTGCACTGTACCAGGCTCAGCCTCTGAGAGGGGCAAATCTGGTTGCACATATGGGCAGCCCTTTCTTTCTGTGTTTTAATTAATATGGGTAACTGGTCAAGGCACAGGCTCAGACTGACAGAGACATTAGTTCTGTGACATAAAAATGTCACAGACTGTGGGTATACACTCAGATCTTGCACAAAATTGCACTGGTGCCATCATGCCTTTATGTGCTGCAGCTATAATTTTGGGTGGAAAAGAGTATTTGATGACTCTTGTATTTAATATTTCCAAGGTACATTGCTTTTTTTCTGCTGCAAAGGACCATATCAATGAAACAGATTCTGTTGATGAGGACTTCAGAATGTCTCTAAATCTTCTATACTAAGATGCAGATAATGGACAGGAAAACATCCTTAAGCTGCAAAAAAGTACTGAGGATTAGGTTAATTTAACTTAGTAATTTGCAAATGAGGAGGTGGGTAGTTACCTAAACACGGTTATTACCTGTGTATGTTCTCATAGTGTGCAAGTACTTTCCCATGTAACAGAACTGAAATATTTGGAAAGCCCCATAAAATCTTTGGTTAGCAAACACTATAAGCACGTGAGCATGGATGTATAACCAGCTACATAATTCCAGTGCATATAAGTGTGCATTATTTATATAATAACCTACAGTTAAGTCCTGCTTTAAGGATTGCCTTTGTCCTGCTTGTCTAAAGTCTACACATTCCATTTCTTCCAGGTTTTGTCATTTTGCTCCTTTAACTTGAGCCTTTTTGCAGAGACTAGCCTTCCTAGCCCAGTGTGACAAGATTAAAGGATATGTCAGTTAAAAGTAATTGAGGATATGTGCTATGTTTTGAACTGTGTCACCTAGTTTAAAGACATCTATGTGGTAAAGAAGCTTGCACTTTGAGACACAGAGCATGCAGGAAGAACGGTGAGAAAACTAAAGGGAGACACACTCAAATCTTCCTATGCTGGTAGAAGTACGGACTCTGGATGGAATAGGTACTTCAAAGATGTGGGAGAGGGTCAGTCCCAATCTGGTGCAGAGTAGTGACTCAAACTGATGACTCATTACAACTTTCAGTGTAATTTATGAAACAGATGTAGGTCTTTGAGTCCTTTAGTAAATAAATATGTGTTTTTGTCACTGAGGATTTACATGTGGTACTAACCGGTGAAGTGAGAGGGAATTTGAGACTCTTTGCTTCTCAAGCACTTTGGTAATTTTGATTTATACTATTTCCTCCTTCTTCATTTAGTATCAATCATGAAGCAGCTTGGGGTACACTGTGACCTCCAACACAGATCATTTGGTTTTGGCTCACAGTGTGTATGTCTGGATACTGGCTTCCTAATAATACAGTAGCTAGCAAGATACAGAGAACATGGACAAAACCAGCTCTTGATTTGGGTCATTTTATCTGAGGTCCATTTAGTTCACTTAGTTGTGGAGTTATGACAAATTGGGCCAGAAAGGAGAAGGTTTCATGTATCAGCCTGACAACCTGAAATGTCATTATTTTCCTCGTGTTCTCCTGAACCCTTGCTGATTTTGTACTGCTGCATGTGTCTGTCTCTGTTCCTTGTTCTCAGTGGACACCAAAGACGTACTAGGAAGCCTTTTACCAAGTTTTAAATGTTTCTGTAAGAAAAATGATGCAGGTTTAGCAGCATGTGCAGGTATTTGTAGAAAAGCAAATGTGTTTCCCTCTTGGCTGTTTAGTTGTCTGTAACAATAATGTCATAAATAAATAATGTTTCCGTGAGGGAAAAGAGGAGATGTTTATCAGATACAATACATGCCAGTTAGGATAACTCCGAACAAAATGTTAACACGGATTAAACAGGAAAACATGCTGCTGGCAAACAAATTGTTGGTGAAAACAGCTTCGGCTAGGGAGTTCCTTTCTCTGTTGGATAGAAGTGGTGTCTGCCATACAGACCAGCTTCTAAAATTAAGACATTTGTCACCAGAACTGCTGGGTCTGTGGAAACATTCAAATGAGAATAATTTAAGTGCTGCAATAGAATAATGCACAATAAATAGTACATGGAACTGTACAAATGCTGCAGATTATAGTAGGATCAGAGAGATAATGCCTAAGGGATTACTTTTTCCTTTCCTGAAATTATTTTTCAATCTAATTTTAAACCTGATTCTGTGTGGTGGAAATCAAGGTGAGGCTTTTCTTTGCATTTAGGGGATTCTGGAGCAGGTTGTTAACGAATGCAAAACTGGTCAGTCCTTGGAGAATGAATCCTGATTATCAACAGGATAGAAGCACCATTTACATTGAAGTTCTGTGTTTTTTCATACTGTTTTTTAAGTCTGTTTGCTCCTTCTCTGAGGCCTGATTTTGAGATATGCAAGGCTAGCTCATCTTCATTCCACTTCCCCTTGGCTTCCTTTGCTAAGATTGAGAGCTGGGAAAAAAACCACGCTGATACCTTTTTGTTTATCCATGTGCAGATCTCTGTTAGCAGCTGTTCTGGACTGCCAACTAATTGCCACACAAGAGTTACCACTCAGAAACTTAAGTCTGCAGAAATAATGACAAAGCCATGCCTGTTTTCATTTGTTTGTTTTTTTTGGTTTTTGTGTTTTGTTTTTTAAAGTTGTAGAGGGCTGAATGACCAAGAGTGTACAGCTCTCAAGTGATGGTGCTCCAGAGCAATCCTACCTCTTCTTAGCCATTTTAAACCATTTAAGGAAAATAAAGTTGGCATTACAGATTAGGAAGACAAAAATACACTACCAGGGACTTTGGTGTTATTGAAGTACATACTCTAAGTTCAGCATTTGCTTACACTTTTTGTAAAATATGGTTGCCATTCTGAACTGACTTTTAATTTAGTCTTTGACATCTGTTACAGGAATTATACACTTGCTGTTTTTTGTCTCCCCTCTTAGAGACATTTTTTGCCTGAGAGTTGGCACATTTTTAATATCAGTAAATGGCCCTAATAATGTTGAAATGGAAAGCATGTAAGAATTCCCACTACCGAATCAAACTGATTACTCTATGCTTATCTGGTTATTGTTTATTTATGTACTTTGTCAGCCCACTGCACTTGGTTTAAAACACAGGAAAAATCTGGTATTTAATAAAAAGTATGCTTATTGGTTAAACTGGTTTATATATTTGAAAAACAGATGGGAGAAAAAAGTGGCAAGACAATGTTTGAAAGCATTAGGAGAAAATACAGAGACATTGGAGGTAGATGAATTATGAAGAAGGTAAGTACATTCAGTCAGTTGTTCTCAATTGGCTGGAGGGTGATCTCTGCCATATTACAATGTACTGATCTATGGACTAATTAGTTGTACAAACCAAAAATATTTAGTGGAAATGTTTCTCTCAAGCAGCCAGCAAACCAACTAAACAATAGGAAAATGGATTTTGTGTATTAAAAAATTAAATTCAATATATATTTATGAGCCTATTCAAAATGTAGAGTCTTTTTGCTACCAGATTTCAAGTAAGCAGAAATGTCTATGTATCAAAACCTAATTGTGTCAGTATCTAGGCACTTATAGAAGAAATTAAATGCCTAAGCTATAGGTATTTCAAGCTATAAAATATGTTATATATTAATTTATAAAGTCACAATATTATTATTATGTGAACTTTAATTATTCAGTTAAGAGAAAATCAGACAAGGAGGGGGGAAAAACACCATAACAATCTATTTTGGAAGAGAATTTTAGTGCTCTAATTTTTTTTTCTGTATGCATGTCTTTTAATTTATCAGAGTGTTAAAATGCTTCCAGTTTTTTTGTCTCATATATAACATCCCTTCAAAAACAGTAGTTGTGGTTTCCTTCTGGCCTTGAACTGAGGTGCCAGAGAGAAAAACCCAAACCAGCAAAATCACATGTGTGAGTTAAATATCACAACATTGAAACTCCAATGTTTTGGGAGGTGTAATGTAAAATAGACTTGGATAAGATAATCTGAAGTAAGTGGGTGGCAAATACATGCAGATGGAAGACTATTTAACTTCAGATTTGTTTAATTTGGACTGAGTAGGGAACTGTAGGTCTCAGTACTTATTGCTGTGGATGAGGTGTCAGAATTAATCGCACTTTTTGTAATTGACTTTATAAGTCTCTCAACATCTTCAAGCTTTAGTCCTCATGAATAAAATGGAAATAGCTTGCTTGCCTGCTTTGCAGAAGTGTCATGAGGCCAACCTCAGTACAGTCTGGGACATACTCTGACACTGGATATTGTCAGTAAAAGAGAAAGCTGTCAGAAAATTGCTCACTGCTAAATCTACATAGTTTAGTCATCGTTTCTTACATCCTACTCAACAAGAGAATTGTAAAAGTAGTTGTGACTCTATACCAGATCTGGGGAGGAAAAAGAGCACTGCCAAGACTAATTCATAGGTACCAATCCACCTACTTTTTGCCTGTGGGAGATCTCTAGAGCAAGGAATAAATATAATTTATGAGGGCATAGAAAAAACTGTGACATGAGGGAAGAAAGCAAGCTGTAGTATAGCAAAAGAAAGCAGTATAATAAATGGAACTACCAGAGTGTTCTACATGCCAGTTCTCCCATCCTACCAAGCAACAGTAATTAGAGGTAAGAGCTGTTAATAAGACATGCATTGAAAGAGCCAGTGTAGCCATCCAAGGCATAGTTCAGTCCCTTGTGGAACATGGTGACTGCAGATGTCAACAGAAGGCCTGGAAGGAAAATATTCTTTTCTGAACACATTTCATTTTCTATGTCCTCATAAGACTTACATGTAATGATTTCAGAGGTGCGTGGTGAAGAGCAGATGTAACTGCTGGCATTATGCAGGTCTTGGCAGAGGGGTTTTACCTGCACTGCACTTGCTCTGCTTTGGCCTGAGTGAGGTCTGTGATGTGTTGAGAAGCATCAGCTGCATGAATGCTTGGACTAGATGGCCAGACTGGTGCTATGGAGTACACAGCTGAGCCAAGGACAAAGCAGAGGTGGTGCTGACAGGCCCAGGCTCTTCCAGCAGCTAGTGAGCAGGAGGTGAAATCCTCAAGTGAAGATTGTCTTGTCTGTGCAGGGCTCAAGTCCTGCAATTTCCAAATCAGAGATTACAATGCTGAATTATATGCCTTCAGATTTATGAGAATATATATCTAGGCTGGCTTTCCCCCTGAGATCCTAGTATATTTTCAGCCTGGGGACAGCTTATTTTCTCTTTGTTTTCACTCTCCCAGTGTTGGGCTTTCCTCAAATATTGTAAGTCTTAATAAAAGTGGATTTTTCCCCCCTTTTTGCTTTATTTCCCTTTGGATTCCAATACCTATCACATACACTTCTGTTTAGGACCCAGGTAAAATTTGTGTCTGATTGATAGAACAAAAATTTTAGTTCTACTTAGACATCTTGCTGGTCTATGTCTTTAGTAACCTTTAGTTTCTACACTGTGCAGCTGAAGACTTTGTTTTAATAATTGAATTAAATTTCCTGTGAATGCTTTTAAGCTCTATTGGATGAGTAAATCTCAACTTACAAATGTGATTGTATTGTTTTAGCTTACTGTTTTTTGGCATATATGCCAGCTTTGAGGTGAGCATGTATTTAGCTGGCGTGTTTTACAGGAAGAATGTAATAGATTTACGATGCATAAGGTCAGTAAAAGTAGCAAAAAGTAAACAATAAGCTAAGTTATTTTAGGGCTTGAGGTCTAAATTTATTAGTGCGTTTTTGTAAATACATTAAATTGTCCCACCATTAAAATGACTAATATTAAGCTGTAGGAAATAATTTATGAGATATCATAATAGTTAAAAACATGATTGCTATCTTTAATTTATCATCCACTATATGCTATTAATTCTCATTAAAATGCCAGTATACAAATTCTATCTTCTTTATGACCTTGGTGTTCATAACCCTTCTTAATAAAGTTAAGAAAGAATGAAGTTAAGTAAGAATAGTGACATATTCAGTCAAGGAATACACCATTTGGGATACATCTGTTTGTCCTGCGTGTCACTTGTGAGAACAAATTTGGTTTGATCCTCATTATAAAATGAGGAGGTGTGAAGTAGTATTCTCTAATTAGTAATATAGGTTATGCATAATAATATTATATATGTATAGTAATACTATATATAGGGGCAATTATAACCAAAGCTACTAAAAAGTTTTCAGTATTCTTGTAGTGTAACACTTTATTCATATTCAATGTGCTGTGGACCTTGAGCATGTTGAACTTGTTCCTTGCCTTTGCTTTTTTGGGTTGTTTTAGGCAACTCCATTTACCTCTCTGGGTCACAATTTCTTCATCTCTATTAAAAGATATTTGAAGTATCTGAACACTTATAGGCTGTGGAGAATAACAGTCTCATCTTTGAGGGTTTTTGAAGTATCTCAGTAGTGATAAATGGAAGTGGTTTGACTTTGAGGGTCATAAGAATCTTGTAAGAATGACTTTGCCATGTATTTTATTTAGTTAGAGTAAGCAAATACATTTTTTCATTCAATGTGTTTACAGAATTCAGGCATAGAAACCCAAGCCTTTGAAGGAGATTTCTTGGTACTGTCAATTGCAAACAGCTAATATAGGCAGCAGTCACTAATTTTGCACCTACAATTATTTGCAGGTGCAAAGCAAACCATGTTCCCCAGAAATACACAAGGCTTGAAATGTTTTCATTGACATGTTCAGGTAACACTAAACACAGCCACCGAGAGATGTGAAAGCATCAGCTAGATGAAGGCCGCCTTAAAATCAGGGAACTTACAATATGTGTTGCACAAGATGTCAAGAGTAAGGGCCTGAATGACCTACATCTCATAATGTGTTTTTGCTAGTTTGTGGAGTGGTGTTGCACTTCTGAATGCAGAGAATGTTTTAATCTCAAAACAATTGCTATCCTAACCAGCAAAAATTCTTACAATGGAGCTGAATCAGAAATCAGTGAATTTTTCCTTCTTTTTTAGATTTGCACTGATTTTTACAGTACTTTTAAGAATCAGGCAGTTTGTATTTAGAATTCTGAGGCTTCCAGTGTAGGGAGATTTTGGCTTCAATGCTGGGGTGTGTATATATTCTAGTTTTTACACTTAGACATAGGAATTCTCGAGTCCATTTCATCCCTTTTAATGCCACCAATACTAATTCTTTTGAAGAGTGTTCTGCCATGAGCCTTGAACTGTGAAGGCTGCCAATATATAGGATTAAACTGATGTAATTTGTGAGAGGTCATGTTAAGATATATAAATGTTAGAATTAACTTACTAGTTATTTGTTTTCTGATGTCTCAAATACCTGCACAGAGTAATCAAGTGAAAATTACATTATGTGAGAAACAGAAAATACTCATCCAAAACCAGTCTCACTTTCTCAAAACAAACAAGCATAGCCCCCAAACCTCCCTCTGACCTTCTTTTCCCAGAATACACTGTTGCTACTCCAGTTTCTCAACAATGGCTTGCTTCTAGTACAAAACCCCTATCTCCAGTGACAACAGTAGACTTGAAGATGTGTACAGCAACTCCATCGGGCAGCATCGTGTAAATAGCAGGTGTCTTATCAACCGTAAGTAGAATGTGCATATCTGTAAACGCAGATGCAAAGGTTTTGATCGGGGAGCGGTGCCTGGCTGTGTCCCCGGGTGAGACGTGGTTGCCCCGCTGACAGATGTAGGCAAACGCCATCCTGTGGTGCTTTCTGTAAGCAGGCTGTCGCTGGTTCTCTGACCGCTGTGGAGCTCTGATTCAGTGCACTTCCACAGCGTGATCTTTATCCCGGTCCTGCTCAGAGATGAGCATTAGCTAGCAATGTATGCAGGAATTCAAGCCTGAAGCCTTTAAATCTGTTTAGGTCTAGATTGCATAACATTAGTCTTCTCTGTACTCTTTGAGACTGTAAAATGTCTCAAGCAGGATTTTGTTGTCTATATGTTTGTGTCTGTATAGATAATGATGGCCAGAAAAACAATAAAGGGAAACATATGCTTTGTACTGGAATTTTATTTATTGCATATGGTGGCAAAAATGGTGCCTTGGTGAACATACTGCACTGGTGATGAACTTTCATTTCATTAAATAAAATGTTCCATATGGTGCAAAATACTGCTGTTCCACTTGCTTGTTTTGCATATACTTACATCCTCTTCCTTCTAATACTGTATGAGGATGGGAAAGGTATTAAGTTGGTTAATATAAAATTTCTGATTTATAATACTAGATCTGCATTTTATTGGATAAATATTTGCATCCATAAATAATTAAACTTACAGTTTTTCTTAGGAATGAACTGATTATGTCTTAATATTTACATCTCTAACTTTGCATTTGCAAGGACAAACATGAAGGCTAGGCTGAAGGTTGCCTGAAAATCTGGTCCTGCATATTCTATGAAAGATATTATTCACATTTCTCACAGGTGAATAAACTGCATGCATGGATGAGTCTAGTTAATTCAATGGTTTAATAAACCTAGAATCCCAATGAGGTTATAACAATCCCTCTGGCATCTTGGAATTATGAGCAAGATGTACAAAATCATATGTAAGCAGAAAAACCCTTTCTGAATTTGAGAAGTTTTTTGCACATTGTTTTTTTGTTCTGTTCACTACCTGAAATAACTTCTCAGTGGCTCAGTCATGACCAATTATTGTTTGAGGGCAATATCTGGAGTCAATTTGCATCTGACTAGATCTTTTTTTTTTTTTTTCCCCATTTGGATAATTTGTTTTTGAAACAATTAGGTAGCACTAAGACAGATGCCTCTCTCTTAATTTCCCTGTGAGAAAGATGGCTAGTGTGAAGTAGAAATTTCTGCAGCTACCTTGTCAGGGAGCAGCACCTTATCATAAGCTGCCCCATTTTCAGATGTTAAACCAGTGCAGATCCTGGATCAGAACCAACTCTCTAGTTAGAAACACAGGAATTGCAAGCTGACAAGGACTTGTTGATTTAGCAAAGCAACTGGAACTAATAGAACTGGATCAATCTAATGATGAATGCTAATTTTAAGGTCACTGTACTCTGGGCTATAATCTGGACAACTAAGCAATGTGAGGTCTGGTCAGTTCTTGGATGTTAAACCTTCTAGGAAAGAAATATCAGACAGAAAATGATAATTCCACAGTAGGAATTACTTTTGCTGCATTTTAATACAGAATCAAAATCCTAGGTTAGTGATTGTGTTGCCCTTTTTCAATATCATGAATGTGTTATTTTAAAAACATTCACAGGAGAGGATACCTGCTCTAAGAAACCTAAATATGTTGGAAATGGTCCATATTTTCAGGTGAAAAAGAAAGCACACGCTGTGACTACATGTTATCATGAAGAAATCCTACCGTATATTCAGGAAAATAAAGCTGTTGTTCTTCACAGCTTCTGAAATGGGGGACAAGTTCTGCCTTCATTTTACACTGAATTAAATAAAGAAATGCAGATAAAGCCATGCTGAGTGATGTAAATCTCCTCTTTCAAAGATGCACGCATTATTTTAGGAGTATACCTGTAGTATACCTAAGCAGAAACTGTTACTCAAAATTCTCAATTAGTGAAGTTCTGTGGAGTTCAGAGGAAAAAATAATGAAGCTGAAGAAAAGGGTAATTGATAAGAAGACTTGCCACTGAATGTAGTCCTGTATAAAACTGTAATTTTATTAATACGAGAGGGAGGATAAAATGCATGAAATGGTAGCTAAATATGTGGAAAGCCATATGCTCTGCCCTGGTTTAGAAGATCATAAGTATATGAAATTGGAATGCAGCTGAATTGATTGTGACCTTACATTCATTATACTTCAACAGTGCTGGCAGAATCCCTTCTAACCAAATACGCTTAACATGCTTGCTTAGCACTTTCACAAAGCTTTGAGTTTATAATGACAATTAAAGCGCATCTTTTCCAATAATTACACAATCTGAATTGGTCTGTGCTAAAAAGCTTTAAGAAAACTTAAATTCCACATTTTAATATCAAAAATCCACTTAATTATAGGTAATCTCTGACTCTGTATGCCACCTGTATTAGCATTTATATTCCTGATTGAGTCTGCTTAATATAATTTTCTGTTTATTGTCAAGAACATGCTTCTAAAATATACCTGCAATCTCATGTAGGCCATGACCGGCATCCAGTCAAGCACTTAATTTATCCGTGCTTTCTCTTTTGTAGTCCACAAAAGAGAGTGGCAGAGTGAACAGCAAACGTTCTACGTGATGAAGGACCAGCTTGTTGTCATCAGCCTCTTCATAGGATTCTTTTAGAATCCTATTTCTTTTTAGAAAGGAAGACCTGGTTTCCCTACCCGCTTCTGGAGGCTGGGAACTGTCCTGCAAAACTTGCTTCCTCAGCAGAAAGAGGTTATCCGAGAAGGGAGCGTTCTCAGTTCCGGGCTGTTCACCGTTTGGAAGAGGCAGCCAGGTAGAATGTATTTCTCTCAGGTTTTCTTCTTTTGCCGATTAATTGTTTTCCTCACTAGGCTATTATGATGGTAAAATATTTATAAACATTATTATGAAAATTGCCAGGAAATGAATTCACACAGTCTTGCTACCTTTTGATTTTATTTTTTTTTCCCCAGGTCTTTGAAACACTGCTGTGGTTTTGGCTTGCCTCTATTCTTGCTATCCTTTTCTGTCACACTCAGTAATTGGCCTAATAAAAGGCAGAAACAAGAATTTATTACACCCTGGGCAATACTTGAAATAAACTTTATTTGCTGGAGCAGCACTTTTTACCTACTCACTGCTGTACATTTTGACATTCCTTCTAAATATTGAATTTTACTTTATTAAAAGTTAAATCTTGGCTTTTTTGTGATTGCTGCTGTTTTTGCAGTTTCTTAAGCAGACTAGTACATATATAAACATATTATTTTAATGAAGCTTTTGGAAAAACAATATAAGCTGTAGTTATATCCACTTCATTATTGCCATAATCCACAAAAATAGTGGAATTAAAGACTAGCTAAAAGTGAATTAAAGACTAGCTTCTAGGATACCTTGTAATTTGGTGTTGGAATAATGTCTGTGATTAATTAAGAGAACAAAGATGAGAGCTATTCAAGTTTTCATACCTTTTTCAATCTTAGGATTTGATGAAAGCTTCCTCAAGTATATGAGGTCCTTTACATATGAAGTTGCTTGTAAGACAGTAGTAACAATAAAGCCAGGTTAGATTGTTCTGATGTAATTTCCACTTTTGAATCTGGGTTGCTTCCACATACTAGGTGGTAAAATCATAAACATTTGGTTTGTTTTTTGTTTTCTGAAAAGGCCTTAAGAAATATCAATACGTCATCCTGGAACTGTTTATGCAGGAATTTTTATTCTTTGAAATCTTCCAGTGTTAAAGCAACAAGAAAACATTTATAATGTCCTTTGGTGGAATCTTATTACACTTGTTATATATGTAAACTGATATTCTTTGATGCCAGCACGTTGCCCATACAGAGAAATCTCTGCACAATTAAATGAAAGGAAAAAGAAAAAGACTAAATAAAAAGTAATACTTTTCTCTTATCTGATTAGAATTAAATACATTAATAAATTGTCTGGTAACACAAATAGGCAATAATACAAAAAATCTACATTGTACATTATTTCAAGAAAAATAACTTCATTTGAATACAAAAGGATAAATACACTTTTTGTCCTATAGCCACTCTTGTACAGTAGGTGAACACAGCATCTTACTGATGCAGTGCTTCTAAGGTATACAAGGATATGACTGGCTTGAGTTTTATTGAGGGGGCTGTTACACATGTGCATCACTAACATCAGACAAAGAAATCTTTCAACCAACAAGGGTTACAGAGCAACGTTCACTAAAGCACAGGTTGGGAAGGATTTGGGGACTGAAGCAGGCCAATATGGCAGCTTTTACAGATTTCCTTATACCCACAATGCACTGACAGCAAAGAATGCCTTTATTTGGTCGGTCCACACACCGGGCGGAGGTACAGTAGCGCACCATATAGGAGTAGCAAATGTTGTTTAAATTCTCTTCCCATTCTGGGGGCTGTCCAAGCCATTTCAGTCCTGTGTAAGCTTTGCAGCCAGCATTGATTGATTTGACAGAACAGGCAGCTGCCAATGTGTCTCGAGTCAGAGGTGAACAGTCTTCACTCAGAGCCCTGTCCATAACTGATTGATATGGCTTAGTTCAGTTAGGCCTTCTTAGTTTGTACGTGGTGATTTTTTTCTCTCTTTTTTTTCCTTTTTAGATTTCGGTAGCAAACGCTGGGGCATTGTCCCATTTTCATGTGGCACGTTCATTTGAAGCAGTCTGAGTGTGATGCCATCCAGCACACGGAGCCTACCACGTGCAGAGTCCCGCTGCTCCCAGAAGAGCAGTCAGCAGCACGAGAGGCCTGTGTGCCACTGCCCCCTGGCCTGAGTTCTGGCCACAGCCTCCTGGATCCTTCTCACACTTCAGCTTCTCGCACAAAATGCCCGTGTAAGCCTTAGGGCACTGGCACCGCACATTGTTGATGCACGTTCCTCCGTTCTGGCAGTGCAGTAGTTCATTGTCACATACGTTTGCTGCAAGATAGCAGGGGAGGGAGGGAAAGAAAAGCAGAATAAAAATAAGTTCATCTATGGCAGAAAATGCACTAAAACCAGAATTAAAGCTCTACCTCCCTCCTCTTCCTGTGACATATAAACAGGGGACATGTTTTTTCAAGCACTTGAATTTTTATTTTATTTGATATTTTCCCATCCTTTATTTTTTAAGGCTGTAGTCTTGGAGAACTATCTTGGCCACTGACTATGATATTAATTACTTATTTTATATGAATGATTAATTAATAACAAAATAATATGAATACTAATACATTCATTGTATTAATATCTGCATCTTTACAGTTATTACTGAACTGAAACTGTAGGTGGGTGTGTTATTATTTGAAAGGGGAAATGCATCTGGAGCTTCTCGAAACCATGAATAGTGGTTAAAAATGCAATATGGCTTTGCTAAAGTAAAATGATCTGCATGAGAATGCAAGGTTTTTAATCAAGAACTGCATGTATTAATGATCTGAAAAAATTATGCAAAAAAAAAGATAAGGCAAGCACAGGCAGGAAATTCAGCATGCTATTGGATGGGGTTTATATGGTATATTCATCTGGAAAAAAGATAATGTTATTTCCATTATAGATCAAATATTTCATCTTAATTAGATTTGCTACTTTGGTTCATGGTATCTTAAAGCTATCTTAGATATCTTAGATATTGTAGCCTGATAACTTCAGAGATCAGATTTAACAAAGGAGTTAAGAGAAAATAATACAGGCTGCATGATGTTATAGTATTTGACAAATTGACAGCTTTACTTTGTATTACTTAATTGAAGTATTTCATGGGTAAAAATGCAGAGGTATGAGAAACATACTAATTAAATGTATCAATCTGTGTTTTATTCCAGATGATATCACTGGAATATGTGCTGGATTAAGCTCTGCCTTCCATAGGAGAGGCAGCTTTAGAAAAGACCTTGAACCTATGATCTAGGTAAAACGTAACTGTAAAAATTTTAACTCAGAGAATTAGGGAAAAGATTATTTGATTTAGGAGACAACACTATATGCTGTTTGTGTATACCTTAGCCTGGAAATACCCTAAAATAATTCAGAATAGGGGAAATATTGTTAATTTTACTTTAAATGTTACTGTTTATTGCTACAAAAAATTTACAAATATTAACTCATTTATTTTTAAAAGCAATCCAAATATCACAAGAATTACAATTGAAATAGTCCAAGTTCTTAAGTGATGCAATTCTTCGTAAATCTGTACCATTTTAGTGCACCAGTGACCTCACTGGTAATCTTATCTGTCCTGGCTTGCTTTCAGAAAAATAATTTTCTCACTCTAGAAGGACTCTCTGACAAATACTTTCTCATGTTCTGCATCCAAGTGGGATAAAAAATAATGCAGTGTCTTAGAAACCTGGAGATGCAATTGAGAGAGAACAGTTAAATCATTATTTCTCTTAGTGATCCCTTTAGCCATCAAAGATTTTTATTGAGAGCTATGGATTTAATATTGTTGTCTGGTTTCTGAATTGTAATGGAAAACTTGGAATATTAAGGTACAACAAACAACACGTTGATAATGACCCTATGTCTGAATTTTAATGTTCTATATATGCATTACAAAAAATAGTGTTTCTTTTATGTATAAGAAACAGTAGGTCATCACCAAATAAATGTGATGAGATTAACAACCCAGAAAATGTAACAGTAACAGGCAGAAAAAATGAACTGTATTTCAGAAGTCAATATTTGCATTGCAACTCTTATAACTGAGGCTATGTATCTTTGATGTTGACTTTATTATTCATACTGTATATATTTAGCTGTCTCAGTATGCAACGTCAAAGTACTTTATCTGATGGTACAGCTACTGAATCTGCATGTTCTAGTCTAGTCATTGCTGGGATGCCTTCAAGAGTTCAGGCAATGAAAATGGTGAAATATCTGTCCCATCAACACAGACCATTGCCTTGAGAGAGTGGGATTCAGTAGTTCATTAAATCTAACTTAACAAATGAGATGTTTCACATTTTTTGCCCGGAATAATTTACCCAAATTTTCCCAAGTATTAAGTAAACAATATTTATTTATTATAAAACAAATACCTTCCCTATTTTTAAACTTATTTTGATGACTATAGCCTGTTATTCTAAGAGGCCCTTAGCCCAGATGTGGTTTGCAGTAACAAGCTGCTGAAGTGCTGTTTTGCTCCGTGCTGGCTGTTCTGCCTGACGCACTGATGTGGGCTGCTAGCAAATGCCTCTAAACATTGTTGTCTACAAAATTCTGGATAAAACATTATAGATGCTGATTTCTAAATCAGACCATTTCTTTCTCATTAGAAAGTTTTTAAAACGTACTTAACGAAGGGATGGATCAAAAGCTTCATCGTTATTCTCGCATCCTTTTGAATGTTTGCCCACAGAAACACATTAAAGTAAACCAGGTAGATTTTATTGTTCTCAGCAAACTATTGTGTAGCTGAAATTTGTTTATCTTATATTGTCACAGCTTTCTTTTTCTTAATTTTGTGCTTGTATCTCTCTTGCACACACATATGTATGCATATATATGTATCAAACAGATGGCAATTGTGATTTGAAAGTTAAATGAAACAATTCTGAAAAAGTTATGAAATCTCATTATTTCTTTTTTGCCAATTTTGTTTTAATTTTATTTTAACCAACTCTAATACCATTTTCACCTTCCTGAAAGCATGGTCAGGATTACTTTTAAAACTTTAATACTAACTAATTATGTTTATTCAGTTTAGGAATTGGATTAGCTACAGATAATGAGTGTAGCACATCAGCAGCACAAAGGGAAGTACTTTCACTGGAAGTTGAAACAAAATTTATGCTTTAAAAGTAGTCGGCATCCTGCCAAGACCAAAGCAAGGCAAGTATATTAGTTGTTGTTATGAAAATTAACAATGTTTCTTTTCTTAACACAGTATTTTTCTAAAATACACGTTATAACACATTTTATTTCACAAGGACCTCCAGGCTTTGCCCGGAGAAGGCAGTGACCCGGGAGCTGCTGAGCAGGGCAGGAAGGGTCAGGGAGTGGCTGCAGCTGGTGTTGGTGGGCACAGGTAAGGCTGGTGGCCCCAGCATGTGCCTGGCCATTGGCTTTGTTTCCCCAAGCAGCAGCAGCCAGCCTGGCAATCCAGGGCTTTTCTGCCTGGTGTACCCCTTCTACTTCTCCTGCCTGCCATCCCCCTGCCCCTTCTTATGCTCCAAGCAGTGAAATGTTGCCTCCACTGCAGAGACGTGTTGAACAAGCTCTGCCTTATCTTCACCATCACAAGTAATGAAAATGAGTTTGAACTCATCTGAACAGCATCAGGTATCAAGTTCTGACCAAAGAATAAAACACAGAAAAGTGATGCAAATAAAAGACCCAATTCTGAAGCCATCACACATGACTATTAAGACCTGTGTGCCTGAACTAGTTGTGAGTTTGTTGACAGACCTTCATTAATTAGAAGACAGAATATCAAACTGATCACTTAACAAAACAAAACAGAGATATCTGATTTGCTTTGGAGAGATTTGCAAGCCTCTTTGGGGGATATTTCTGAGCACAGTCTCCAGCTCTGTGCTGCTGCGGAAAGTGAAATATTTAAAGCAAAATAACGGAAATTGTTTTTAAGTTATTTTCACAATTTATCAATTTACAATCTAACTATGGTTTGATTATAGGATCCTTAAAACACTACACAAAGGAGACAGAAAAAAGGCACATGGAAATGGATGGCCATTTGGATGACTATATGAAGCTTTTCTGTCCTTGGGACTACCTCCCCCTTCCCACTCAAGAAACCCCTGCAATTAGTTGATACTTTTGGAAATTGAATAAAAAGGGAAAAGAAGGGGAAAATACCAGTCTTTGAGCCTGCTCAAGTGGTTCAAGGGATAAATGATGTGCTAATATTTCATAGAATTTATACTGGTATTTAATGAAATATATTGAGAGTAAGACAGTTGTTTGACAAATGTCTACTTTCCTCTTAAATGGTCAGATCTGAATAATACATGAAAATTTCAGTCTCTCTGAAACTCAACTTTAATACCTTTGCAGCTTCTTGAAAGCAAAGAGTTAGACAACTGTGGCTGATTTTTAGTTCTGAAGCAGCAATACAGACAGGGAAGCACAAATGCAAGTGTTCTCTTTGATCTGGAGGGGCACCTCAGGCACAGGAGTGTGCTGTTGGCTTAATGGTCTTTCTGAGCACCGTGTCTGGGCAACTTCAGAGCACATGCACAAGGCTTTTGGTCTGCTACCGCTCAGGCAGAAAAACAATGTGCTACTGAACTTATATACAGTTTCACTTAAGACTCCTGTCTTTCCCGAAAGCCATCCAAGCGGGGGAGAAAATACATTTTGTACGTTTCTTTGTGCTACCTTAATTTTTGTACAGCTTGCCTACAGTAGCATCTTATTCAGGTGGGACAGGCTATTATTGACTTAAAAATAAAAAGGTACTTATTCAAAAGCACAACTTTTTTGAGCTGGGATAGGTGGTGGTCATTTTCTGCATCAAATTTTGGATTTATGATGACATTCTGTTGTTTGTGGGAACACTATAAAGATTATTAATGACAAAATCACAGAAAGAAAACTTTTTATTAGAGGTCCTTGCTTCCTTTCTTGAATTCTGAAGACTTTAATTTCAAGCAATGTTTTCTATGTTCTCTTCCATCACTATTTTTCTTCAGTGTGCTCTTTTTGTGGCATCATTTGTTACAGCCTTCTCTCTTCCTCTCTCTTCTTAAAACCATTCCTTTACTTTTCTCCCTTTTGTTTCCCAGACTATGAGTATTATCATCCCTGGACAAGTTGGTGGGTTGACAGCTCTGAATACATTATACAGCATTTTGGTCTATTCTAAAGCACTTGATGGCAGGCTTTGACCCTACTTGTGCTGCAGTGAATTTTCCACACTGTTTGTCAGTGGTTTGTGTGACTGGCACTACTGATGTCACAGGAATTTTTTGACCTTGGATTCCACCCATTGTTCATAACTTTGAGAGTGTGCAGGTCTTTTTGCTGAAGAAATTATTATTGGCTGTTTCTTTCTCTAATGCATTTGTTTCCTTGGTACTTCTTTGATAAGGAATGTTACTTGAACTCCTGTGTGAGGAAATTTTCAGCACACATGCTAACAGAATATTCTGTCTGCATAAGTGAGTAAAAACCCAAGCTTAGTGAAACCCATGTTTTCAGTAATGATGTTCATAGGTAGCTTCAATACATGCAGAGGTTGTCTATATATAGAGAGCTGTGAACAGCACATTGAAATGCCATGAAATGATGAGGAGGTTTCATCTCACTACATTAATAAATTCAGTAAATTCAGGCCAAGCACAAGCCATTTCTTGTCAAATACAGAATTAGTTCCTATGAATACTATGAAGAGTCTGTAACTAACATGCATTATTCTCTAAAAATGTGATTATTTAATCAACAAATGGTAAAAGCAATTACAGAATATAAAAGAAATTGCACTGAATGAAGAGGCTTGTGTGTATGCCTAATAAGAATATGAACATCAACACATGCATTTAGCAAACATGCACAAGAAAACCTCTGCCATTGGGAAAGTATAAGTAATATTTTTCCTACAATTTGTCAAATAGACAGTAATGGAATTGGGAAATGCAAAACACTTAATCTCATTCAAATGCAAAGGTGTAAAATTGTTTGCACTTGTATCCAATTGCATATTCCAGTTGAACATAAATGACCACAATCAAAATATTTTTAAATTGCCAGAGTTAGCAAAAACAAAGTTTCTCCATTATTTGGAAACAATCCTAAAAATACAATACATACTTGTTATGTTCTGAAGATCTCTATGTGGAGCGCCACTGACTCATGAGATTTCACACATATAAAGTAGATATTAGGAAAGAGGATATAAGAGGATGGGGAAAATTTTTAAGTAGTCAGGCTTCTTCTGAAAGGTGACAGCTATTGCTGTTACAGTTAGTGTTGCACAGCACATGACAAAACCTCAAGTTTTTATAACTTAATTATCATATTCATTTGAATAACCAGTGGGTAATAAATAAGATGAAGATTTTGTCACTGAGATTTCTTCCCCTGCCTGTCTTCCAATTAGAAGTACTATTGGATTATTATTAGAATTTAATTGATTGTTACTGTTTATATTATTGCCAAATGGCTTTAAAATGTTTTGCTACCATGAACACACCTGTCAGTGTTGACTAGATTTCTTCAGTGGTTTTAATCCACATACATACCTGATATGTAAAACAGCTATTGCTCTTTTAAATGAAATATTCCTAATAATTTCTTTGTTTGTAAGTGACACTAATTCAACATCTGATGTAGGAGTAAAACTATCTTAGTCTACTGTCAAATCAAGGCAAGGTAGGTGCTTTGATAGCATGAAAAGAAAACTGGTTTGCACTTATCTACCAAAGCACATACTCGAGAAAAAATAAATCACTGTAGACAAGTACAAGCCTAAAGCATATCTTACTGTGTCAAAATTATGGTCATAAAATGACATCCATTAATACAAAGATCTCTGGTGCAAAGTTGAAACAATGTTGTGATTAATTATATTGCCAGCAATACAAGGAAACAAACATTGACCAAGTGAGAGTAGTTTCTAACGGCAGACATCTCCATCTTGACTTGTCTTAGAAATGCCTGTTAGAGGCACAATTGAAATGACACTTAATTTTTTATCAAAGCTATTTTATTAAGTTATCAGAGAGTAAATGAATAGGGGGTAAGGGAGATACTGTGTTCACTGAAAATTTCCAGTAGATTATTTAGATTGTTTGTCTACATGTGATTTCTGTTCTTTCTGCAAAACCCTCACTTCAAAGCTAAGCCAGTTCTAATCAAATTGCAGGTGAAGTCTTCAGAGTTTCTACATGAAGATACAGCTATTATTCAGAGTTCTGGCCAGCACACAGCCACAGAACGGATGGTCATTCTTCTCTCCTGTAAATGGGTACCAATTTATCCTGGCATCCACATGGGTAAGCTTAGTTGATTATGTTTCACTACTTGAAGTGCAAAATCCTCTACAGAATAATTTTTTTTTTTTTTTAAACCATGGTGTAAGGGTAGCAGAGGTAAAAAGTCACTGTTTTTCACAGGTTGTGTCTGTGCTTTCTCATTTTTCATCTCTAAAATCCATGGATTAAATTAATAAAAGTAATGAGAAGAAATACATCAAATCTGTCAAAAGGACAAGAGGGAGAACGGGGTTTTGGAATCGATACTCTTGCATGATGGAGCAGCCATAGTAGCTTTGGTAGAAACTACACAAGACTGCATATTATAATGGAAGAAAACAAATCCAGATTTAGTTATCTAAGAATTTATAGTTGAGCTAGTACCTTTCAATCTTCCTTCATTTCAGGAAATGACTAATTAACCTTTCACATTTTCTGATTTTGATGGTTCCAATTTTATACTTCTACAAAAGAGGATGATTCCCAAAGTGGGGGGAAAAATTTCCCTATTCTTTTTATTGCTTTACTTATGGAGGAGCACCACTGAATTGGTATGTCCCTTATCATATTTTAAGGTAATCTCAGAAGAGCAATAAGCTACAACACAGCCTTACTTGCTCAAAAGGGACTACATGCCCCTATCATTCATATTCCACTTACAAAGCTGTAAGCTGCAGTGCCATTATTTCTATTTTCCTGAAGAAAAATGAACATCCTTATATGATCTGTCTTCTCTTTCCTTAACTAGGAAGGGAAGCAATTGCAACTACAGAGTTTTTTTTTTTGTCTATTGCCAACAGCAAGGTTGAGGTTTGAATGTAACCACTATCAATAAAAACGGACTAGGTACAAACACTCCTCAGATACAGAAGATGAAGTCATCAAAATGTCCTATGAACAGCTGGGGGATGGGATTTAGTTCCCTAAATCTGAGCAGCTACTGCCATTAGCAGTGCTAGAGGGCATTTCAGACCTATGGGAGATTTAAGCTCTGGGAGAGGTGATGGGAGGCCTGGTGGAGGATGCCCCCATCTCAGGCAGCTGTTGGGCCCTGGTGTGCTGGCAGGCTCTGGCTGTTGCAGACTCTCCAGCTGAGGCTCAGCTTCCCTGCCAGAGCAGCTGTGCACCGCTGGACATGGCCCGTGTGGAAGTCCCTAAGCCATGAGCATGAGTGTGAAAAGCCTCATTTGAGGTTCCACCCTTTGCCCACCAGTCTGGGAGTGCATTTGGACTCAGGCCCTTGCCTGTGTCCTTGCCCCTGTGACCTGGTGGGCTCTGTCCATCCTGGCCTTGCAACATTTGACCTCCTGGTGTGATCCCAGACCTGCTTCGACACTGGAGGCTTGTCTGGCAGCCTGCAGGCTCTGACTGACCCTGTGACTGCCACCAGAGCTGCTCTGCTCCCCTGGTTTGGGAGCTGCGGGAGGGACTGTGTACTGGGGAAACTCCCTGTCCTGCTGTCCCCTATTCCTCTTCCCCCACACTCCTCTCCTGCTCTTGGCTTCATGGCACTTTGTGGAACCCCCATCTGCCATTGCTCCTTATCAGCGGCACCAGACACCTATGGCCAGGCAGTCCAGTCCTATCCAAAAAGCTACCAGGATGGCCTTGCCTGAACAGCAGCACTTTCTGCTTCGTGCATGACAACAGTGATTACTTCAAGCTTCCCAAGAACTATTAAACAGACCTGTAACAAGTATTGCTTTTACAGAGGACAAAAAGGCAAGAGAAAGCCTGGAAAGCAAACCAAAGCAGGATCATGCAAAGGTCAGCAATTAAATACATGATTATGAATGACATAAAATGTTGAAAGAATCCTTGGCTGCTAGGGTATTTGACTTGTAATAATGTTATGGACACAAAAGAACGCAAATAGCTTCTCTTTGTTTACAGAGAAAAAAGTTTCTCTTTGTGCTATTCTTCCAATGAACACTACTTTGAAGACTATCAGAATCCATGAACTAGTCCCACACACTTACTACTT
The DNA here is from genome assembly GCA_035041135.1 of Platyrinchus mystaceus. Lineage (NCBI taxonomy): Eukaryota > Metazoa > Chordata > Aves > Passeriformes > Tyrannidae > Platyrinchus > Platyrinchus mystaceus. Next base: position 20,804,636 of record JAWWLV010000005.1, on the reverse strand, counting down.
TATTTAGCAGCAAAACCAGGCAAGATAATCACAACTGAAAATATTTCCTAATGATTTAGGGGATTACAATTATTCTAATAATTATTTTCCTAAAATTTTTAGGCAAGTGGAAAAAGAGAGCAACAGAATGTGTTGATGGCTTCTATTAATAAATATTTAAAAGTTATTTGTGTTCTAAAATAATATGAATATTTCAAACTTTCTTCTCACTACTTTGCCCTAAAGCAAATTGCATGGAACATATTGAACAATTTAGTTAAAAATAATCTACTGGAAATGTATGTTATGATCAACTTCTAAACTACATAAAACAATATTTGTAGTGGAAACATTAGCACTTTTTAATTGCACTGTGATAAATATCAAAGATATTAAAATGGGACAGGTATGTAACTAAAAAAAAGGGAGCCACAGATATGGAAGTGTGACTTAACCAACTATGTTACAGTGACCACAAGGAAACATAAAGCCAAGTTTATATTTACAGGTCATTATGTATTCCCTCTGTGTGCATTTTTCAAAAGAAAAGTTTAAGATATTGGGATAATGTTCTATAGGAGACCAAAACACCAATGAGCAAAGTTAATGGTGTAAAACCTCCGAGGAGATGAACGTGCAGAATTTATGTGAACATTAGTTACAATGTAAAGGCAAAGGTAAAATACTTACATAGTTCCTACAAAATGTATGAAATGAGGGAAGGGGCTTTTTTTGTTAAAGTAACAATGCTGCAAATCAGGAGATCTTCTTTCCGAATCTACACTGTTTTATTATTTTGAGTGTGGGTGAAATGCTTCAGAGTGCTTTTGTTGAGTTAGCTCTAGAACAGGGATAAAAACTCTGCCCTGTAGGTCTCTCAACCCTCTTCAGAGTAAGAGTTGTTATTGCTATTGAACAATGGAGAAACTGATGCCAAGGGAAGTGAAGAGTTGCCTGTGCTAACAAAAGGAGGGAATGATGCAGGTCCTGTGAATTCCTGCTCTATTTACTAGATTGCACTGTTGATTATATAAATGCAATAGCAGAGTTGATTACTGTTTCCAAGGGAGTTTGCTGACATTAGCTATAAAAAGGTTTATAAACTATGAAGTTTAAAAAAGGACTATGCAATATTGTCTTAAGTGTCATATGTGATTCCAGAAGACGTTTAAATATGTTGACAATTAGAAATACCAGTGCCATGTATTGTACCTCCTTCTAATCTTACCAATCAGAACTTCAGAAGCTTTATATTCATACATAAGGACCGTGGTAAAGATTTGCAAATGTTTTTATCCTGTCTACTTTATCTGCCCTTTAAAAATATTACCTGTTACTATTTTTTATTTAAGTAAAAAAAAATGGGACTAACAGGCAGATTCTTATATCACAATTCCTGTCTGAGATATTATAGATGCTCTTCTGTGAGTGAGATTTTAATTGGCGCAATGCTTTACTTGTCCACTCTTTTCATCAGAATAGCAATAAGATGATTCAAACAGCTGACATGTAGCACTCAGCAAGAATAAGAACTAATAAATTAATGTATCAATTAAAGCTAATAACTGCTTCATGCTAGTTTTCATCAACAATATTTATTGCTACAGACAGACTTGCTTCAGGTATCACTGTGCATTTATCTTTATGATAGAGCAGCCTTTAGATGGGAAAACCCAGATAATAGATCCTCACTTTCCAACACAATCTTCTTCACGCACACCAGTTTTCCTGCAATGTTCCACTCAGGTGTAACCAATGTGACAGCCTTAGCCTATGTTTTACCTGAAAACACTTTTAAAAATTATTTATAATATCACACAATTCAACAAAAATGTCCAAAAGATGCTCACACCAAAACACAAAATAACTCTTTGTTTGTCTAATTATATTGCCTCTTAATAAGATTTAAAGGGCTCTGATTATTTATTTGTCTTTTCAAAAGTGACACTTTGATAAGTACGCTGTCAGAATTCATAATTTGTTATTACACACTGGCCAGTACACATGAAGAATGCATACATGCAACCTACATATTTTTCACAATACTAATTTGCAGGCTGCTACTACTAAGTTATTGCAATAGTAACAGAATTGCAGTAGTCTAATTTAATCAACCTGAAAGTTTTGCCACAATGCAGAAAAATATCTGAATAACAATAGACCTGGCTTAGACTTAGAAAGAGGGCGCACAGCGTGTGTTTGTTAGGGTTAATGTCTGAAAAGTTCTTTCTTACATGCAAGGAGCTAAAGATAATGTTTCTAACCATGGATGGTGATATTGCTTGCTATGATGAAGTGTTAAGAATTCAGGATATTAAAAAGTCCAGAGTTGAAAGACTCTGGTGAGTAAGAGCTGTTTCCCTCTGAGCTTTATATGGTTCTTGCGTTACTTTTGACATGCTGATTAAGGTACTTAAATTTCTGTTTATCAATTGTATTGCACAAAGTTGTTAAAATTTAATTATTAATGAAGGCTGATATAACCTGGGATCCTTGAGGAACAGATAACTGACACATGTGATTTCACTTCAAAGTACTTTTTTTTAATTTTAGTTAAAATTATTTTCTCCAATTTTTAGTTTGTTGAGTCATGCCAGAGTTGAAAAATATCAAATATCTATCCATTAATCTAGACCAAATAAATTAACATAAATTACTCTAACAAAAATTACTCTAATCAGTATGCTATATATTTCTAAAGATATATTTTATCAATATCCTTAAATTTAATGATGGATAGAACTAATTGTATTACTCAAAAAGTCTTCTACCTGCACTTAAGACTGAGAAGCAAAGACCTTGGCCATTTTCTCATGTTCCTGAGAAGGTGTGCATATAGCAACATTTCAAAGTCATATACTCACCTCTGGTTTAGAGAAAGGAGGGTCACACAGGAAGTACTCAATTTTTATGAAAATATATTTTTAGAATGTTGTATATTCTTTTAAAATGTAATGTCTGACTATATTTCTTTGTAGAACTCTCAGAGAAAAAGGAAACAAATTTCTGCTAAATAGAATTGGGATGATTAAGCTGTATTTCCTGACAAGTTTATCTCATCGAGCCCAGTCCTGTCCTCTGCCCAGGGCAACTCTCTGCCTCCCATGCTTGTCCTTCTCTTTCAGCAGCCTTGGCAGTGATAGCAATGGAAGTTTGACTTATCAGATCCCAACTCCTTGAGAACTGTTTGTATTCCTCTCCATTGCCTGCTATGGCAGGAGGAGGTGTTTGCCTGTGATGTCTGCCTGATGACTGCACGTGATAACGGAGGACAAGAGAATGCTGTAATTCTGCCTGTAAATGCCAGCCAGCACATAAGGCCAAGCTCTGAGAGACGTGCTGTTTTGGGCAGCAGCGACTCCAGTGTGGTTCCTGCGCAGGTTTGAAACACAGGTCCAGTGAAGTGAGAGTGAGAGCAGGGTGAAAGGCAAAGGTTTTATGCTGCCTTTGTGAGATGGCATTTCTGAAGTGGTAACATGGCAGATCTGAGTGGGATGCTGGTTTTCTGAGGACTGCAAGAAAGCTATGGAATGAGTAGCTGTTTAGCTAAAACAGAAGGAGGAGTGCTAAAGGGAAGTGGTTGGAACTGGAACAGAGGAATTTGAGCTAAAGCCAGAGTGGGTGGGAGGAGGTGAGGGAGGTGCTCAACACATCTTAGCTGGCTCCATGTTTTGTATTTGCAAAACAGTCAAGGTCTTCTGATGGTGCAGTGCAGTGTGGGCTGCAGCATCATTGCTAAGTTGTCATATTGCCACTGAATAAAGGAGAAGATTTAACTGGAGTACACTTCTCTAAGCATCTTTTCAGTTGTGTTATAAATCAGTAACAGTTTTGCATGAACTAGCAAAGCTCTCAGGTCACTGCATAAAAATTATTGCAGTATATGGCTTTACTTTGACAGGTGGTGTAAATCTTGACCCAAATTTTCAAACCTTTGCAGAAGTTATGCAGTGTACATGCAGACTTTCATGTTTCTCCCCAGCAGTGACTGAATGACACATGTGCATATGTAATGTGAGGCATTTCAAAATATCTGGCTCAATTTTTGAGACATTTGTGTTGCAATTGTAACCTGTCGATAAAGATATGTGGAATAGGATGCTCTTTCTGAGAACTGAAGCCTCCTTGCAGAGAGCTGAGCTTTGCTGCATAATATCAACATAACAGAGCTGATTTAAGGATACTATGTTTGACCTCAATATTAGTTTCCTTGCCCTAATGGCCTCAGTTTAAATCTCATTGTGGGATTCTCCCGTTCTTGAAATCAGTAAAAAGTAAGCAAGGTTTTTGAATTTTGTGAGAGTAACTTGTTCTCCTTGGATGCTACTTAGTGCTTATTGCCTGATGATCAAAATGCAGCTTCAGCTCTTTAAAGAAACAGCTACATGTGGTGAAACTCTCTTTACTCTCCGTGGAAATGAAATTCTAAACTCTTCAAAGTAAGAGTCCTGTTTCAAGGATTTTTGGCTTTAAAAGGAAGTTCAATTCCCATTTAAAGTATGTGTAACATTCAGAGCTCAGTGGTGCAGCATCTCATTAGCAGAACACCCTGTTGAACGGTCTCCTATGGACTGCTGTTTCTATACTGAGGACACTGGAGTTGTTTGTTCCTCCCGCACTTGTCAGCATATATGGGGACTGGTTAACATAGGTAACAAACCTGGTAGCTCTTTATTTTAGCCCCTGTGTACCCCTGATCTTGTGCTGCTTGGTGCTATTTCATAAGGCTTAGCTAAATATCTACTCCAGGGAGAATTCCTCCTCCAAAGAGATTATGTCTGAGCTCCTTAAAATGTAGAAGTTCTGAAGGGCAAGAATAGATTCTTGGGTCCATTGGAAAAGACTTCAAATTTAAGCAGGAGATAGAGTAAGAACAGAGGCTAATGTACAGGTGTCATGGAAAGATAAAGGTGTGTTCAGCCATTCAGAGATGCTTGGCCACTGTCGTGAGCTGGAGAAATATTTTGCTTTATCCACAGAGATATTTTGTACATCTGGAAAATACACAGGGTTTCATAAATGTCTTAAAAGAGTGAAAGATTCGGAAAGCTACTCCACTCAGTCTCTAGAAAGGGAATGAAGTGGGTAAATTGATCTACAGACAAGTACAAATCAAAATATTGGCTCTAGATTCATCCAGAGGCATCAGGACAATTGTTATTATGTGGTTTGTCATGTCCATCTCAACAAAAAGACAGTCATTGGAAAGAAAAAAGAATAGCAAATAAGAAAATACCTGTCCAAGATGTAGTTATAAAAATACAAAACAGTTTTGGGTAAAATGCTTTAATCACTGTGGACCCCAGCTGTGTACTGAAATCAGTGATGTTAATGAACATGGTCCCTTTAATATAATTATTTCAAGTTGATTTCAGTTATAAGTAGTCTTCTATAGAAATTAATTATCAACAACTGAATTACGATCAAACTCTTTCCCCTTCTCTGTAGAAATCTTTAAACTTGCAGCACTGTCCAATCTTTTTCACCTGATGATTATAGGTAAAAGTTTTATTAACAATTTAATTATTCTCTTTAGAAGCCAAGTTAATTATAAGGGGCTTGACTTGGCTTTCATCAAAAGTCTCTTTTAATGATTTTGCCATTGACTGTAGTCCAACGTGAGAGAACAACAGTTTGTAATCAACAAAATCATATCTTAAAATCATGCAGGGTTGAAAGAAATTGAAGGAACAATGCTGTTAATATTTTACAGCACATCATGGTACTTTTGTATGGGCTCTCAGTCCCCTCTAAATTTATACTGACTGAAATATAACAGAATCACAGAATACAAAAGTATTCACTTTCATAGTTGTTATTCATATGAATAGCTTGACCAAAATTTGTGCCGTAAAGGGTAATAGTCAAAGACCTGACAAAAAGCCGGACTGACATTTTCAAGATCAAGCTTTTGTTCTTGATTTTGTCATACCATGTTCCTTGTCAAAATCTATACTTGCATGCTTAACTTGAAGATGAATTTGTGGTTACTGGAAGGGTTAGTCCATGTCTCAGGGGTATGGATCTAGGGGAAGAGAAGATGATCATGTAGACACTTATTAGGAAGAAATGCGAGGAGTTAAAGGGGCAGAATACTAGCAGATGATTTGGTGTGCTGGTTGTATTAGAGGTGCAAAGTGAGTATCAAAAAAAAGACAACTATTTAAAATGATTATTATAAAAATTACGTTGTTAACAGCAGAGTAAAACAACTTTATAAGAAAATACATTTACAGAGGGTAAATACTGCCATCATTGCAAATTGCAAGATCTCCTGGGAGAGTTGTATTTGCACATGTGTAAAGGAAGTTAAAACAATAAATACTGAAACCTTAATAATCAGCATGTGCTGGTGTCAGCAATGCCATCAGTTGCATCAGTGCCAAGATAGGAAGCATGGGCTATCTTTATTTGCCTCAGGTCAGTAGTTTTTATCTGCAGTTAAGTAGGATGGAGATTACTTTACTTACTCCTTAATGGTCCTTTTAAGGCCCCTTCATAAAAACATCCCATCTGGGTGTGTCTGTGGTGCTACTGATCTCTTTATTCTCTCCTCATAAAAACGCAGTGAGCAGGCAAATTACATAGAAGTTATGGCCACTGAGCAGGCTTAAAAGAAAAGCATGACAGATTTTTCAGAGGAAAAGCAGTCCTGCTCATCACTGTTCAAATGAACATTTAATAATTCATAACAACTGAGTTATAAGTTTCCCCTTCAATACGTTTCCAAATGTGAATAGATTAAATGGTAATTGCTATCAAGCTTTATGTTCTATTTCATGTAGCTAATAAAAGTTTATCTAGTGGAGCTTACTTTGTATCTTTTTGATCTATTCATAACTGACTGCAATATACTCTATTAAAATATTTATCATTGTGCTATCAAATATTAACCATTTTTAAATCATCTGACTAAAGAAAACAAATAATGTTACTTGCTTAAGTTTTCATGAATTTCCCAATATTTAGTTGTTCAGAACTCTCCCATGATATAGCACCAAAAATACCAAAGACCCTAGAATTGTATTCACTCTTTTAAACTTGGGTTGTTTTGAAAAGCACTCTGCTCACATCCATCACTGCTGTCTGTTTTGGCTCTGCATGCAGAATCCTAGTTGTGTTGTCTGTAAAAAGTTATGATTCTGCTTCAGTACAAGAGAATCTTAGAGAGTTGTTGGTTTTTCTACAGGTTAGTACAGAACACTTTTAAGGAAAACATTTTTAGGAAGTTTCCTCAATTATCCACATACTCATCCATCTGAAATTATGTGGCTTTGTCAGGTAAAAATACCAGCAACTTCCTAGGCTATAACGCCAAAAACTAATGATGGAAAGAGGAGAATACTTATCCCCCAGATGTGCTACAGTTGCACGGCAGCCCAGCCTGATTGCCAGGGCTGCGTTGCTCCCCAGCTGAGCGGGTTATGCTCTCCCAGGGTGCCCCTGCTTGTTCACCTCGTTGCTGATTCATATCACAGAACGATCACAGCAGAAAACTATTCTTTTTTTTGGTTAGTGTCCTGCCTCCTGCCGAGTTAGAGCTGAAATCGTTCAATGAAAGGTCAAACAAGTGCCTGAGAGATTGCTGGGGGTGTGGGACTAAATAGTGGGGAATTGGGAGAAGAGGGATTGCAGCACTTGCAATTAGAGCAGTTTAGACAGCCATGAAATAGCAGCTTTGAAGCTGACACCTGGGCAAGATCAAGAGGAGAACACCCTCTTTGCTCCAATCCAATCCCTCACCTTGTTGGGGAAAAATTGTTCTATTAAAGGTCAGGTGTATAAATGTTGCTACTGAACCATTTCTTTTCACTTTGGAGAAAGCAAGTCTGATCACCAGGTTATCAGAGTAAATCTTCTGAAGAATTGCAGTCTGTTAAGAGCCGGGTGCCTCGCAATAACATGGTAATTATGCTAACTAGCCCCCTTTTCTGAGCCTCACTCTCTGCTTATTATTTCCTTTGGCTTCTCTGCAGACAGGTATTACCTAATTCACAATCCCCATCCTGTTCATAGGGGCCTCCCAGGACAGGGACGCTGAGATAATGTCCTTGAGCTCTCACTAATGCTCCTCTAATCTATTGCTTCTGCAGTTTCTTCCATTTCCACAATATCTCACACACTTTGTAGGCAGTGGTGCTAAAAGCAGATTGAGACACAATCCCCAACCAAGACATGCTACAGTAATTATGTAGATCTGTATGATAACTATCTAGAGAGAGCATCCTATGTTTTCATCTTCTCTGTTGTGCTCTTCATAGAGGAAAGGTGCCTCACTTAATCATTTCTGTTAATATACAGTGTTTGTGTTCTGACATGTTTACTCTGAATAAAAAATATCCTCTCCCAAGGGAGATATCAACCTTCTTTTTCTCCTTCAAATCCAGTATCTCATTAAAAAATAATACCATTCCATGATAATCATACTTTGGTGCACAATTTTCTGTGTATCCCAGTATCTGTATGGTTATTCTGTGGGTTGTGTATTTTAGAAAGAATGCATTAATAAATACATTCACACTGTCTTTTCTCAGGTTTAAAAGACCCAGGACATCAGGATGGGATTACACTTGTAAGTCATCAGCATGCTTCCCCTCAAGCAAGTGGAATCACTGCTCAGCATCATCTTAGGATCAGCCCTGATAACGCTGTAATTTTGTTTGTTGTCTTGCCTTGCTTGTCTTACATCTGCAAACCATATTTTGCCTTGAGTTGCAGCAGTGGGATTCTGGATTAATTTAAGGAGACTTATTCTGGATTTAAATTTGGAACCATTTGAAAGAGAGTCTGTTATTCTTGCATCCAAACCCCTGTACATGTATAAAGACCAGAGGCAGATTGTTCCCTGGGGACAGCAATATTCAGGCTCAACAGAACTTTATCCTTTTCAATGAATTCTTTCTGTTTTACTTCCCTTCAGCTCCAAGCACAGCAGTGCTGGTACCAGACTGCTACCAGTCCTGGCACCAAAACACACCAGAACTGAAAGTGTATACAGCACCTGTACAAAGGGGAAATCCCCCTGTATCCTGACCAGCTAAAAGCATTAAAGCTGCTACCAGTAAAAAAGATGTAAAAAGATATAAAAACATATAGATGGAAAATCTGAGCTATGCTGGTAAACTGATATTGGTGAAAGAATCACTTTTTCTTTGCCTGACTGGATAAATATGCAGCTGGTTTTGGAATCAGTTCTTCCGTGAGTAAAATTAAAAGGTGTTACTTTAAAACACTCTTGTACATATGCAACAGAATTTAGTCACCAGAAATGTCATGGCCAATAAATACAAAAGATGCAAGACTATAAGCAGTACACGTAGAAAATCAACTGAATGCTCCTGCTTAATATTTTGGCTTCATCCATTTTTTAAAAGCTCCGGTGGTGGTTCTGTGTGTAAATGTTTTTACCTTTTGATACAGATTCCTTTTATCACAAAGCACTACGTTCGGTTTAAGACTGGTCCAAAATAACTGTAGTTGCTGGTTAAATTTCTTAGGCTTGAAACTTTTAATTCTGTTCTTATGTTCATTTTTAAAGGAAATAATTTCTATAAAACAGAAAAATCAAATATAGCTATGGATTTTCTCATGTTCCAGGAATTCTAAAAGGGTTTCAGAACCAGACTGTTCTGTTCTTAATTCATTCCCTGTGCTCTGATCTATGTATGCATGCTGGTGAGAAAACATTGTGGGTTCCTGGCAGGGAGGCCCCCAGCACTTCCCCGCACACACAGCGCCTGCGGCATCCGCGGTTCGGGGGGGAAGGAGGGGGCTGAGAAGTAGCACAAAGCACAGTTGCATCTATTGTGCCTCTTTTTCTGAGGGCAACAAACCTTCCTGTACCAACCAGACCCTGCTGACCGCTACACCTATGCAGCATAAACCCCGAATGCAGGAAGATAACAGCTGTTATCACAGTGCTTTTTATCTGGGAGGCAAAGTCTAAAATTGCATCTGACCTCTGGGTGTGCAGAGACGCCAAGTGATGAGCGCTCTGCCTAGATCCTCAGAGGTTTTAGATTAAATCAGTAAGAGTGAGGTACCTAAATGAATAGTTCTGGGGATAATAGCTTCTGTGTCTTCTACCCATGTGTGGTACAAGGTAGACTCCAAACTGTAATTTATCAAATGATATATTGCGAGCCTCAGAAAACACAACAGGACTTTGTCATTTTTTTCCCCTAATGGGTTTACTAATATATAAAATTACAACACTCAATTTACTTATAGAATCATACAAGTAATTAAACTAGCTATAGTATAGATTTAACTTACTTATTGTAAGTCAGGCTTCTGGTTGACCTAGGTCAATGGTTTTTAGCAACAAAGCTCCATAATAATAGATTTTCTTAGTAATGCCAATAGGGTATGTATTACAAAAAATACACAAACACATCTGTCTGTTGAGTGTGTGTATCTGTCTTTGCATATATACATTTCTGTACAGCACAGGCTCAGGGAAAACCAGATCGAACCCACATGTTATGTGTCTAGAGAAGTAATGTTTTTGAGCTTTGCTAAGGCAACAGAATGAGTTCTTATTTTTCTTGTATATTGAGGTCTGCTTGCTTGCCCAGTTGTTTGTTTAGATTTCAGTGGAAAAATAGTAAGGCATACTAGAAAATTAAATTAATTGGAATTCTGTTCCTCCAGGATAAGACTTGAAATGAGATTTAAATCAGTGTGCACTTGGTAAAACATGGCAACTTGATGTCTGTTCCATAAAACTGACAACCGCATCTAGTTGTTTTTCTTCTGAATTTGATCAGATAATTTGGTCAAAACTTGGAGAATATCGAACAGTTACACAATCAGACAGATTTGTTCAGAAAATTACAGCATAGTGAGGGAAACTCAATTAGTTTTGTCAGCAAATATAAAGGCACTAGCTTGCATTTCCAGAAACTGTCCAAAGCTTTTACAAATACTCTTGATTCAGCTAAAATCAAGCTAATTATATGTTGGGCTCAAAAAAGCCTCATTAAAACAACATTACTTGTGTTATAATGTCCAAACCTGAAAAGATAGGAAATACTGCAATTAGTAAGCAATTGCTCTGAAAAACTGGTGTGTATATATATATATGTATATATTATTAATCATATGACTATAAAATTTGCTCCACAGCCTTCCAGATGTGTTCAGTATCTCAGTTATTTAATATCTTTTTGAGACCCACTGTGTGGACATGGTGTTTACTTTATTCAAATTCTACTGCAGAGAACCATATTGATTTCCTTTTTCATTTTTTCCCCCTGTAGTTCCTGTCACTGCAATATTTTAATGCTTCACAAATTCTAATGCATATTTTGCCGGTACCAAAGGTAAGGTACAGGGTGGTGACAACCTTCTTCTGCATAAGGGGTGCAAGGCAGAGGGAGATCCTATGGTTTTTGAATGCTTTGTTTGGGAGATATCTAGGATCCGATTCGGCAAAAAATTAACAATAGAGAACTTGAGACTTGAAACACTACTTCATCTGCTCTCTGCTGCAACTCTAAGTGCCCAGTAATTTTGTGAATCAAAACTCAAGTGCAAGCATCTGGAAAATGAGAATACAGTTAACAACCATGTGTGAAAAGTATGGCTGAAATGACCTGCCAAAAATAAAGAGGAGGTTTCTGGCAGAAGCTGAGAAGTAAAATTTTCTCAGGTAGCACTGAATAGTGTTGTCCATGAAAACTTCCTTTTTCTTCATATACTCTTTTTAATGCTAATCAGTTAATTATCACAATCTTTCCTGAAACTCTTCATTTATGGTTTTGTTTCCAGGTATATTTGTTGTCACAAGTCCAGCTTTTCTGCTTCAGAGGCACTCATCACTTGGAGAGGCAGTGGTAATCTCTAGCTTTACTGTTTGTTTGTTTTTAATTTATGATATGAGATTTGCATTTGTTTTAGAGCATTTAGAGCATTTGTATGGCTATTGACCAATTTTATAATATTTGGCTAATTGGTGTCAGTAATTACATTTTCTGTGTTTCTCTGTCAAGAATCACAAGCAAGTTCTTGTAGAAATATGTCTTTAATGTGTGTGAGTAAGAATGGAGAGAGGCAATGAGAAAAGGTGAAGGAAACACATAAGAGGACTCTCCAGAGTTTCTGGAAGTAGATGATCAAAACAGTTATTAAGAAAAAAATGTTAAGAATTTACTACAAACAGAATTTGCAATAGTAGTCTAATCCTATATATATTGAAGTGGTATTTCCGCTCATTTTTTTATAAGACCTGTTAACCAGAAGAGAAGCTAAATATATAACTAAGCATTTAAACAACATCTGCCCAAGCACCATTTAAGAAAAATTTCAGTTCTTGTTTTTAAGGATGTTAAGTATACCTCCATTTTTTCCAACTTTTAGCTTTCATCTAGTTTTCACTAATTATTACAGGTAACAAGTCAGTGTTTTGCAGTTATCATCCAGTTTTAAGGTATGAAAGGTTAACTAACTCAAGAAGCTGAAGTCTAGGATAGAAAGAAAGTGAACATGCAGAGAAATGACCTTTTATCTTTTAGGAAGAATTTTAGATTTGAAGTTAATATGCTAATGTTTTAGTATACAAAACTTATGCACAGTTGTCAAGACACATGTTTACGTAACTCAGTGGGAGCTCGAGGTGTTAGTGAGAGAGAGAGAAGACACTGAAGGTGCATTGAAATAAATGGATGGCACAGTCAGTGTCCTCAGCTCGGAGTCTCCCAACAGGTTCAGGCATTATGGCATTCTTACAGCTCATAGAGCATTTTGCTCATTTTCTGTTCTTCAGTAGCTGCACATGATAGCACACAGACCCAGAGGCGGCAAAGTTGCATGAGAGGGGCGACTCTCAGAGTTACTTACGTTGACAGCCCAAGCTGTGCCAGATATATCCCGGCAGACATTTATCACATTTAGGCCCTGATGTTCCCTCCTTACACTCACAAAATCCTCTGTCATTACAGCGATCATGGACTGAACCAAAAGGGTTACAATAACAGTCTGCAGAAACAAGACAACACATACACACTGGATTCAGGTCTACATGTGGTGATAATTCAGTCAATACCAATAAAGGGCGCATTTCCAGTGCTAAAGGTAAAGGAAGACTGTCTATTATGGATATCTAGAGTAGCGAATATAACTACTACATGTCCATTTATTTGTTTGCATATGTCATTTCAGGAAGAGACGTTTTATGATGTGAAGAGAAAAAGTAAACAGAAAAGATATAAAGGCAGAAGATACCACGGGTCTTTGAGGATAAGTGATTGTAACAGATTCTCTTTTGGCAAAAATATTTTTGACAATTTGATGAACATTAGAAAAGTTTTGTATAGCATGGATATATCAATGTGCCATCAGGGTGAAAAGTTTCACATTATTAAAATAGGCTTCTCTCTGTTACTCAATATTTTCAGAAGTGCTGAATGTCTTTACAGGGCTATATAAATGCACTTTACTTATTTCCAAGATAGTCTTCCTTTATGGTTTTGAGCAGTATAATAATTTTTGTGGATATTTGCCATTAAGTTGGTGAGATTGTATTTATCAGTGACGTTAATAAACCTATTACGTATTCCACAACGGAAAGCTTGAGGTGAGCGCTAATGTAAAGCAAAACTTATCAGAACTGGCTCTGTGTCGCCATTTTAATTTCTCTCACCTCCCAGCGTGCAGATGGAAAATGCAGTGAGGCTCATTCCCTGCTGTATATTTTTCACATGTGTTCAGCTAATTAAAGAATAAGTAGGGAACCCATTTCCTCCCACAACACTTACTGTGTTGCTCATTCACAGCCCTTTTCTTCAATGTGGTTACAATATCCGTGTTCAGCTTTCAGCTAGCTGAACAAAGGCAAGACAGTAGCTGGCAGAGCTCATTTTTGGCACTCCTGTTCTTCAGCTTGGTTATTTATATATATTTTTTTCCCCAAATGAAGGGCTATATCTTATATGTACGTAGACCCATGTAGACCCAGAGTAACTTCACTGTCAACTAAGACCACGGACACCTTTTGGCAGCATCTGATCTCTGCTGCTTCCTCAATCTGCGCAACCTGCTGGGAGTCTGGATTTATATGTCTGTGAATCAGTGCTACTTTGATGACTACCTTTGGCAATTGTTCCCCAGCATTACGTTAAACCTCAATGATATCATAAATGACAAAATGGAGTTGAACTGGGAAGTTACATATATATATATCTATATATCTCCAATGGAAAAAGTGTAACAGGAAAAATATTTCCAGAAAGACATTTGTCATCTGTTGTCTCACTGTTTATTAACTATAAATTACAGATGGCACTTTGAACATTTGGCATGCTGAAGAAGAATGCTAAACAGGGTTTCACAACAATAATAGAGTCAATTAGCTAGCAACATTCATTAATGAAGTTGAAAACTGACATGCCAAAAATACTGTGCAAGGCTGAATATTATGGCACAGTGAGTGCCACTTGAAAAGCTGGGAATTCTCATGTTAATCAGATGTATGAAATGCTTGTATAAACAGCCATAAAACTGAAATACAATTTGAATGCAGGAATTAAGTTTTGCTTGAAGAGTGTTTATAGAAAATCTTGAAAGACAAAAACTTGGAATTACATTAAAAACAGAGGGCCCAATTCTTGTTAAAGTAGCTTTGTTAGACCTAATGGAGTTACAGTGATTTAAACAAGTATTTGTGAAAGAAATGTATAGCCTGGGATACTGAATGTTATAGATAAATAATGTTATATTTTCCAGAGAACAAGACTCTGACCCTGAACTAGTGAAACCTTTCCTACTGAACTCTATCACATAAGTATGTTGGAAGTACCAGGCCCAAATTGTGCTATTTAAGGGAAAATAGATAGTAGAAACACAGATTAAGCCAGGCTCTTTTACAAAATTACCAGATCAAATCAGAACACCAAACAGACCCAGCAACCTTTAATAACTGAATCTACTCTCCATGTTTCCCAATACACAACTGATACCACAGTAATAAGACCTACAGAGGTCCACAGAACATCCAGGATCATTGTCCAACACAATATCACAGGCTGTGGAGCACATCCCAAGACCTTCCAAATACTTAAGACATTAAAAAACTCAAAGGTCACAATTTCAGTGTGCCCCTTACAACAACAGGGCATTAAATAATACTAAGCTAACATTCCCTGATCGTCCTAATAAGCAGACCACACACAGGTTCCAGGGTGGGGGAACAAGCCCTGCAGATCTGAACTGGGAAGGAATTTTCCTCCTAACTGCCATCTGGTGACTGCTTGAAAGGGTGGGAAGATGAACAGAAGTAGTCATCTGTTTGCTGAGATTCACTATATCAGTGTGATGCTGCCAACACAACACAATGAAAGTAAGGAAAAAGAAGGTGGGCTGCAGGCTTGCTGCTTATCAGTCAGGGTTGACAGTGGCTAAAGGACAACCCTTGGGGTTCACTTAACCATGTATCATTAGGGCTGCTAAAAGTTTCACAGGTGTTAACAGAAGCATAAGCCTAACTGACTGCAGGCTGACTTTCTTAAAGGTGTGACAGAAATCACCATTTCAGTATTTATATTGTAAGGCAAGGGCCATGTTTTATTACTCTGGGTCTACTTGGTGGTTTTCATGCTCCCCAGGCTTGCCAGTGTGTGAATTCACTGAAATAGTTATTAGGGCTTTATCTAAAGTCATAAAAAAACCTTCAAGTTGTTAAATTCTTTTTCATGTCAAATTAATGATTTTTAACTTCAGAACACCTTGATTTATTCAGAAACTGCAGTTGCCCACGTGAGGTAAATCCTCAGTAATTTTGCAGTTAACTTACAAATCCACAAATATTTGATATTTCATTTTAAGAAATAAAATTTATTTTGCTTCTAAGGAAATTAGGGGCATCAAGAATTTAGATTTAAGCCCACTGTATAATGCATTGCATTTAGTTCACTGGTAAAAACCTTCTCAGTATTTGAATTCTTTAGTTTTAAAAATTAAACAATTTACATTTTCTGCATTTAGTTAGCATCAGCTAAGATCACAGACTTGTTATCCATGTACTTACCATATATATTTATGAAAACTGTGTAAGCAGTTTTGATAAATCAGAGCCAAAGCCCTGTTAGCTGCCATTAAATTAGCTTATCCAAACATTTTTTACCTTTCTACATATATGGCTGAAGAGGAAAGAATTAGCTGGGAAAAATGACTTTCATACGGGAATAAGACTTGCACATGTCACTGGAAATCTCCTTATTAAAATGTTCATGTCAACATTTCACTTGTACTTAAACCACAAAAAACTGATTTTAAACTCAGCAAAAAGAGAAATGAGCGTTTCCAATAGAGCAAGACTGTGCTTGACCCAGAAGGGTGATGAATCCATCAACTCTCTCAGAGGTGAAAATACACTACATTTTCCAGGATTAAATCTCAGGAGCCTACATTTTCCAGGATTAAATCTCAGGAGCCCCAGTTCAAGAAAATATTTTAGGCACAAGCTTCTCTGGCTTCTCTGTTTTTTGAAAAGTGTTTAGGTATCTTTTCCATTTCACTGATTTTACTCATGAAGTAGTATGAAAGACTTCCTAAGTTGGCAAATCAGCTAGGATACGTACTTTAGGACACATACATTTTGTATGCAGTATGATCACTGTGACCATGAAAACTGTCTTAGTCCAACAAGAATGTTATTTATTTAAAATAAATACCTAATATGTAGCAAACCAGATTTGGAGCCTACAGTTATTTCACGTGGTACAATTCTCATGGGAGCCCAAGGGAATTCTGCTTTCATTAAGATGGAAAGTCAGCAAATGTTTCACATTGCCCTTTTTTTCCCCCCAGACTCTTGTTAAATTAAAGGGTTTTAATTTTTATTTCTGCAGAGTCTAGGCAATTGCAAAGTGCATAGTTGTTTTACTAAGACATTCTAAATATATCACTTGTAAATTAATGTAAAAATTACTTATTTTTGACTTCTCATTTACTAACTTCCTTGTCTTACGTAGCTACAGCTGCTGTCTTAGCATTTCAGTGTACATGGGAAAACAAGGTACTGAATGAGCAGATGAAAAATTCCAAACAGAGTAATTTAGAGTCATATTCATTAGGCCTGTTTAAGCATCTGAAATTATACAGCCCTGGTGTCATACCAATGATGTCTATCATCTACATCAAACAAATATGTGGGGCAGTGGTTTTTTTCCCAAGAACATTTGATTGTGTTAATCTCCTCAGCACAGTCATACAAAATCATGACTTGCCTACTAAATTTCTTATTAGCTCAGACTAATTACTGTCAAAGGAGATCATGCATTTTCTGAATGCATTGCCAAGCAAAGTTAAAAGGACATATGAAATGCAGTGTGTGGATGGATCTGTGTGTTTAATCACAAAGTAAAATGTAAATCTGTCAAGTTACAAACTGAAACAAATAATAACAACCTAAATAGTTTCTGGCTTGAATCTTAGCAATGAATTACAAAGAATATGAAAATATAATTTATTCATCCATAGTCTATTTTGGCATTAAATATCTGCTAACTACTCTTTTTGCTTCCTGGAAAATGGAAAGAAAAAAAATCACAGTGATAATCCAAAAAAGGTTCTACTGATGCTTATGTTAATAAGAAACATTAATTAATTAAATTCTCTACTTCTGTTTGTTATTAGAACACTGTCTTCTGTGGCTGCCTGTTAACTACTGGCCATTGCAGAAGGCTTCCTTTATTGGCTATGTCCAGTCTTCACCGAAAGTGTCCTCATGTGTGCTATATACTGCTTGTGGTGACACGAAAACAATGCATATTCTTCTAGTGTGATAAAGATCTTAATTTTTTTACTAATATGCTTCTCGACATTTCTCTAATTCTGCAATTTGAATATTTATAGCAGATGCTCATTCTAAAGCACTGTTTTCACCTCGTAATTCCTTTTCTAATTGACATCATGTCGAACTGATTTGACAAATTCCGTTCCTAACCTCATGGGCATAATTTCAATTTCTCCTCTAAGGAGAGGGAAGGTAACACTGCATTTATAGCCTCATGCCTGGGAGCAGAATTAGCTGCAATATGTTTTTGTGAAATTTAGTGAATAAAACGGGTTAATAAACATCACTCCCCCCATTCTATTGATGCAGCTGGCAACTTTTGTAGGTCTTCAGGCAAGTATTCAAGAGTTTGTACTAGTAAGTGCAAAAGTTGGGCTGGGAACAGGTATTTAAGACTCAGCCCTTTAGTTTTGACATGTGTGACCCCAGCATGGCTCCCTCCTGTGTAAGGACAGCACAACCAGTTTCTCAGGGACTGCTGGGGTAAGAGAGTTTTGTCATCATATAAGGATTCAAAATGCCTCCTTGGGGCTACCAGGGCAATGGAAATGAGGCAAGTAGCCTACACAGATGTTCTTATCCATTGAAAAAGCTCATTCTGGCTTAACTGGCAAGTAAGCAGCAGTGGTCCCTAGCAGCTGCCACTGGCTGAAAAGGCACAGAAGAAAAGCCGCAGTTATCCCGGGACTGACCTATGCACACATTTTCATCGTCCAGCTCTGCAGAAGCATTTCTGAAGTAGCCCAGCCTGCATAACTCGCAGTGCTGACCTCTAGTGTTGTGCTTACAGCTCACGCAAATGACCGTATTGAGCAGCTCGATGTAACTGCACCGGTTGGAGTGCCCGAAGCATTCACAGTCTTTCAAGGAAGAACAGAAATGTATACAAAATGTATACAGCAGCAGAGTAATAGCACATTACATGCTTAGTAAAAATGAACCATGAGCAGAAATATGAATGAATGGCACATACATGTTAATCAATGTAACATGGACAACAGCAGATGTCTATCTGCAATGAAAGTGGAGTTTGTTTCAGGCAGGTTAGCGTGACCCGGCAACCATGGCATGACATCGAAGGTTGGCTGTTGTTGGCAGACCTGATGGAACTGAAGCATTTGCAGTTGTAAACCTTTCAGGGTTTCTGGAGGCTCTATAGTTTCTGCTGATAGAAATGCACATATTTTTGCACATTTGAGATGAGTATAAATCAAGATCCAGGAAAAACTTCCTCATATTAAAAATGTTAAATTCAGTGGACAAAATTGTCAAACTTCATTATGCCTAAATCCACAACTGTAAGTAAAATAAATGTTTTTGGTTTTGTTTTTGTTTTTTTTTTCCTGACAGAAATTGTGAGTATTCAAAAATGCTACTGAACTTGGGGTGCTATAATCGATAGGCACCTTGGGAACCAGACTGTTGTATTTCAAGACTAAACAAATCTCTAGTTTGACAATTTTGGCCAGCACCTCCTAAAACAATAAACAGAGAAGAAAAAACAGGAAGAGAGTTGTTATTTGAGAGCTACTTCCACTGTACTTTTGAGGTAAGCATTAACACATTTTTGTATTCTGAGATGAAAAACAATTGGGCCAGAAAAGATCACGAAAATTCTGAGATGTGTACTGAATACAAAGCCTGCTTACTGCAGCCATCTGAAATGCAGTTGGCATGACAGCCACTTTTAAAACCCCCTTCATTAAACATGGAATGCTAGTGCCTTTCAGTCTTTAATCACAAGCAATGCTTGGCTTTATGCAGAATGAAGGAGAAATTAGAAATGTATCAATAACATTATAGAAAGCACAGCTACGCTCTGTGTTGTAAGCCTGAGCACTCATCCCACAATGAATGCAGGAAAGATTATTAGGATGATCAGAGAAGTGGAGAGTCTATTTAACAAAGATAATACTAGGATAATTTTGCTTGTTTACTGTAGGAAACATGACAGAAGATATCAATGGGCTATAAATACATCACGAGTTAGCCTTCTGCCATCCTGATGGACAACACTGGAACAAGAACATGTGGGTGTTAACTGACAGTTGAGAAATTTCCACTGGAAATTATGAGATGGTATCTAGCCATTAGGGCACTGAGGTTCTTGAACACTTTCAATTTGTAGCAAAACACACTGATGCTTTAGAGATGTAGTTTATTAGTGGAAGAAATTGCAGTATGTTTCCTTCAGTAATGGAGCACTGGGTGCAGTGACTTGGAAGGATTTCAAGGTCTTGAAGTTAACTTATCTTGTAATTAGAAAGCTGGAGCAGAGAGTGTAAAATGTTTCCATACAGGACAGAGGCCAAGTACCTTGTGCTACCTTTCCTTTGGTGTCTTAATTATGCAGGGACACCTAATGAGCTCACCAATTACTGGAGGTGGGCATCAGATACAATATTTGTGCTTGTATATAATTGTATAAAGAAATAACAGTCCTTGTACATGTTTCTGAGCATGCTTTGCCCACCTAATACATACACATTTCTTTGGCTTTTGTCTGATGTAGTGGACTGTAAATAGATTGCATTTTTTCTTAGACATTTAGCACAACATATGTTTCAATCTTGAGAGCTGCCTTTCTCCTGCCAGGAAACATTAATTAATTTTATATATACACATTTAGTTAACATACATTTCTTGTTCTCTTTGATACTATACTGCTGAATCAATGTTTTATGGTTCTTGTCAATTTGATAATTTTGATGCCTATAAGTGCTAGAGTACAGAAAAACATTTGGTGTATCAGTCTCACTTGAGACAAATGAGTAGGGATGAAAAATATGTTAATGTTTGTTGTTTTTTGCAGTTGGTCAGTGTGATTCACCATCTCAAGTGAAAACTGGCTGTTTGGGACAGAGAAAAGAGATGTAAAAGTGGAAACTAACACTAGCAAAATAGGAATAACAGGAAATTGTTAGGATTGTAAAAGTTTTTGTGTTTGATTTTTAAAATAAGAAAGACTGGCTAGTGATAAGCAATCAATATGATCTTTCTGAATTTGGGTTCACAAGCAAGGCTGTCATAGTCTCTCTGCCTGACAAAGGACCTGTCTTCTACTACCATTAGACAATTTATTTTGGTGAGACGATACTGTATTGTTATGTTTGTCAGACTTGCTCAACATTTTCATACTGTAGGTGAATTTAGAGGAAATAATTTACCTTGTATTTCAAATCAGTAACAGGCAATCCAATACTACATTCTTATGTTTCCAAAATATGTAGACTATAATGAAAATCAGGCTATGCTACATCATCTTTTGTACTTAAAGTAGCAGAAAGAAGTGGAGAATATTCTGTGAATGAATGGCTGCACTACTTCCACTCTGAAATTCTGATATGACCTTCATTAATATTACTACTACACATAATTACAAGCACATTACAAAAGCACAGGAAAAAAAGCTGCACATTAAGTAATTCATTCTGTAACAAGGCTTGCTCCAAATTATGATTTGGAGTGAACAAGCATCTGATAATTATGAAGGACTTGGATGTACACACATGCTCCGAAACATATGCAAAAGGACTACCCAAGTTCAGACGTGGGTCATCGATATTAAATGTAAACTATGAGACCAGTTCTTGTACTTGGTTGCATTTATATGGGTACTGCTCTTGTAACAACTGTGCTGTGTAAAAGAAAGTCTTTGTCTGAAAGTTAACTTATGTTAAGGTACAGGAAAGCTCTAAGAGTCTTGATCTGACTAGTAAATGCTACATGGTGTAGAAAAAACCCCACAGTTAACTTGAAAACAGTCTAACATCTGATCAAACATTAATAATGGCAAAAGAAAAAAAAAAGAGGCATGGCAAGTAATGATTAAATCAATTTTGTGGTAATGTTTGCTTCTCCCCTGCCTCCCCACCATTTTGCTAGTGTAATAATTTGCTGGTGTTGGCCTGATCAGTGAATCATTTTTACATCCCTCTGTGTTTACAAAAATAAGCTATTTAAAGAGTCCTTATATGATTGAAATGGAATTATTTTCTCTACTGTCTACATGAGGTGCTAAACCACTCAAATATAGCACACAGAATTGCATTCAGCATCATCCCAGCTGGGAAGCTAATACTTGTCAGTGCTGTATGGCCTGTCTACTTTATCATGTGGTTCACCTTAACCAGAAAGTAGCCTGCTTGTTAGAATTGTCAGAAGCACAGCTTAGGTGTTTAGGCACAGATCTCTGGTTTAGCAGCCTAACCACTTTCATGTGCTGGCAAGGTCACACAATCACTGAAAGAGATGGGGGAGAAGTATCAAAACCAGGCTGCACATGGTTTACCAACAGTGGAATGGCATGAGTTCTTAGAGAGCTAGAAAATGCTGCTTTAAGTTCTGAGTACCACATGTCAGGAAAGACACAGATAAGTTGAATAACAATCGGGAGTGAATGGTTCGAAAACTAAAATCTCAGAGGAGAGGTTATGATAGCTAGATAGGTTTAATGTGAAGGAAGAAGGGAGAAGAGATCACCATGTTAGATGTGATCATTGTCTTTGGATGATTCAGGAATTGTCAAATCCCTTGCAAACTCATGGAAGCATTAACTCTATCAGCCTTAAAAAATATTTTCCAATGCAGTGATTTTATTGCAACAATCTTGATCCTGTTGCAAGAAGTATGATAAAATTACCCACTGAAAGAGGCTCAGGAAGAGGTTGATAATCTTAATTGTTTTGTTTCTATAAACTGAACACTTTTCGCCCCATTATAATGCTATGCATTTACATCTTTGAGATGACATACTGTTGTTGTGACGATGAGGTTGAGCTGAAGCTTCAGCTGCAACCAGTAAAACATGAAATGCCATCACATGAAACAATGGTAAACACACATGGGAGGGTCTCATAGTTTTTAAACTAAGACAGGTAATGCACGAGACAGCTATCAGTGTGACTTTCCAATATAAAAGCATAAAGCATATTTCAAGTAAAATGCATTCAGAAATCATTACATTATTTTTCCTTTCTCATTCTCCAGTAACTCTGAGTTCCGCCTCCATACACTACAGCAAACAAAGGAGATTTCACTGTAACCTTAGAAATTACCTGCTTCGTAACAAGCAGTAAGGCTCATTACCATGATCTCATCAAATGGGTCAAACTAAGTTCAAACATTTGTTAATAACCCTATTCCTTGTTAATGTGTATTTCATGAATAATGAGATATTCACAATAGCTGCAGAAAGACAAAACATCTTCATACATACACTTTACAGATAAATTGATGAGGAAAAACAATGAAGAGATCTCAGGGTTCAGACTGTGAATGACAGATATGCTAATGAAATGGGTTGCCCATAAGTCACAGAGAATATTGGCATCCTTTATTATGCCTATATAATTCCATTATTTTGATAGAACACTGAACAGTTCAAAACGTAATGCCTACACTCTGAATTTGCACACTTACAATAAAATGAAGATGTAAGGCACACTTACAATGCATTAAAAGACATAACGATGCATAACACTCCATGGCATTTACAGATACTTTTTGAGGACACAGACAACTGATGTTTTCTGTATTGTTTTCCCTCAACTAATCTGCTTATGTTTCCTCTTTTACAATTTATGCATATCAATGAGGAACACAAGACTCTAGTAAACATTTGCTTTCTAGGCAAGGATCTGAATGGTCATATTCATACATTTTACTCCTTTAAAAATAAATGCCATGTCACTTTATTTGCCAGCAACAACTCTCTAAGAAGCAGATTTATTTTTCTTTGTATGGCCTGTGTTTATGCAACTTAATGCTTCTTTTGTATTCAATGAAGATGCCTCACTAGTAAACTAATGGGTACACTTCACAGATATTCCAGATTCATACAGTGCAATGTTTTCACAACACAGGGCACTATGGAAACACTGTATGAATCCCAGAATTCCTACCTCTCTTGTGGTTTGCAACTTGAACAGAAGAAACAGTTGACATAGCTAATTTGGGAGCAACTGGATAGTAATAAAATGAACAGTAAATTAGAAAAGATATCACATAGGAACAAATCAAAAGATTAAAATAAACATCTTTATTTTCTACCTTTTAAATTAAATTTAACAATGGTTATTGTTTTGTAAGGAAAGAGTGAAAAATAGAGAAAATGAGTTATATATTCTTAACTATTGAATCATTTGACCTGTAGTATGCAAGATCAAGACAGGGAATATAATTCACATTGACACACTTTGGCAGTTTTGTGTTAAGAGATTATTTAGTGATTTCTCCCAATCTGTGACAAATGACTATAAGGTAACCAGAGTGGTCTGAAAAGGGTTTTATTGAATTTGTATGCATATTTATTCTGGCCAAATAGTATAAATATAAACCCCATAATAAGACAATTAAATATAGGCAGATTTCTGTAATTATTCTTTTCATACACTATCCTTAACTGAAGTATTTAATCTACAATAAATGTAAACACTAACAATATGCTGCAAACACACACAAACTGAATAGAAATGCTTGTAACTTTTTGTGTTTTATGTTCCCTAACAAAACATCAAAACTAAATTTACTTAAACTCTTTATTTTTGGGGAAGACACACTGAATAATTCTGTGCTGTTCAAGATGTATTTTGCAACAAAGCTAAGTCTTAGATCACTCACAGTATAAATAAGCTATGAAATCCATTAGAAATGCTAAGTATAGTTTAATTTGGAATGTTTTGATTTAAAATTCCTGTGAATAATGTAGGCTAATCCTTACAGAAAGCAGAGGAACAGAGATCAACCTGTTTTTTTCTGTTTGTTTGTTTAAGGCACACATGCAAAAGCTTGGAAAATATAACATGGGCTAAATGAAGTTATTGGAATGCTAAGTATCACTTTATCAGGGTTATTTAGTTTAAAATATATATGAATAATCTGAACTATAGTACATTGTTAATTCTTATAGAGAGTAAAGATCAAATTAGTATTTTCTGGTTTTTTGGGCACATAGAAACTTGCACATGTAACATGGTAGATTTTACATGCATGTGTTTTGATTTGGTCATTGTGATCCATAGATTTAATTACAGCCCTTCCAATGTAATTCACAACACATCTTGTTTGATTGCATGGCTCTTTTCTAGACTGTCTTTTCATTAATTTTATTCTCCGCCTCTATGTGTTACAGCACAGAAAGGACACCTTTGAACACTGAAGGCAAGCCACAGGCCAGATTTCTGCAGGGATTTTTGAAGAGGAAAGGGCAGTAAGTAAGAAGAACAAAAGGACATTATTTTTGCAATGAACAGTCATTCTGAAATGTGAAGTATGGCTGAATACTTCTTCAAACAACAAAGAACCTTACTTTTATTAGTCATAAAAGGTAATTTTGTTTCTTTCAATGCTAATCATCGTGCCACGGTCTGTGAGTAATTTTTCGTGTGTGGCGCTCAAATTGTAGAAACCCATGAGTCTGTCCTGCAGAGAACTTGCTTGTATTGTGGATGGCATGAAAGCTGAGAATGCTTCTCAGCTGACTTGGGAAAACAAAATGGAAACAAGACATTAAAAATGGGTTTGATGTAGACAACGACAATCTTTTTCACTCAAAAATCTCAAAACTTACTCAAAATATAGACTGTGCTGTCTAAACAAGTCCAACATTATCTAGGGCTTTCTGCATATCAGTACTTATAATCTGTGTGTCTACTTTTCCAGACTTTTTGCAGTAATGTGTACAATATGATTGTTGGAAGACCCTTTCTTCAGGTAAGGTTTGTTTTATAGTTATTTTCTCACAGGATAGCATTACTTAGTACCAGAGAAAAGTGAGTTGGATTATCATAGTTTTTTTGCTGCCATGTGGGACTCAAAAGCAATTTCAGTAACTTTAGACCACTAGGAATTTTACAGCATCCTACCTTGGTTTGGTTTAGAAACCTCAAGGGAAGAAATATTCGGCCATATCCTATCAAACTTTGGAGGATCTGCATGCATCAGGAGAAATCAGGTTTTGTTATTTACATCTGTGTTATTATTCTAAACAGGCAAGCATATGGACAAAGACACAGATTACAGACATCTATTACTGGACTAGTCTAAGTTGCATTTGAACAGTACATGACTCCACAGTGAACAAGAAAACAAGCAATTGATGATTCCCAAAACACCAAATGGACATAAAGTACTGTGCATAACAATTTATCTTCTGTGGTTTAAAATATAATTTTTCATGATGAGAAGATATCCTTGGGCAATATATATGGTTCTAACACCAGGAACATAACAGGAACATATTCTGTTAAATCTGCTCTGCAGAGATAAAATGAGTATCAGACAAATATGGATTTCTTACCAAAGACACACATCTTACCTTAACATCCTGTTTTAGGGCCTTTTGAGTGAATTACATATCTGTTATCGGAAGAAATATATTTACCAGTAGAGTGGGCCTTTTCTTCAGCTCTGAAAGTTTTGTGTGTTTCATCTATTTCCTATCACCCCTGCTGATATATTTCAAAGCTTGATTTTTTTTTGTCAAAACATTAAATGCCTACATTTCTTAGAAATCCTACATAATGTGTTACTTGCATGAAGCATCCTGTGTCAGAGCAAAAGAATTATCTGTGTCTCTTTAGAGCTTTATCTCCTTTGGATAATGTGTTACAGGCCTGGAGTAGTGGGGAGTGACAATTCTTAGCCAAAGAGTGCTTTATGTTGGAGCTGAGAACATGTGAAGGGGATGGGAGGGGAGGTTATGGAGGAAGGGAAGAAAACTTTTTTTTATTTTCCATTTCCATCTGCCTAGTTCTAAACATCAGATTTGGACCCATGTTTTTATCATCTTCTCTGAGTACTGCAGTGGTTGTGTTTTCTCTGAGCCAAACAGAATTTTTCTTAATGGTCATATCAGCCTACATATGGTGATACTAGTGGGAAGAGAGCTATTCCTTCACTTCTATCTATGAGGAATTCAGTTGGGTAGTTAAGTAGATTGCAGTTGTCACAACCTGGTTGGCATCAAGGGTCTAGGCTTATATGCGTTATGAAGATGTGTTTCACGTTATGTCCATCTTAGTAGGAGACCTGCAGTGAAGCAGTAACAAAAAGACTGAGGCTTCAAACATCTGATATGGAAGGAGGACATCCCAAAGTATCCTCTGACCCATTTGTCAAGGGTGAAGAGAAATTGTCTGTCTCCGAAGTCCTCCCACATGGAGAACAATTCAAGGAAAGAATGATGACCTATGCTGTGCCATTTACTGTTAGGTAGTCTTCTGCCACTGAATGGGTCAAGGTGTAATCTAATTACATAATTACATCAGATTTTTGCATTTTTGTGCTTTTTCCTTATCAATCAAGAAAACGGAAGAAAAAAACTGAGTCAGTGTGGTAGATTCTGAGTCTACATATTGATTAAAAATAAACTGCCTCTACAGGTCAGATCCACCAATTCACACACATAGGAAGTGCAAACACAACAGTCAGGGTGTATGACAAGCTGTACTTACTGAGGTGGCATGATAACCCAGCCCATCCACTGAAAGACTCTACTACCATGCACCTGAGAGACCACCTTTCTCCTCCTGAAACACTGACAGACTGGTTATAGGAAATATGTTTCAAGCATGCACAGGCAAATTACTTGCACAGTTAATTCGCTGTTGAAATTATGGTAGATTTAGGAACACTTAGGCTTGACCTAAACATTTTAAAGGGACTGGACATTAGAGAATACATATAAAAATGTATTAAAAAAGGAAAAGCAATCTTTATGGACTACATTGTCCTGCTGTCCCCTGAGCCTTTTTCTCTTTTAGCCACTGTGCAGCATCAGAGTTATTGCAGAAAGCTGTTAACATTTCAGACTGGAGCTTCCAATATCCTCCTTGTGTTGTTAAGTACTGTGTGGCACACCTACTACAAAAATTCAAATGTTTAGTGGCCTTCAACTGAAAAGGCTAAGGTATTATCAGAGGTAAAAGTAACAGTGTCAAAACTTCGTAATGCCTTAGGACTAACCCTCTGGAATATGTCATTTACTAAACTGCAGGTCCTATCTAGGAAATCAGACACTTGACATAATTGGACTCATATTATCAGTAATATTTCCTATATAATCTATTCTCATTATAATTTCTCCAAGTAATCTCATGTCCAAATAAAATCATTCCTTGTAAGACAGAAAAAATCCAGTGTTGCATATTTCTTAGTGATCCTATAAATGCTATAGATCTGTGCTTGTTTTAGTGAACTTACTTAAAATGGAGGTCGTGACTTACCACAAAATAATGAAAAATTCCCTGACCCTTTAAGTTAGATAACACTGAGCTGAGTTTCTTAACAGACACTCAAAACAATAAAGAACATATTTGCAGTGCCAGGAGATTACCAATTAAGTATTAAAACTAGTGATTATTACTAGCTATTAGTGATAATGATAACCATCTTAGAAGGGACTTCTGGAGGTCATTTGTTTCTTATGTTTGCTCATGGCAGGGTCAACTTTAAAGTTAGATGAGGTTACTGAGGGTCATATCCAGCTGAGATCAGCTGCTGCTTGGTAATGTGAGAGATTAATGAGACTTAATGCTTATATTATGTGCTTTTTTTCAATCTTTGGTAAAGAGGATATCTTTTTCTCATATCCTTGTTCATGGACTGTATTATCATCAAGATTACATGTTTCTTGATAAAGGTCTTTCTTCATCTCCTTGAATTTATTTTTTTTTTAAATGGAGATGACTTTAAATGATTTATCTAAAAAGGTATGTGAGATGTCCAAGTAATAGAATGTTGACTGTCATTCCCACACATATATTGGAGCAGATGAGTCATCCTTTCAACAGGCACTGGGAAGATTCATTTAGCAGCTAGTTATTCTTTAACAGGAACCTGTGAAAATATTTCTAGTCCTTACAGATTACCATTAAGGATTTTATTTATAGAGAAGTTGACTAGATAAACCAATCTTTTCCAGAACACTTCTGTGTCTGCACACTGTATTTTGTAATTAGAGTCATTATTTTTCAGAATAATTAAAGAATTTTGGTGTAGGTATTCTATAAGATATTCTATGTAAATCTACTGTAATATATTCCATGACAGTTATTCTGGGCAAACAAGGCTACAGAAATGTGAA
This sequence comes from Platyrinchus mystaceus, assembly GCA_035041135.1. Taxonomy (NCBI): domain Eukaryota; kingdom Metazoa; phylum Chordata; class Aves; order Passeriformes; family Tyrannidae; genus Platyrinchus; species Platyrinchus mystaceus. The sequence goes on along the minus strand of JAWWLV010000005.1, from coordinate 20,775,777 downwards.
AGAGAGTTTCTGAATGCATGTTTTAGTGTTATTATTTAAAACTGAAGCTACTGTAGACACCTTTAAGAGTGGAGGCATGTGAGCTTTTCAGTTGAGCAGAAAATCAGATATGACATTTTAAATTTGCATTGGAAGTTTCTGCATTTTTAGTTACTATTGTTCTAAAGCCAATTATATGTAGAAAATAACTATGGGAAAAAAAATCATACTTTCATGAAGTAAGGATAAACTGATTCCATTATTTATTAGATGTATCATAATTTCCTTTTTCTCTTCCCTTTTTTTTTATATATATATATATACTATCAGAATTACTTCTGATATTAAACAAAGAAAATCTCAAATATTCACTGGTAGGGCAGTCTGCACCATGGGCTACATCACAGATTCAGATCGGGAAAATGAAGGAAATGAATGGGTAGTTTCATCCTGATTCCAACCAGACAGCTGCACATGAAAAAACCCTGTCATGATCTTGGCAGAAATTAGCCAGCATTTTGTTGGTTTCTCACTCCAACCAAATAATGAACTGGCATTAAAAGGAAAATGCATTCCCACTGAGAGGGGCTATCCTTCCTCAGGGATGAAGAGCAAAGGTGATGGAGTGTATGAACACTCTGCTGCTGTCTGGGCATCTGCGCTCTGCAGCAGAGCAGCGCCCTGTCATCTCCTCAACTGACTGCTGACCCAGCCCACAAACAGTGCATTTGCTGTAAATTAATACAAATAAATCAGTAAGTCCTAAAGCATGCTCACTAATGGCAGAGAGGGAGCACTTGTGTTGGCAACTATGATTATTAATTTAATTTTTAATAACAATAAGGAACCCTAGTGAGATACTCTGATTAAGATGCTTTCTAACTTTCATTTAAAACACAAAAAAGTATAAAAAATTGTAAATGTAAACTTGATGATTCAGTAGAAGTTCATGTTTCCAGCCATAGAAAGCTGCCCTTGCCACTGCCTGTTTTAAACCATGAGTAGGCAATAGTAAATAGCTATTCTAAAATATTCAAAAATATATGCTGGGCACAGTGGAGTTATGGCAGTGGGTTTGGGTGTTAATATTGAACAAAAAAATTAGGAATAATAAAAAATAATGTTCACTGAAATCAATGGCATATTTAGTAACTGCTAGAATAATTGGGTGTGTTTATATCAGATCATGTTCCACCACTTCTTGCAAGCATCACACTATCATTATTACAGCATTTCTATCTCCTTTTGTCTTTTTGAAGTCATGATAACGTACCTCATGTAAAGTTTGACATTCAGCAATTTCATTAAACTGCCAAATTGAAATCACTGAAACAGAGGAAATGCTGATTTTTTTTTTTTTACTCACCCATTTATTTTATTAAGTTTAAAAAAAATACTTGCCAATATTAGGCAATCTTTCTTGGAGCAATGTAGGAAGTTTCATACCTGTTCCTTTGAAGAAAGGAGAATTCTGCATAAATGTGAAGATGTGGTTGTTTTATGGCAGCTCCTCAGCCATAACAGCTTTTATAACTGTTGGAAGAATTTAAATGCAATTAGTCCTTTATGTGTCCACTTGTTGTAGACTAAAAGAAAGTGATCTTTTTAGAGGATTAAAAAAAAAAAAGATAAATCCAGCTCTGGAAACGTTTAGATATCAGAAAAAAAGTCCATTGACTTGAATAAATTGCTGGCTGATTCTCAAACTAATGAGGGCTGAGGGAATTCTTCGATTTTAAGTATTTCCACTAAAATGTCTGCAGAAGTGCACAATGAATCAAAGTATTTTTTTGAGTCAAATATTTAGGTAAAAATCTCATGAAACAAAAAGTAAATTACTGTGTTGATAGTTTGCAGGGGTTTTTCCTTTTTATTGGAATTGCTTCTGTTTTTTCCTATAAAAATGCTGAAATTGGCTGGTCAGTTGGGATTATTGTACAGTAATACACAATTGATGAACAGGAAATCAAGACCTATGTTTTAATAATCGCTATGCTTATTTGGAAATCTCATTCTTTCCTTATACTCTGTGAAATAAACTGATTACATGTCCAAGGGACAGAAAGAAAAAGATGAGAGGGTAATATACAGAAGTGTATTCTTTTTCCAGCAGTTTCTTCCTGAGCTTTATAGATAATTAGATTTTAAAATATCTTCATGGATTATGTCGGCTCCCTATAAACTTCCTTGAGTAACTGAGCTAAACTTGCATATTGTAAGTGCTATGTGTTTTGCATGAGTACCATGGTACCTATTGAAATGTTGGTATCTTATTTTCTAGTGTCCTTTAATTTCGTTGTTTATTAATGGTTAAAACAAAGATAACTGTCAACTGAGTAATTTTTCTTATATTACAGAAAATCAAAAAGCATTGAAAACATTATTTGACTGATAGACTGACCCATGATTATAATGGTGAACTGGAATGAAGAATGAGAAACAATACTAAACTGTCAGTGGCTGTGTCTACGAGACTGGTGAGAACAGCTCTTCTTATCTGTTAAAATTGGTGGATCTGGCAAAACAAAAACTGAAACAAAGGCTCTCCCAAATCCCATCCCAACAACCTGTCAGTGCTCCCTGGAGCAGCATTGGTGGTTTCTGACCCTGCACTCGAATCACTCTGCTGGGATGTTTTCTGCTCAGAGCTGGGGCCAGTTTTGCTTCCTCAACTCCAGAGTGACATCCTAGTTACTCAGGAAAAGAATGGCTTTGTTGTGAATCCTACCAGGTAAAGCTACCCATTATATCTTTTATTTGGACTGTTAAATTTATTTCAGGTCCAGTGTTCAAATGAGTATATCATACCATAAAGTCTATCTGTATTTTCTTTCAGGTCAGTAATGTTTTAATATAATGGAAAATCTAATTGTTAAAGCAAAAGATTCTGAGTGCTTCAAAGTACTAGAGTAAAAGAGGGAAAACAGATACTGCTACTGGCTTGATGTTATAATCAGTTATTTAGATAAAGTGATTGCCTTAGACTAGGAGCCTGATTAACAGTATTATTTATTAAAAGGTCAGATTTGGATAAAATTGAATTGCAATTAGAACATTTTGCTTGTATGTCCAAAATAATAGATATAGCCTGCAGACAATATTTAAATGTTCTAAGGAGATAAACATCTTAATGGTCTCTCAACAGCACAGCTTTCTGTAAAACTTGACCTCAAATAATAATAGAAAAGTAATGTACAACCTAGTTATGCATGTTTATATCCCACTGACATATGTGGGTGTTGTGTATATACTGTAGTCCAGAGCTTGGCATTGTAATAGCCTTGATCGCACGATTGTAGATTTAATGAGAGAACTCGGTTACTGCAAGGGGGCAAAATCAGGTCCAAAGTACCTTGTGTTTTTATTAAAAAGAAAAAAAATCTGCTAGTATTTGCTCTCACAACCTTTTAAGATATGTACTTACCACATTAAAATTTCATAACAAATATGTAAAACAAATAAAGCTACACTCATCCGTACACTATTTTAGTTCCAGAAAAACACCTACTAGATTTTTCAAGGTTAAGAAAGCAATAAAATAAGAGAGTGCCCATTTGGTCTTTTCTCTTATTTTAACTTCTGTGTCTGGCATTCATTATCATAAAAAAAAGTTCTCTTCATTTGAAATTGGCTATAAAGAAGAACAAAACCACAGAGAACAAAGCAGAAAATACTGTTTGATTATTGTGATTGCATCTTGCACTTGGGTGCATGGTCTGTCTCTAAACTCTGACTCATCTGCCAGCAGCAGGCTTTAAGGTGATAATCACCCACACAGAGCTATTTGCACATCATGTCTATCCTATCCTGTATCTAATTATACCCTTTATAACAAACTGTTTAGCATAATTAGTGGAGTTATGCTTTACAGGAAAAAAGATTGAAGCCATAGTTCAGAAGATTCAACTTTTTGAAGGCACACATGTACAGATTAGTGACTTTGGTATTTGGTCACAAAAATGAACATTTTGATGCACTGGTCTATGTAAAACTGTACAATCATTATTTTAGCAAGTAAAATAATGTACTTTTCAGAATATTTACATACTGTATGTAAGCATTACTTAAAATTATGAAATGGTTTTGGGATTCATTAATTGCTAACACTTTCACCAGTATTTTTCCAGACATGGCTGAAAAATGCTGAAAGGGCCAGCCTTGTAATCAAGAATGCTGGAAATTATCAGAGAACCTATTATTCAACTGATAGACAACAGCAGGTACAAATGACCTTAATGGGAAAGCTCTGATTTTTTAATTTGTTTTGTTTCCTTCTAGATGATCAGAAAGGATGTTTACTAATGACCACTCTTTCTTTGTGTTCAAACTTTAAGCTGCTTTAACACAAGATCTTTTGAGGTAAAAAAGGAATAGAGAATAATACATATATGCGCACACAGGAATATATTTATTTTTCTTTGTTTGTTTTCATTGCAGTCTTAAAAGTGTTAACTGAGCATTACTGGTGTTGGTATCTTCTTTGTATGGCAATTTAGTCTTTCTAACCCCCCCTGCCCCAACCCCATCCTCCTTATACAATAGGAAAAGCTGGAAGTACACAAAAGCCAATATCCCCCTGTAGGTGTTTGTTGCCAGGCAAAATGAAACCCAAACTGCATCCCCTAAAAGTAACTTCGTGTCCCCAGATGGGGGAAAACTGCTGATATGAACACAAATACTGTATTAGCATAGACAAACGAAAAAATCATGCAGAATCCATTAAAGCAGCCACAACTAATTAATCTTGTTTGGATTTGTGTGTTAATTTTACTTCTCTTTGAGACCAGGATAAATTTATGGATTCTATCCTTGCTTAACAAAAGTTCTGCTATTTCTGTATTATCAGAAAGATGTTCAGAACATTGTGCAAGTAAAATTATTTCCCCCATGAGTGATTTAAGAAAAAACACATGGAAAAAACAAGCAGAGTATCAGTATTTACTTGAAGAAATGCTCATGCTTCTCTCTTTCCAGGAAGGCAAAGAAATTTGTTGAATTCTACAACATATCATTTCAAGACATTTACAGCAGACTAATGATAAAGCATAGACTTGCAGAAACTCTTGTATTTCCTATGGAATTTTAAATGGAATTTTCTCCATTTGTAATAAATAAACTATACTAATCACTCCGGTGTAAAATACAAAGAGGTCAACAATGCATCCTTTCAGCTCACCATTGTTCAAAAGGTATTTGAGTTTCCCTATTAAGTTTTCAAAGGCCAACATCTGCTGATGCTCAGAAATGGTAGATGTGGTGACGAAGGCTGTATGGAGTGGGAAGTGAAAACACAACCATATAGACCATGCAACACAGTACTAAGAAACTATAGCACAACCAAACTCCAAAGAGCTATTTTCCCATTCATCCCATTTCTATTATTAATGGCAGGAATATTTCTGACATAAATTTCTCTTTCATTTAGTTCTTCCTTTTTTGTTGTTATAAAATATGTCTAAACACAAAGTTTTGAAAACAGCATATCGCTATGAATTTGCAGTCATGCAAACACTAAAGGAGACACTAGAGCAGGAAAATGCCATTTTTAAGATTGAAGGCTTTCATTTGCACATTATTGTCACTGATGCTGTTCAGCTATTTAAAGCTGCAAAACAGATGCTGTGGTGTTCAGCTTTAATAGTGCTCTCACTTGCAGGGGAGATAGTTTTGATGGTGTTTAACTTGCTGTCTAGAGCTTAACAAATCAGTGCCATTCATGAGCTTAAGTAAACTGACTTGATTTATAAATTGATAGACCTGACCCTCCATCATAAGAAGCGAGACCATTTTACCCAAATTATTAAAAACTTTTCAGCTGGTTACTGGGCATGGCAAATTGCATTTTACAACTGTGATATTTTATAATTGACATAGTTCTGCATTATACAAGTTGTGTCTAAAGTATCTGCAAAGCTGAGGCTGTGGGGAATATTCTTTCAGTCAGCCACAACAGGATCCCATTTCTGCCTCCCTACTTTATTTGTAATTAGCTAACGTGCCATGACTGTGTGCACTTCTCAGCTACGGAATTCATCTGAGACCCACAGCTGAGCTGCTGTGCACTTAGTCCCTTCAAGTGTTTTATTTAAGTAACCATCTATTTTATTGATATAGTAGTCCTTTACGTAACAGTGTCATGGTTTTGTTATAGTTTAAGTATAATATTTTGGTCCTTTAATTGCATACAGGAAAGCATTTTTTCTGTGAAGCAACACAATGCTGTTTATTTTCTGGAGTAAAGCCGAGTTCAAAGGCCGCTGGAATTAATGCAGATACCAGCAGATACGCTGTATTTGCAATTCTACTTCATGAAAACGAAAGCTATTCCATTTATAAACTCTTCCATTTGCTCTTTGGATTTACACAGATGGGCATACATGAAAATTAATGTTCCTATACTTCTTGGTCCTATACTTGTTATTAGCAAACACTTTTTTTTTCAAGATGTTCAACAAATATTTTCTGTGGAACAGTGTCTTAATTCTTTGTGTAACACTCAAGTTCATAAGACTCAGTTTTCATCTGGTGATAAAAACCAATCAGAAAACCTGTGGTTGGGTGCAGATGAGTTGTCAGGAGTGACATTGTCTCTGACCACATAATAACAGTTACGTGCTAATGCAACAGGGGAAAGCCAGCATGGAGCCCCTGCACTATAGGGCTCATTGTCAGAGAAACATTATCTACAACAGAAAAGGATGTTGGGAAATTAGATCCATGAAGCTGAATGACAGTGCAAAACAATACTGGTTTTATTACTTACTACCGATACTGGAAATACTGGGTATACCTGTAGAGAAAAAAAAACAAACACAAAGAAGTATAGTTAGCTGTTTGCTGTAGCTGGTTGAGCTATTACATCTAAGATTCTGAAAACAATTTTAGAATACTGTGGTGGCAACTGCCAATATGTACCCAGACCTTCATAAATGCAGAGTCTTTAGATTCTTCAGTATGGGGCTGCAGGGACCACTAAAATGCATTGACAGATGGGACCTACACCAGCTCTCTGTACTTCATGAATTTGTTCAGAACACTTTTGTATTTCAACTAACCAGCCATTAGGTTTAATGCTCCAGATAAAAATATCAGTCATGCATGTATTATGCGGATCTAGGAGAGTAATTTAACCAAGGGATAGATGCATTGCTAACTGCTTTGGCCAGCTGCTTAAGTCAGTTGATACCTTCTGTTGCATTAATTGTATATAGCTATTTTTAACTCTTCTACCTGATGGTTATCTAAATTAAGCCATGTAAAAGAAATGTAATTGAGTGAAACAATCTAAGGTTGTAGGTTGGCCTTATTGGCTAAGCCTCTCATTGACTTTTTTTCCCTGTGTTCATTTCATTCCTAAACTGAATTAATGCAAGGAAACCATTTTAGAGGCAGGTGAGATTTACCATAAGAGGTGGGGCTACTGAGGAGTAAAACTACTTTACTGGATAAGCAATGTGGGATCTCATGTTATATGATGCAGTCCCAAGATGTAACTTCTTGTCAGGTCTGCCCCGAAATGTGTGTAGCACAAAAATATGGACATGAATCTTTCCTGAAATGCCATTTTCTTAAGATTAAATGCCATTGTTAATGGACTATGGCTAGTCACTTGGGTTAGTCAGAAACTGCAGATCAGTATTTAAATCCTGGATATTTGCATTCTCTTGGTTAAATACAGTTTGCCTTTTTTAAGTTTTATTGACTTCTGATGGCACACATTTTGCTGCAGAAATGTGTTTCTCTATCAAACATCTGCTATACTTCTTTCAACATCTATCTTGAAGTTCCCTCTTATTCAGAGATGGCATGGACCTCATGCTGCAATTTAGCAAACTGGAATGAAGGAATGTCTTGAGGATTTATGATATTCAATGTAAGCAAGGTTGTAGTGTCAAGTTGGGAACACTTCTAACTTGTGGCATGGCTAAGACAATGCTGAAGTAACAGAATTTGCAGACTGGGGACAGATTTTTTTATTTTTCACCACGTCAATCCTGAGGCACATGTCAGAATTGCAGCTCCCTGGTTTCATATCCTATGGCACCCATGGTCTGGCAGAGCACTGGGCACCACACTGTAGACAGCACCCGCTGCTCACCCAGCCCTATGCTCAGACATTGTTTACAAACTTAATTATTTCCACTTCTGCTGAGAATAACGTGTATTTTCCAAAATTTTAGCATCAGAAGGTATTGAAAGCTAAATGAAAATGTCATCATAATAGAACAATACACTCATAGTTCTAAATGTAATAGTTCTAATGTAATAAAAAGAGGGGTTTTTTTCAATTAGGATAATGTAAGAGAACTTCTATCCCTTTCTCTTGTATGTCAAGAAGACAATCAATTTTCAAATAATTTTCCCTGAAGTTTCAATAGCAGCTTGTTTAAACTTTTGCAAGTCATTGTAGCTGGTTTAAATTAGCAGGATCCGTTTTTGTTTATACACTCATGGAACCTACACAAATATTAGATAAAATACAAAAGCTGCGTTCTCGCACTTACGCTTCCACTGTGAAATGGTATTTGTATTTCCTCTGGGTATACTCCCCCGCCTCAAACCTCTCTGTCTCCTACACACAAATACAAATATCCTTTCCTTTCTCTCCTGAACAGATTGTAGCAAAGGGAAAGGTTTTCCTGCAAGTCTACTCTCCTCATTTTACTGTATTTCAAAATTTTCAGTGAATTCATAGTGATAAATGCTTTCTGGGCAGAGAACAATGAACACAAGATGCCTGCTAGTCTGAGGGGCTCTGTATTAACCTTGCAAAGGTGTCTTCAGGTTCTGTTTCAAAAGTTATTTCTGTCCTTTTTCTATTTATGAGTTGGTGAGATCCAGACTGATTTTTGTAATACCAGGTATCCCTGTCTGTGGTGACTGGCCTTGATAGTGCACTACTTTATGCCCTTCTTACTAAAGAGAGTGAGAATGACACCTCTGAGTTTGTCTGGAAAAGAGTTGGTTATGTAGGGCCATGAAGCAGGATCTATTAACACTCTGCGAAAACCGCACATATGATGGGAAACTTATTCTTAGAACGAGTGTTTTTGTGAGATCTGGAGTTACATATTGAGGCTAGCTCTTGAATTCAGCTGAGCTGTATTTGGTGCAAGTCCTTAGGTAACGAGGCACAGGAGGTGTGATCCTCTCTCTCTCTCCCTCCCTCTCTCAGTGTGGAGGCAGGTGAAGGTCCAAGCACACGGCTCCTCCCGTGCCACTGGGGACACCAACAGACTGAAGAGTCATCCCACCACTGCTGGCCCTTTGGATGGACCTGCTACGTTATGTGACATGGATCATTTCCAGTCAGCCTTGTATTGAAATTTGTGAGTACTTTGCAGCGGTGAAGTGATGTGAAAAGGTTATAGAGACGAAGGATCAGGCCCATTACTTTCCTTGATGCACAACTCTATTCAGCCAGGCATAAAGTGCAAATAAAACCAAGTGATTGAATTTATATATATTCAGTTGTTAGACCAAAGCAATGTTCAATCTAAATTATCTTCCAGTTGAAATCACTGGGATGGTTATTAATGGTAACAGTTTTAGAGTGAGGAGACAGTGAGTAAAACGTGCTAAGAAAGTTCAGGGGTAGCTACTGGCCACAAAATGGCAAACATTGCAGTAAAATGTCACTAATACTATTTATTATTTTTGACTTGACTTGAGGGTGGTGGTTTGGTATATTACATGTTAACTGTAAGTGCATCTAAATATATATCCATTACTTGAGAGGAAAAAAAAATCTGGTGTTTTCCTTTCATACGATCTTCTGAATCTGCCTTGTAATTTTCTCGTTTCCCCTGCTTCCAGAAATGGGCTGTTTTAGCTCTTAGCTGCCATGGAGCTGGCTATTGAAAATGAAGAAAAAAGCAAATCAGATGCTAGCAAAGAAAGGCAGTTTTTGATTTCTTCTGTAGTCTGTGTCAGTGTGAAATGCGTAACACAAAGGAAGAGGATCAGGATTTCTGTGAGAAGGGTCACACTGCTGCTTCCATTCTCATACCCTGCAGACCCTCTCAGCACCTTCATTGTCAATGCCCACGTGAGCGTCTGCCAGCAGCACAATTAATGTAGCCAGGCTGCACCTCTTCCTGGGCAGGGAGTGTGTGTGGAATGAAGGAATTATTCCGTCAACTCAGTCTTGGCTACCATCTTTCCCATGGGCTTGTCTGCCTCTTCTCCATCACAACTTAAATGTGCACCTGCAATATGACAGGGAGCCAGGGACAGGGTCCTGCTGCTATCAAAACACTACACCCAGCTCACAGCTCGCTCACGTTCAGAGAAAGGGGGTCCCCAAGAGCTCAGTGAATTATCAAGGTGAGATCAGTACAGCCCAGAGACTCAGAATTAGGACTGTCTCCTATGAAGGCATGGCTGGATATGACAGTAAATAATGCAGTTCAGATATGAATCTGTATTAATTGCTGATCAAAGCTGTGTGAGAGCTTTTCTGACAAAAGAGATGCCTTTATAATTACACTCCATACCACACATCTACCTCTTAAACAGGAAGAGAATATAGAGCCTTTCATAGCAGAGAGTCAGAGGAGGCAGGTCAATGCCACATCTGATCTTTTGGTAGAATATCTGTGCTGTAGTGTCACAGCACTCCCTACAGTGAGTCTTTCTTCCCTCTGCAACTCCTTTACTGAGGCATGATTGCAATATCAGATCCTCAGCATCAATATTAGAAGTTCTGAATTCTCTAGTAATTTAAAGCTCTGAGAAGCTAAAGGATCCTGGCATCTTGTAACCCCTCAAAGGGGTTATGATCACAGGAGTAAACTTTTCATGTATTGCTAAACCTATATTCAGACAAAGGACCACACACAGTGAAAGAAAATTCTTAGGAAATTTCAAGGGTTTCCTTCAAGGGCCCTGGAACTTCTGCTACTGTTAATTTTGCAGTTGTTTGCTCTGTAAAGATTGCAAATTTTTCAATTCCCAGAAAAAGAACTGCTTAGATGAAGTTTGTTATCCCTCACCTCTGCTTTCTCAAGTGATATTGCCAGAAATAAATGGGACAGAGGAAATACTCGCTTATTGCTTTATTGGGTAACACCTTTTCAAATTTGGACTTTTTCTTGTTATGTTTTAGTGAGTCCAAACCAGTATTGAAAACTCTGTCTGGGAAACTCCCAGTGAGATCAAAGGATTTTTTTTCAAGTAATTGTAATTTATTGATAAAATATCAAAAACATTGAAAAGCCTGAAACTCAGACCACTTATAGCACCTTGAGTATCTTAAAACAGAAACTTTGCTTTCCCATGCTGCTGCTGCTGCTTAAAGACTAGAACTCTCTTTCATTTCACCTCTTCACTGTATATGGCAGAAAATAGAGTTGTTTGAAGCCAGTGACGTATGGAAGCAATTCATTTCCCAGCAACAGATGCCACCATAACCAGCACAAACAACCAACTCAGCAGGGTCATGCAAGAGGGTAGAATGCTGAAAAATAATTTTTCAAGCCCTATTTAAAAAAAAAATACAGCACATTATTTATAGTGCATTGTTTTTCAGTACACACCTGCAATGTTTTGCTGTCTACTGCACTGGATACCTAGTTGGAGGGAAGTGAGTTTATCACTTGCAGTTTTTCCTGACATTCTTGTCTTCCTGAATGCTCTTGGTATACTGCAGTTTTGCCCTCACCACTAGGCTTTCCAGTCTGATACAACTTTTGTAAGACATGTTCCTGTGGTTTATGCCTTCTGTAAACTTCATGGGCTAAGATTAATATGTAATATAAAATAGGAACAATAAGAAGCTTTGCTGTTTTATAACTTATATTGATTCATATCTTCCTTTTTTTCTTTTAAAGATTTATCAAAAGCATCAAGGAGCAACATTTTACATCCTAAGTGTAGGTGTCCTACTCCTTCAAATCGAATTATGAAGTAGGCACTGGAAAGCTCCTTCCAGTTGTTTGGGAGAATGGGGCCATTAGAAAATGGGACACTATCTTCTTTGAGTTTGTTTTGACAGGACAGCAGGATGTGTGATCCTTTCAGTTGGAGGGATCCATGGTACTTGGATTCCTGAACAGAAAGCACAACTTCCTGGCCAACTTCATTTGTGCTGATACTTCAAGATGGCTTTGTGTCAGCAAATATTTACAGGGAAAACTGCGAACAAAGATGAGGGTAACCAGTGCAGTTCTGCAAGTGCCATAATTTTTGCCAGAAACTGTTTCTGTCACATAATTTTTGCCAGAAACTGTTTCTGTCACAGCTGTGCCACAGGGAAGTGTCGTAAGTCTTTTCCCATTCAGGAAGGATTAAGTCTGTGCTGCTGAGATAGAAGCTGTACAATCGGAGAGGGACCCACTGCAGGAGAAATTCAGTGAACTGACTGAGACTGCCTAACTCCTGACTGAAAAGAACCACCAATGTTTCCCATGTCCTGGTCAATCCTTTGTTTCATGTTGAACTATGAATTAGGAGTGTCATGTAAAAGCTGGGAGGTGGTTTTCCCAGAGTGTTTGGGCACTTCTGGTACAGGTTATTGGTTGTGAAGGGACTGACACAAAGCGAGCAGGCTTTGATGCATGGCAGCTCAGCACAGTCTTAGACAGCACTATCTGAACAGAAGTGCCAAAGATGATCTAAACAACAGGAGGAAGAAAAGGGCTAGTGCTGTCAGACACATACAACTGCTGAGGAGAAAAGCTATCCTGTAATACCGAGTACAGAGAAATTCAATAAGTTCACTTTGTGTGTCAAAACATATTGCAGAAAAAACTATCCACAGATTGTGGCAGCAAAAGGGAATGAATGTAATCACAAAATAGTCAGTAAGATAGAGTGAAAATATAAAATAAATGTTACGTGGAGACAAATGGAGAAATACTGTTAGTGCCAGAAACAACAGAGTACTCACTGTCTTTCACAGGTAAATCATAGAAAAATGTTTTGCATTCTCCTGAAAAACTCATGATAATTTTAAATGAGAAGGATACAGAAAACAGCTTTATATTAAGGTTTATGCTTTGACTGCAGAATAATCTGGAATGGTCTTGTGTTTCATGAGCTGTACCTTGAAAAGGTACGATAAAGTCTTATTGGTCACAAAAACTGGCAGAAACAAAACAATGGAAATAACAGAAGTTATAGTTGGGAAAGATTTGGAAATGGACATTACACTTCTTGTTGAATCTGAGCAAATTTCCCAAGTTCAGAGAATCTCAAGAAAAAGTAACTTTTTATTTTGTGAAAAAAAGAAAAAAAATAATTTGAGTGTTTCATTTTACAACCATTTTTAACTGTATCTTACTTAAGATACACTCACTTCCTTAGATGGAAAAGGTAGACTTCTATAACTGGAGAAGGGATGAGTATCAAAGGGGCACTGTATTACTGGACTATACAAAGTGTCCCCAGGGAATTGAAGTAATATATGAAGGGAAGTTTAGGCTAAGACCAGATAAGTTACTTCTATCAACATGTTCCAGCAACTATTTACAGAATTCACACTTGACTAGGGAGGGTATAATGCTAGGGCTGCATTGCTGACCACATGATGCAGATGGTGACATAAAGGCAACAGATTAAGGGAAATTACATTGGCTGTGCAGAGAGTTTACACAATACTGCAAAATTTCATATGCTCCAACACATAAGGCCTTAAATCAGGCAGTGACAAAAGACATGAAGCTTTTACATACCACAAGAAGAGAAGCTGATTTAGTTCTGGAGTAGGTACATAGGACCCAATTCAAGAAGTAGTTACCAGAGAACCACTTCTGGAGTGAAAGTCAACATGTTGTTGAGAAGGAAAAGGATAAAAAAAATTTCCACTGCAGTAATATTTAAGTTTGAGAGAGTGAGGAGTGAGCAGATTAAAATGAGGAAGGTAGCTAAAAGAAAAATGAAAAGAACATCTAAAAAGATATAATGCAAACAGCATGGAGGCAGGCTGGAGACAAAGTATATGAGGGACTCAGAATAATCACATATAACTCATCTCTTTTTTTTTTTTAATTATAAAAGTCAACTCTCTTTTAAGCTAAAAAACCCAAACCCCAAACTGAAAACAGCAGAATGTAGATGATTTTGGAAAGACACCCTTCAAAAGTGTAAGTCTTCTCAGTGAAGAAAGATAGGGGTGAAAAAAAAGCATAAAATCTGTCAATTCAAATATAAACCACAGAATTTTGAGAATCAACTTCCTATAGATACAAAAGTTAATAATTCTTTTTTGTTAATATAACCACAGTAGAAGCAGAAGGCCTTCCAGAGAGATGACTGGGAAGACAAGCAGTCAAGGTATTATTAATTAATATTATGGTTAAGTAATAATTTAATACAGAATAGTTTAATTAATAATTTAATTGACTTTAATATTGAATTTAATTAATGGTTTTCACTCATGTTCACAACGAAGAAGGTTAGAGAGATTCTCACAATCTGAAACCTTCTCAATGTTTGTTATAATCTGAAGTAAATGATATCTAACAAGAACTGCCATAAGGAAATGTACACCTAAGAAATACTTTAAAGGAACTTAAGCGTGATGTTTCTGAACTAACTCCTGTAGCATAATAACCTGCTTATGCCAGCCTTGATGCCAGAAGACATGTTTTAACTGTGGCACTATCTGAAAAAAGGATTCAAGGACTCATTCTTATAGTAACAAAATATAAAGCAGACACATTTTTATGCTACTGTAAAAGAGCCATGTTGTCATGTCTAGAGTATTGTGTAGTTTTAGCCTAACCAAATAAAAAAATGACACCATGGACCCAGAAGAGAGCAAGAAAGCAGAGATGACCAGAAATGTGGCATAGTTTTATGATAAGATGAAACAGATCAGGATTTGTCATTTAGAAAATTGGAGTGGATAATGTCAAGTCTATGTCATGAGACATGGTATAACAGTGCTAAATAGGGGTGTGTTATTTTATGTTCCTTCCTACATAAGGAGGTACAGGCTTAACCATTAAAAAACATTTATACAAACAAAATAGCATACCTTTCACTCATTGTCTCATTAAAGTGTGAAATGTATTGCCATAACATATCACTGAGGTCAAGCTTATATTAGCTGGGTCTCTCCCTCTGATCAGCAGCGAGCAACCACTGTATGACGGAGGGTCCAGCTCAAAAAGCCAGGTTATTGCTGGTGACTGAGAAGGCAAAGAATAAATCCTTCCTGCTTCTTCCTGTTTGCCATAAATTCCTGCTGCTGATCACTGCTGAAGTCAGGATTTGAGGGCACATGGAGTATTCATCAGCTCCAACAAGGTTACGTTTTCATGATGCTATCATCATAATAGTAATAATAATAAACCTCAGAAATTTCTCCGTTTTTTGTGAAACGTTTTGATTTTTGACAAAACTATATATCTGATGAAATTCACTAATGTGGTTTTAAGTTGTTTTAATAAGCTTCAGGCATCCTTTAGGTGGGCGCTAATTCCCCTGTTCCGTCTGGTGTGTGCTCAACTGGCTGGAAAGCAGATAACTGACACAGCAAGCTGCATTTAGCAAGACCCCTGTTTTCATGTTCAGATGTATCTTGTCACTAGGTTAGATAACTGCTGGGGTAGCAACTGCATTTTTTTATATATACATATATTTATAAAATATGTATGTATGTGTATACATATGTATGTGTGTATATGTAAAAATATATAGACAAGATCAATCCAGTAAATCTCGCCATTTTTCCCAAACATAGCTTTAAACTATTAATTCTCTGAGCCACATTCACTTTTTATATGTGAAAAAAGTGAATACTCTTACAAAATATTTTTCCCCTGCTTCTTGGAAGTTCATTATTTTTTTTTCTGCTCAGTAAGAATTTTATCATAATTTCATGCCCCCACACTTCATGGTTTGTTACTTGGTCTATTACTCTCACATTTTACTTGATAAGGTCCTGCTTCCTATGATCTTCATTTCTGAGTTTTGATTCTTCACAGCTGCTGCTTTGAAGTCTTAGATAACATTCTGAGCATTGCACACTGTTCCTGGTTTTAAACTTTTCATTCAACTGCAGTTCATAGCTCTGTTTCTCCCAAATAACTTTTCAATAAATGTTACATTCTCATATTCTAAAATGAATGTTTTGCTTTTAATCAGGGCAAAACTGTGGACTCCTTTCGTAAAAATAGCTAGTAACTTCTGTCAAAAGGTTTATCCTCATTTCAATCCTTTCTTCAAAGGAATTTAAGTGTGTCAATCAGTTCAGGAGGATTCTGAATCACTGTGTGTTTCATATGTGCAGGAAAGTGAGAACTGATGCTCTTACTTGTCTTTGTGTGCTCTCTTTCACCACCATATCCTTTTTGACCTAATCCTGTCCAGGACCTGGAAATGCAACTTACTCCTTTGGATAATATGAAAGTGAGCTGGAACAGTGAGTGTGTGTGTTGTTGAATGGCTGTTAGCTGGAATCAAGCAGATATAAATCCACAGGTTTTGCCCTTGCTTTCCCTCTTGATCTACAAGATCTACAAGATCTACAAGAGTGCAGATGAATCTGGACTGCAGGTCAACATCAGGCAAATATTTCCCAACCTTTAGATCTTTAGTTATTAATTTGAAAAATTTGGGCTGAGTTTTTTTTTCCACTTTCTTAAATGGACAAAAAATGAGCAAGGACCTCATCTCACATGTTGAGCTGAGGGTGTTTCCGATCTCAAGGCAATAAGGATGTATGAATGGAGAGCTGAGGTCATCGTGGCTGGAGCAGTACTGCAGATATTCCCACTGTTTTCTCTCCTCTGTGTGTTTTTTATGTGAAGAGTCCTAATTTTTTCATTCCTTAGACCTTTCTGTGCAGTGTCCACAGATGTGTCTATGGATAAAAACATGCAGTTCTCATGCAAGTTATTTACAACCATGTGAGAGCACAGATGATGTATACTTTGAATTAACACTTGCAAATCGACACTTTCAATTATACACACTGAGTCATAAAGAAATTACAAATTTTTGCCAGCATTAATCTTCCTTCAGAGTCATGATATGTGGCAGAATTATAATAATGAAATATCCTTATTATACAAAACTACTTACAGATATTAGCAGTGCCCTTAGGTATAGGCAGATAAGAACCAGGGCTCCATGGTCGGCCCTGATAATTCTTCTTGCATTTTCCACAGTCTGGGCCAGTTGTGTTATGCTCACATTCACAAAGTAGTCTTTTGTTTTCTTCTTTACAGCCAGTAGCATGAAGGTTGCACTTACACCTATTTTTAAAAGGCAAAAATAAAACAAAGTGGGATATTATTTAGGGGTGAGGTGAGTTTGAGTTCAGACCATCTTAGAAAAGCATGTCCTACAGCAACCACTTGATTTCTGTGTTGTGGCTGTAGTATTGTTCTTTCATGCTTTGTAAATAGCAAGTTGCAGTATCTTCAGCTTGCACAGGTCTAAAAGTAGACATTTCACCATGACTCCAAGATGCTGAATCCTTTCTTGTTTTCATTAATGCAGCTCCACTGAGAGCAACTAAATTATTCATAATTTTTACTACAGACTGGTCTATAATCTTGCAGGAATTCAAGAGTTACTCACTATTCCCAGGAACAGAACAAGTGCTCTGCTTATGTCCTTAGAGAATCTGGCCCAAATTAAGATCCAAATTAGGCCCTGGGAGCCTGAGAAAACACACTTCAGTTAAATATCCTCTGCAATGCCACACTTTGGTAGAAGGGAAGCTCACTATAATGATGTCTTGCCATTCTTGTTCAGAAAGTAGTGGCTTGCTATTCTTGTTCAGCAAGTACTGTCTTGCTCAGAAAGGGCAAAAAAATTTCCTGCTGTAATTTGATATAGCTGTAGTAGCTGAAGGTTAGAGGAAATATTTTGGGAGGCACACTTAGTTTTACTTGGGAAAGAACACCTAATTGAACCTTGTGACAAAATCATTAGATAAACCAGATTCTGCAACTGGTCTTTGAACAATTGTATTTTCCTTAAATTCCCCTTTCCCTGAAACTGGGACACTCACGGAATGGGAAGTTAGTTTCAAAAAAAGGAAGGCATTGTCACCTCTTTCCATCCCTTTCCAACAGATGTCAAAGCCAACTAAAATCTGTTTCTGTTGGGGGCTGGAGAGAAAACTAGTATTTAACAACCTTTCCTGTTTGTTTTCCTCATGATTGTACATCTAGTGATTTAAAGGATTCTCATGTGGGCATTTGTCACCTGTTCCATACAGTGACCAATAATTAGAGCAAAACAACACATGGAATGGCCAAGTGCAAATTAACAGCTGTCAAGCTGACTTCCATTTGGAAGGAATATGACCTGAAGCAATTGGCCACATACATATATATCCCCAGGGTAAAACAAGCTTGCAGTTGTCATAAGTGGCTGCTGGAGAAAATCCCCAAGAATATGTAATACAGTAGATGGTGGATCATTCTCCTCAGTGCTAGAAATGAGACAGATGAAACTGCTGTTATTTGAGCAATGTTCATTCTAAAGAAAAACAGGTTCAGCACCTTTAAAATTGAAATTGCCAAAATGTACTGAATGTGCTAGACAACAGAAAGAGTGAGTCATTTTTTTACAATGTCCAAAATATCGGTGCTTGAAGACTAAATCAATTGTAAATTTTCAATGACTGGCCACTGCAGAATGAAAGATGCCTGTCTGGGTGTCAGTGGATGAGATATGCCTATTCACCTAGAGATTGAAGATTTTGGTAAATGGAACGGCTATTAAGAAAAGCAATGGGTGATTTTACTGTCCACACGAATATGAAAATGGAAAACTCCAAACAGGGGAGATATACAATAATAACAAGACCAAAAAATAGAGTCAGAGGAGAAAAGCAGGACAGACTGTGGAGTCACTAGAACAAACAAGAGAAAGGAAGAGACTGGATTTCTTTCAGGAGGAGATTTCTGATTTGTTGTAGGGACTCATCAGTGTCAGAGGCAGCAAACTGATTTAGGCAAGAAGAAAAGAAAAGGCTGATTCTGAGGAAAAGCTGTAGTTCCTACAGGTAGTTCCTGAAAGGGTGCTGCAGACTGGTAGGGGAACAGAGGTGGGGGAAAATAAATGTATGTCCCTCTACTAATGTGTGTAAATGTGCACAGCTCTTTTAATAAACACCCGAAAATAAAGAATGGTTGTGTCAGAAAACCTTGTGCAAAATCTCTTTGCACTTCTTACATGCTGTGCTTGTCTTGTTCCTGGAGAGACAGACTGATCCTTCCTTGGTTTTACTTGTAGACACGGCTGAAACTGAAAGAGAACAAAAAGCATCTATGGAAGGCAAAATGGAAGGTACCACCTCTGGGGAAAACCAAGCCAGTATCAAATTCTGTGGTGTATGTGGAGCCTTTTTTTAAGGAAGGCTGCACTAAGAACTGGGCAATCTGTCCCAGGGACCTCATCAGAGTGTACATATGCACAGTCTCAGAGACTTCTGCAAAGAGAAATGTCTGTTGTGCGAGAGGGACTAACTTCTCTGAATGACTGAAAGAGGTAAATGTGTGTAGCAGGGCTAAGTGATGACTAGAGTACAATAAAAATTTAATTCTATCTGTAGGATAAGCAGTAAGAAGAACAGAAATATTTAGGGTTACAGAAAGAAGACTGTTCAGGTAAAAGTACCATCCAGATGGACCATGAGAGAACCACTCTAGCGATGAGATACATTGGATTGTGAGTGGTGTGAAAACAAAGAAGCAGAGTCTGGACCTTTGGCATTTCAGGTGACAATCAGCTGAGCACCACTGATCTGGCAGCTGACTTGGACTCCAAGAAGATCACTGTCAGGATGAGGAAATCAGCTTCCTATGGAAACCTGCCCAAGTTCAGCTCTTTTTTAAGGAAGGTTACCTTTCTTTTGTACTCCAGAGGTAAGGAGATATTTTGTTACCTTATAGAATATCCATGATGATAAATTGTTACTGAAAATCCTAGGTACCATTAAACATTTTCTTTGAAGGCAGTTCCTAGCTGTTATTGCTTTACATCTGAGATAGCAACAAAAGGTTTATGAGATTTACATACAAAGCACATTCAACACAAAATTTCATATAGCTTTTGTTGATCCTCCCACTAGCAGAATATTGTCCCGTTGGCTGCATGTATAAGAATGGAGGAGTTCTGAAAACCTAAAGAACTGATTCTACATCCTGTGTATTGAGTTTCAGATGTCAATATTTGTTGTGCCTAAAAGCCCAAGTCCTGTGTGAGGTATTACGTACACATGCCCAGAAATGCAATTACTGGGTAGCAGTGGGGGGGTAGCAGCTGCTTGGCACACCAAGTAGGTTTGCCAGTGCACGAAGAAGGGACGACAGAGGGAGCTGTAATAAGTACAGCAGGTTTGAGAATACAGGTTAAGGTCTGGCAAACGTGGGAGGACGTATGCTGCAGCCTGTGCACTGCCCTGGCAAACAGCCTGAGGGCAAAATCTCCTGTAAGGACACAGCTTATGTTAAGGGCAAAGTGCAGTTTTGAGATACAGTACATGCTCACTGTAAATGGCACTGCTGAGGTCTAATGATTGTATGACTTGACAAAGAATGTCCAAAGTCCATGATTATAAATATCAACAACTCCACGCACAATTAGGTCACATATGGGGAGATGCAGGCCTTGAAATAGCTTTCTACCTGAAGGGAAAAGTTGTCCTCCTATTATATCTGGTGACAGTTTTTCCAGACTTTTTTTTTATTGCTCCTGGTGGGGGCAGCTCTGTCAGTGTTGAGCTTGTGGAAGTCAATGCCATTGCTCCACAATACTTGCCTGCATTTGGAAACTTCCACCCTGAAGTTGCCACAGCACAGCTGATATCCATCATTCCAGTTCAACCTGTGAGGACTCTCTCTGCTAAGCAGCCTGATTACAGCACATGCAGGAACACATTTCCCTCAACGTGCAAATTCAATTTTGAATCACTGGAGATTGATATTGCTGTCCAATGCTATAAACTCTAATTGTGTGGGAGAACAAATTTGTTTTTCTGACCACTCATCTCTGACAGACTCATTATTTTGTCATAAAGCAATTGAAATGATATTTTTGGCAGTTACATAAGGCGCAGGAAGCACTCTGGCGTGCTGAAGGAGCAGCGCTGTTGTAGTGGGAGCCCTGGGTGCGCTGTGTTCCTCACAGACTCTATTTACATACAGACAACTGACATTAAAATGCTGTAAATATCACCAAGGTAATTGCTAATAGCGTGCTGACGCTCTTGCATGGGAGTGCCAACCAACAGACTGGGGGGCACGTGAGGGGATCGTTGATGTTTAAGAGATCATTCATGAGAAAAAAAGACAAGAGAAGCTCTTTGATACATTTTTAACGACTAGCCATATGTTCCTCACTTAGATACATCTTTGAATCATTCTAGGTCATTGCCAAAGTTTAGAAAGTCGACTTAAAACCAACTTGGAAGCCTTCTGCCCAGACTCTTTGCTTTTACATGCCACGAGTTGGCTCTCTGCTCCCAGGTAAACAAAGCCTGAACTTGCAGAGGAGTTGGTATGTTTGCTCTTCACGTTACTGCCCACACATTGTAAAATACCATCCCCGCACAGTTTTAATTAGGCATTTTAAAACACTTAGCAATGTTAGGAGCCTTAGTCAGGTCCTCAGTGCTAGCACCTACTTCCAGCACCTTGTTAGAGTTGTCCTAAAGGACTTGGCCATGCTTTTCATGGCATCAAACGTGTTGTCCATCTACATTATGCCTCTCAAGCTTACTAATGACCTTAAGGCAGCTTCACCAGTGAGATTTAGTTTTCTAATATAATCTAGACAAAGATGAAAATTCCACACTACAAACACGTAAGTGTTACCTCAGCCAGGAAGGAGGAAGAGATGTAAGTTGAGAAAGTGGAAGTCAATATATAAGCACCTTTAAAATATACCATGAAATCTTTTGGGTAAAATCAGCTTTGCTGGTTCATTATTTTCCAGATTTAAAAATTTTTTTTTTACTCTTCATGAGGCAAATTCATCATAACTTGAGAAATTGTCTGTACAGGTAAATTACAAAACTTTTGCACCATTGAGTGTGTAAGGTAAACAACATGAAAATACTTATCTAAAGTCTGATTTTCCTTTAATTTTCTCTAACAAGTGAAATAAGTTTTCATTGAGGCTCACATTTGCTGAATATTATTATTCATTATATTGTAAGATTTTTCCATGTCATGTCAAAAAAGCCCAAAAGTACTCTGGTCCTTATCCTAATTTCCAAAGCTTAATAGATTTTGTGGGGATGAAAACAAGTATAAAGGATACTGTTGTGAAGAAATAAAATGACTGCTGGCCAATTTATTTCTGTGAGGATGCAACAGACAGTGAGAACACGCTTACATAAAAGAGATAACAAGACAATTACTGCAATCTCTGCTACCAGTGCGCACTGTAGGGACTACACATCTGAAGAAGTTCTGAGCTAAAAGGGTCAAAAAAACCTAAGGATGGTTGACAATCAGAAAATGGGATGGGTTGCTGGCTCCAAGTAGGTCTGCTGAACAAATGTTCCAGCTCATGTGAAGCAGAAAAGTAAATTCTGGTTTCTATTCTCTTTTTTTTTTTTGAGTCATATGAATATCTCAGGTCCATGTTGCTGTGAGGAATCAAAGTCCAAAGAAGGCACTACATATTTTTCTGGAATTTAGGAATAAGATCCCTATGGTCTGCTGGTAAAATGCAGACACTGTAGTGAGAGTAATGAAATGCGAGTCCTTTTTTTCACTTGTTTATTTCTGGAAATGCCTTCTGCTGGTCACCAGTCTTTTTCCCTGTCCTTTTCCCTGAATTTATCTAATACATCATAATCTCCCACTGAAAAAAAAATTCCTTTGTGAAATAGGGCTACATCAATAATAAAGGATAAACAAATTCAATAATAACAAATATAACTTTGTATAGGTAGATATATTATTCTTTCATTTGCAAAGCAAGGACTAATGTTGGATCAGGTTTTTAAGCTTCTTAAATCTGTAAGTAGCTTTGTGGCTAGGAAAGAAGTTTAACCTGCACTCAGTAATCCTGCTGCACCTTAGTACCTTAGAATCCAGAGATTTACAGAAGCCTCTTCAACTTTATTCTTCACTGTTTCGTTTTCACTGCTAAATTCAGGAGGAAATTGAATTAGACTCCCACAGGCAGTATGGAAAATTGGGGAAAATAGCTTCTTATTTTCCCTCAGCTGAATATAATATATCTAGTGGGGAACAGCAAAGCCTAGGCAGAGAGCATGTTTGCTTTGCTTTCTCAGTGGCCTACTTCCAAGGAGTTTGGAGAGCTTGAAATTAAAAAAAAACAAACCCAAAACAACATAACAAAATCCAAAAGGGCAGCATAATTCCACATAATTCCCTTTCTCACAGTCCCAAGGCTCACAGAAAGCATTCAGGGCATAGTATTGTCCACTGTTTGCACTAAGCCAGCCCAACATTAGGAGAATGCAAGTGCCAAATTTAATATGTTTATAAGATTTATTGTGTTCATACACTAGTGAACATTTCTATACACTATCAAGTAAATCTTGGCCAATACAAGTGAGAACTTGTACCACTGACCAATTTATATCTCAGCGTGTATTTGATTAGTACATTGATAGATGCACACTGTCTTCCTTCTGAAGGGAAACATCAGTGGGGCAGATCCTTCTGGCTTTGCTGCTCCTTTTTGCCCTGCCACTTTCAGACAGAGGGTCACAAGCTACCATGCCTTGCCAAATAAACTACAAATGTTTCTGAAATGCAATAGTTTACCAGATGACATCCTTCCAGACAAACAGAACTGAAAATGTTTACAGGCTACATCAACAGCACTCACCACAAGCACAGAAACAAGTACCCTGAGCAAACTCCTCAGTATTTAAGCATATGAAACTGTTCTGATTTTGTGGTGAGATAAAAAATGTTACAGATCAACAGATATGAAAATATTCACTTTCTTCAGTCTCTTAGATCCAAAGTTGCTTACATCTAATTGAACAGAACAGCTAATTCTGAGTTATTTCAGTTTACCACATAAAAAAATACCCATACTTAATATTAAATACTTAGATAAACATAGCCAAGTGGAATGGGCACATGCTTTTTCTAACTTTGATTTTATATTCTCTAAGTGTTAAAGCAGAAATAAATGTCTGAACATATAGCTGCTGTTAGCTGCTGTAGAGAACCAACTTCCATTCCCCTCCTAAACATTCATTTTTGCTTTTTTTTTCTTCAGAGATATTAGTTTTCATTGAAATGTGTCAATAAAGAGAGTGGCTATAAAATCTGCTAGGGTTTGCCAGCAGCATGTTCTGCAAATAATTTCACTTGTGAACACAGTTTGCCAGATTCTTAGCTGATGTAAATCCATCTGGCTCCCGTAGATTCAATGAATTTATGTTAGTTCACACTGCCTGAAATGAGGCCTAATTTGTTTCCAGCTTTCATTCATATTATCCTAGGCTTGGTGGCTGTATTTTTAGATAATGGCAGATAATTTTTTTATAATTTTCACTGGCAGGTCCAAGATCTTGAGTAAGCCTGGGATGGAAACTGGGAGTCAATGGAGGATAAGGAGCCCAGGTGTGATGTGCTTAGGGACAGGACTGCTAAGAAGGTAGGATGCCAGTACTTTACATTGTTTCTGTGCATTTATTTTGCTACAATCTTTAACCTCAGAAATAGGTAGCTTTTCTTATCTACATGAAGGATGCTGAATGGGGACAATGGCAGTCATGTCTCTCCCAGAGTGGAAGCAAAGTCTTTTGCTAAGATGAAGACTAATAATGACGATTTCTTCCAGTGCTACCAACTGATCATTTAACACTAGTGGTTGTTTGGTAGGTTCCCAGACTACCAAAGAAGAATTGAGAAAAAGCAGTATATCTGATGTACTTAGAGTTTACATCCACTGCTTTTTTTCAAAAATTAGTTTTTATTTTTCCTTCTCTCTCTCTTGAGATTTCCTTCTTTCTCACTGGAATCCCTTTTGTCTCACCTACTAAGTTGCTGTATTTCACACTACAGTCAATGTCTTGATACACGGACGGGATGAGATGGCAGAGGGGGAAGCACGTGCTGCAGAGGTACTACAGGGCTAAGGTGTTCTGAGTCGTCACAATGTATCTTCTGGTTTCATTGGTTTGCTCCAACTACCAAGAAAAGCTAGGAGACACTAAAAACCTGAATAACCTCACTTCCCATACTGCTATGTATCAGAGAGACAAAGGCTACTGGGACAAGAATGCATCTCTCTCTTCAATAGCTGGAATAACAAAGTCTGTTTTGCAGTACCCTGCCATAATGCATCACCACTTTTAAGTTTATTGGGAAACTAATTTTCCTGGATTTAATTTAATTAATAAATACTAGTCTTACATCTGCTCAGCAGCAATCCCAAGAAAGCTGCTCTAAGATGCTAGTGATTACACCAAACTTCCTGTCTTTATCTGTAAGTAGTATTTCACAACATCAGCTGCCAGCTGGTATCCTGAATTCTTTTTCTCAGCACAACACTGAAAAGGAACAATTTGTTGTGTGGGAGGTCTAGAATTGTGGTCATTAAATTACCATCCAAGTGGATATGCCTACAATATCATTCAAAAATGTTGTTTAACTGTCTGCAATGGGGGAAATTTTATTCTCTCATGCAGCGATGCCTTAAGTGAGCTGTTACAAATTTGTGTCCACAGTTGATGTTGAGATGGACCTGACTGAGGCAGAAATATATTTAAGCTTAGAGAATGACTCAGAGCGTAGCACCTATTGTGTCACAGTAGGGGATAAAGTATTTTCATGAGACATTGGCAGGAGAGCAGTGTTTCTGCTACACGAGAAACAAGCAAGGTTAATTTCATACTGATTTGGGTAACTTTTTGAGGACTATAATAGAGAAAAGCAGCATAAAAATATCCATGGTGCGCACAGAATTCAACACCAGGGAAACCAGTTCTGTGAAGCTGTACATCTGCTGCTCTTTTCAAAAGATTTTAAAGCATTTCTGTTTAAGAGACCTCCTGTGGCCTCATTTAAAAGCTCAAATGTGCCCCTAGTAGTCACTGCTGTAGAGATGGTATATATGGAATAGTGGAGTATGGACTGTAACTGGTTGCCTCCAAGGGAGAGACAATATGCCTTGTGCTACTGTGAGGAATACTCCTGAGAGGAGCAGTGGGTGTAAGCCCTGGCTCAGGGCAGAGACACCCTGCTGTCCTCGTTGGGTGTCCCTTTGCACTGCACAAGGACTGGCCCCTTCAGCAGCCAGTAGGGCAGAATCCTGCATGTGGGCACAGAAGTGGTGCAGAACAGCCCACCCCACACACATTGACTTTTGGACACCAGGTATCACTTGAAAAAATGAGACCTCTCCGATAGCTTTAATGCAATGTGTAGCAAGGTCCTGTTCCTACTGCAGTCGATAACAGGAAAGGTTTTTCTGTGGGTGCTGGTAATCGGGATTCAGTGAGGAACCTTCTCCCTTGCTCATTCTCTGATAGGCATCTGTGTGACCAACTCTGCTTTTAACCCCTCTTGTTATGTTTATGTCTGTAGGTGAGGGGATTTTACAAATCAAACAAAGCTCTGATGACACTTCCACCTTCTTTCCAAAAAAACACCAAGATCATGGAAAAAATTGTTTCCAAGAAGAAGGTGAGTTGTAGTTAAGAGAAAAGCAAACAAAGCAGAATAATTTATGGAGGTTGTCTAACCCTTTCAAAGCTGCAGGTTCAACTCGTGGCAGCTCCTGTGATCCCCCCACACTAGGCAGGCTCCTGCAGCGACAGGAGTCATGCAGGATATGCAAGGAAATGGAGCTGGAGCAAGGGATAGGAGCCAGCAGGAAATCTTTAGGTAGTTGATCAGGAGATCCCACTTCTGTTTAAAAGCAGCCAGAAAAGAGTCAGACTTTTCTCCAAAGATAAAAGGTCTATTGAAAATATCCTTGGGTTTTTTGCTACATATGTTGGCTGCCTTTTGCTTCAGGTGTACCACCAATACACACAACCAGCAATAAAGCTCACATAGAGAACAAAGGCTGAGTTCTCATTCCAGTAAGTTCTGTTACTAAATAGTTACATACAACCTAACAGTCCCTGAAAAGCCCAGGATTCAAGTGCTTTAAATAGACAAAATCAGATTTCCTTTCTTTTATCTGTCTCACTTTATAGGAGATATGTTGGGGAAAGGTAAAGAAATATTGATAAAAGCACTCTTCTATTTTCAGTGTCACCATGAGATGTCTAGGCACTGACTGGACATTTAGAAAAACCACCAGGGTAAGTGAGGGCATAAGCAGAAGTGTAATTCAGGTTATCTTTTGAGACTCCTGAGAATCCAGATGTGAAAACTTTTCACATATGATTTAGTGGCCTCTTTGTGGATATTTTTTACATGACAAATATGTAAAATATTATTAAATTATGAAGACACAGCCTAGCCAAAAACTAATGTTTGATTCTGAGAAATAGCTTAATATTCCTCTTTTCAGCCTTGCTGATGATTTCTCCTCATCTGCACAGAAGCCACTGCCCAAGATTCATCATTGCAACCACTCTGAAAGGCACCTTTTCACACAGGTAAACTGTGTCCTGCTGTTCCCTGCCAGTGGTTTGCTGTTCTGCTGGTTATAGCTGATATTGCTCCTTGGTGTTCCTGTATTTAAGGCCTTGGAATCGCCTCTCTCTCTCTGCAGTGCCGCCATCATGTCCAGGAAACAAGGAGTGCGGGGCAGGTGCTGCGTGTGGAGCGCCGGCCTCATTCCACTGCTCTCTGCCGGGTCCTGCCGCTGCCTCCGCTTGATGCTGCTCACATGGGCGAAGGAGAAGAACGTGCTGACTGTGAGGGCAGGTTAATTGATCTCTTTTTGAAAAATCATGTTGCTGAACTTGAACTTTAAGGATAATTATAAGGCATAAGGCAGCTCCGTTCTTTTCTGGAGTGTGTTCCGAGGTATTCATGATTAAACTATAAAAGCCGAGGGTGCATAATGAACTGTTCAGAACAAATAATGCTGACTAAATATTTCAAAAGTGGGTTTGTTCTGGTGTTTTCTTGTGTTTCATTACAGTTGCTTTTCAAAAAGCTTAAGCCTCATGGCTCCATCTAAAATAATTGGGAACTGGTAGTAGCTTATTACCAAAGCAGACACTCCCAATTGACTTTAAAATACATACAGCTTTTATTATCCCTTTTTTATTTCTTTTTCTTTTCTGTTGGTTTTTTGTGTCAATTGGAGGTCATATCTTAAAAGAGAAAAGTTAAAAAAAACAAACAACATTTCTCATTGTTTATTGCTAGCCTCAATTTTTTGACTTTCAAAATCCATACAGTATAAGCTCCTTGTCACAGAATAATTCCCTCTGGAATTATTATGATAAGAATTATTTGCCGGTAGTGCCATGCAAATAATTGATTTTTCAGTTCACTGACTGAACTGAAAAAAAACCGGGGGACAAAAATAATTTGTGTCAAATGAAATGTGTAGTTTTATTTACAGATTTTAAATCCCATTTTAGAAATTATTTATGCCAATTTTTTAAATGAAAATATTTCTAAAGGAAAAATTTTGCCTTTTTATGAGTTTTCAAAAAAAAATTAGAACTACTTATTAACGTCAGTTGAATTCTGATACTTTTAGCCATCCCAGACAGAATTTTCTTCTGTGAATAATTCATACTTCAAAAATACTAATCCTTTCTCCTGCTAAAGAAAACTAGATGACAAGCAAGTTGTTGAAGTATGCCAAAAGCACTTAGCATCCTCTAGCTAACTTAGATACTGAAAAAGAGCTTTACCTCTAGCCCTGTTGGTATAACAACCAGAACAATGAAATTATTTGTTGGGAGTAATTTTAAACAGTTCAGGAAATGAAGTTCTAACTGTATCTTTTCTTTTTAATTTGGGAAAACAATTCTTCTTTCATTTAATATATTTCAGTTGCTGACTTTGTATAGAGAAAGATTACTTTCTTTTTCAAAAATACCATTTGACTACTGTTTAGTTATAGACACTACTTACTATTATCTTGAGGCCATTAAACTGGTTAGATCTGCAAATGTTTTATCATTTCATATTAAAGCCAGTGGAATTAAACAAAGATAGGAAAATTATAAAGGCTTTTTGGTATTAGAATACTTGAGATAATCACAGAATATTCTGAGTTGGAAAGGACCCACAAGGACCATAGATGGTCTGTGGGTATGACTCCTAATGGATGACTTGGTCTTCCTGGAGCTGGGTGGTCAGAGCTAGGCAGTCCTATTCACTTACCAGAAGCAGCTGGAAAGGAGCTCTTAAACCTCAAATGGTGAAGGGGAGAAGGCACCTGGCTTCTGGCACTGGCCTGGGAGCAGCGAGCAGGTGACATGTATGGACATGTGTACAGGCCTGCCCATCGTGGCACCACCAACACTGGTTTTCCCCCAGGACCAAAACAGGTCTGCCACCGGGGTTAACACTTGCACTAGCCCCAAACCACGTGACATGGGACAAGAGACTTTGTGTATGTCTTTGTGAAAGGGGGTGATGACACTACTTTGATAAGTTTAAGTGGCAAAGGGCTGGTAGTTTTAAAGCAAAGTCTTAAAATTCTGACCTAATGTCAGATGAGAATAAAATAATGATTGCTTTTGGCCTTCAAGTGCACTGAAACATTTATTATTCATGTTTGTTTTTAACAAATACCGGGTAAATCAAAGAATATTCACACAGAAGCTGCACTGTCCACTGAGAGGTTGGGAACATGTTTTTGTTGTCTACAAAACCAGACATGCTGGGAGGTCGAATTTGATCCAGTGACTATAATATTCCATGTACCAGAAGAACTAAACAACTTCATTTATATTTTAAATGTTTCAAATCAATACTTCCCTTCATATTGTGTGACCCCCGCCAGGAAACTCTTATAACTGCAAATTTAAGGAATAGATTGCAAGTTATGAATAATGTAAGGCTGTCATAGGGGAAAGCAAATTGTGAAATACTGCTGACAGAAACAATCAGTACATGTTTATACTGAAGAACAAACTTTAGCAATTCTGTCTTGCATA
This sequence comes from Platyrinchus mystaceus, assembly GCA_035041135.1. Taxonomy (NCBI): domain Eukaryota; kingdom Metazoa; phylum Chordata; class Aves; order Passeriformes; family Tyrannidae; genus Platyrinchus; species Platyrinchus mystaceus. The sequence continues at coordinate 20,745,806 of JAWWLV010000005.1, read as the reverse complement.
ACATAGTTTTTAAAATCCCATACAAACTTTTCATGTTTTCCCTGAAATGTCAAGCCGGCTTCCTCAGCGTCAAACTCCACTAGAAAATATACAGGCTGTTTCTGTTCTCAAAGAATGAGCTAATCTGGAAGTAAAATGCTTGCATATATATATATATATATATATATATATATAATAGCTCTATGAAAAATAGTCGGGAACTAACAGATGCAGGTAGAGAAAGAACCTAGATTTGTAAAAAAAAGTCATTAATACAGGGATGGCTAGCAGTATCTATTTCTCAAGCAGCAGGCTATTACAAGGAACACATCTAGCAAGATGGGACAGGATCTGATTTGGGGCATAGACAGTCAGATGGTGAACAAGAGCTTCCCTGCATTAAAGCATTCTTCAGGGCATAAGGAGAGTGCTGTTCAAAATGAATTGGTTTTTGTTTGCACACTGACAGAGAGTTGCCATCAACTGAAAATAAGAAGGGGTATTTGTCCTGAAGACCTGATGGGTTGGAAGGGATAAGGTGCCCTGAGAGCGTCCTTATAAGAATGCTTGCATGACACAGAGCTTTAATGAACTTCGGCATAATTATTAGAAATCTGAATTATGCAAATAAAAAATCAAGAAGAAAAACATAATGACCACTTTATTAGAAAATATTTTTGGAAGTAGTAACTCTGGGTATGAAGGAGTTAGTGTCTGTATCTGATGTGTTCTATAGCTGTGTTCTCTCTCTTGGACAGAGTTGCAGAGAAGAAGGAGGGAGACAGCTCCACTGGGATTTAGGATGGTGCCCACAGCAGTCATCACCTCCTCTCCTCACCATTACTGTTCATTGTCGTTCCTCATTTATTCTCATGCCTGCTCAGCATTTCCTTCTGTTGACCTACACAAGCCAGGAGGGGGGAGCATTACACAGGACACAGCATTGCCCCCGGATCTTGTTAAAGCTGTTCTCTGCTTTCACACTGAGCAAAAAACCTCAGGAGAGGAAAAGGGCAGAACTTTTGGATTTTCTGCTATATATAGATTTATCATGATATACAGCAAATGGACTGAACCAAATGACTTAGTGGCCAATATAATCATATCACAAAGGTAACAAGCTTCTAGCACCTGTTCAAGCTTCTTCTAACAGAAGCTGAATGCAGCTTTCAGGATACAATATTTCTACTTTTTTTTTTTTTCCCTATGCCAATCACTCCTGTGTTTTGTCTCAGTTTTACCCCTTTAGGATATTGTCTGGACCTAGGTCTGAAGATAAAGAACTTATAAAATAAGGAAAAAAAGTCTTAGTCTGTAACAGGATTCTGTTGAGACACATGCACTGCAGACTGTGAACTCTGAGAACATCCAGGACAAAACAGTTGCCCCCTTCTTGATCTTACTGGTCCTGGCTCCTGCAGCTGCAAGGCAGGACAAGTGCCCTGGGCTGCTGCTAGCAAATTTCTTAGGATGAAGTCTCCCCTACACCTCAGGGCAATTCTTTTTCTTTCTTGTTTGACTAATTTAGTTATAGCAGCTGAATTTTTAAACCTGGTTTCTTTTAAAATGTTCTAAGTTTATGAGGATATGAAAAGGTACACATTTTATGTGTTAGGGATTAGAGGGAAGCTCCTGTATACAGAGCACTGAGACTGGACTTTGTGTTGTATTAACTGTGTTTGCATTGCAGCAAATATTTGCACAACTCTCCAAAAGGTCTCTCTCCTGTTACAACATACACTCAGCCAAATTTAAATTGCAGAACCTTTTTCTTTGGGAGTAAGCCCTTTTTTGTGGTCTTAATATGGGCAAGAGATTTTTCAAAAGCCCTGGTATAATAAAACACAATTAAAATTTACAAAATCCCTAATTTTTTCCAAGAGTCAGCACTAAACCACCTTTAGGTCATTCATTTCAAATGCCAAATGCCTCTGAAAATCTAATGTGATGTTCTTTGGATGAAGCCTTTAGAGTATATGTCTCTCCTCTCCACAATTCACAAACAGGCTCCATGTCAGCTACACTCTACTTGTAAATTTGTTAGTCAAAACCTGGGTATGACTGTACAGCGAGGAAACCAATGAACTGCATTAAAACTATATACTTCACCTGCTTGTGGAATCAAAAGACATAACCCTTTGTCATTCTGGTGGTATGGCTGTCTTGCATCTCTCCTCTTTAAAGCATCTATATTTTATGAAGCATTAACAGACAAACAAACAAATACATAGACCACAAAATCCAAAGTCTGCATTAGTCTCCAAAAGTAGCCATTGGAAAGAAGAGATATTTCAGAATCTGATCTCTCAATATAGTCATTCAGTATCTGTAAAAAACAAAAGTTCAGATGTATATTTTAAGACATCAAGCCTAAAACATGAGATATTTGTACATGTCAGAATGGAGGCTGTTGTGGTGATCTACCTGAAAGGATTACTTCTGGAAAGAATCATCATGTTGATAGTTACTTCTGCAGTGACTAACTGATCTACCTGATGAGAAGGTAAAATGACACAAACTGGTTTGGGTGTGTAAGGATTCTACACTGTTGAAACTTTCTTTTGAGGCATGTACAGTAGAGAAGAAATTAAATGTTATTTTACTTTTCCTTTCATCCAACTGTTTCTCCACTTCCCCTTCACCATTCAGGAAAAAATCAAATGGAAAGGGGGGGTGAAACCCTTTACTTCCCTCCAACCCCCACTCCCTCTCCCATCGAGCTTCTGGATTGGGTTAAACATTTCCAGTAGCAGAATATTAGCAATTAATGACACTCAGATTGTTTGATCTTTACCTCATTAATAAGTATAACACACCATTCTGGAACCACAGCTTCCCACCTTTTAATTTTTCTCCTGTGTTACAGAGGGGAAGTAGCTGCCCTTGCTGGCAGACTGCAATTCCTGTGGGACACAAGTGATTAAAAATGTAACTGGCTCCTTGCTGTTTCACTGTCCTGCTGGAAGAAATATTTCAGGGGCATTCAAAGGAAGGCAGGCATGGTTCCATAAGCACAGGATCTTTAATGAAGCTTGCTAAATGATAAGCAATTTTCTGCATTGACAAAGTATAATACGTTTACTTTTTCATTGTAAATTGAGATGTTCCTGCTGAAGGTTTCAGTTCCTTCTTTGAGCCACATGGGCAGCAACTCCCCACGCGCTACAACTAAAGGAGTCATGATCACCAAAAAGAGAAACAAAGACAGTGAGAAATGAGCAGCTGGAGGGATGCAGGGTGTGGGAGGAGGGAAGGAGGATTTCCCAAAATGGGTCACTGACAAAACAAATGCCTTGTCATACTGCAGCTCTGTCCCCTGCCCAAACTGCCCTCACTGAGCCCTGTTCCTGCCATCTCTGCTCACCCAGTGGAGCAGAAGGTTGTGGGACCTTCTGTGCTCTAACTCGGGGGTGGAAATGGCAGAGTTTTTAAAGAAAATTTTCAAGTCAATTCATGGTTGTGCTTACATGACACAATCAACAGCCTCAGTTTTAACTGGGAAGAAACAGCCCACAGTTCAATAAATACAATGAGAAAATCTAAGGCCAAGTAAAAGGGATCAGCTACTGAGGGAATGAATATCATGTTCCCTCTCCTGCACAAAATGCTACCAGAGTTTCGTGGACTCCAGTTCATGTTCATGTGGCTTGGACTGACTTTCTGAACAGGCCTAAACAAAAGCTCTATAGAAGCATTACCAAATCAAAGAAGTTAAATTACTGTGTTTATGACAACTTCAGTAAACACCATCCCAAAGTCTAAAGATTCTTAATGCACAAGAGAGTTAGAGTGGAAAATGAGTAAAATCAGTTTTATCGAATATAAAAGTCAGAAACAATAAACGGTTCTGCAACCATTCTGTCTCTGGTAACTTGCATTAAAATATATATAAAGTGTTTTGGGAACTGAAGCAATGCTTCAGTTCAATAAAACTAATGCAATTAAAGAGAAAGAATCCTGTTTTTCCTCTGCTTGCAATTTCAAATGAGAGCTTCCTAAAACTTGTGACCATTGCTGGAATCCAATTCAGGACCTCAGCTTATCAAATTCCCAGCTCTGGCACCATGCCTTGAGGTATTATAAAGTGCTGCTCATCACAACATCTCTGTCTGTAAATGCTCCAGATAACTTTAAAGTGCAGACACCCCATTTTGAAACAGGCAAGTGTTCACTGTGAATCAAAATGGCGTCACCAAACACGCGCAGCCTTCAGCCAGCGCTTCTCCAATTGCAAGGCAACAAAGGAAAATGTGTTAGCACGAAAGGTCTCCCTATAACATTTTTTTAAACTTGGAAAGCTTTGCAGGATAGCACACAGGTTTTCTAGACCCTGTAGACCAAGCATCTTATTCTGTAATCCATTCCAGGGATGAGAAACTGCCAGGCTAATGAGCTCTCCTGCAGCCTCTTCCCCCTGCAGGTGCTCCCCTAGAAGGATAATCTTAAATCAGACACTGCCATGCCAGATATAACCGCCCAAATGAACACCAACCCTCCCTCCCAACATAGCTTGAGCAAACCTCAGCAGCATCTGACTTTGATGAAATCACAAACTTCTTTTTCATTCAGACGGTCAGAGCCAAATTAATTCCTCAGCATCTTTAATGCTTAGAGCCGTGTCTTGGGATTTCAGTATAGGAACATATTAATCTCTCTGATAGGTGATAGTGCAATATATTACTGATGGGGGAGCCAGTATGTCAGCACTGTGATAGTGACCCTGACCAGCAGATGACTGAATGGGTAAGGGGAGAAGGAGCTGCTCTAGCTTGAAGGCACAGCCTCAACTTTGGCAGGCAGTCCTTCACTCTTGTCCCACTACTAATTTTCCAATGCATTACTTTGTCGCTTGGATATCCAGAAAAGCTCATTACGAAGGTATGTGACAGCCCCTAATAATACATGTCTGTCACAAAATAATTGATCCCTCTTTGCAGTGGTGATCTTTAATGCTCGGAGGGCATGGGAGGTTATTAGATGGCAGGCACCCTTTGCTGGTCTCTGGTGTAATACGTTACCAGACAGCAATGAGCCAACTATTTATCACTTACAAAATAATGTCATCCCTGAAAAAGGGCCTGGCAGCTGGGGTTAGGGGAGGAAGAGAGTTTAATTATATTTGTGGATGAAAAGGTGTCCTGAGAAGAGCGGGCAGCCTGTTTATTTATTGGCTGTTCAAAAGCATTCAACACAATATAAGAGAAAGATCAGGCTTTGCATTACGGTGGTTCACATTGCTGTTACAAACTCTAGCCTTGAAATCAAGTTCAAGCTGAAGAACAAAATTACCTCTTACAATATGTGGTTTACTTCTGCAAATGAAAAGGGTAAGAGATGTATTAGTAATGCTGGCATTAGCGAAGGCAGCTGGTTTTAGATATTTGGTATTTCAGGGATGTGAGTTTAGCATCATTACTAGAAGTACAGCTTACTATATTCCTCTGCTAACTTTCCAACAGTGAGCAGATGGCTACCCTATTACCAACCATTTGCATTTAACATATTGTAATGATTTATATACCACATGTCACTGAGCAAAGTGAAAACAGTCAATGGTAACTAATTAGTTGAGTGTGAAGACGCATATATCAATGTATATATTCTTATTGTAATGAAATTTTATCTTTTTGATTGTTAATAGGTTTAATGTGCAGCGTAACAGAAATACTGGTGACAGTTAAATGGGAACCACCATGTCACTCTACGTTCGGGACAGCATTGCTATCATTAACATTTGTACCACTACTCCCTACCATGCCTGTTTTATGAGTGATGGTGCACAGAGGACATATTATACCAATCCACTGTGCTTCTCTGCCAATCTTTCTTAAGTGTATTTTAAAGTACTTCATAAATCTTAAGATACCAGATACTGGCTAATATCACGGGACAACACACATCTGGAGAGGGTGGAAGTGGGGATGCTGCATGGCAGAGAGGAAAGACACTCTGCATAGCTACCACAAAGACACAAAGAGATTTAAGGGAGAAAATGAAAAGAATCACAATTCTTCCAGGGAGTTTATAAGGAAGAAGCAGACAACTACTGACATTTGCAAAAACATCAAAGTCAGAAGATAGACTCAAGGGTTCAAAGGAAGAGCATAATTTTAGAAAACTGCCCTCCAGCACTAGAATAGGGGCATGTGTATGTACCATGTATTGCATTATCCATGGAATGTCCCATGACCTGATCAGACTTAACCTACAGTATAAAGCTGTAGATTATCAGTCTCTTCCTGAAATGCTTTTGTTTAGTTTTGGCTTATTTTAAAATGGTGTCCATCACCCCAGAAATGTCAAAATAATTGCCAGTGAAGTACAGCTATGTTACTCCAGAGTATAGCAGCATTTCCAGCATAAAAGTCTGGATGAACTGTTGTGAGAGCAACCAGATGCCGTTCACAGACGGACTCTAAAGCTCCAAGGACTTGGTGTGCTGCAAAAACTAAAGGTGGTCTCACTCAGGAGTGGTAGTATGTTAAGAAGTTCTCCAGTTTCTGCTCCCTTTTAATGTCATTAGGACACCTCTAGCTATTCAGCATCCTTTTATTTCTACCATGTCCCACAAATCTAACCAGGACACAGCCCGTTCTCCTGTGAAGGGTTGCAGCTAAAATTATGCTCTTCTGAATGCGTCAGCAGCCAGACTTTCTCTTGGGAATGTTACCTGCAGCATAGCTCCTCATCTCCTTTTCCCTGACCATATTGCTGCCTGCTAAATTCGCAGCATTGCCATTTGTTTCTGTAGCTCTTTCCTTAATATTCCGTGCACAAGATTATATTCTATGAAAACAGAATTACAGCAGTGTTGAAAACTTACCCTATTGTTCAGCCCAGTTAACAAAATGTTAAGCCTGTGCTTTACTGAGGCTTTTTGCACTACAGCCTGCTGTGATCAAGTAGGGACCATGACGGTTCCCTTTCTGCACGGGTCACTAGTACTGCTGAGGCACATTAACCCCAGAGATGGACTTAAGAGTGAATGGGAAGAAGGGTTCTCACAGACCCCACATAATGATACTATTAGACCTTGAACTTTACTACCTCCCTTTCCAGTTTCTGAATAGGTCTTTCCATGTGACTGTATCACTGGACTTGGCAGAACTGTCTTTACATCAGCCTTATCATACAAAGATGAGAGAACATGAAAAGGCTGAGAGGTGTGTTTTTTTCCTATTTTCTTTTAATCAGAAGCCTTCTTACTTCTGTACTCCTCCCTCTTGTCTTTCTTTCTTTCCTTCCTTCTGTCCTCTCTTCCTTTCCATCACTTGTTTTCCCTTGTTCCTCCTACATGCATTTGAAGCTCACTGGGTTAGTAAGGGTAACTTCACTAACATTACTTCTGAGTTACAGGATTGCATCTGAAACTAATATCAGGACTAGTCTCTTGTTTCAATACTTCTCATAACATACAGGGAGTGATACAGAGCATTGTTCTAAACGGAATTAAGAGGACAGACAGCAAAGTTTCAAATATTTCCATATATCAGGGAAAGCTGAATGAGCGCTTATTTATTACAGCTAACAAAAAAAGGTTTACAGAGAGATAGAAACATCACCTGTGTCAGGAGAAAGCATGTGGATATTTTGGTTTCAACTGCTACCTTCTGAGGCACTTCACACACTGAGAAGTGTCCAGGAAAAATCAGCTCCTAAGCACATGTAATTAGGTACTGAGAGGGCAGGCAATACCACCATGCTGATACCCATGGAAAGGATCAGAATGGAAACTTAAAAACCTCCAAACAAACCCACACCTAAAAGTTGGTAGTTCCTATTACTTGTGAAATAGTTGGAAATTTTTAAACTTTTAATGTGATAATATGTTGTACCACTGCAGCTTTAACTTCAATCCGAAGGACATTCCTGTGCCAGAAATCATTTGTATATGTGATCCAGGAGATCCTTAAGCTTATTTCAGTGTTTGCATTAAATTGAACTCTTTTCAAATGAAAAGCTTAAAAGAAAGAAACTGAATTTATTCAGAAAGGCTCTTTGGATAGCTTTTCAGCATACAAAGCAATACAGAAAGAAAAAAATTCTCATTTCTTTCATCAGGAGTTTTATCTTTACTCCTTTAATATTAAATGGTAAAATGAATTATACTACAAAAAGGTTTGGTGCATCTCCCCAAACACCCCGATCCTGCACGATATGGAGCTTCCTTGAAAGACAGCTGGGGGCAATCAGTATGGAAATACTTGACATCTTGCAAAACGAGCCAAGAAAAGATGATCAAATGCTAGTGAGTAAAGATGGTGAGTGAAACCTGGCGATTTAAATCCACTAATTATAAAAGCATATAGCAGAATGAGAGTCCTGGGCAGCATTCAGGCTCCACTGCTCTGCTCCCCTTCCAGTCACTATGACAGACCACAGTGAGCTGATGGACAGGACTTGTGTCGCTGGGATGGAGGGTGGAAACCAGTATTATCTGAACAGAGGCAGGAGTAAAACCCATCCAGGACATCTGTATTGAGTAAACCACTGGAGACTGTGTGAATACACATTGTGACCAATTAATTATTTCAATTCCTGATGATCCTAGATTTATTTACAGAAAACGGTGGACCATTTTCCTTAGTGACATATGACAGTAGATATATTAAAAAAACAAACTGCATTTGGGAGTTAAAGATAAATTGACACACTCTTAAATACATACATTTCTTTTTCTTTCCTATTCTCTAATGAGTTCATAATTTAATCAGAGAAACTGCTAGATTCCCTCCAAATACTAGTAGAAATCTCAAAGGAGAACAAGCTGCTTATGCAAGTGTTCCTGTAAAACAAAGACTATTCAAGTACAGTAAATAAATATTAGAAGCAAGAATGGTATTCAGTTGTCTCCTTAAAAGCTTGAAGCCTATGTATCTTAATATTGATGGTCTGGTTCTGAGCTGAACACCAATGAAAACATTTTCTATTATAAATAAAACTACAGCATTTCTATCTATTCCCTAGGGAAAAGTTCTGTTTTTGGGTAAATTACAGAGGGATATTAGGCCAAGTGTATGACAGAGTAACATGCAGTTTTAATCTAATTAATCCATCCATAGACTGGATGTGCAGAATAAGCAAGAGGATGAAACCTAGTAGAGCCCAGCCTCCCTGGTGGGACCTGCTGAAGGTGGCAGTGAGAGCCCCCCACTCAGGGGAAGGGCACTCACCCACCCCAAATCCATCACAAGCCTCACTGAGCGGTTCAGGGTCACAGCTGGCAGGAGGGGCAGGCTGACTAAGAAGACAGAAAAGCCCCAAACCCATAAGTAGAAAATATACTTTCCTTTGGAGTACTTTATTCAGATACTGCAATGGACTTAAATTTAGAAGAGATAATGTGAGAGCAAGAAAGTGTTAAAATTGAGGTTACTTTTCATTTGTGTACTGTGAGTTAGAGGTTTCTTTTGCTTCTGGAACAGCAATTGTAGCTGAGATGGGGTCAGAAAACCCTGGGGCTTAAATACAGAAGCTTCAAGGCGAGAAGAGTATAAAAATAAATTCCAAAGGGCTTAATAACATTGTACAGAGGCTGGATATTCTGGTGTCAGAAAGAAACTGGTGGCTCTTAGATCAAAACATAATCATTCAAAAGCAATAAGAGCTTTTGTTTTAGCCAGCTAGTCATTCTGTTACCCACTGGGACAATGGTTTTTTTTTACTAGCATCCCGAATTACAGTTAATTTACATTGTATAAATGTACCTGTCACTAAATATATAACAGTTAGAGCAAAAATACTTTAAAATGAACATTGTTAAACCTTTAGCAGTCTGATCTGCTAGGAACCTTTTGCTTGACTTCAAAGGAATTATTATCAGCATTTTAGTGAACTTCTTCTACAAAAAAAAAAATGTTTAAAAATGGGAGCTGTACCTCATGGCTTACTGCCAGGACTGTCCTTCACATGGAGTCAGAGACAGGCAGAGCATACAGACAGCTCAGGCCACCTCTGCAGGCAGCAAAGTGAGAGAAACCTTCCCACGGTTACTGCACAGGACACCCTCTAATCCTCCGCAGCAAGGCCAGACCAGGGGAAAAATGTCTGCTCTTTCTTAGCTTCCCATCCCAGAAGACTTTATTTATGCATTAGTTGACCTTTCTAGTTGTTGGACCATCTTGCTTCAGCAGTTAATTAACACAAGTGCCATAATTTAATACAGTTAATGCTACTTTATGCCCTTTAATGTACCTTCCATTAGTGATATTATTGTAGTATTACCCTGTAAATTAAAATAAGATCAAGACTAAGAGAGGGTCTCTTTAATTAAGGTACTGGCACACTACAACGTCCATTATTCACTAGAAAAAAATCACCCTGATTTACTGAAGCAGACCATCAGTAAGTCAGAATTACTTCATGTGGATTATTAGGTTTCTTGAATAATGTGAGCACAATGGGGATGCTGAAATTGCTAACAGCCACGTTTCCTTTTTTCATCACCTTAATAAATACACAATGGAAGTGGTAAACTGAAGATGAATAAGCAGGTGGTAATAGAGGAGGGAAGGCACTCATTGAGAGTACACAGGTTTTCATCTCTAATGCAACATACATCAGCCTTACTTCACACCAAAATGCAAACCAATGACAAAACAAACCCTATATTAAGTGGGCAAATCTCCTATCAATGATTCACTGTGAAGTATTAACCACCCCAGTATCCTGTATATTTAACATGGTGGCTTTTCACTGTCATTGTTCCTTAAAACATATTATGAAACAAATTACATTTTATGCTGCCTTTAGAAATATAGTGTTATGAACTTTGGTGATTTTAACTATACTTAACCTACAGGTTATCTTTTTCAGAAAAAGGACTAGCTTCAAAGGGTGTCTGCTAGCATCCATTACATGTCAAGTTCCTTGGTAATGTCCCTTTGTATCCCATCTTCACGGAATAGTCTAAGCTATCTTTACCAAATACAAACAAATATGAAAAATGAAACACCATAGCAAAATAAAATACATTTGTAAAGTACTTTCCAGTTAACATTCTAAATTAACCTGTAACAACTTGAAAGCTGAGCTGAATCAGAAACAGTGGCACAACCACCCTGGTAACCCTTGTTTCCCTCCACTAGTTTCATGCTCAGGACATGCCAGGGTCCATGCCTGGAATGCTGACTGGGAGACTCTGGAGGGGCTGTAAGGTTTTTGGTAGAGACAAAAAAATACCTAAAACCAGGTGACAGTGGGCTTACTGCACATTACATTTGATGTACCTTAACAACCAGGAGCTGTGTAGCCCCATAGCTACTTAGCAGTAAGCAAGCCCTGAAGTCTTTAACAAGGAGGGTTCACAAGATACTGAAGGAAACAGCACCAAATCCCTAAAGAGCTGTTCTTCTCATTAGCAGAACAGTGATAAGAATTCACAGGAATCTAATCAGTGAGGTACTATTACATATCAGATATTTCTTTTAAAGCATGTGTCCAATTACTGCAGCATTTAGACAACAAGCATCAGCATCAGATAAGTTCTCTGTACAGTCACGCTTCATTTTGTAGATAATTTTTCACAAGATTGCTGAGCCCCAGATGTTCTCAGAAGGTTTCTGTTTCTAATTTGCATGCAATGCACTCTTTTTTAATCCTTCAGATGCTTTCTTTGATAAAGTACTGATAGTCTAATTGAAGTCAGACTAAGCTCCAAATGGGTTTTCAGATCGGGAGTGGGCTTTCCTTAAAGCCTAAGGATCTTCAAATCCTGAGCTTTGATATGATGCCTCAGTAGAGCTAACCTATGTGGAGCCCAATGGAGAAAGGATACACATTAAATAGAACATAGGTGTTATTTTTTTTTATACACTAAGACTAATTTTATCAAACTAATTCAAACAGTGTCTTAAGCTGTTTATGATCCACTTAGCCCTCCCAAAAGACTTCTGAAAAATAATTTACAATGTAACTAATGAGTATTACAGGAAGAATTCTTAAAACAGCAACATTTATCTTATACTTTCTAATGTTAAATTAGTGATTCCTCATGTATGTATTTGGTGTGGGCACAGAAGACCGTAACTACATACTAAATGTACAGTCCTAAGAAATGTATTTTGATCTTTTTGATTTTCACCACAGGAATAATAAAAATATAGTCATCAGTGTTTTATATAATTACAGTAGCTATTTTTTTTCACTCAGTTCTGTGTCTGCAGAAAGAGTCCCTGGCCTTTCAAGATGCATTAGCTTTTCCATTTGTTTTGATACTTAGCTTCTCTTAAAAAAAAAATAAAATTATAAAATGGAAGATTTCAACTCTCTACAGAAGAAACAGAGGAGAAAGATAAGGTATATTAGAGAGGTGAGTCAATTGCTAATAGAGATGATCCCATTTATTTCTTTGGAACAAACTGGCATCCAAGACACATGTAAAAGGATCACCCTCCTGCTTGAGGGCATTAGTCAATTGCTAGTTTGAGTTGGGAAGACAATTTCCCAATAGGAATGTCATCACACAGTTATTATTTTTGGGACTACAGCACCTGATACTGGCCACTGCTTGCCCTAGAGGGAACTCTTTGTCTTGAATCCAGCTGAATAATCATCTTTGTTATATTCAAATCAGTCTCTCTAAAACACTGGGGTTTTTTTTCCATTTTAAATCAGCTTCACTGCATTTCAGAGCTAATTAAAGTACAAGGAATGGACTCTACTCTCTGCTGCCCTCCTTGTTCACAGCCAGACCTAGTGGGAAGGGTTCATGCAAGGGCTGCTGTATCAATCACAGCTTACGTTAAAGGCCTGGAAAAGTCAAATGATAAAACAGAATCTCTGTTTTTAGTTAACTGCTATCAGGCTCCAACTACATAAAAGAAGAAAGTGCCCCAGTGCCAGGGTGAATTTCTGAGCCAACATATGAAACAATGCTATCCTGCTTGTGAGACCTAGGGCTCCAGATCCAAGGCTAGTGCCCATGAACACCCGGGACTTTGTCCTGTGCGAGTCAGAAGCTTTTAATATGACCAGAAACGGCCTTCAGCTCAGCCCGATTCCCAATGTACATGTCTTCACAGAAAATGTCATCATGTTTAGGGAAATAAACAGTTTTGAATAACTTCTAAAATCAAACACACGTCTGTTTCTAAAGTTATATATTCACTTACCTTCCATATACCCTTATGTCTGAAATTGCATAAAAGTAGCGTGCCAGGTGTTGCTCATCTACATATATTTCACCAGTTGCTGGCCTAAGCAGTCTTATCCTCAGATCTGTGATGGTAAAGAAATCTCTTAACTTCTTGGTTGTGTCAAGCTGGCCATAAAGAGAAGCCATGTTATGAAGCCGAGGTCCAGCAAAAAAAGCAAATCTATCTTTAATTTCGAAGTGGATTATTTTACTATTTGTCATGTACCCAGTAGAGTATTCCTCTGTGCAAATGATTTCTAGGACTGTGTGCTGTGATAAATCCCTCACTGATTTTGGATCCATATGAAAAGCATCTAAGCAGTCAGTGGCATAGTATTGGTAGGGCTGCCATGTTCGTCCATAGTCGAGTGATTTCTCCAGGATCATTTGGTCGGGACGGCCAGATTCAAAAGTGATAACTATGTTATCTGTGAGCTCAATGGTTTTGTTCCAGGAGAGCGTGATATTAACATGAAGAGGCTTTGGATAATCCTTCCAAGTTGTGGACTGCCAAAATGTGGAGGGATGTCTTCCTTCAAGATCAAACATCAGTTCTGGAGGATGAGCCAGCTCTTGGGTACTCGCATCACATTCATTATTGCACATGTAGGGGTTCCCCTGAAAAAGAGCAAAACAGTGTTACAAGAGGCACAGTATAGGTGACTGTGACACAGAAAGATGTTTCTTGACTGAGAACTGCTGCTTTTCTTCCAGGAGTTAAACCAAGAAAAAAAAACCCCAAATGCTTGCAAGTAATACCTCTATCTTAATGAGGTTTATCATGGCTGGTTTACCTGTTAAAGTAAATGTACAAACACAACATACAGAGCATCCTTGCTTCTGTAATATTAACATTTTTCTTAGTAGTATGTGTTAAAAAAAGAAAAAAACCTTAATTACCCTGAACAGCTCAGACCAGGGATTGAGTCACAAAAGACTGAGAATAGTATGCAAGTCTCTAACAGTTCAGTAACTCCAACTCTTCTTAGAAAGTGCAGCAGCCAAAGAGAATTTCTTTTCAAAGTAACTATGTTCCTCAGAGCTCCACCCACAAAAGAAGTAATTTTTAGGGCAAATGTTTTCTGGTTAGCAGTGCAGCCTGTATGTACTCAGTATGAACTAGTATTCTTTACACCTTCAAGTTTCCTTTCACCTAGATGTGGAATTTATCATGCTTAACTGTGCTCCCAGCTCAACACCACCTTGCCTTAAAACGTTTACACTTGCCACCAAAAGCCAGCAGAAAAACAGTGCTCTGTCTGCTCTGGGGCTTGATTCAGATATCTACCGTCTTACTACAGGGTACTGAAGTACACTTTTCATGAGGCAGCAGCTTCAATTTATCAGGACAAGATAATCCAGCACTTGATTAGGTGGGAGATGTCAGCAGCTTCGCTGGAACATTGCCAAGGTGGCTGTAGCTCTGAACTGAGGGTTGAGTTAAAAACAGCAACAAAAAAAGCTTGCCAATAGAGCACAGCTTTTATTGCTGCTTGTCCTCTGTAGCAAGGTGAAAGTGAATTATTCTCTTTCTGCCCTTTTGATGCATTAACTTGCACACTACAATCTTCTGCTTCTTCGCAAAGGCTATTCTGTCTGCTGATTGGGGATATCTTGTAGCAGTTGCCAAGATATCAGACCCTGTAGGCTGCACTGAATCACGTATGTCTAATTTCACCTTTCAACAGTACATTAGTATTTTGCTACTGGTTCATTCTGCTTTTGTTCCAGAAAGCAACTGCTGCTCTATATCCTTCCCTCTGCCTGACATACAGATGGTGGAAAAAGCCACGCCTCTATTCACTGATGGTCAGCACTGCTGGGGAAAAATATGCACATGCCTATACCTAGCAGAGCTCAATGAGGTTAAAAGTGTAGCTATTATTATCATTAATCAGAGTTCCCTGCACCTACCCTGAAAACAGAAAAAGCCCCAGTATGGTGATCAACCTTTTATTTTCTTATAATTACAGTTATGCTTCTCTCCATCTCAAAGCCTCAGGGCAATGAAGCAATTCAATGCCATCCACTGTGGGAAATGGGTTTCAAACAGTTTCCACGTTGGCCACTGCTCTGCTCCTTGACACAGTTCCACAAAACACAAGCAAAAGAACTTCTGCACTCACTTTGCCCTCCCCACTGGCAAATTCCTCTTACCTGGGCTGGAAAATAGTATTTTCTTTCTCTCTCTCTTTCTTGTTAATACAGATGACTTCTAAAACTGACAACAATTCACTGGGACTGAAATTTAGGAAAGAAAACTACAAGACAACAAAAAGGGTTATTTGAAAAACAGCATGCTGCTGACAGCTTCAAAGCATGCAGCTGTAACTGGAAATACTCTGCAAAATATTGTCTATAATAAGTCCCTGATACAGCTCTGATTTCAAGCTCATGGTTGCTATTTCTATGCCTTCCTTTTGAATAAAACAGTGAAAATTAAAACTAAGTTTCAAGAAGACTAGAGAAAACACCGAATATTTTAATACTTAAGCTCCATTTAATATATCAGATATAAATGCCAGAATTTGCTAACTTACACAGGCCTTTTCTTTTCCTCAGGGAAAAGACACATATTGTTAAATCTGTAAGGTTCCAGTGCCTTTGTCTATATGTAAAAATCAGTTTTTCAGAAAATGCTGAGAGCTGCGTAAATCACACCTGTCTGAGGTTTCCTAGAAAAATCTGGTCCCTTCTGTACCCAATGTCACAAAGCTGCCCGTGTACCTATAACCCATATGCTTCTGCCCTTGCTTTCGTAAAAGCGACTTCACTGGGAGGTCATGGCTATCGAAACCCAGCAAATAAATGCTCCTGTGTAGCCAGACAGGTGCATTAAGCACTGCTGAGGGATGGCTTTATTTTCTTGTTCCACAAACAACCACTGAGTCTGTTGTGATTCTTCGTGTTAAAAACTAAAGCCGCCCTGATCCACTAGTCCCTGGATGCTGAAGGAAGCACGTTTTATGACTTCCAGCGGGTAACCCAGACTGTATGGGATGTAGTCTTTCTTTCTGTATATTAGTTGATTTATTCTGTTCCCTTTGCCTTTTATCTTCTGCTTTTTAGCAAAAGCTGAGGTGCCAACAGAATCAGAGAATAACTGGGAGAGTGGCCTCTAAAAAAAACGTAAGCTAGTGTGAATGAAGTAAACTGATGAGAGAAGGTTGCAATAAGTTACCTAAAAAAAATGGCACAGTGAATGCATATCCCCCCAAATTGAATTATTGTTTTAATTTTATGGCACACAATTCTATTTTAAGAGGTGTATGATTTGATGACAGCAAAATAACCTATGTGGAGTTCAAGTACTCTAAAGAGAAAATTGGGAGAAAAATAGCTAAGCTGATAGAAGCTGATAAAATAAATGTCCTGAATTCTAACACTGGGATGAGGAGAGAAATTATGAGCTTAGGTAAGTTCCTCTCTGTCTACTGACGTGGCAATTGCTGACGTAATTTTGAAATATTTAACATAATTATTGCTTCAGAGGCTTGCAGTCAAGTTCCCATTTTCTCTACCAGCCACTTGGCTTTAAACTGCTTCTAATTAATTTTAAATGTAATTTGCATGGTAAATCATACTAACACTACCAAAACAGTGTAAAAGGGTATTACTCTACATGAACATCCCTTAGTACATGTTATTATGAAAACAATTAATTTAAATGTGATTAGTTATGTATTTTAATGTCTTGATCTCTATAATAATCCTCTTTAAGACTTCTGTCTTGGTAAAACTATACAACAAAATACAAAACTTTCCCTGATTTGTGAAAATTAAGCTCAATCTGTGTTGGGGACATCTAAAGGACCAGAGCATTAGCAACTGTAATTTGGTGACTAGCAGGCAGCCATAAATAGATCTTCATTTAAGCCTTCCAAGGAGCAGCTCTTCTGTAGAATAAGGTGTAGAATGATATTTATAACTTTTTAAAATTATATTTAAGCCATTAGGAAAGTTCTAAATAATTAAACACTGATAAATACTTCTAAACACTTTACTGCCAATTAGCATAAAAGGTAGCTGAGTCTTTCCCAACATCATGATCATCTAAAAGAAACCCACTACTTTTCTGTACAGTAATTGGAGATTGATTTTAATAGCTCCTTGCAGGCAGGCAAATAAGGTTGCTATTTATTTTGGTTTTGGCTGCTCATGGAATTAAAAATATTACCAAAACTACTGACACAGTCTAAAAGTTTTGGCTTTAGGAAGAGGTACCTGTTTTGCAGGCACAGCAAAGGCATCTGGCTGTATCACATGATTTGATCATGTTCAGCCCTGGCGGGAAAAAGCAGAGTTACCTGAGAAGCTGCTGAGCAGGGCTGACTGGTCCCAGTAGGGTTTCCCCTCAATTAGCTGGATTTAGTTTGTTTTAGCACACAGTAATGTCTGTCACTTGTGCCAGCCTATTTGCACTTCCATAGTGGTGTCTGAGGTGCTCTGCAAGTGTCCCTGCCTGGGATGGGGCGCTGGGGCTGGCCGTGCTCCCACTGGACAGCACTGTCTTACCAAGTGCCTCCTGAGGAATAGCTCAGTGATGGATGGGACAGTGACTCTAGAGTGAGGATTTTGATTAAAAACAGAAGTCTAGCAGCAGTATGACCTTTGAATGTCAGAAGGGGAGCCAGCAGCAGCGCTGAAACTGCCGTTCAAGGGTTAAAGTTTGAGTGCTGCTGCTCAGGTGAAGCCTATGGTCTCTCACCAGTACAGCTCCTCAGTGACACCCACACAGGCTTATGGTTTGATTGAAGATGTTGCTTCTTTCAATCTGTTCCCTGTCCACACTAACACCTCATGGACTTTTTCACTCAGGAACAAAGACAGAGGGGCTTAACCCTTCTGTAGCATGAATATTGGAAGCTGTATCACAGATTACATGCTGTAATAGACACCTGGCTAAATCCCTACAGAGGATTATAACTTGCATTTTCAAACTGGGGAAGGCTGCTGAGGTCAGGCAGGCCAAGATTTTAAGAAGCAGCAAAATACATTTTCAAGAAGTGAATCACAGCAACTGATTTTTATACCGCTGTCTCAAGGTAATTAGCTCAGATGCACAAGACAGGAAATAAATAAAGCCTGACTCATGTTTGGAGAGAGGCTGTGTGGTAAATTACTGCATTAAAATCACACTTTTGGAAATAATAGAGTATTTCTGTTTAAGAGATCATACAATTAGTTCACCTGGTGCCAAGCTGTACAATGTTGATGACTAATTAGACAGTAATAGCTAATAGCAGCAATTGCCCTAATGCTTACATTTTGCATGTGGTTTCTAACCAGGAATTACTTGTTTACCACAAAAGAGCCAGATTACAAAACCATTAATTGTGGGATACTACTCATTAGGTGTTGTCCTACTAAGGGCAAACAGTGTGGTGGAGGACTGGCAAGGCACAGGATCTGTTGCATGATAATTGATGTTATCAAACTCGCTACATCCATTAGCTGGTTTGAGAGCAGCTCGGTCAATGTCTGCAGAATTATTGTTGTGATGAAGACAGGAATGGCTGTAGACAAGAACATTTTAACATTGATAGCCTTTCATCACTGCAGTGACAGCATTTTAAGTTAAAGTGATTTAGGTTAAGAAAGAAAAAGTGCTAAAATCTCAGTGGAAGATTTCAAGCTCTTTCACAGAGCTCCCAAGTGAGAGGCATCTGGATGTCCACACAAGCACTTTGAACTCTGAGCTGCAGGCTCAACAATATACGTTCTTCAAAACGAGCAAAAAAGAAAATAAAAGCATATTTAAATCAATAACTTCAGGGGAGACTTAAAAAGACTAAACCAGGGAGGATGTGGATGGCCAAAAATAGATAATAATGCTTAACAACTTCGTGCAGTTTTAAGCTTGAAAGTACATTGCAGATTATGGCCCTGATCCTGCAACAAACTCAGTGCAAGAAGGCCCGTAAAATTCAGATTTAAAAAAGATATTTAAGCCTCTAAAGATCTGGCACTTTGCCTTGTGGAACACAAACCTAGCTAATTAATCTTCATGACAACACCTCCATGAGGTATGGAATTCTATCCCAAATTTACATATAGATGCAGAATTAGAGGGAAATGCTTTTGAATTATGAACTCTGTAATCCCTGATTATATTGTACTGTTTCTTCCAAAGCCTTTTGGTAGATCATGTGAAGGCATTCTTGGCACTCAGAGTAGTTCTCAGATTATTGCCTCTCTTCAATACTATGAATTGAAAATGTATCATAAGAAAACATTTTAATATTTGCAGCACAAATTTGGTGCACTTGCCAAAGGCATTTAATTCCTAGCAGAACATTCTCTCCTTTTAGATACTTTAGTTACTTTTCGGAAATGCTTTTCAATTTACTTTATGAGGCAAATGGAGTTTTGTTTCCTCTGAAATATCTCTACCTACTATTGGGAGGTGAAAATTCTATTTATTCCTAGTGGGTAGCTTTATGCTTCTCAGACTATCTTTGACTTGGCTGCCTCACTGATGTTATTTTGACCATCATTCCGGCATAACCTTAAGGCAGGTCTACTGGCACTGATCCAAGTGGGGGTTTGTTATATCAGAAGCAATATAATCACTTTCTTATTTATAACTTAAGCAGTGTCATGACGTGTAACACTGGGACCCCATTGTGCTGAGCTCTGGCAGAACAACATGGCAAATGTTCCAAGAAAACCTGAGTTTCTTTTAAACCAGATGCATATCTGCATTTGGGACACTGCCACCCCAAGGTATGTAGCATCCCCTTCTCCCAGCACACTGGCACCCATCCTGGGTAAACCAGCCCATCCATGAGAGCAGTCCTTGGACAAGGCAGCAGAGGGTATCAATCTCCAGCATCATGCTCAGCTCACATCAGTACATTTTCATCTGACCCACTTTTCCAGCCACCCTGCTGCCCTGCAGGAGCTCTGGCACGGAAGTTGTGCAGGAGATACAGGGGTGTCCTCAACTAGGAATAGCTTATACAGTCAGTAACAACCACCTTGAGTGCCTCTACCTTAGATTTTGTGTTCTGATACAGCTCTCATCTTGCTCACTTTCTGATTATTTTGGACTATCCATGAATCAGAATGGGTAGAAAGGGGTAGAGAGGGTAGAAAGAAGGAGATTTCTAAAACACTACAGTTGAAAGGTGTCATCCCTGGGCAAGGAAAAGCCAGCACAAAGGAAGTTGGTCCATTATAATGAAAAGTTGGTATCAGTGATCACAGAGCTCATGGAGGGAATTAAATCACTTTGGTGACAACAGAAGGAATCACAGCTCTGAAAACGCCAAATTAAATAAATTTCTTTTTTTTTTTTTTTTTTCATTTATTTGTGGTTATAAATGATTGTGTTCAGATTTTTGGTCCAAAAAAGAAAACTGTGGATAGCAAAACATATAAGAAACTATGGAAGACCCCAGCAAGCCTTAATATCTCTGGCCAGCCCCACCCGGGCAGCAGGGGATGATGTCCCTGACCAGCTTCAGCTGGGTCCCAGGCCCAGGCCCTATTTAAGCTCAGGCTGAGGTCTCCATCTTGTCCTTTCTCCTGGATGTGCTACAGGGCTGTGTTGCAGTTCTGCCTCCTTCTTGTTTTCCTGATGGGGTTCCCTCTGTGACCCTGCTTTGCCCACTTGTTGTACCTGGGGCTGCTGGTGGGTCATTGATGTCCTCTGACACCATGTGGGATGGTAGCTGTTGGTGAGGGCACAGCTGGTGCTGGGATGGGTCTCCCACATCTGGGAGACCCCTCCACATCTGTCCCTGCACAGGGTGACTCTGCTCCTGCTGCTCCTTGGCTCCCTGCTCAGGGATATGAGTGACCACTGTGGGCAGGGCTTGGCTGGTGTTCCCTCTCAGTGGGTGAGTTGTGTTTGAGTGGCAGGAGGGTCTCCGCTGGTACATGACACAACTGAGTAAGTAAATGTAACTAGTCCTGTGTTCCTATTGCCCACAGGCAAAGTGAAGAAATGTGCTTTGCCATAGTGCCGGAGGCAGGTGATTTATGATGGCTGTGGCTTCTGCAAAAGGTTGTTCGTAGCTTTCCAACTGGTTCCCAAGAAAGCTCCATCTTCTGCCCCTGTGGCCCCAGCTTCTGTGGTAAGGGTTTTCTTGTCTTCCTGGTGGAGAGCTCTGGAGTGGTAACGTGGAGGCTTTTAAAAAATATTGATGGCACGAGTCCTGGTCACTGAGTACATTCTGGTACAGGCCATGAATTTCAACCTGAATTTTGTGTAAATCAAATGAAGTGAGCAGAACAGAGCACCAATGTGGTGTTTAACAGATGAGCTACAATAGTGTTCAGTGCAATCCTGTCCTGTGCTAATTTCAGTGAATGCATCTTACTTGGACAGCTCTTTATGCAGAGTATTCAAAATCCTAAAAAAGTCATGCACGTACCAGCTCTCAAGTGAGGTTAGAAATGAGCAGTACAGAAACATAAAAACACTGAAGCTAATGAAAAATACATGTACAGTGTTGTAATTACTTAAATAAAAACTACATGGCTCTGGATCTCTCCATTAAAGGACAGCTATGATTACTGTGTATACAGTTTAAATGGAATTCCAATGAAAACTTTTTTTCACTGAGCCATTACTGATGAGTTATATCTTATTATGGTAAGATGTTGGATATAACACAATGGATTTATACTGCAGTTTAAAAAAATCTTCTGTCCCTAATATATCTGGGCTAAACTTCTCCATCATCAAATTGCTACTTAAATAGCTTAATGATAATGCTGAATGCATTATTTACTTATTGAGAAAGATGTACAAAACCCCTTATTCTTTTTTCTCTTAGCTATGGTATTTTTGAATCCAGAAGCTTTCTAAAATGGTATGTAGGTCATTAACATGACTTTATAACTATCTGACTGTCCACCAAAGCACACTGTCATAGCTTTTTCATAGCATACAGCTATTCTACAGTGTTCAAATACTTACAGAGTAGAACTGCTGCATCTGATTTCAAGTGCAAAAGTATTTTACATAAGCTCTTACAAAAATGTCAAGTGCAAAACAACAAACTATTTCTAAACAAGCAAAGTTTTTCTGTCTATTCTGACGTATTTAAGTATGGCGTAATAAGAAAAGTCCACACTACTACAGGCAGTTACTGTAAAGCAAATTAAATGAAGAAATTTTTTTTAAAATAATGTCAACCTTTTATTACTGGTTTCTGTGCAGCTTTAAACTAGGTAGTAGAAGTCTGAAATGCTAATGTCCCTCTAGGATTATGTAAAAACACATTCAGCACTTATATATGAAGTTCATACAATAACTCAAGTTACACGTTAGGTTGACTGAACAATGATAGGTAATATGTATATGTATTATGTATAATTAGTGTTTAATAATTTGGGAATTTTCGGATTCAGTATCATGTAGTTTCAAATGGGTGGTTTGGAAGGTAAGAGTGGGTGTAAGGCTACATGTATGCAGAGGGAGACAGAGGGTTCCCAGCCTCACAGCTTCTTACTTGCTCCCTTCCTCACAGCACAGCAAAACAGACCAAGGCCTTCCAGTCATTAAAGGTAATTTTACACTAAATTAAAATGAGGCTACTCTCTAAAATGGCACAAACGTAACTATTCTGGGTTTGAAGGGGGGGCCTTGAAAAAATTAGAAAACAATTTAAGAAATACCATTGTGCTACTTTTCTGGTCCAGCAGCTTCCAGCGTATCTCTTTCCTTCAGGGTTGTACCTTTGCTATGGGTTCAGCCCTGCCTCAAACAAGCATCAGCCTGAAATCTAGCAACGTGCTGCTTGCTCAGCCCTCTCCCTATTTGCCTCTCCCTGCACTCCTGCTGGGGAGCTGATGGTTTCTGAGCTGGCAGCTTCTCTCTAAGGACAAATTTCCTACAAACTTGGGAGATCCCACCTTTGTGCCTAGCAATTATGGTGAGCTGGATGTGTCTGGAAAGCAAGCACTTTTTTCCCCAGTCTTAAGATTTTCACTGAATCAAGTCTCTGAGCTGGTGTACTTCTTGGCCAGATGAGTGCTGATACTGCCAGAAGGGATGCAACAGCTGGGAAGGAAGTGAAGCAGTGCAGATAGATTGACTAACTTGAGGGCAACATGAAAATGCACCTCAGTAGTGAACAAAGAGTGAAATTAGCCTGTGCTGTCATACCCATGCTTATCTGTAAAAATGTCATTTACATATAAAAATAGCTACTTGCTATTTTATAATGTGTTATTTATATTATAAAAGACTATTCAGGGTGTGTACATGCGTGTTGGGCTTAGGCACAAACATTTCTGTCCCAATAAAAATGAATTTCAATACATATGTCCCCCTAAGGCGTCATTACAATTTTATTTTTACAAAGAGCAGCAAGATTTAGGACAACAGATTCAGATTATTTCCTTTACGATAGATGTAAACATAGCAGCTGCATATGCTACCCAGGTCTGCACTGAGGGCACTGCTGTTGCAAGCTCTACAATCTAAATTCAGGTATGAAGATTCTGTTTTTTCTACTGGCAGTATTTTTTTTGCCTCTGTATGTACACATACATGTATGCATGCTTTATATTTTTAATTTGCTTTATCTGATAATTTTATTCTTTCCTAAAAGTGGAACTGTAGAATATGCTACACCTGGGAAGTACAGCAGAGTGTGATAGAAGGTATGTCACATTATGTCCTTGTGATTGTAGGTTTTAAGTTTTACTCAGAATACTGGTAGTCTGTATTAATGAAGATTGAGATAGCCAAATGCACTGTATATCAGTGCACATATCAAGCTATTCTGATTGACAAACACTTTACACAAGACTATTTTCATGCACTGAAACACACAACTCCTGTATGAGGAAGTTAAAAGGCAAGCTAACAAAACCAAACCCCAAACCTTAACTAGCTTTGTAAAGATAGAATTCTTGCTTAAGTATTCACCCTCAGAAACAAGATCTTACCATTTATTTCCAACTTCTAATTTCCACCAGCCATCTTTTAAGATGCTATTTTCTTGCCTAAATGTGCAGCTACACGGTCATTCTGCAAAATCTCTGGGATATTGACTATACATTATGGCCAGACAACGAGCAGAAGTATACCAAATCCTCCATGGTGTTCATTAATGGTTGCCTGTGACAAACCACTGTCAGCTTTAATCGTTTTCCTGAGGTAATTCCTGCATCCTCTGTGGGAGACTTTTAAGATCGCTAAAGAGGATTTCTAAGTAGCACCAATAGTTAAATAACTTTTGCCAAATGTAATGCAATCAAAGAAAAAAAATCTTTAATTTCATTTTATTTCTTCCTAAAGAAAGTAATCTTCTTAGAACAGATGGTCTAATCAAATACCTATACAGCCTAGACTAAGTAACGCGTATATTGATGAGAGCATTACTAAAATGTAAGTTGATGTTTTACTAATCATCCCAATGAGAGAAACGCTGAGTGCCATTCAATAAACAGTTAATTTCCCAAAGCTGAAAAACCTTTTACTTTGTTATTATTGAAATTAGACAGCTTTGCTAAGCCAAGGCAGGTTGTCTTCCCCAACTCTGACAGCACTTTATTTTGCATGCTGTCACACCAGTTTCAATAAGCCACCCATGTAATAGGATGTAGTGTACTAGCTATGAATAAGGGTAGCAAAATAGTGTCACATAAAGCTGCAAAAAAACTTTCAATCCATGTTAATTTATTGTTTTGCATATTAGTTTTTAGCTCTAAATCTCCAAATGACTTACAAGCAGGTGTGTTCAGCTGCCCACAAAGTTACAGATGGGGGAGATCAGACAGAGAAGTGATTAGTGCTCAGACAAGTGGTGGCTAAGCCAGACTTTTCCTTTGCCCCACAGGCCTTCTTTTCAAAGAGAATTTTTTTTTTTTTTGTCTTTGTATTAATTCTATGGCTAATGCCACAGAGAAGAGGGCCAGACAACAAATAAAAGGGACCAAAGAGACAGAAGAAATTCTTTTCTTGTTGGGGATGTCTCAGCTGTGCTTTTGGGACTGTCTGCATCTGTAGGCACTGTTCATCCTACTCCAGAGTGTTATTGATTCTGTGCTCATGGATCTCATGCAAAATTGTATTTATAAATAACTGTAATTTTATTTCTGATTCTTAATGTCAGTATTATTTTTGACCATTTCGGATATGCTCCTATGTGACCAATATGTCTACTGCCGTTTTTAATAAGTTTTAGAGCCAATGGATTAACACGGAATGTCAAACACCACCATTAGAATTGCTGATGTTATGCAGGAACACTGCTCTAAATATATATATTAAAAAGTCTATCTTATTACTGCTACAGAATCTGCATTCATTTCTGTTGTATTTGATAATTTTTGTTACAAAATTCCCAGGCTCAGAGGAGCCTTCCGTGTGTGTGAACCACTTAAAGGAAGAATGAAAAGGAACATAAACAATAATGACAATTGTAAGTGAAATACAATTTCACCTCATTTCTCTTAAATGTGGGCTACATTGTTTTCCCTTCATTTGTGTTTGTCAGGATGATGAAATAAATATTTTTAATGAATCACAGTGTATACCTACATAACAGGGAATTGTTATAGAAACAAATTTAAATGTTGAATTTCATTATACAGTGAAGAGATGTCTTATTAGTATTCACAATGAATTGTGTGATGTCTCTCTACATTCAAATTATATCACATAGTGCTTTGAAAGAGAATGAAGATGCTCATCAAATCGACTGCTCCAGTATAAGTAATTCAATGAAAAAAGCCCTATACAGTATCTTTTGAGGAAGGGTTGCAAACTTTGTGATAAACTGGTAATTTGTTCAGTTCTGTGCTGGAGATTGTAATGTAATTTACTTTATTACATATGTCCATAATAAAAAATAACTGTATAGCTCTGAAAGATATACAATCACTTTCTAAAATAATTAATACTAAGACTGTTATCTGCAAATTACACTTCAGGCATGGTATGTGGTTGCACTGTCTCCTAACAACCTGTCATTTTTCAAACTTATTTCATCATAGCATACTGAAATACGGAGAAGCCCAACTGGCTGGGTAGCAGGGCTGCTAAAAAGGAAAGGAAAGCAGCTGTTCCTGTCCCATGCAGAGAGCAGGGGAGTAATGTCTGCATGATCCCTGATGCTCCCTCAGATGGGAGAGTCAGAGCAATGGGAATTGGGGATGAAACCAGTCCCCAACAATATTTCATGACCTCAGGTACTGTCCCAAATGATGCAGAGAACCTCCCAAGTCTGAATGAGAATATTCTACCTGAAATAAAGCAAGAGCATCTCCAAGTGCACGAAAGGCTTATGATAGGGTATGTAATACTTTGAATTAACTCATCAGGTGTGTAGCATGCAAGCAACTCCCTTAACTGAGGCAAAATTGCTTCCTGAGTTGATTGTAAAGTAATTCAAATCTGGAGATGAAGAGGCTTCTTTCCCTATAGAGCTGTGGCAAGACTGCTGCAAAGTGAGGTTTCTCTTTGAACCTCTGCATGCCTCCACTGTAACCAGGAGTTGTCATCAGCACATTAATTGGGATAACTCAGGCAACCTCGTTAGTAAGACCAGGGCAGCCTGGGCCATGTGGTGGTGCTTGGTATTTCAATGCTGTTTGCCTATGTGGAGGTTGTGCTCCTAATTCTTTTTGCATATTATTAACCCTCTACAAAGATTAAATCTGGGCGTGTATGCCAGGACTAGACAACTGTAACTCATGAACATTGTAGAATGAATACAACCTAAAAAGTATTTGACTTTTGGTAAGCATTAAGTGGAGAAGCTTCTCACAAGAAGAGACTGAATGTAATTTTTCTATAGTGGTAAAAATAGACTTTTTACAATTGCGGGCTGGGATGTCTGAAGGTAAAGTTTAAGGACAAGGATTCCTTTTATTCTAATACACTTCAATCTATTACAGAGTAAGTTGATAAGAGAAGCTCTAAGTATGCTTCTTTCCACTGTATCACCCTGGGAAGAAATAAATTACAGCATATTATGTTCCCTATCAGTTCCATCCATCACACATCTTACAGAAGATGTGATGAAGAGAAACACCTTGGATAGAGTAATGCAATTAACTGCTGCCATTTGAAATGTGAAAAATTACATTTTCTTATCCCTCCCTGTTTAGCTGTTAAACTATTTTTGAGCAAAAATGCTGTTTTATGACTTGCTGGTTGACTGTAGGACTACTTTCCAACAGACGCTGCTTCTCACAGTAGGTATAAGAAAGGTCAAAACCTTGCAACAGCTGCCAGTATCCTGGCTGTGCAGCCCAGGGGTGCTCAGGGACAGGAGTGTACCAGCACAGCTCAGCTCCATCTTCTATCCCTGTGAGGGGCACGACAGCCACATGACCTCCCTAACACCTGGATGTGCTCCTGATGTGTGATGGTAGCTGGGCAAGGCAACACCTGAAGCCAGAAAGGGATGAAGTTGCATTGCCAGAATAACAGATATTCCTCCATGTCTTCCTACAGGTACTCTATGATTTAAACAATTTAGTGCTGTTCAGCATTTATCCTTAAATGGAATTTTAGGTTCCAGTTTGTACTAAAGGTACTATATGAAGCGCACTTACTGGAATGAAAAATATCTGTTTATAAAATGAATCAGTTCTTGCAAGGGTGCAAAAATAAAAGACCTCAGAGAAGGTGAAGTATTCTTTCCTCTGGCACAGAATTTAAGGCTGTGCTGTGCTACAAGACAAAGCCATATGCCTTTTTCTTTTAAGGTATGCAACATTTACATTTTTTTATCAAAAAAAACTTTGCATATACCATCTGAGTATTTTCAGGCCCTAATAAAGTGTTTTAAGGATAAGAAATGGCATAGCTCTGCTTATAACAATGTCTTTAGAGAGCATACAAAATCACTCTGTTCCACATGGCTATATGTGATATGTTAATGCAAAAATAAAAAAGAAAAAGGCAACTTCAAAAGATATGCCCTTGAATTTTTTTAATTTTCATTTCTCCTAATTTTTCACTGGGCATTTACTGAAAATGCTGCAGCAAGATCAGTGGAAAGAGACTCTTGATTTTAGCTTATAACTGAAGTGAACATAGGATTGTAAATAATTTTAAATAGATTTGAGGTTATTTTTGTGAATTCTGTTACATAGCACTTGAATACACTAGTTAAATAATACTTTACGGGCATGAAAACTCTGCAAATTCAAAATGCTGGCCAATAATTAAAATGTATATAAGAAGAAAGCAAGCCTGTTTAGGTATCTTTGATTTTAATAACTCATAGCAACATAGTAAGGTTATGGAAATGACGTTTTAGTGTAATTTATTCAAGAAGCTGGAGAGGTACTTGTCTTTGTCATAGAAGCTATTAAAGAAAAAAATCTGTTTATGTCTTACCTCCTTGCAAATGTTTGTGACTCCTATATTTCTATTATCTCTCTATATTCTGCATCACAGTACTGACTAGCCTTAAATTATAAAATCAGTTCCTTCATCTGATATTATGAATAGTGAAGTTCCTGTCTAAAGCTTCATATATTTTAGACTGCTTTTCTAGACTTAATTTTGTAAACATTATTTTGCAGATGTAAGAGTTAGAAACTTAGAACCACAAATATATATATATATGTAACAGTTTGCAAATAGCTTTAACTCCAACTTAGCATTTTCTTGTGGGGTCCTGTACGCCCCAAACCTGGAAAAATGGCCTGTATACATTTAGATGACAGTACTTGGCTGATGCCAAAATTTGGGGTATAATGCTCAAAAATAGCAACTTCTGACTTTTTTAAAATCTGCAAGCACAAAAGAAAACCATTTTAAGCTGTATCTTGAATATATGAAGAGATATTTAAATATTATTTTGGAAAATAACCTTATGCCACAGAAAATATTTTATTAGGACTTTATGGTTTATTTAAATTCTCAAAAGTTCCTTTCAATGAAGCAAATCCTATCCT
The DNA here is from genome assembly GCA_035041135.1 of Platyrinchus mystaceus. Lineage (NCBI taxonomy): Eukaryota > Metazoa > Chordata > Aves > Passeriformes > Tyrannidae > Platyrinchus > Platyrinchus mystaceus. Next base: position 20,716,813 of record JAWWLV010000005.1, on the reverse strand, counting down.
GAGATTCAATTAATTCCTACAGAATTCACTGAAACCAACAGATGTTCTTACTGAATAAAACCTGAATAGCAATTGAATAAAAGCTGCAGGAGGTATCCCAGTGCTTATGAAGTCCCAGATCATCCTGTCAGTTCCCAGCAGCTTTTGACTCTGCATACATTGTGCTCCTCTCAAGCTGTCCTGCTTTGCCATCAGCTGCTCTCCCCCAGTGTCAGTGGAGGAAAATGAGGAGGAAGTTTTTGAATGAGAAAAAACTAAAAGTCCCTGCTCTGCTCCTGGAGCTTGCAGATGTGGCAGGGCTTAGGACAAGGCACCCAGGGGCTGTGGGGAACACATGAAACTGGGGAACAGAGGCCACAGCCCCACATGAAGGCAAATAAAAAGGCAGTAAACAAATATGTGACTCAAGTAAGTCTGAAGAGTAATAGTGTTTCCTCAAGTGTAAGGCAAGTGTGTTCCATACCAGTGCTTGTCTTCTCAGGTATCACCCTTGTTAATTAAAGAAATGCTTTATAATAGAATAGCTGTCATAGATGATATAATGCTATCACTTTGATATCTTAATTAAATTACACCACAGGTTTCAAGTCCTTCAGGGCACCTACATTTAAGATGCTCAATGTTTGTCAGTAACCATCCTGAATGGGATTTTGATTTTTTTCAATACCTACACCTACAAATGCGTGGCTTTATTAGTTTGAGTCTAGGCTATCAGGGTTGAGTCAGGCATGGGATAATGCAACTACAAGAGATAGACTGAAAAGGCAGATTTTCAGGTTCTGTCTAGCTTTTATACAATACTGGATCTCATCACCCTGCGGAAGACTTTAGCATAAGTTATGTAGTAACGGTGTTCAAATTCTGATCATGTACTCGATAGCCCACATTTGTCCTTAAAAATCACAGATGTCAAAGAGTCTAAACTTGGTGTGTTTCATCCCACTATTCATTCTTATTCGCAGCTGAGGAGCCCATTTTCAGCTTACCCAGTGGTCCAAGGGACACAAGTGTGTTCAATACCATAGGTGTGTGTAGAATGTTTATAGTTCAGTTACACGAACAGGATTTATGTAATGGTTTAAGCTAAATGGAGAAAGAAAAAAGCTTTCTGCTGGGCTGTTGAATGTCTTAATTATTGGTATTTGTTTACACATTGGTATTGCAGTAGCATGTCAAGGAGTGGTCCAAGCCCACAGCTTGCTGAAGGGCATTGCCCAAACAGGGATGAAGACAATCTCTGCCTGGAGGCATTCCCTATCTTGACAGCATTTTGATATATCTCATTGTCAGTTTTATTATTTTGTTGATGGCCAGCTGCTCTTCTGTCACCATTACAGTGACATGCTGTCAAGCATGCACTGGTCTTAGCAAAGCTCAGGTGTTCCACTGTTGTTGTGCCTTGGAGAAGCAGATGCAGAACAGCCACATCCTACACTCCTGAGTAAATCCAAGTAGGAAAACTTCAGGAAGCAGCACAAAGTATAAGAATTTTATATATATATATATACACACACGTATATGTATTTGGTGCTGTTACTCTGGCATTCGTGATGGACGAATCCTTCATGTTTCCCTCTTAACTCCCAGCGAAGACTGTGGGAATCTTTGTAACTGATTTAAATTGAAGCAGGCTTGCTCCTAGATGTTCCAATTACATGAACAGCAGCAAGAGTCTCTAATACAAAATTTTCTCACAATAGTAGAAAAAATAATGAAGGGAGGCACTGTGTCTGATGTGGGACACTGTGGGTAAAATCAATCTCTTAATGATGAATAACTGTAAAGGTTAAAACAATGACATTATTGCAACAAACACTGTGCCCCTCCAGTCATCTCAGATGAGGACTGATCTCCCACCGTGTTTTATTGTTTGGAGTTATTTTATTACTGGACTTCATGTAAAATTAATTCCTCCTTAATATATCTGCATTTTAAAAAAAACAAACACCAATTATGAATTATGACATTTAAAATAATTCACCAAGTGAGTTTAATTAAGGTACAAACAGAATGTTCTGCAAATAGAACTGCTGCTTTGAGAGCAGTCTGCAGCATGCTGCCTGCACGGCATTAGCCAAACAGGCAGTAATGATGCATGTGTGTGCTAGACTTTGGAAATGAAACTTTTTTGAACCTGTGAAATACCAAGAATAATAACTGTGAGGGTGATCTTGTAAGAAAATGTACTATTCATCCATAAAGGCAGCACCCCAGACTGTAGTCTCCTTAGTGGTTTCATGTTTCGTATTTTTAAAATACTTCTTTAAAGGGCAGCTGCATTATAAGCCAAGTCAACAGTGAGAAGGCTGCAGGAAGGATTTATTTTTGGTTTTGAATCTGTAGTAGAGCAGATGAGTAAGAAGGGCTGGGGAAGGCTTATTAATTTTTGCAATGATTCAAGATGAGCAAGTTCTGGTAAGAACAATACAATTCCCCTCTTTCAGTTTTAGAGAAAACTCATGTTTTTTTCCACTCCTCCATGATATGGAAGAAGTTACATACAAAGGACACTCTGTGCTACGTTCATAAACTACTCCAGAGTTTTAGGGAAGATCCTTTCCAGCCTCCTCGATGGTATCAACAGTGTCTGAAAAAAAATCTCTGGAAAAATACACATTTACTCTTTCCTGCTGTGAAAATCTAGTTAAAACTGGACTATATTGCTTACATTCTCATTTTTAATGAAATGTTACGGGAAGTTTGTGTAAGTCAGGATAAAGTGGGAGTAACTTCTGTGACTTTGTTAAAGCTGCAGTAGACAAAAAAAATTAGCAAATTAAATATTCGAACATGTATTAGGTTCCCCTGCAGCGTCTTTAATCAAAATCAATTTTCTCTGAAAAATACATTAAGACTTCAGAAGCTGAATATTTTGATACTCAAATACGTGAACAAAATTGCGTTTTGGATCCCTGACCAATCACAACTGATGCTGGCATCATTACTGGGATTTTTACTTTTCAAAATGCCACAGAGTGGTTAACTGCAGCACAAGTGGGAATTTTCAGGGACAGAGCAGCAATGCTCAAGATATGCTTTTCACAGGCAGCATTTACTGATGCATTGCTGTTATGAGCCTTATTCTTCTGGAGAATAGAATGTGAATTCTTTATCCACAGCTCCCATAGACCGGAGTGGGAGTGCCTGCCTACAGGAATGGCACTGCAGTCCTTTGTCCTGCATTTCTACAGGTAGGCTTTGGGGTGTGTCCTTGGCTAAGAAGGTAGTCTGAAAAGAAAGCCATTGGGGGGGACAGGAGGGGTGGAAGAGTACAACTAGATTTTGAAACAAGTTAGTGACAACTGTCGAGAACACCAGATAAAACTGAAACAGAGGTGATAATGGTATGAAACAGGAAAGGAGGAGTGTGAAGAACGGAGGTCATAAAAAAAAGGCAAAAAGCAATTGAAGTTTAAAATAGACAACTTCTTTTTGTTACTGTTTTCCTTTTCCTTAGTCCTCAATTATTTCAGGTCATTCCCTGAATACATGTCATGGTTTAATCCCAGACAGCCACCAAGCCCCACGCAGCCGCTTGCTCCCCCAACACCAGGATCAGGGAGAGAATCAGAAGGGTAAAAGCCAGAAAACTCATACGTTGGGATAAAGACAGTTTAATAGGGAAAGCAAAAGCTGCACACACAAGCAAAGCAAAACAAGGAATTAAATCCATGCTTTCCCTGACCAGGCAGGTGTTCAGCCATCTCCAGGAGAGCAAGGACCTATCAGACGTAATAGTTACTTGGGAAGACAAACACCACCTCTCCAAATGTTCCCTGCTTCTTCCCCTGACTTTATATACTAAGTGTGACATATTGCTCAGTTGGGGTCAGTTGTCCTGGCTGTGTCTGCTTCTAACTTCCCAAGCACCCCTAACTTCCTCGCTAGCGTGGCAGTACAGAAAGCAGAGAAGGCCTTGGCTCTGTGTAAGCACTGCTCAGCAACAACAAAAACATCTTTATTATCATCACTGTTTTCAGTACAAATACAAAACATAGCCCCATACTAGCCACTGTGAAGAAAACTAACTCTACCCCAGCCAAAACCAGCAGGAAGTCACAGCCAGGTCTTTCTTCCCTAAATGATAAAACAATACTTGGAATCTTGCTGGTTCCTCTTAAAAACTGATGGAGAAGGTGTGCTGTTAATGCAGTCCTAACTATTTGCTATGAGTACACAGAGGGTCCCACTTACCAGGCATTATGAATGAACTGCCCAGAGGCAGTTTACTGAACCATCCCAACTATGCCAGTGAGACTCTATCCTGTGTTGGTAACATTAACACTGAACGTGTGGGGTAATAGGATCACATATTACTTGGAGTTTCCAGAGGTCTTGGCTCCTCATTCCTAACTTGTTCTTTCTTTCTTTTTTTTTTTTTTTCAATCTACGCTAACATAGTCCTAATTGCATAACTAGGTTCATGCACATGAAATCACACCTTCATTTTGTTGTGTATGAGGCAAGAATTGAGTATCTAGTCTGCAGACAGCAGCCTATCTACAATGAGGAATTTTGCAAACAAGAAGAAAAGCAAAAGGAAAAAAAGGTCACTTTTTTAAGATGGGTAAAGAAAATGGGATATAAAAGTGCTAGATTACAAAAAAAGTGACTTACCATTAAGTCATTTTCCCTACTGCCTAATTTTCTTTCACTCCTCCATCTTAGTAGACATTTTGCTAAATGACAAAACAAATGGTAAAGGCCAGGACAAGAACTTCTCATGCAAAACAGCCAGAAGTACAACTTTGTAAGCCCTATTTTCCTTTCTTTTTGCCCCGAAGTCTATAGATGCTCTTATAAAGAGTATATGTTTGTTACCAGAAGTGGGTTCTTAACGGAACTTGACTGTAATTTATTTTTATGGCTTGCAATGTTAAGTAATTTGTACTTAACACGCCATTTTTAAACTTAAATGCATGAGAGAAGGAAAGGTATGAGACATAGCAAATGCATTAAGGAAGATTTATACATTTCCACTGAAAAATGAACTGATGATCTGGTTCACTGACACTGCATTTCTCCAGTATTAGGCAACTCTAGCAGGTAAGTCTCCTTCAGAGTTTGACCAATAAGTCTACCCGATGCCTCTAAAATATTCTTTTCAGATGGGGGAAAGATCTCTTAGTTTAATATCAATGTCTTTACTGGATGGACTAGTGTGAGGATACGCACTAAGCACCGCATTAAGAGTGGTATCACTGCACAGCATTTTGTTTGCTGGATGCAAAGCAAGTCAAAACTAACTTGTTAACTGTTTGGTGCTATTGTGTCATATCCATCACCACTACATCTAGTATTCTCTACTTGAACAGCTTATCTCAGTAAAACTACTAAAAAGGGTCCTCATATGCTCTAAATAATTTCTAACTAGAGCTGCTACTGGTTCCACTAGGAAAACTCATAGGAAACAGAGCTCCTGTTTGCAATACTAGCATCTTGAATGCTTGCTAAGATCTTTTATCAGGCTCTAGTGATTAAGTTTAAAGGAAATATTTTTTTCTGCTTTATTAGCTCCTAAGTTGAAGTAAAGTGAATTATATGTATGAACAAAGACAAACCTAACATCTGTTGCAAAGTTATACATGGCCTTATACCTTATTCCTATTATCTAAGCATTGTATTGCAAGTCAGTTTTTAAAACATATTTAGAGCATGTATGATTGCTGATTTATTTATTTTACTTTTCTATATTCTTTTCAGCACCTTTTACTTTTATTGTTGTAAACAGCTGTTTATGATCATGTGTTTGGACAGAAAAGATGATGAACAGGTGAGGAAATATGGACTGTGAGTCTATCAGGTTACTGGTTAATTAACATATTTCAAGAGGGCTACAAAAAATAAAGGAAAATCTAATGGTTCAAATTTGCCTCTACCCTTCACCAGGTTCAAGGGTGTCTCCTAATTTAACTTGAATTTAGTCTTGGATTCCTTTAAAGCGAATGTTCCTAAAAATACCTGTAAAATCTAGATGCTAATTGGAATATTGTGCTTTTTTCCACAGAAAGTTTCATATTCCCACTTCTGCCTCAAACCAGACAATTTCTAGGAGAAACATCAAGAAATTCATTGCATTTGCCAGTGAAGCCTGGGTCACTCTTGTGAAATGATGAGGTTCAAGGCCTAGAACTGGAATTTTTGCAAATTGCTTGACAGGTACAGCCAGGATTCAGGTGGGCTCTTTTGTAAATATTTTCTGTCATGTACACAAATCTGCCAATTGGCATTTTTCTGATAGATTTTTAATTTATTTTCCCTCATTTTAATTATGAGGGGTACATCAGTGCCTAAGACTATGTTACCATCTCCAGACTCAGGCACTTTAAAATAAATGCCTGTTTTATAAATCTTCTACTTTGCAGGTTGTTATTAATGCAGTTGTATGTCATGGCAGGTGTAGGAGTATCCTCACTTCTCAGTGGCCCTGCCTGGCCTCAGTATGTTTGCAAACATTTAAGCCTAAAAGATGTTTCCCCCCCCCTAAACCACAAGGTAAATGTAACAAGTAATCAATCTCCTGAACAGCAATCAGAAACCTCCTAACAAACATCCTACACAAACACCATAATTAATCTAAGCTATGACCTGAATTGCAATGAATATAATCAGCTTCAAATGCTGTGCATACTGTACTCATTTTTTTGGCTGTCACAGTTAGTCTGTTATATGCAATACAAACATATTGGTTTGTTTTGAAGAACACTAATTTCAGGAGGGAAATGTGACACAAATGTTGTATGCAGATCAGGTTGTCTGTTCTTACATGTTCAGACTAAAGCAAAACACAGTATCAATGTCAAAGCAGAAGAAAAAGGACATATACACTCAGAAACTAAAAAGACCCAAGCTACCAAACCTAACACAAACCACACAGGAAACCCAGTCCTCTTACCACAAAGCCTCAGAAAGCAATCGTGGTCTGTGAACATTAAGTGGTGGAGAAAGAGATGTGTTTGGGCACAGGTTCAAATTAGGCAATGTAAGCTCTCCTTTATTAATTAGGAGGATGTCATTTGAAAACTGCAGGCTGATCTTCAGCCAGTATAAGTCAGCCTAGTGCCATTTTACTCATTTAGTGAGCGCCATTTACTTATTAGCTGAAGATAGTAATGCAATTTTTTGAGACAATACATTTTTTTACCTGAATTAGTAAGGAACACTTGAAAATGTTACAAAATGAGTGAATTTCTTGTTCACTTGGCATCCATGTTCAGCAATAAAAGCGGGCAGGTTTCACTCCCCAGCAGGCAGGCTGGAGGCTGCTGTGCACAGTAATGTTTACAGGGCAGCATTGCAGAGGTGTTTTTAAATAGGAGCAGAAGTGTTTTCCATAGGGATTAAAGTAATGCACCTTCTAACAGGCACACTTCTAACAATCTTTTCTTTTACACAGATTTTCTTTTTACAAATCCACCTACTAAAATTAGTTCTGGAAATGCCTACAGAAATGTGACTAAAAATAATCTCCTCCTTGGACAAATACAGGTGACTCTTATGGATTGTTGCTACTAAATATATAAGGATGAGATTTATTGATACTGTTTATTTATTTAGCTTGGCTGTCATTTCGAAATTATGTGGGGAAAAAAGAAACAAGAATTCCTTGTCCTTTTTCTGGTGGTAGCTCAAATTAGTTGAGATTGGGCAGATACTCCCTAGGGACTGTCAAGAAATGCTCATCATGACATTTTTCTCAAATGACACTGAAATTGTCTTGTGAGTCATTAGATCCATTGCTTAAATTTAAGTCCACATTATGCACATTATACCACATACATGAAAAGGTAGGGTTGGCCAAAGGATGGAAAAGTCTGACAGGCAACTGTTGAACAGTTACACACTGAGAAGAAAATTGTTAATAATAACCTTGCTTCCTCATAAGGAAGGAGGATGAGGAGCAATGGAAAAATAAGTGAGAAAAACCACAGAAAATGAATGGGGCTAGAGGGAATACCAAGAACAGCAACACACTAATGATGGTTCATGAAACACCTTAGCACAACTAATAAAATGCAAAATATGTTTTATTGAAGAATTTTCCTCTTCAATAATTATTTTCTGCTCTTCTCTGTGGCATCACCACTGACAGCTCTGGTTTTCACTTCCTCTGCCATGGTTCAACACACACCTATGTTTTCCTTCTCCATACAGTATGAAATATTTTCCTAATTTCTCAGCCGTTGAAAGAGCATCTGTTGCCATTTCCACAGTGGCCTACACTTTTTTGCCCTTCACCACAGAAGGAATCAGCAACTCTCAAAGTCAATTTTTTTTGCCCTCCATTCCACACAAGATGTAATTTGTAGAAAGCAAACCTCCTCCTTTCCTCTGTCCTCCCTGTCTCACGGAGCTTGGCCATTTCCTTTGGATTTCTCTGTGGTCACTCTTGTCTGGTAGGACCAGCAAGAGCTCTTCCTGACTCCCACGGGCACAGCTCACATCCAGGTCCCGCTGCCCCGGGGAGGCGGCAGCCGCACTGTCCTCAGACAGCCTCTGGGATCTTCTCCTCCAAGCCCCGAGGCATAAGGCAGGCAGATGGGCTCTCAGATGGTGACAGGGACAGCGAGGCACAGGATGTGCAGAAGCATCCCTTGTAGAGTGAATGGGAACAGACTGTGAAAGGGGGGTCAGGCATTTTCCAGCCATGCTTTGCAGAGGACAGAAATTGTAGCTTGAGAGTTTGAGGTTTCAAAGTCTGGGCTCTGAGCTGGATATCAAATGGAAAATTTTAAAATTTTAAAATTTCACTAGAAAGAAAATTTCCACCAACAATAATGTCTGTATCTAGCATATATAAGTTTTTTAAAATATTGACACAAAACACCTTAAATTATTTTGGGTTTTTGGGGAAGGAAAGAAAAAAACAAGAAAAAAGTGGTATGCAGAGAAGTGAGAAATGGCAGCACTAGACAGACTGTGACTGTCGCAGTTGAGACGGACACGACACGGTATAAATAGAAAAATTTATTAGGGAGAAAGCGAACAACCAGCTGCACTTTCGCAGCACCTTTTATATGATTCTTAACAACACGTTCTCTACACAGATAGGTCTATTCAAAGTACAAACCACAAATCTCATGGCTGATTGGTAAGCCCTTTCAA